>CM068379.1:42283050-43483050 GCA_034770075.1 Aralia elata | reverse complement strand
TAGGTATATATCTATCCCAACTACTATCAAGATACCTATTATTGCAGATAATTAATAAGACACATGTCACTTAATCCAATTAATAACCCACAACAATCTATACTTTCGCATGTTATCATAACTAGGTCTTAACCTATAATCCGTTCGTCAAGTTCATATAGGTTCCCACGGTAATTACGGGCCAAGCAATTAATCTAGAAGCAAAGGTTATGACAATCAATTCACAAATGCATAACTAAAATCAATAGAGAGAGAATTCAATTCAAATTAAGTGTTGGGTTCCATTGCAATCTTAGAATAGAAGGTTAGTTCATGATAGCTACAATAAACATCATTTTCAATTGATACATTGTCAAATTCGAATTACAAAGGAGATGGAAATCTAGAAATGAAACCACTTTTGAAGCTATTCAGCTGGTGTTCCTTTGGTTGCTGATGGTTTCTAGCTCTCCACCTTGGCCTTGCAATTCTTCTTGACTGAGTTCCTTGGCTTTTGGCTTGATTCAGCTTGATTTGCAGCCTTGAGCTCTGTTGGTTGATGTATTTTGTAGCCTCCCTCTCTCTAGATATCTGATATGTAGCTTGGAAGTGATTATATATAGTCTTCATGAAGAAACCCTAGCCAAAATCGGACAAAATGGAGCTCAGATCGCACTATGGCTGTGTCAGATCGCACTCAGCACGGCAGCGTGCGCCCGCACGCCCAGGCGTGCGCCCGCGCCCAGGCGTGCGCCCGCGCCCAAGCGCCTGCATGCCGCCCATGGCGCTGCCGAGGCTGCCGAGCCATGCGTGCGCGCCCGCGCGCCCCAGGCGTGCACTCGCACGTTGGCGCCTGCATGCCGCTCCGCTGCGCTGCCGAGGCCGCCGAGTCTGCCGAGCCAAGCGCGCGCGCCCGCGCGCCCCAGGCGTGCGCCCGCGCCCAAGCACCTGGATGCTGCCGAGCCATGCCGCTCGCGCGCGCGCGCGCCCAACGCCGAGGCTGCCCAGCGCCCAACGCACGCCGTGCCCGCGGCTTGGTCGAAGCCGCACGCCGTGCACGCACTCCGACGCCGTGCACGCCCAACTTCCAAATGTCAGCAAATTAAGTCCCGAGCATCGCCAAACATAATTTCTCACCGTGCTATTATTCGGGCACGGATATCCAAGCACGGGCATGCCCACGTGGCTTGGCCGACGCCGAACGCCGTGCACGCAATCCAACGCCGTGCACGCCCAACTGCCAAATATTGTCAAATTAAGCGCCGGGCGCCGCCAATCACCACAATCCATCATATTACCATTCGGGCACCGACGTCCAGGCACGGACAATGAGTCAATCCAAACAACGATCCGGTTGGTCTTTATTTCAATTCCTACAAACATAATAAAAATGCATCAAAGCAACATAAAACATGTAAAAGTAACTAAAAACTAATTTACGTAAAAATAAGATAAAAATACATAAAAACTATATAAACTACCTAAAGACTTGGAAATTATCAAGGCGAAAAGTACCCAAATTGTGTGTATAAAACACACTCATCAGTATAATTCTCTATCTCTATCTCTATCGTTAATTAATAATTGAACACAAGGAAAGTTTATGGTGATGGTTTGTATTAAAATTTTTAAAATCTGTTTTATCGCGCTTCCGCCTTATTTATGTAATTTGATTACATGCTTGCGTAATATACAAACCTAACAGTGGTATCAGAGCCAATCCTTGTGTTAATTATTGATTTTGTTAATTCCATGTATGAATTGATATGCGATTCGATCGGTTTTTGGGCTAGAAAATTTTTTCTGATTCTGCATCGCGGCGTGGTCGCGCCGCTTCCAGTTCATTCTGGAGCGCGGCCGCGACAGGCAAGTCAAAAAGTAGCTGACATATGGACTTAAACGTCAACATCAAGGATCCCAGAATATCTGAGCATTAAATGCATTAACAAAAACCTAGCAACAGAAAGATCCCAGCAGACTATAAAAGGCATCAAAAGATTCAAATTAAGAAGGTTGGATCACAAGAAGAACACAATGCTGAATGAAAAAGTAGAGCAAGCTTCACTCTACGACTCAAGATGTGTTCAAAGCTGCTAAGTGTTTATCGATTTAGCAATCAATAAATACGTGCAAGTGTACACGATCAACAAGTAATAAAGTGATAAGAGAGTATCGAACCCACAAAGAATTATTTAATAATAATTACCAAATACTAACTCATAATCTAATTAATTTTATTTAAACAATTCGATAAAAGATTGTGAATTTTAGATAATAAAATACTAAACTAACTAATCGCTAACTACCAAGAATTGAATTCAGATAAAAAGGCTTAAGATTACAATTTTTCTTAATGTTTCACTTGAATTAATACACTTCCCGTTAAGTTATATTAATTATTCTGGATTGTTAATCAAGAACTCATCAATATTTATAATCATCTCTCGATGTATCATAAACGAATCAACTTAAATCCACAAAAGATAGAATTAAGATGAACACCCTAGTTAACTAATTCACTATATCTCTATGTGAATTACAATTAAAAAGGATTTAAAGCTCAGGTTCTCTTTCAGATTACATGTGGTGTATAGGTATATCTCTATCCTAGACACAAATCATGAATTTTATCATATGCAGAAAACACAATCACATGCTATTATGATTAGGTCTAAATCTATAATTCATCTCTCGAGTTCATATAGATTACCACGGTAATTGTTGATCAGACAATTAAGCAATTAATCACAAATCATAATAAACAATCCGATAATAATCAACAATAATTAACAAGGAAGCATATCAATAAAAGCTATGCAATAAGATCCATTGTAATCTTAAAAAGAAATTAGTTCATAATTGAATTAAAATCCATAATCCACAATTGATAAAGCATTCAAGAATACAAAATAAAAGATTAGGGAAGAGAATAGAATCTGTAATTGCAATCCTTGAGTCTCTCCTTCAGCTCTTTAATTGAATCCTTTGTACTCTTGCAATTGCTTCAAGCCTCCATCTCTTTCTCCCAAACTAGGGTTAGCAAAAAGTAGCAAAATTTCCCTCATTCTATGCCTCACATCATGTATTTATAGGTTCTAGTTAAAGTCCTAAACCAATTAGAAGTTACAATCCTTGTTTCATTCAAGTTGGGTCAAAAATAAGTTTTTCAATAACCCAACGCAGCGCGGCCGCGCCCATATTTGGCCTAGAAAGCAGCGCGGCCGCGCCCAAGTGCCAGAAATCATGTTTTTCACTCTGCAGACCAGCGCGGCCGCGCCCAAAATACACTTTGAACCGGCGAGGCCGCGCCCGACCAAATTTTGCTCGGACATCTGTTGGTAAAATGGTCATAACTTTTGATCCGGGAGGCGTTACGGGGCCTGCCACCTATCAAATCGAAGCTCTCGACGACATCTACAACTTTTATTCTTTGAGAATTGAGAGATTCAGATTGGATCAAAGTCAAAATTGGGATTTAAGTGAGTGTTATGCAAATGGCAACTCCAAACTTTGATGTTCAATGTCCGTTGGTAAAACGATCATTACTTTCTCATCCGAACTCTGATTGTGACGACTCAAGATGTTCCGGAAAGCTAAGGAGTAGTTCTACAATACAATCCAAGTTCCAAACCAAGAACACACATCCAACCTAGTGTTAAAAACCCTACAATCTTCCCTTCTTGCGTTTGCTTGCTTATTGTACTCCAGAAGATGTTCGGATTGCGTTTCCTTGCTCATTCCTATAAAATAACATAAAAACACTATAAATACCTAATACTAACTTAAAATACTTAAGAACTCACAAATTATCAAGCCAAACGTACTCAATTCGTAGGTGTAAAACCCACTCATCACTAAGTACCAAAAACATGTCGACCTTCATTACAAAGATTAGCAGCACCTCAACAATCATTCCAATTATGATTCACCTAATCTTAGTGATCATATTCCAAGACTAAGTAACTCGAAGGAATCTAAGTGTTTTATATGACTAAGTGTCCTGGTCTGAGTTACCATTGTCGAGACTACGTGACTAAAAGGAACCTTAGTGGTTCAGTTGTAAAGATCTGAGTGATCTATATCCTTAATAGATCACTCAGATCTACTAAGGATAAGGGGGTTTGCCAAAAGTATATTATGTTGTGTATAATCAATATTGATTAACTAATTATTTGGTAATATCCTTAATCTTGTTTAATTTTTAAAGCATCTATTCAATCCCCCCTTCTAGATCTTTTAGTGCCTTTGGGAAATAACAAAATGTACATTAAATATATTGCAAAGACACATTGTATGTTTAATTGTAAAACAAAAAGAAACTCCTTAAACTACTAAGTTGACCAACAAAAAAATATTTTTAAACTACTGAGTCGATTTAAGACTAACCAAATTGACTCGGTCTTTGTCTTATTATATTACTGATGAGTTGACCAACAAAAAAATATTTTGAACTACTGAGTCGACTCAAGACCAACTAAATCGACTCGGTATTTGTCTTATTATATTTGTGTATTGAAGTTTTTTTTGGGGGGGGGGACAAGAAAAAAAATATTTTGGTATTTGGCAACTCTTTAAAAGCACTTTTAAAGATTACAAATTTGAGTTTAAGAGCACTTTTAGCTAAAGCAAAAAATTTGTGCTAGCTTTTAACACTTTTGTTAAAAGCACAATATACAAAATTATACTTCAATTGTTAAAAGTAAATAAAATTTCATACCATACAGTTATCTCAATTTTGTCATTAATACATTCAAAAATACTTTGATAATTATGTTAACAAACACTACTTTAATTTTTTTTATAAAAGTTTTTTCGTTAAAAGTTCTCACCGCACTGCACTATCCTACAACCCCAAACAGACACTAAGTACGACCTACACATGTCAAGTGTAAACCATTTAAATTCAAATAGACAAATCAATTAGAAGACATCAAAGATCATGTACTATAAAAGGCAGAGATCAAGATAACAACAAAAACGTTTCACAACTTGATCTTGAATTTATGTCTAAGTGCTCAGTACTTTCTTCTCTACGAATAGTCTAAGTTTCTAAGTCTCAAAACCGTATGTGATATTTCATATACTTTGAATTATAGTTGATTCTCATGGACAACTACTCAAATCCATCTTTTAAAAAAATAAGAATAAATTGTTAGAATTTGAGCTTAAATGAAGTTTTAAACATGAGTTTTTAAACTAGAATTTAAGTGGGTTCCATTAATCATTTAAGATGAATCCATATATAAATATGTTTTACTCCATGAGTAAATTAAAATCAAGTATTAGGAAGCTCAAATCCATGGGGTAATAAATGAGAAATTTACTATCAAAGATCACCCTTGAATATGAGAATAAATACTTGTGGGAAACAAGAGTCTCACATAGATTGAGAACTAAACATGGGTATATATACAATTAGATTGCTCTTGAGTTTGGGTCCCAAAGGGTACTCCACTTTTGTGGAGGGGAGAAGACCTAACTAAGACTTAGTTTGAGTTCACCACAAGTGCGCCGCCACCCGCCCCAGGTCGGTCTCGTGGGCTTGGTCGCTGTGACGCCCCCAAATTCGGGTCTCCAAATACCCGGATCTGGTCATCACGATCCAACATAAACATCCACCTATAACAACATATGGTATCTAAAGTGCGGAATAAAATAAACATACATTGTTCATTACAAGGTGTTACTAGTCCCAGAATACGATTAACCTTAAACATTTACACAATCCATACCCAAATAACTATCAGGGTTTAAATTACAATAACAGTAATTAACTAACACATGAATCTAAAGTCTGCTACGAGAAGTCTATCATTTCATCTTTTCTTTCCCTTTGTTCTTCCCTGACGTCTCGGGTTTAGCTGCAATGAAGTCATGATATAGCAAGAATGAGCAACGAGTTTGCCCAGCAAGTTTAAAGTGCAACAATAAGGATATATCATGATGAAGAGATATTAAAGGAATTTCAACATTAGCGAAAATAAATCAGAAGCAAGAATAATAATTGCTTTTAGAACAATTGATAGTCAAATAGACTTTGAACGATAACTTTCAAAGGAGTCAATAGCTGGTTGACCCTCTGGTTACTGGCTACAGAATAACGTACTTGAGGGGATCAGCCTCGCGTACCCTATGTATATGCATAACATTTAATTCTGCTATTTGTACCTTATATACGGTACGTGGGGTACTCCCCTATAAATAAAGGGGTGTTCATACAGTCTAAGAATCCTTACCATTGATTGGTTCGGATAGCTTTTATAAATTATCACGTAATTGTCTGACCGAACAAGGGTTCAGACTTAACCATGAATGGTTGATAGATTTCTGAATTTAAATATACGAATTCAAATGCACGAATGTCAATGATTATACAGATGTGGAATAATTTTGAAAGTAATTAGACCACTTAAAGCATGCTTGGAGATAAGATTCAAGCTTACAGAATAACTTGCAATAATATATACCTTTTTGCATGAATTAAAATACTGCATAAGGTTTTAGAAGTATTGCTCAATGTAAAAGTTGGGTAAGGAAGAACTTGCAATAATGTAAGAAGTTTAGGGTTAGGAACTTGTAATGTCCGGAAAATTTTGAAACATTGTATCAAATTTATTTTATAAATAAACTCATTTTATATAATTTTATAAATTTTATACATTTAATTTGGATCCATGTAAGTAGTATTATTCAAATTTATAAATTTATCCTAATATTTAAGTACAAGAAAATTTTGAAGAAAATTAATAAATAATTTTATTCTATAATTATCGGATTTAAATATTTCGAAAGAGAAATTTTTGCTGAAACAAATGTTCAAATAATTAATTTATTGAATTAATTATTAATTTAAATATTAGGACATAAGGGTGTTAATTTAATGGACCCATGTTCCTTTTATTTTATTGGGCCAAATCCAATTTCTTGTTACTCTTTGCGATTTGGGCCATTTGTACTTTAAATAACCGGCCCAACTCCATTCCTTATTTTCCTACCAGTCGGGTTGACCCATGGGGGTTTGGGTGTGATGATAACCAGTCACCAAATTAGGGGAAAAGAAATTCAATCGGGGAGATATGTTGAGACTGACCGAACCCAAAATCCCCAAACCCTCAAATTTCATCTCACCCAGCTATCAAGCCCCCAAGCCCCTTAATCAGTCAGGCGAAAACAAGACAGGTGCAGGGGAGGAGGTCACACCAAGCTGTGCGCCGGCAAAAGCGTGTAGAGACCGGCTGTTGGGCTGAGAGAGGGACTCGACGATCGGTAGATTAATCGAGGATTCGAGGTGGGCAACCGAGCGCCAATCGGTCGGACCAAGGGGCTAAATCAAGGAGCATCAACCGAGGCGATTGGACGGCTTAGAGGGGGGTTGTGAGGGTCTGCAGGCGGCCATAGGCCCACACCTCCTACCGTCGGTCACTAACTTGACTGGCTAGGGCATTACCCAGTAAGTTGGGTAAAGTTTCTCCTACAAATTGAAACCTTTTTCCCCAAACCCTACACGAAGCTGTTAAATATTTTCAAAGAGAAGGTAGTCGCAGCAAAGGGGAGGGATCAAGGGAACCATCGACGGTGGATGTCCGGCGTAATCAGATATTTTGGGCGAAGAAGGAGGGCCGCCAATCGATCGAACCCAAGGTACAAAAAGGGGTCACTGACTGTCATAGTTGTTTGGATTTAGGTTATACTCTGTATATTATTGTAGTTGTTTTGGTATGTAATTCAGATGTTGGATTATAATATTTTTAAAGACCTGGTATTGTGTTGGTTCATTCAATTAAGAAACTCGAATTAGACTTCTTTTGTTGTGGTTGGTTTTGATTTGGAAAATGGATATTGTGTTGTTTTATATTGGGTTACACTCTTCTTCTTTTCCTCTGAATTATTTGCTTGTGTTGTTCTTGACTGGGAATTTTGTTTTGTGCAAATAAAAACCATAGGGTTCTGGTAACGTGATGAAGCACTGAGATTAGGCCAGTGTCTAGTCTTAAGAGTGCTCATTAGATGGTTTTTGTAATGTCTAAAAAGGGCTGTGATATGGGTTGATGTACACTGTATTGGAGTGTGTATTAAAATGCTTGGGTTGAGCTGTTTCCTTTCCATCTGGGATATGTTTCTGGCAGCTCAATTAGGAACAGTAGTTAGGCTTAAATTGAGTTCCTATATGCCCACCCCCTGTTTGGTGTGATGACTGAATGAGCCAAGTTGGGCTATGATTTCAGTCCAGAAACTTGAATAAGCTGTGTCACTAAGAAAGTTTTTAAGTCATAACTGCATAATAAAAATTGGCTATGATAGCCACGAATAAGGTGAATAAAGTAATTATTTAATTATTATTTAACTAATGTTAAAAGATAATTAAAATAAAGTTACTATGATAATTCTTATTATATAGTAAATAAGATAATAAATGTTTAATTATTATAACAATTAAATATGAATAAATATTTAATTATTATTTAATAATAATAATAATTAAATATTACTAAAGTTAATAAAATAATTATTTATTATTTATTAATAAATAATAAATAAAGATAATAAATATTTAATTATTATTTAATAATAATAATAATTAAATATGAATAAAGTTAATAAAATAATTATTTATTATTTATTAATAAATAATAAATAAAGATAATAAATATTTAATTATTATTTAATAATAATAATAATTAAATATGAATAAAGTTAATAAAATAATTATTTATTATTTATTAATAAATAATAAATAAAGATAATAAATATTTAATTATTATTTAATAATAATAATAATTAAATATGAATAAAGTTAATAAAATAATTATTTATTATTTATTAATAAATAATAAATAAAGATAATAAATATTTAATTATTATTTAATAATAATAATAATTAAATATGAATAAAGTTAATAAAATAATTATTTATTATTTATTAATAAATAATAAATAAAGATAATAAATATTTAATTATTATTTAATAATAATAATAATTAAATATGAATAAAGTTAATAAAATAATTATTTATTATTTGTTAATAAATAATAAATAAAGATAATAAATATTTAATTATTATTTAATAATAATAATAATAATTAAATATGAATAAAGTTAATACAATAAATTTATAAATAAAGATAATAAATATTTAATTATTATTTAATAATAATAATTAAATATGAATAAAGTTAATAAAATAATTGTTTATTATTTATTAATAAATAGTAAATAAAGGTACTAAGTATTTGATTATTATTTAATAATAATAACTAAGTATGAATAAAGTTATTGAATAAGAAGGAAATTAACTACTTAATCATTAATGAAATAATGATTAAGTATAAGGGAGATTTATAAGTTCATTAGTTAACTGTGGCCCTTAATAAATAGTGATTATAAAACACTTAATGATTAATTAAATATATTAAGTGTGTCAAGTATTAAATCAATGTTGAATAAGAGACAAGGTTAATGATTACTAAATTACCCCTAAGGTAAATAGTGATTAAGAGTGGATCAACTAAATAATTGATCAACGGTTTTCTGTTGTCTTTAAACCAAAATAAATTTATTAAACCATACCTAGATACAATTAAAGGTAATAAATTGAGTATTCGAATGATAGTGATCATGATTAATTATTATCTAATAGCTAAAGGTCATTAATAAATTTCTGTTTAGCTAATGTCAATTAGTAATTAAATATAGATGATGAATTTTACCTGTTGAGCAAAAGGCATAGTAAGAGGTGCCAATATACAACTGTTAATTGATAAATCGACTTTACCCGATGATAGGTCACTCGAGATCAATTAATTAAAGCTAAGATTTAAATTGTAGCTGAGCAAACAGGCAAGTTCCTAACCCTAAACTTCTTTCATTTTTGCAAGTTCTTCTCACTCAATTTTTGGCATTGAGCAAGCTTTTAAACCTTATGCATTGTTTTAATTCGTGCAAAAAGGTATATATTGTTGCAAGTTATTCTTTAAGCTTGAATCTTATTTCCGAGCACGCTTTAAGTGGTCTAATTACTTTTAAAATTATTCCACATCTGTATATTTATTGACAATCGTGCATTCGAATTCGTATATTTAAATTCAGAAATCTATAAACCATTCATGGTTAAGTCTGAACCCTTGTTCGGTCAGACAATTTTGTGAAAATTTATAAAAGTTATCCGAACCAATCAATGGTAAGGATTCTTAGACTGTATGAACACCCCTTTATTTATAGGGGAGTACCCCACGTACCGTATATAAGGTACAAATAGCAGAATTAAATGTTATGCATATACATAGGGTACGCGAGGCTGATCCCCTCAAGTACGTTATTCTGTAGCCAGTAACCAGAGGGTCAACCAGCTATTGACTCCTCTGGAAGTTATCGTTCAAAGTCTATTTGACTATCAATTGTTCTAAAAGCATTTATTGTTCTTGCTTCTGATTTATTCTATTGTTGAAATCCCTTTTTATATCCCTTCATCATGATATATCCTTATTGTTGCACTTTAAACTTGCTGGGCAAACTCGTTGCTCATTCTTGCTATATCATGATTTCATTGCAGCTAAACCCGAGACGTCAGGGAAGAATAAAGGGAAAGAAAAGATGAAATGATAGACTTCTTGTAGCTGACCTTAGATTCATGTGTTAGTTATTTACTGATGTAATTTAAACCCTGCTAGCTATTTAGGGTATGGATTGTGTAAATGTTTAAGGTTAATCGTATTCTGGGACTAGTGACACCTTGTAATGAACAATGTATGTTTATTATATTCCGCACTTTTAGATATCATATGTTGTTAAAGGTGAATGTTGTATTGAATCGTGATGACCAGATCCGGGTATTTGGAGACCCGAATTTGGGGGCGTCACAGGTTGGTATCAGAGCTGTAGGTTATAAACTTTAGGATTGCGAAACCTAGGTTATAACCTTCGTAGTAAACTCGTATTGAGTGTTAGGAGATAAATCGAGGAGATTTATTATATGTGGTTTTGATGAATTGGGGAATTCATCGAGTCGAGTAGTACCCAATGAAATATACTTTCATTTCTTCAATGAATATATTTTATTGCTGTACTAATGTGAGTTTTTGTGTGTTTGTAGGATGGCTGATATAGGGGAGACTAGTGGATCCCGTGAGGAGGAGGAGACATATACAGATATACTAGTAGTTTCGGAGCAGCTGGTGGGTTATGCTCCTATTGCCCCGGGATTGCTACAGGAGGAGTCCGAGCCGGAGGAGGACTACCATAGAGAGCTACCAGAGCCAGTGGTAGGTGGGGTGATGAGGTCCGGTAGTCAGGACCCTGATACTGAGGAGGAGGATCCCGAGGCCGAGGGAGAGGAGCCACCTGCTGATATCGACGGCATGGGGTCCACTGCTGATGATATCATCGAGGGGTTGACGGACAGAAATGAGGAGCTGGAGGCTCGGATTGCTCATTTGGAGGAGCAAAACCAGACCCATCAGTATATGGAGGACCAGTACAGAGACCTGGCCTACCAGCTCGAGCATGACTTAGGGGTGGCCAAGGTACAGCTGCAGGGCTACGAGTCCTCAGCACAGCAGGTCGGACCACTGCTACATCAGCTAGTGGCCCGAAACGCTGAGTTGAGGGAGAGACTGGAGCAGCGGGATCTGCAGATCGCCCACTTGAGGGCGAAACAGGAGGCCATGAGGTTTGAGGCCGGACTGGAGGTGGCTGCGAGGATGCGCGTCAGGGAGGCCTGGGCCAGGGAGGCCAGGAGGGTTGATCAGCTGGAGGACCAGCTAGAGGCCAGGGCAGTGAGGATAGAGACCCTGGGGCATGCCTTGGATGCAGCCTACCGTAGACCCCGGACTGAGGTAGGGGAGTCCAGCCGCTCGGTTCGCCGCAGGATCGGGGACGGAGCAGTCTCTTCTGGTCAGCAGGCTCGGATCCGTCATGATGTATAGTGATGGGATAGGATGGTTGATTAGTTGCTAGTACAGTCGGTCCCACTTTTGTTTATGTTAGGGACATAGTCATGTTTGTTTATGAAACTTTATATTTGTTGTTATGATTAGGGTAGCAGTTAAAACCCCAACTTTTGTGGTCTTAAGGGATGGAAGGTTAGGATTCCCCACTTTTGTCTAGGGGGAAGGGTTATTGATGAATAGGACACAGTGGCGCATTTATAGCAGTATGCCACAGGTTTCGTATTGTAACAAACGGTGGTATATGAATATAAATGCAGATGTTTCACTTAAATCAAATGTGCTGATAAATATTTTACCTTTAATTGTTTATTTTAATAACATATGATGTAAAATGTGAATCTATAGGTAAAAGTCATCAGTTTCCTTATTCTAAACCATGCCAAGGGGAAGGCCACGTAACCGACAGGTCGAAGAGTCAGAAAGTGAGGTTGGAGACCAAACCAACCCAATGAGAATGTTCGCAGAAATGCTGGCCGAGGCTATGCAATCCAGACCACCACCTGAAAGAGCCCAAGCCGCAGCCGAGCCAGCGCATCATCTGGCAAATTTTAAAGATTTCAAATTGGTCGGACCACCTGAGTTCAAGGGAACTCTTAACCCAATCGAGGCGCAGACCTGGATAGAAGAGATAGAGAAGGTCTTTGAAGTAGCAAGGGTGGCAGAGGAACAGAAAACAAGTTTTGCCACTTTCATGCTAAAAGGAGAAGCCAACTATTGGTGGAAGGCCAACAGAGGCCGAGTGGAAGAAGGCACTGTCGCTTGGGATCGTTTTAAGGAAATGTTCTTGGAAAATTACTTTCCAGAGAGCATGAAGCAGGAGATGGAGATCAAGTTCCTGGAACTAAAACAAGGGAACATGTCTGTGGCTGAGTACGCGGCTAAGTTTAATGAGTTGGCACGGTTTGCAGCTCACCAAGTCAGCACAGAGGAAAGGAAAGCTCGTAGGTTTGAGCAGGGGTTGAAACCATGGTTATACCGTTCTGTAGCGGTATTGAAAATCAGAACATTTGCAGAACTGATGGAAAGAGCAATCATTGCAGAAGGTGGCAGTGAGGCCCTGGCTAAGTACAATCAGGATAAGAAGAAGGGTCATGAGGGCCAGAAGTCAGGAAGCAGCGGGGGCAGCAACCCCAACAAACGGAAATGGAATGAAAGTCAATCTTTCGGGAGCAATAAACCCGGAGGAAACCTGTCTGGAGGGGAGGCAAGGAAACCAGGCAGGTGTGGTAATTGTGGTAAGAACCACACGGGGGAGTGTATGAAGGGAAAAAGCGTTTGCTACAAATGCGGGCAACCGGGGCACATGGCTCCCCAATGTCAGAACAAACCAAAGGGGGGATGTTATTCATGTGGAGCACCCGACCACCAAATCAAGGACTGTCCGAAGAGGAAAGGTGACCTCGGAAGTGGCAACAGGAACAAACAACAGCAACAGCGGGAACAATAACCGGCTGAGCTATGGGGCACCATCCAGTCATGCCAACAGACCAACAGCCCGCACGTTCAACATGACGGTGCAGGATGCCATGGAATCCAAGGACGTGGTGTCAGGTATCATCCCAATCAATGATATAAATGCATATGTGCTATTTGATTCGGGTGCTACTTGCTCTTTTGTTTTCGAAGAATTTGCTAGTCAGTTAAATGTACCTTGTGAAAAGTTAGAACACCCTACGAACGTAGAAGTAGCAAACAAAGAAATTGTCCCCGTAGAATGCATTCATAGGAACTGTTGTGTTGAATTTCGAGGATTTAAGCTCAAAGTGGATTTGATACCAATTCGACTGGGAGAGTTCGATGTAATCTTGGGAATGGATTGGCTATCAACCCACGGAGCAGTTATTGACTGTAAGAAGAAATGTATACACCTAAAGACTCCTAACAAGTCAAAGGTGGTATTTTACGGCAGTAAGTCACCAAGCCAATCTTGTTGTCTTACTATGATGCAAACAAGGAGATTACTCAAGAAGGGTTGCGAATGTTATTTGGCCCATGTGGTTGATACTCGTCGAGTAGGGGATGAGATGAGTCAAATACCAGTCGTGAGAGAATTCACCGATGTCTTTCCCGAAGAGCTTCCGGGACTGCCGCCGGACAGGGAAATCGAGTTCGTTATCGATTTGGCACCGGGAACCGCACCAATATCGAAGCCGCCGTATCGAATGGCACCTGTAGAGATGAAAGAATTGATGGTGCAACTGCAGGAACTGTTGGATAAGGGTTATATCAGACCGAGCGTGTCCCCGTGGGGAGCGCCAGTTCTGTTTGTAAAGAAGAAAGACGGTTCAATGAGGCTTTGTATCGACTATCGAGAGTTGAACAAAGTTACGATTAAGAATAGGTATCCACTTCCTAGAATTGACGATCTGTTCGATCAACTCAAGGGAGCGAAGTACTTTTCAAAAATCGACTTAAAGAACAGGCTACCATCAGCTGAAGGTGAGGCAAGAAGATATCCCGAAGACTGCATTCAGAACTCGTTACGGGCACTTCGAGTTTCTGGTAATGTCTTTTGGATTGACAAATGCACCAGCAGCATTCATGGATATGATGAACAGAGTGTTCAAGCAGTACTTGGACAAGTTCGTAGTTGTATTCATCGATGACATTCTGGTGTATTCAGGGACGGAGGAGGAGCATGCTGAACATTTGAAGATTGTATTAGAAGCTCTTAGGAAGGAGAAGTTGTATGCAAAGTTTTCTAAGTGTGAGTTTTGGTTGCAGAGGGTACAATTTCTGGGTCATGTCATCGACAAAAATGGTGTTTCGGTGGACCCAGCCAAAGTAGAAGCAGTTATCAACTGGGAACAGCCGAAGACGCCAACAGAGATCCGGAGTTTCTTGGGATTAGCGGGATACTATCGGAGATTCATCCAGGATTTTTTCAAAGATAGCATCGCCGTTGACCAATCTCACCAGGAAAACAGTCAAGTTTGTTTGGTCGGAGAAGTGTGAGGAAAGTTTCATGGAATTGAAGAAGAGACTTAGCCAAGCACCGGTGTTGACCTTACCAGACAACACTGGGGGTTTCGTAGTGTATAGCGATGCATCACACAAGGGTCTTGGCTGTGTACTGATGCAACACGGCAAGGTCGTGGCGTACGCATCGCGTCAGCTGAAGGATTATGAGAAGGGTTATCCAACTCATGACTTGGAGTTAGCAGCGGTGGTGTTCGCTTTGAAGATCTGGAGGCACTACTTATATGGGGAGAAGTGCGAGATATATACAGATCACAAAAGTCTAAAGTATATCTTCACTCAGAAGGAACTAAATATGAGGCAGCGCCGATGGTTGGAACTGATCAAGGACTACGACTGTGAAATTCTGTACCATCCGGGCAAAGCGAACGTAGTAGCTGATGCCTTAAGTAGGAAAGGCAAGGTGAAATTGATGCAACTGACAGTCCAGGAGGAATTGATACGGGACTTTGAACGTCTGGAGCTGGAAGTTAGGTATCCAATGGAGGTGGACGAAAAGGTGTTCGCCGTGACGGTAGGACCAACTCTACTGGATAAGATACAGGAGGCTCAAGAATTTGACGAGGAATGCGGTTGACATTAAGAAACAGTTATCGGAGGGAAAAGCCTCGAAGTATAAGGTTGACAGCACAGGATTGCTGAGATTCGAGGGAAGGATCTGGATACCCTACGTACCAGACTTAAGGGAAGAGATTTTGCAGGAGGCCCATAATACAAGGTTTTTCGGTACATCCAGGTAGCACCAAGATGTATCAAGATCTTCGTCAACATTATTGGTGGCCGCACTTGAAAGGGGAAGTTGCAGAGTTCGTTAGCCGGTGTTTAACTTGTCAGAGGATCAAGGCTGAGCACCAACGGCCGAGCGGATTGTTGCAACCCTTAGAGATTCCCGAGTGGAAGTGGGAGCACATCACAATGGATTTTGTGGTGGGACTTCCAGCAACGCAAAAGGGTCTAGACGCCATCTGGATGATCGTAGATCGTTTGACCAAGTCTGCCCACTTTCTACCAATCAAGATCAGGTACAAATTGGAACAGCTGGCGAAACTTTACGTGAAGGAAATAGTATCACGACATGGAGTGCCGGTATCTATTGTGTCTGATAGGGATCCGCGCTTCACGTCGAATTTTTGGAGAAGCCTACAGGAGAAACTGGGAACACAGTTAAGAATGAGTACGGCATATCATCCCCAGACTGATGGTCAGAGTGAACGAACAATTCAGACTCTAGAGGATATGCTCCGAGCAGTGGTGATGGACTTAAGTGGCAGCTGGGACGATCACTTGCCACTGGTAGAGTTCGCCTACAACAATAGTTACCATGCTAGCATTGGTATGCCACCGTACGAAGCATTGTATGGAAGAAAGTGTCGAACGCCGTTGTGTTGGGATGAAGTTGGTGAGCGGAGATTGTTGGGACCAGAATTGGTACAACAAACCGTGGAAATTATTAAAGTAATAAGACAACGGTTAGTGGCAGCCCAGGATCGTCAGAAAAAGTATGCCGACTTACATCGCCAGAAACGAGACTTTGAAGTTGGAAGTTTTGTGTTTCTGAAGGTATCTCCCTAGAAAGGAAAGATCCGTTTTGGAAAAAAGGGTAAATTGAGCCCTAGGTTCATAGGACCGTTCGAAATTTTGAGGCGAATCGGCGAGGTGGCGTACGAGGTAGCATTACCTCCTGAACTTGAGCACATTCACAACGTGTTCCATGTATCAGTGTTGCGTCCGTATAAGCCAGATTACAAGCATGTCATTTCCTATGAACCAATTCAGGTCGAAAGGGACTTATCGTACGAGGAGATTCCTGTTCAAATACTGGATAGAAAAGAGCAGAAGCTGAGGAATAAAATCATTCACTCGGTAAAAGTTCTCTGGAGAAATCATGCGGTGGAAGAAGCCACGTGGGAACTCGAAGAGAAAATGAGAGCGAATTACCCCCAGTTATTCGAGTAATCTTGGATTAAAATTCCGAGGACGGAATTTTTATAAGGGGGAGAGGATGTAATGTCCGGAAAATTTTGAAACATTGTATCAAATTTATTTTATAAATAAACTCATTTTATATAATTTTATAAATTTTATACATTTAATTTGGATCCATGTAAGTAGTATTATTCAAATTTATAAATTTATCCTAATATTTAAGTACAAGAAAATTTTGAAGAAAATTAATAAATAATTTTATTCTATAATTATCGGATTTAAATATTTCGAAAGAGAAATTTTTGCTGAAACAAATGTTCAAATAATTAATTTATTGAATTAATTATTAATTTAAATATTAGGACATAAGGGTGTTAATTTAATGGACCCATGTTCCTTTTATTTTATTGGGCCAAATCCAATTTCTTGTTACTCTTTGCGATTTGGGCCATTTGTACTTTAAATAACCGGCCCAACTCCATTCCTTATTTTCCTACCAGTCGGGTTGACCCATGGGGGTTTGGGTGTGATGATAACCAGTCACCAAATTAGGGGAAAAGAAATTCAATCGGGGAGATATGTTGAGACTGACCGACACCCAAAATCCCCAAACCCTCAAATTTCATCTCACCTAGCTATCAAGCCCCCAAGCCCCGTAATCAGTCAGGCGAAAATAAGACAGGTGCAGGGGAGGAGGTCACACCAAGCTGTGCGCCGGCAAAAGCGTGTAGAGACCGGCTGTTGGGCTGAGAGAGGGACTCGACGACCGGTAGATTAATCGAGGATTCGAGGTGGGCAACCGGTGAGCGCCAATCGGTCGGACCAAGGGGCTAAATCAAGGAGCATCAACCGAGGCGATTGGACGGCTTAGAGGGGGGTTGTGAGGGTCTGCAGGCGGCCATAGGCCCACACCTCCTACCGTCGGTCACTAACTTGACTGGCTAGGGCATTACCCAGTAAGTTGGGTAAAGTTTCTCCTACAAATTGAAACCTTTTTCCCCAAACCCTACACGAAGCTGTTAAATATTTTCAAAGAGAAGGTAGTCGCAGCAAAGGGGAGGGATCAAGGGAACCATCGACGGTGGATGTCCGACGTAATCAGATATTTTGGGCGAAGAAGGAGGGCCGCCAATCGATCGAACCCAAGGTACAAAAAGGGGTCACTGACTGTCATAGTTGTTTGGATTTAGGTTATACTCTGTATATTATTGTAGTTGTTTTGGTATGTAATTCAGATGTTGGATTATAATATTTTTAAAGACCTGGTATTGTGTTGGTTCATTCAATTAAGAAACTCGAATTAGACTTCTTTTGTTGTGGTTGGTTTTGATTTGGAAAATGGATATTGTGTTGTTTTATATTGGGTTACACTCTTCTTCTTTTCCTCTGAATTATTTGCTTGTGTTGTTCTTGACTGGGAATTTTGTTTTGTGCAAATAAAAACCATAGGGTTCTGGTAACGTGATGAAGCACTGAGATTAGGCCAGTGTCTAGTCTTAAGAGTGCTCATTAGATGGTTTTTGTAATGTCTAAAAAGGGCTGTGATATGGGTTGATGTACACTGTATTGGAGTGTGTATTAAAATGCTTGGGTTGAGCTGTTTCCTTTCCATCTGGGATATGTTTCTGGCAGCTCAATTAGGAACAGTAGTTAGGCTTAAATTGAGTTCCTATATGCCCACCCCTTGTTTGGTGTGATGACTGAATGAGCCAAGTTGGGCTATGATTTCAGTCCAGAAACTTGAATAAGCTGTGTCACTAAGAAAGTTTTTAAGTCATAACTGCATAATAAAAATTGGCTATGATAGCCACGAATAAGGTGAATAAAGTAATTATTTAATTATTATTTAACTAATGTTAAAAGATAATTAAAATAAAGTTAATATGATAATTCTTATTATATAGTAAATAAGATAATAAATGTTTAATTATTATAACAATTAAATATGAATAAATATTTAATTATTATTTAATAATAATAATAATAATTAAATATTACTAAAGTTAATAAAATAATTATTTATTATTTATTAATAAATAATAAATAAAGATAATAAATATTTAATTATTATTTAATAATAATAATAATTAAATATGAATAAAGTTAATAAAATAATTATTTATTATTTATTAATAAATAATAAATAAAGATAATAAATATTTAATTATTATTTAATAATAATAATAATTAAATATGAATAAAGTTAATAAAATAATTATTTATTATTTATTAATAAATAATAAATAAAGATAATAAATATTTAATTATTATTTAATAATAATAATAATTAAATATGAATAAAGTTAATAAAATAATTATTTATTATTTATTAATAAATAATAAATAAAGATAATAAATATTTAATTATTATTTAATAATAATAATAATTAAATATGAATAAAGTTAATAAAATAATTATTTATTATTTATTAATAAATAATAAATAAAGATAATAAATATTTAATTATTATTTAATAATAATAATAATTAAATATGAATAAAGTTAATAAAATAATTATTTATTATTTTGTTAATAAATAATAAATAAAGATAATAAATATTTAATTATTATTTAATAATAATAATAATTAAATATGAATAAAGTTAATACAATAAATTTATAAATAAAGATAATAAATATTTAATTATTATTTAATAATAATAATTAAATATGAATAAAGTTAATAAAATAATTGTTTATTATTTATTAATAAATAGTAAATAAAGGTACTAAGTATTTGATTATTATTTAATAATTAATAACTAAGTATGAATAAAGTTATTGAATAAGAAGGAAATTAACTACTTAATCATTAATGAAATAATGATTAAGTATAAGGGAGATTTATAAGTTCATTAGTTAACTGTGGCCCTTAATAAATAGTGATTATAAACACTTAATGATTAATTAAATATATTAAGTGTGTCAAGTATTAAAATCAATGTTGAATAAGAGACAAGGTTAATGATTACTAAATTACCCCTAAGGTAAATAGTGATTAAGAGTGGATCAACTAAATAATTGATCAACGGTTTTCTGTTGTCTTTAAACCAAAATAAATTTATTAAACCATACCTAGATACAATTAAAGGTAATAAATTGAGTATTCGAATGATAGTGATCATGATTAATTATTATCTAATAGCTAAAGGTCATTAATAAATTTCTATTTAGCTAATGTCAATTAGTAATTAAATATAGATGATGAATTTTACCTGTTGAGCAAAAGGCATAGTAAGAGGTGCCAATATACAACTGTTAATTGATAAATCGACTTTACCCGATGATAGGTCACTCGAGATCAATTAATTAAAGCTAAGATTTAAATTGTAGCTGAGCAAACAGGCAAGTTCCTAACCCTAAACTTCTTTCATTTTTGCAAGTTCTTCTCACTCAATTTTTGGCATTGAGCAAGCTTTTAAACCTTATGCATTGTTTTTAATTCGTGCAAAAAGGTATATATTGTTGCAAGTTATTCTTTAAGCTTGAATCTTATTTCCGAGCACGCTTTAAGTGGTCTAATTACTTTTAAAATTATTCCACATCTGTATATTTATTGACAATCGTAGCATTCGAATTCGTATATTTAAATTCAGAAATCTATAAACCATTCATGGTTAAGTCTGAACCCTTGTTCGGTCAGACAATTTTGTGAAAATTTATAAAAGCTATCCGAACCAATCAATGGTAAGGATTCTTAGACTGTATGAACACCCCTTTATTTATAGGGGAGTACCCCACGTACCGTATATAAGGTTACAAATAGCAGAATTAAATGTTATGCATATACATAGGGTACGCGAGGCTGATCCCCTCAAGTACGTTATTCTGTAGCCAGTAACCAGAGGGTCAACCAGCTATTGACTCCTCTGGAAGTTATCGTTCAAAGTCTATTTGACTATCAATTGTTCTAAAAAGCATTTATTGTTCTTGCTTCTGATTTATTCTATTGTTGAAATCCCTTTTTATATCCCTTCATCATGATATATCCTTATTGTTGCACTTTAAACTTGCTGGGCAAACTCGTTGCTCATTCTTGCTATATCATGATTTCATTGCAGCTAAACCCGAGACGTCAGGGAAGAATAAAGGGAAAGAAAAGATGAAATGATAGACTTCTTGTAGCTGACCTTAGATTCATGTGTTAGTTATTTACTGATGTAATTTAAACCCTGCTAGCTATTTAGGGTATGGATTGTGTAAATGTTTAAGGTTAATCGTATTCTGGGACTAGTGACACCTTGTAATGAACAATGTATGTTTATTATATTCCGCACTTTTAGATATCATATGTTGTTAAAGGTGAATGTTGTATTGAATCGTGATGACCAGATCCGGGTATTTGGAGACCCGAATTTGGGGGGCGTCACAGGTTGGTATCAGAGCTGTAGGTTATAAACTTTAGGATTGCGAAACCTAGGTTATAACCTTCGTAGTAAACTCGTATTGAGTGTTAGGAGATAAATCGAGGAGATTTATTATATGTGGTTTTGATGAATTGGGGAATTCATCGAGTCGAGTAGTACCCAATGAAATATACTTTCATTTCTTCAATGAATATATTTTATTGCTGTACTAATGTGAGTTTTTGTGTGTTTGTAGGATGGCTGATATAGGGGGAGGGAGACTAGTGGATCCCGTGAGGAGGAGGAGACATATACAGATATACTAGTAGTTTCGGAGCAGCTGGTGGGTTATGCTCCTATTGCCCCGGGATTGCTACAGGAGGAGTCCGAGCCGGAGGAGGACTACCATAGAGAGCTACCAGAAGCCAGTGGTAGGTGGGGTGATGAGGTCCGGTAGTCAGGACCCTGATACTGAGGAGGAGGATCCCGAGGCCGAGGGAGAGGAGCCACCTGCTGATATCGACGGCATGGGGTCCACTGCTGATGATATCATCGAGGGGTTGACGGACAGAAATGAGGAGCTGGAGGCTCGGATTGCTCATTTGGAGGAGCAAAACCAGACCCATCAGTATATGGAGGACCAGTACAGAGACCTGGCCTACCAGCTCGAGCATGACTTAGGGGTGGCCAAGGTACAGCTGCAGGGCTACGAGTCCTCAGCACAGCAGGTCGGACCACTGCTACATCAGCTAGTGGCCCGAAACGCTGAGTTGAGGGAGAGACTGGAGCAGCGGGATCTGCAGATCGCCCACTTGAGGGCGAAACAGGAGGCCATGAGGTTTGAGGCCGGAATGGAGGGTGGCTGCGAGGATATGCGCGTCAGGGAGGCCTGGGCCAGGGAGGCCAGGAGGGTTGATCAGCTGGAGGACCAGCTAGAGGCCAGGGCAGTGAGGATAGAGACCCTGGGGCATGCCTTGGATGCAGCCTACCGTAGACCCCGGACTGAGGGTAGGGGAGTCCAGCCGCTCGGTTCACCGCAGGATCGGGGATGGAGCAGTCTCTTCTGGTCAGCAGGCTCGGATCCGTCATGATGTATAGTGATGGGATAGGATGGTTGATTAGTTGCTAGTACAGTCGGTCCCACTTTTGTTTATGTTAGGGACATAGTCATGTTTGTTTATGAAACTTTATATTTGTTGTTATGATTGGGGTAGCAGTTAAAACCCCAACTTTTGTGGTCTTAAGGGATGGAAGGTTAGGATTCCCCACTTTTGTCTAGGGGGAAGGGTTATTGATGAATAGGACACAGTGGCGCATTTATAGCAGTATGCCACAGGTTTCGTATTGTAACAAACGGTGGTATATGAATATAAATGCAGATGTTTCACTTAAATCAAATGTGCTGATAAATATTTTACCTTTAATTGTTTATTTTAATAACATATGATGTAAAATGTGAATCTATAGGTAAAAGTCATCAGTTTCCTTATTCTAAACCATGCCAAGGGGAAGGCCACGTAACCGACAGGTCGAAGAGTCAGAAAGTGAGGTTGGAGACCAAACCAACCCAATGAGAATGTTCGCAGAAATACTGGCCGAGGCTATGCAATCCAGACCACCACCTGAAAGAGCCCAAGCCGCAGCCGAGCCAGCGCATCATCTGGCAAATTTTAAAGATTTCAAATTGGTCGGACCACCTGAGTTCAAGGGAACTCTTAACCCAATCGAGGCGCAGACCTGGATAGAAGAGATAGAGAAGGTCTTTGAAGTAGCAAGGGTGGCAGAGGAACAGAAAACAAGTTTTGCCACTTTCATGCTAAAAGGAGAAGCCAACTATTGGTGGAAGGCCAACAGAGGCCGAGTGGAAGAAGGCACTGTCGCTTGGGATCGTTTTAAGGAAATGTTCTTGGAAAATTACTTTCCAGAGAGCATGAAGCAGGAGATGGAGATCAAGTTCCTGGAACTAAAACAAGGGAACATGTCTGTGGCTGAGTACGCGGCTAAGTTTAATGAGTTGGCACGGTTTGCAGCTCACCAAGTCAGCACAGAGGAAAGGAAAGCTCGTAGGTTTGAGCAGGGGTTTTTGAAACCATGGTTATACCGTTCTGTAGCGGTATTGAAAATCAGAACATTTGCAGAACTGATGGAAAGAGCAATCATTGCAGAAGGTGGCAGTGAGGCCCTGGCTAAGTACAATCAGGATAAGAAGAAGGGTCATGAGGGCCAGAAGTCAGGAAGCAGCGGGGGCAGCAACCCTAACAAACGGAAATGGAATGAAAGTCAATCTTTCGGGAGCAATAAACCCGGAGGAAACCTGTCTGGAGGGGAGGCAAGGAAACCAGGCAGGTGTGGTAATTGTGGTAAGAACCACACGGGGGAGTGTATGAAGGGAAAAAGCGTTTGCTACAAATGCGGGCAACCGGGGCACATGGCTCCCCAATGTCAGAACAAACCAAAGGGGGGATGTTATTCATGTGGAGCACCCGACCACCAAATCAAGGACTGTCCGAAGAGGAAAGGTGACCTCGGAAGTGGCAACAGGAACAACAACAGCAACAGCGGGAACAATAACCGGCTGAGCTATGGGGCACCATCCAGTCATGCCAACAGACCAACAGCCCGCACGTTCAACATGACGGTGCAGGATGCCATGGAATCCAAGGACGTGGTGTCAGGTATCATCCCAATCAATGATATAAATGCATATGTGCTATTTGATTCGGGTGCTACTTGCTCTTTTGTTTCCGAAGAATTTGCTAGTCAGTTAAATGTACCTTGTGAAAAGTTAGAACACCCTACGAACGTAGAAGTAGCAAACAAAGAAATTGTCCCCGTAGAATGCATTCATAGGAACTGTTGTGTTGAATTTCGAGGATTTAAGCTCAAAGTGGATTTGATACCAATTCGACTGGGAGAGTTCGATGTAATCTTGGGAATGGATTGGCTATCAACCCACGGAGCAGTTATTGACTGTAAGAAGAAATGTATACACCTAAAGACTCCTAACAAGTCAAAGGTGGTATTTTACGGCAGTAAGTCACCAAGCCAATCTTGTTGTCTTACTATGATGCAAACAAGGAGATTACTCAAGAAGGGTTGCGAATGTTATTTGGCCCATGTGGTTGATACTCGTCGAGTAGGGGATGAGATGAGTCAAATACCAGTCGTGAGAGAATTCACCGATGTCTTTCCCGAAGAGCTTCCGGGACTGCCGCCGGACAGGGAAATCGAGTTCGTTATCGATTTGGCACCGGGAACCGCACCAATATCGAAGCCGCCGTATCGAATGGCACCTGTAGAGATGAAAGAATTGATGGTGCAACTGCAGGAACTGTTGGATAAGGGTTATATCAGACCGAGCGTGTCCCCGTGGGGAGCGCCAGTTCTGTTTGTAAAGAAGAAAGACGATTCAATGAGGCTTTGTATCGACTATCGAGAGTTGAACAAAGTTACGATTAAGAATAGGTATCCACTTCCTAGAATTGACGATCTGTTCGATCAACTCAAGGGAGCGAAGTACTTTTCAAAAATCGACTTAAGAACAGGCTACCATCAGCTGAAGGTGAGGCAAGAAGATATCCCGAAGACTGCATTCAGAACTCGTTACGGGCACTTCGAGTTTCTGGTAATGTCTTTTGGATTGACAAATGCACCAGCAGCATTCATGGATATGATGAACAGAGTGTTCAAGCAGTACTTGGACAAGTTCGTAGTTGTATTCATCGATGACATTCTGGTGTATTCAGGGACGGAGGAGGAGCATGCTGAACATTTGAAGATTGTATTAGAAGCTCTTAGGAAGGAGAAGTTGTATGCAAAGTTTTCTAAGTGTGAGTTTTGGTTGCAGAGGGTACAATTTCTGGGTCATGTCATCGACAAAAATGGTGTTTCGGTGGACCCAGCCAAAGTAGAAGCAGTTATCAACTGGGAACAGCCGAAGACGCCAACAGAGATCCGGAGTTTCTTGGGATTAGCGGGATACTATCGGAGATTCATCCAGGATTTTTCAAAGATAGCATCGCCGTTGACCAATCTCACCAGGAAAACAGTCAAGTTTGTTTGGTCGGAGAAGTGTGAGGAAAGTTTCATGGAATTGAAGAAGAGACTTAGCCAAGCACCGGTGTTGACCTTACCAGACAACACTGGGGGTTTCGTAGTGTATAGCGATGCATCACACAAGGGTCTTGGCTGTGTACTGATGCAACACGGCAAGGTCGTGGCGTACGCATCGCGTCAGCTGAAGGATTATGAGAAGGGTTATCCAACTCATGACTTGGAGTTAGCAGCGGTGGTGTTCGCTTTGAAGATCTGGAGGCACTACTTATATGGGGAGAAGTGCGAGATATATACAGATCACAAAAGTCTAAAGTATATCTTCACTCAGAAGGAACTAAATATGAGGCAGCGCCGATGGTTGGAACTGATCAAGGACTACGACTGTGAAATTCTGTACCATCCGGGCAAAGCGAACGTAGTAGCTGATGCCTTAAGTAGGAAAGGCAAGGTGAAATTGATGCAACTGACAGTCCAGGAGGAATTGATACGGGACTTTGAACGTCTGGAGCTGGAAGTTAGGTATCCAATGGAGGTGGACGAAAAGGTGTTCGCCGTGACGGTAGGACCAACTCTACTGGATAAGATACAGGAGGCTCAAGAATTTGACGAGGAATGCGTTGACATTAAGAAACAGTTATCGGAGGGAAAAGCCTCGAAGTATAAGGTTGACAGCACAGGATTGCTGAGATTCGAGGGAAGGATCTGGATACCCTACGTACCAGACTTAAGGGAAGAGATTTTGCAGGAGGCCCATAATACAAGGTTTTCGGTACATCCAGGTAGCACCAAGATGTATCAAGATCTTCGTCAACATTATTGGTGGCCGCACTTGAAAGGGGAAGTTGCAGAGTTCGTTAGCCGGTGTTTAACTTGTCAGAGGATCAAGGCTGAGCACCAACGGCCGAGCGGATTGTTGCAACCCTTAGAGATTCCCGAGTGGAAGTGGGAGCACATCACAATGGATTTTGTGGTGGGACTTCCAGCAACGCAAAAGGGTCTAGACGCCATCTGGGTGATCGTAGATCGTTTGACCAAGTCTGCCCACTTTCTACCAATCAAGATCAGGTACAAATTGGAACAGCTGGCGAAACTTTACGTGAAGGAAATAGTATCACGACATGGGGGGCTCATAGTGCCGGTATCTATTGTGTCTGATAGGGATCCGCGCTTCACGTCGAATTTTTGGAGAAGCCTACAGGAGAAACTGGGAACACAGTTAAGAATGAGTACGGCATATCATCCCCAGACTGATGGTCAGAGTGAACGAACAATTCAGACTCTAGAGGATATGCTCCGAGCAGTGGTGATGGACTTAAGTGGCAGCTGGGACGATCACTTGCCACTGGTAGAGTTCGCCTACAACAATAGTTACCATGCTAGCATTGGTATGCCACCGTACGAAGCATTGTATGGAAGAAAGTGTCGAACGCCGTTGTGTTGGGATGAAGTTGGTGAGCGGAGATTGTTGGGACCAGAATTGGTACAACAAACAGTGGAAATTATTAAAGTAATAAGACAACGGTTAGTGGCAGCCCAGGATCGTCAGAAAAAGTATGCCGAATTACATCGCAAGAAACGAGTCTTTGAAGTTGGAAGTTTTGTGTTTCTGAAGGTATCTCCCTGGAAAGGAAAGATCCGTTTTGGGGAAAAAAAAAAGGGTAAATTGAGCCCTAGGTTCATAGGACCGTTCGAAATTTTGAGGCGAATCGGCGAGGTGGCGTACGAGGTAGCATTACCTCCTGAACTTGAGCACATTCACAACGTGTTCCATGTATCAGTGTTGCGTCCGTATAAGCCAGATTACAAGCATGTCATTTCCTATGAACCAATTCAGGTCGAAAGGGACTTATCGTACGAGGAGATTCCTGTTCAAATACTGGATAGAAAAGAGCAGAAGCTGAGGAATAAAATCATTCACTCGGTAAAAGTTCTCTGGAGAAATCATGCGGTGGAAGAAGCCACGTGGGAACTCGAAGAGAAAATGAGAGCGAATTACCCCCAGTTATTCGAGTAATCTTGGATTAAAATTCCGAGGACGGAATTTTTATAAGGGGGAGAGGATGTAATGTCCGGAAAATTTTGAAACATTGTATCAAATTTATTTTATAAATAAAACTCATTTTATATAATTTTATAAATTTTATACATTTAATTTGGATCCATGTAAGTAGTATTATTCAAATTTATAAATTTATCCTAATATTTAAGTACAAGAAAATTTTGAAGAAAATTAATAAATAATTTTATTCTATAATTATCGGATTTAAATATTTCGAAAGAGAAATTTTTGCTGAAACAAATGTTCAAATAATTAATTTATTGAATTAATTATTAATTTAAATATTAGGACATAAGGGTGTTAATTTAATGGACCCATGTTCCTTTTATTTTATTGGGCCAAATCCAATTTCTTGTTACTCTTTGCGATTTGGGCCATTTGTACTTTAAATAACCGGCCCAACTCCATTCCTTATTTTCCTACCAGTCGGGTTGACCCATGGGGGTTTGGGTGTGATGATAACCAGTCACCAAATTAGGGGAAAAGAAATTCAATCGGGGAGATATGTTGAGACTGACCGAACCCAAAATCCCCAAACCCTCAAATTTCATCTCACCTAGCTATCAAGCCCCCAAGCCCCTTAATCAGTCAGGCGAAAATAAGACAGGTGCAGGGGAGGAGGTCACACCAAGCTGTGCGCCGGCAAAAGCGTGTAGAGACCGGCTGTTGGGCTGAGAGAGGGACTCGACGACCGGTAGATTAATCGAGGATTCGAGGTGGGCAACCGAGCGCCAATCGGTCGGACCAAGGGGCTAAATCAAGGAGCATCAACCGAGGCGATTGGACGGCTTAGAGGGGGGTTGTGAGGGTCTGCAGGCGGCCATAGGCCCACACCTCCTACCGTCGGTCACTAACTTGACTGGCTAGGGCATTACCCAGTAAGTTGGGTAAAGTTTCTCCTACAAATTGAAACCTTTTTCCCCAAACCCTACACGAAGCTGTTAAATATTTTCAAAGAGAAGGTAGTCGCAGCAAAGGGGAGGGATCAAGGGAACCATCGACGGTGGATGTCCGGCGTAATCAGATATTTTGGGCGAAGAAGGAGGGCCGCCAATCGATCGAACCCAAGGTACAAAAAGGGGTCACTGACTGTCATAGTTGTTTGGATTTAGGTTATACTCTGTATATTATTGTAGTTGTTTTGGTATGTAATTCAGATGTTGGATTATAATATTTTTAAAGACCTGGTATTGTGTTGGTTCATTCAATTAAGAAACTCGAATTAGACTTCTTTTGTTGTGGTTGGTTTTGATTTGGAAAATGGATATTGTGTTGTTTTATATTGGGTTACACTCTTCTTCTTTTCCTCTGAATTATTTGCTTGTGTTGTTCTTGACTGGGAATTTTGTTTTGTGCAAATAAAAACCATAGGGTTCTGGTAACGTGATGAAGCACTGAGATTAGGCCAGTGTCTAGTCTTAAGAGTGCTCATTAGATGGTTTTTGTAATGTCTAAAAAGGGCTGTGATATGGGTTGATGTACACTGTATTGGAGTGTGTATTAAAATGCTTGGGTTGAGCTGTTTCCTTTCCATCTGGGATATGTTTCTGGCAGCTCAATTAGGAACAGTAGTTAGGCTTAAATTGAGTTCCTATATGCCCACCCCCTGTTTGGTGTGATGACTGAATGAGCCAAGTTGGGCTATGATTTCAGTCCAGAAACTTGAATAAGCTGTGTCACTAAGAAAGTTTTTAAGTCATAACTGCATAATAAAAATTGGCTATGATAGCCACGAATAAGGTGAATAAAGTAATTATTTAATTATTATTTAACTAATGTTAAAAGATAATTAAAATAAAGTTAATATGATAATTCTTATTATATAGTAAATAAGATAATAAATGTTTAATTATTATAACAATTAAATATGAATAAATATTTAATTATTATTTAATAATAATAATAATAATTAAATATTACTAAAGTTAATAAAATAATTATTTATTATTTATTAATAAATAATAAATAAAGATAATAAATATTTAATTATTATTTAATAATAATAATAATAATTAAATATGAATAAAGTTAATAAAATAATTATTTATTATTTATTAATAAATAATAAATAAAGATAATAAATATTTAATTATTATTTAATAATAATAATAATTAAATATGAATAAAGTTAATAAAATAATTATTTATTATTTATTAATAAATAATAAATAAAGATAATAAATATTTAATTATTATTTAATAATAATAATAATTAAATATGAATAAAGTTAATAAAATAATTATTTATTATTTATTAATAAATAATAAATAAAGATAATAAATATTTAATTATTATTTAATAATAATAATAATTAAATATGAATAAAGTTAATAAAATAATTATTTATTATTTATTAATAAATAATAAATAAAGATAATAAATATTTAATTATTATTTAATAATAATAATAATTAAATATGAATAAAGTTAATAAAATAATTATTTATTATTTGTTAATAAATAATAAATAAAGATAATAAATATTTAATTATTATTTAATAATAATAATAATTAAATATGAATAAAGTTAATACAATAAATTTATAAATAAAGATAATAAATATTTAATTATTATTTAATAATAATAATTAAATATGAATAAAGTTAATAAAATAATTGTTTATTATTTATTAATAAATAGTAAATAAAGGTACTAAGTATTTGATTATTATTTAATAATAATAACTAAGTATGAATAAAGTTATTGAATAAGAAGGAAATTAACTACTTAATCATTAATGAAATAATGATTAAGTATAAGGGAGATTTATAAGTTCATTAGTTAACTGTGGCCCTTAATAAATAGTGATTATAAACACTTAATGATTAATTAAATATATTAAGTGTGTCAAGTATTAAATCAATGTTGAATAAGAGACAAGGTTAATGATTACTAAATTACCCCTAAGGTAAATAGTGATTAAGAGTGGATCAACTAAATAATTGATCAACGGTTTTCTGTTGTCTTTAAACCAAAATAAATTTATTAAACCATACCTAGATACAATTAAAGGTAATAAATTGAGTATTCGAATGATAGTGATCATGATTAATTATTATCTAATAGCTAAAGGTCATTAATAAATTTCTGTTTAGCTAATGTCAATTAGTAATTAAATATAGATGATGAATTTTACCTGTTGAGCAAAAGGCATAGTAAGAGGTGCCAATATACAACTGTTAATTGATAAATCGACTTTACCCGATGATAGGTCACTCGAGATCAATTAATTAAAGCTAAGATTTAAATTGTAGCTGAGCAAACAGGCAAGTTCCTAACCCTAAACTTCTTTCATTTTTGCAAGTTCTTCTCACTCAATTTTTGGCATTGAGCAAGCTTTTAAACCTTATGCATTGTTTTAATTCGTGCAAAAAGGTATATATTGTTGCAAGTTATTCTTTAAGCTTGAATCTTATTTCCGAGCACGCTTTAAGTGGTCTAATTACTTTTAAAATTATTCCACATCTGTATATTTATTGACAATCGTGCATTCGAATTCGTATATTTAAATTCAGAAATCTATAAACCATTCATGGTTAAGTCTGAACCCTTGTTCGGTCAGACAATTTTGTGAAAATTTATAAAAGCTATCCGAACCAATCAATGGTAAGGATTCTTAGACTGTATGAACACCCCTTTATTTATAGGGGAGTACCCCACGTACCGTATATAAGGTACAAATAGCAGAATTAAATGTTATGCATATACATAGGGTACGCGAGGCTGATCCCCTCAAGTACGTTATTCTGTAGCCAGTAACCAGAGGGTCAACCAGCTATTGACTCCTCTGGAAGTTATCGTTCAAAGTCTATTTGACTATCAATTGTTCTAAAAGCATTTATTGTTCTTGCTTCTGATTTATTCTATTGTTGAAATCCCTTTTTATATCCCTTCATCATGATATATCCTTATTGTTGCACTTTAAACTTGCTGGGCAAACTCGTTGCTCATTCTTGCTATATCATGATTTCATTGCAGCTAAACCCGAGACGTCAGGGAAGAATAAAGGGAAAGAAAAGATGAAATGATAGACTTCTTGTAGCTGACCTTAGATTCATGTGTTAGTTATTTACTGATGTAATTTAAACCCTGCTAGCTATTTAGGGTATGGATTGTGTAAATGTTTAAGGTTAATCGTATTCTGGGACTAGTGACACCTTGTAATGAACAATGTATGTTTATTATATTCCGCACTTTTAGATATCATATGTTGTTAAAGGTGAATGTTGTATTGAATCGTGATGACCAGATCCGGGTATTTGGAGACCCGAATTTGGGGGCGTCACAGAACTTGCCTGTTTGCTCAGCTACAATTTAAATCTTAGCTTTAATTAATTGATCTCGAGTGACCTATCATCGGGTAAAGTCGATTTATCAATTAACAGTTGTATATTGGCACCTCTTACTATACCTTTTACTCAACAGGTAAAATTCACCATCTATATTTAATTACTAATTAACATTAGCTAAACAGAAATTTATTGATGATCTTTAGCTATTAAAAATAATTGTTAGCTAATCATGATTACTATTCTCGAGGGTTCAGATTATTACCCTTATTGTCCCTAAATATGGGTCAGCAATCTTTATTTATTATTAGAATAATAAATTCATCATGGTTTAATGACAACTAACTAATAGTTGGTTACTTATTTAATTACACTTAATTACTATATACTATTAATAAAATAATCTTTAAGTGTTTATCCTCATTATTTAATAAGGACCAAAATAAAAAATCAGCTTATTAATCCCCCTTATACTTAATCATTATTTCAGCAACGATTAAGTAATTCTCATCCTTATTATTCAACAACTTTATTCATACTTAATTATTATTATTATTAAATAATAATTAAATATTTAGTACCTTTATTTACTAATTATTAATAAATAATTATTTTATTAACTTTATTCATATTTAATTATTATTATTACTAAATAATAATTAAATATTTATTACCTTTATTTATTATTTATTGGAACAATAATAAATAATTATTTATTAACTTTATTTATTATAAAAAAAAATTATTAAATGCTGATTATCTTTATTTATTATTTAATAAATAATAAATAATTATTTTATTAACCTTATTCATATTTAATTATTATTATTATTAAATAATAATTAAATATTTATTATTTATTATTAAATAATAAATAATTATTTTATTAACTTTATTCATATTTAATTATTATTATTATTAAATAATAATTAAATATTTATTATCTTTATTATTTATTATTAAATAATAAATAATTATTTTATTAACTTTATTATTTAATATTAATAATAAAAATTAAATATTTTATTTATTGAAAATAATTAATTACTTTATTAATTGTATTTATTAGTATATTAACTAATCAATTTATAAGTGCAGGATTAGTTTCAATGTAATAACCAAAGTTTGAGCCATAGGTAGCACAATTAGTTTAGTTTATGTATCACAGTCCCTAGTGATATATCAACCTCCTGCAAATTATTTCAAGCCAACTACAACATTTATTTCAACATTTGTGGCCAGCCCAAACATTATAACAATAATACGAATGCTTGATTTTATTATAACCCATGTTGCTGACAGAATAGTTGATACCAAAAATGAAAACAAAATTTTGGTTTAGGCATTTCAGCAAACACACACTGGGTATCCTAAAATTTGGTATTGGCCGACTCACAGAACCAAAAGTGAAGCGACCAGAACCTCTTAGGGTTCCTTCATATCAGAGTTCCTATCAAAAAATAATACAACCCAAGCAATACCAAGGAACAATTCAATACATCCCAACAAGAACAAAACCATACGGATTTCCCAGATTAAAACCAAACAATAACAAACATAATTCAATATCAGAATCCTCAACCAGGATAAACCAACACAAACCAGTATGGTGAAAACAACCCAAGAACAAATTCTAATACTCATGTAATTCAACAATCACAAAAAAAATACTAATCATTTCATAGGTACAATCCGAATACATCCCCAATCACAATTTGGGAACTAGAAACTTAATTCAGTTGCTTGAACTACTCTGTACCTTGAAATTGACCGACTTGCCGTTCTTCTCCTTCTTCCACAGTACAAAACCCAGCTGGACATCCACCACCGGCGATTGACTCCCCTGGCTCTCTCGCTCTCTCTGATTTCCCCTTTTTTCCCTCTAATTTGGATTCGTAGAAATTGGCAGCTAGGTTTAGGGTTTGGGACCTTCAATTTATAGGCAAAATTTTACCCAAATATTGGGCAATACCCTACCTGCTTGGTCAATAACCCACGGTAGAAGAAGAGTGGCCGTCGATTGCACCCATCCAGCCCGCTGACGACACCGGCCGTCCTCGAGCCATGCGCACTGTCACCGGTCGCGTCGCCGGATTTCTGGGACCGTTGGTCCTAGCCGCTTGTTGCTCGGTCAATCATGGCTCCACTCTTTTCTCCGCTGGTATACCCAGGGTGTCGCCGGCGCCTTCTTCTTCCCGTCCCTTACCGGTTGATGGAGGGTCTTGGTTCGATTGATTGAGGGCTAAGTCTAGGACTTGGGTTTTCCTTTCGTTGCTCAGTTGTTGATTTTGCTTGGCTCTGTCACAGCTGGTCTAAGGGTTTAGGATTTCTCGGCTCTTGATTATCCCAATTTGGTTTCACCGGTCAAAGCATTTCCCCAATTTGGCTACAGATATATGACCCTAAGAGAAACGGACCCAACCCGGCAAAAATAGGAAAATGGGTCGACCCGGAAGGAAAGGGAATTGGGCTCGCCAAATTCGGAGTTGGGCCGGCTGAAGTTAAATAAAAGTGGACCAATAGGAAATAAAAGGAAATTTGGCCCAAATAAAATAAAAGGAAAATGGGTCCAGCCCAAATGAAGGAAATGTGGTCTATTAAATCGATACCCTTATGTTCTAATATTTAAATTAATAACTAATTCGATTAATTAATTAAAGTTTTCATTTCAACAATAATTCCCTGTTTGAATTATTTAAATCCGATAATAGTGAAATGAATTCATTTATAAATTTTCTTCCCAATTTTCTTGAATTTAAATCCTTAGGGTTAACTTACTAATTTATCCCGACTATTAGTGAACCCCTTTTTATGAAAGAAAATTATTGGACCTATAATTAAAAATTCTTACAGGAGTCCAATTAAATTCATAAAATTATATAAAATGAATTTTATCTATCAAAATAATTTGATACAATGTTTTGAAAATTCCTGGACTTTACATCCTCTCCCCCTTATAAAAATTCCGTCCTCGGAATTTCAATCTAAGGTTACTCAAACAATCGCGGATAGTTTGCTCTCATCTTCTCTTCAAGTTCCCACGTGGCCTCTTCTACCGCGTGATTTCTCTAGAGAACTTTCACCGAGTGAATGATTTTATTCCTCAGCTTCTGCTCTTTTCTATCCAGTATTTGAACAGGAATCTCCTCGTACGATAAATCTCTTTCGACTTGAATTGGTTCATAGGAGATAACATGTTTGTAATCTGGCTTATACGGACGCAACACTGATACGTGGAACACGTTGTGGATGTGCTCAAGTTCAGGAGGTAATGCTACCTCGTACGCCACTTCGCCTATTCTCCTCAGAATCTCGAACGGTCCTATGAATCTAGGGCTCAACTTGCCCTTTTTCCCAAAACGGATCTTCCCTTTCCAGGGAGATACCTTCAGAAACACAAAGCTACCAACTTCAAAGTCTCATTTCTGACGATGTAAGTCGGCATACTTCTTCTGGCGATCCTGAGCTGCTACTAACCGCTGTCTTATTACCTTAATAATTTCCACGGTTTGTTGTACCAATTCTGGTCCCAACAATCTCCGTTCACCAACTTCATCCCAACACAACGGTGTTCGACACTTCCTTCCATACAATGCTTCGTACGGTGGCATACCAATGCTAGCATGGTAGCTATTATTGTAGGCGAACTCTACTAGCGGCAAGTGATCGTCCCAGCTGCCACTTAAGTCCATCACAACTGCCCGAAGCATATCCTCTAAGGTCTGGATTGTTCGCTTACTTTGACCATCAGTCTGAGGATGATATGCCGTACTCATTCTTAACTGTGTTCCCAGTCTCTCCTGTAGACTTCTCCAAAAATTTGACGTGAAGCGCGGATCTCTGTCAGACACGATAGATACCGGCACTCCATGACGTGATACTATTTCCTTTACGTAAAGTTTCGCCAGCTGTTCCAATTTGTACCTGATCTTGATCGGTAGAAAATGGGCAGACTTGGTCAACCGATCTACGATCACCCAGATGGCGTCTAGACCCTTTTGAGTTGTCGGGAGTCCTACCACAAAATCCATAGTAATGTGCTCCCACTTCCATTCTGGAATCTCCAAGGGTTGCAACAATCCGCTCGGCCGTTGGTGCTCAGCCTTGATCCGTTGACAGGTCAAACACCGGCTAACGAACTCTGCAACTTCCCCTTTCAAATGCGGCCACCAATAATGTTGACGAAGATCTTGATACATCTTGGTGCTTCCTGGATGTACCGAAAACCTTGTATTATGGGCCTCCTGCAAAATCTCTTCCCTTAAGTCTGGTACGTAGGGTATCCAGACCCTCCCCTCGAATCTCAGCAATCCTGTGCTGTCAACCTTATACTTCGAGGCTTTTCCCTCCGATAACTGTTTCTTAATGTCAATGCATTCCTCGTCAAATTCTTGAGCCTCCTGTATCTTATCCAGTAGAGTTGGACCTACCGTCACGGCGAACATCTTTTCGTCCACCTCCATTGGATACCTAACTTCCAGCTCCAGACGTTCAAAGTCCCGTATCAACTCCTCCTGGACTGTCAGCTGCATCAATTTCACCTTGCCTTTCCTACTTAAGGCATCAGCCACTACATTTGCTTTGCCCGGATGGTACAGAATTTCACAGTCGTAGTCCTTGATCAATTCTAACCATCGGCGCTGCCTCATGTTCAGCTCCTTTTGAGTGAAGATATATTTCAGACTTTTGTGATCCGTATATATCTCGCACTTCTCCCCGTATAGGTAGTGCCTCCAAATCTTCAAGGCAAACACCACCGCGGCTAACTCCAGGTCGTGAGTCGGATAACCCTTCTCATAATCCTTCAGCTGACGCGATGCGTACGCCACGACCTTTCCGTGTTGCATCAGTACACAGCCAAGACCCTTGTGTGATGCATCGCTATACACTACGAAACCCCCAGTGTTGTCCGGTAAGGTTAACACTGGTGCTTGGCTAAGTCTCTTTTTCAACTCCATGAAACTTTCCTCACATTTCTCCGACCAAACAAACTTGACTGTTTTCCTGGTGAGATTGGTCAACGGCGATGCTATTTTTGAAAAATCCTGTATGAATCTTCGATAGTATCCTGCCAATCCCAAGAAACTCCGGATTTCGGTGGGGGTCTTCGGTTGTTCCCAGTTGATAACTGCCTCCACTTTTGCTGGGTCCACTGAAACACCATTTTTGTCGATGACGTGACCCAGAAATTGTACCCTCTGCAACCAAAACTCACACTTTGAAAATTTTGCGTACAACCTCTCCTTCCTGAGAGCTTCTAATACAATCTTCAAATGTTCAGCATGCTCCTCCTCCGTCCCTGAATACACCAGAATGTCATCGATGAATACAACTATGAACTTGTCCAAGTACTGCTTGAACACTCTGTTCATCATATCCATGAATGCTGCTGGTGCATTCGTCAATCCAAAAGACATTACCAGAAACTCGAAGTGCCCGTAACGAGTTCTAAATGCAGTCTTCGGGATATCTTCTTGCCTCACCTTCAGCTGATGATAGCCTGTTCTTAAGTCGATTTTTGAAAAGTATTTCGCTCCCTTAAGTTGATCAAACAGATCGTCGATTCTAGGAAGCGGATACCTATTCTTAATCGTAACTTTGTTCAACTCCCGGTAGTCGATACAAAGTCGCATAGAATCATCTTTCTTCTTTACAAACAGAACTGGCGCTCCCCACAGGGACACACTCGGTCTGATATAACCTTTATCTAACAGCTCCTGCAGTTGCACCATCAACTCCTTCATCTCTACAGGCGCCATTCGATACGGCGGCTTCGATATTGGTGCGGTTCCCGGTGCCAAATCGATAACGAACTCGGTTTCCCTATCCGGCGGCAGTCCCGGAAGTTCATCGGGAAAGACATCGGTGAAATCTCTCACGACTGGTATTTGACTCATCTCATCCCCGACCTGACGAGTATCGACCACATAGGCCAAATAACACACGCAACCTTTCTTAAGTAATCTTCTCGTTTGCATCATAGTAAGACAGCAAGATTGTCTTGGTGACTTACTGCCGTAAAACACTACCTTCGACTTATTAGGAGTCTTCAGGTGTACACACTTTTCCTTACAATCAATAACTGCTCCGTGGGTTGATAGCCAATCCATTCCCAGGATTACATCAAACTCTCCCAGCCGAATTGGTATCAAATCCACATTGAGCTTAAATCCTCGCAATTTAACACAACAATTCCTATGTATGTGTTCTACAGGGACAATTTCTTTGTTTGCTACTTCTACGTTCATAGGGTGTTCTAATTCTTCACGAGGTAAATTCAACTGACTAGCAAATTCTTCGGAAACAAAAGAGCAAGTAGCACCCGAATCAAATAGCACATATGCATTTATATCATTGATTGGGATGATACTTGACACCACGTCCTTGGATTCCATGGCATCCTGCACAGTCATGTTGAACGTGCGGGCTGTTGGCCTGTTGGCTTGACTGGATGGTGGCCCGTAGTTCAATCGGTTGCTGTTTCCACTGTTGTTGTTGTTTCGGTTGCCACTCCCGGCGTCGTTTTTCTTCTTCGGACAATCCCTCATTTGGTGGTCGAGTGCTCCACATGAAAAACATCCCCCCTTTGGCTTATTCTGACATTGGGGAGCCATGTGCCCCGGTTGCCCACACCGGTAACAAACACTCTTTCCCTTCATACATTCCCCGGTGTGGTTCTTGCCGCAATTATTGCACCTGCCTGGTTTCCTTGCTTCCCCTCCAGACTGGTTTCCTCCGGGTTTATTGCTCCCGAAAGATTGGCTCTCACTCCATTTGCGTTTATTGGGGTTGCTGCCCCCGCTGCTCCCTGCCTTCGGGCCCTCATGTCCTTTCTTCTTCTCTTGGTTGTATTTGGCCAGGGCCTCGCTGCCACCCTCTGCAATGATTGCCCTCTCCATCAGTTCTGCAAATGTTCTGATTTTTAATACCGCAACAGAACGGTATAACCATGGTTTCAACCCTTGCTCAAACCTACGAGCTTTCCTTTCCTCGGAGCTGACTTGGTGAGCTACAAACCGTGCCAACTCATTAAACTTAGCTGCGTACTCAGCCACAGACATGTTCCCTTGTTTTAGTTCCAGGAACTTGATCTCCATCTCCTGCTTCATGCTCTCTGGAAAGTAATTTTCCAAGAACATTTCCTTAAAACGATCCCAAGTGACAGTGTCTTCTTCCACTCGGCCTCTGTTGGCCTTCCACCAGTAGTTTGCCTCGCCTTTTAACATGAAGGTAGCAAAACTCGTTTTCTGTTCCTCTGCCACCCTTGCCACCTCAAAGACCTTCTCTATCTCTTCTATCCAGGTCTGTGCTTCTATTGGGTTAAGAGTTCCCTTGAACTCGGGCGGTCCGACCAATTTGAAATCTTTAAAGTTTGCCAGATGATGCGCTGGCTCAGCTGCTGCTTGGGTCCCTACAGGTGGTGGTCTGGATTGCATAGCCTCGGCCAGCATTTCCGCGAACATTCTCATTGGGTTGGTTTGGTCTCCAACCTCACTTTCTGACTCTTCGACCTGTCGGTTTCGTGGTCGTCCCCTTGGCGGCATGTTTGGATAAGGAAAATCCGCTGACTTTTACCTATAGTTTTATATTTTACATGACATGTTATTAAAATAAACAATTAAAGATAAAATATCTATCAATACATTGATTTAAGTGAAACATCTGCATTTATATTCATATACCACCGTTTGTTACAAGACGGAACCTGTGGCATACTGCTATAAATGTGCCACTGTGTCCTACCAAACATCCCCTAAAACAAAAAGTGGGGAATGATACTACCCATCCTCTAAGGCAACAAAAGTTGGGGTTTGACTACTACCCCAACAAGAAAGCAAATAAAATGTTTCACAATACAAATATGCATACGTCCCTAATACAACAAAAGGTGGGACTGACTGTACTAGCAACTAAACCACCATCCTATCCCATCACTATACATCATGACGGATCCGAGCCTGCTGGCCAGAAGAGAATGCTCCGTCCCCGATCCTACGGCGAACCGAGCGGCTGGATTCCCCCACCTCAACCCGGGGCCTACGGTAGGCTGCATCCAAGGCATGCCCCAGGGTCTCTATCCTCACTGCCCTGGCCTCTAGCTGGTCCTCTAGCTGATCAGCCCTCCTAGCTTCCCTGGCCCAGGCCTCCCTGACGCGCATCCTCGCAGTCACCTCCAGTCCAGCCTCGAACCTCATAGCCTCCTGTTTCGCCCTAAGGTGGGCGATCTGTAAATCCCTCTGCTCCAGCCTCTCTCTCAGCTCAGCGTTCCGGGCCACTAACTGATGTAGCAGTGGTCCGACTTGCTGCGCTGAGGACTCGTAGCCCTGCAGCTGTACCTTAGCCACCCCTAAGTCATGCTCGAGCTGGTAGGCCAGGTCTCTGTACTGGTCCTCCATGAACTGATGAGTCTGGTTTTGCTCCTCCAAATGAGCAATCCGAGCCTCCAACTCCTCATTTCTGTCAGTCAACCCCTCGATGATATCATCAGCAGTGGACCCCATGCCATCAATATCAGCAGGTGGCTCCTCCCCCTCGGCCTCGGGATCCTCCTCCTCAGTATCAGGGTCCTGACTACCGGACCTCATCACCCCACCTACTACTGGCTCTGGTAGCTCCCTATGGTAGTCCTCCTCCGGCTCGGACCCCTCCTGTAACAATCCCGGGGCAATAGGAGCATAACCCACCAGCTGCTCCACCACTACCGGTATGTCTATAAATACCTCCTCCTCACGGGCTCCACTGGTCTCCCCTACAGCAGCCATCCTACAAACACACAAAAACTAACATTAGTACAACAATAAAATATATTCATTGAAGAAATGAAGTTATATTTCATTGGGTACTACTCGACTCGATGAATTCCCCAATTCATCAAAACCACATATGATAAATCTCCTCGATTTATCTACTAACACTCGATACGAGTTTACTATGAAGGTTATATCCTAGGTTTCGCGATCCTAAAGTTTATAACCTACAGCTTTGATACCAACCTGTGACGCCCCCAAATTCGGGTCTCCAAATACCCGGATCCGGTCATCACGATCCAACATAAACATCCACCTATAACAACATATGGTATCTAAAGTGCGGAATAAAATAAACATACGTTGTTCATTACAAGGTGTTACTAGTCCCAGAATACGATTAACCTTAAACATTTACACAATCCATACCCAAATAACTATCAGGGTTTAAATTATAATAACAGTAATTAACTAACACATGAATCTAAAGTCTGCTACGAGAAGTCTATCATTTCATCTTTTCTTTCCCTTTGTTCTTCCCTGACGTCTCGGGTTTAGCTGCAATGAAGTCATGATATAGCAAGAATGAGCAACGAGTTTGCCCAGCAAGTTTAAAGTGCAACAATAAGGATATATCATGATGAAGAGATATTAAAGGAATTTCAACATTAGCGAAAATAAATCAGAAGCAAGAATAATAATTGCTTTTAGAACAATTGATAGTCAAATAGACTTTGAACGATAACTTCCAAAGGAGTCAATAGCTGGTTGACCCTCTGGTTACTGGCTACAGAATAATGTACTTGAGGGGATCAGCCTCGCGTACCCTATGTATATGCATAACATTTAATTCTGCTATTTGTACCTTATATACGGTACGTGGGGTACTCCCCTATAAATAAAGGGGTGTTCATACAGTCTAAGAATCCTTACCATTGATTGGTTCGGATAGCTTTTATAAATTATCACGTAATTGTCTGACCGAACAAGGGTTCAGACTTAACCATGAATGGTTGATAGATTTCTGAATTTAAATATACGAATTCAAATGCACGAATGTCAATGATTATACAGATGTGGAATAATTTTGAAAGTAATTAGACCACTTAAAGCATGCTTGGAGATAAGATTCAAGCTTACAGAATAACTTGCAATAATATATACCTTTTTGCATGAATTAAAATACTGCATAAGGTTTTAGAAGTATTGCTCAATGTAAAAGTTGGGTAAGGAAGAACTTGCAATAATGTAAGAAGTTTAGGGTTAGGAACTTGCCTGTTTGCTCAGCTACAATTTAAATCTTAGCTTTAATTAATTGATCTCGAGTGACCTATCATCGGGTAAAGTCGATTTATCAATTAACAGTTGTATATTGGCACCTCTTACTATACCTTTTACTCAACAGGTAAAATTCACCATCTATATTTAATTACTAATTAACATTAGCTAAACAGAAATTTATTGATGATCTTTAGCTATTAAAAATAATTGTTAGCTAATCATGATTACTATTCTCGAGGGTTCAGATTATTACCCTTATTGTCCCTAAATATGGGTCAGCAATCTTTATTTATTATTAAAATAATAAATTCATCATGGTTTAATGACAACTAACTAATAGTTGGTTACTTATTTAATTACACTTAATTACTATATACTATTAATAAAATAATCTTTAAGTGTTTATCCTCATTATTTAATAAGGACCAAAATAAAAAATCAGCTTATTAATCCCCCTTATACTTAATCATTATTTCAGCAACGATTAAGTAATTCTCATCCTTATTATTCAACAACTTTATTCATACTTAATTATTATTATTATTAAATAATAATTAAATATTTAGTACCTTTATTTACTAATTATTAATAAATAATTATTTTATTAACTTTATTCATATTTAATTATTATTATTACTAAATAATAATTAAATATTTATTACCTTTATTTATTATTTATTGGAACAATAATAAATAATTATTTATTAACTTTATTTATTATAAAAAAAAAATTATTAAATGCTGATTATCTTTATTTATTATTTAATAAATAATAAATAATTATTTTATTAACCTTATTCATATTTAATTATTATTATTATTAAATAATAATTAAATATTTATTATTTATTATTAAATAATAAATAATTATTTTATTAACTTTATTCATATTTAATTATTATTATTATTAAATAATAATTAAATATTTATTATCTTTATTATTTATTATTAAATAATAAATAATTATTTTATTAACTTTATTATTTAATATTAATAATAAAAATTAAATATTTTATTTATTGAAAATAATTAATTACTTTATTAATTGTATTTATTAGTATATTAACTAATCAATTTATAAGTGCAGGATTAGTTTCAATGTAATAACCAAAGTTTGAGCCATAGGTAGCACAATTAGTTTAGTTGATGTATCACAGTCCCTAGTGATATATCAACCTCTTGCAAATTATTTCAAGCCAACTACAACATTTATTTCAACATTTGTGGCCAGCCCAAACATTATAACAATAATATGAATGCTTGATTTTATTATAACCCATGTTGCTGACAGAATAGTTGATACCAAAAATGAAAACAAAATTTTGGTTTAGGCATTTCAGCAAACACACACTGGGTATCCTAAAATTTGGTATTGGCCGACTCACAGAACCAAAAGTGAAGCGACCAGAACCTCTTAGGGTTCCTTCATATCAGAGTTCCTATCAAAAAATAATACAACCCAAGCAATACCAAGGAACAATTCAATACATCCCAACAAGAACAAAACCATACGGATTTCCCAGATTAAAACCAAACAATAACAAACATAATTCAATATCAGAATCCTCAACCAGGATAAACCAACACAAACCAGTATGGTGAAAACAACCCAAGAACAAATTCTAATACTCATGTAATTCAACAATCACAAAAAAAATACTAATCATTTCATAGGTACAATCCGAATACATCCCCAATCACAATTTGGGAACTAGAAACTTAATTCAGTTGCTTGAACTACTCTGTACCTTGAAATTGACCGACTTGCCGTTCTTCTCCTTCTTCCACAGTACAAAACCCAGCTGGACATCCACCACCGGCGATTGACTCCCCTGGCTCTCTCGCTCTCTCTGATTTCCCCTTTTTTCCCTCTAATTTGGATTCGTAGAAATTGGCAGCTAGGTTTAGGGTTTGGGACCTTCAATTTATAGGCAAAATTTTACCCAAATATTGGGCAATACCCTACCTGCTTGGTCAATAACCCACGGTAGAAGAAGAGTGGCCGTCGATTGCACCCATCCAGCCCGCTGACGACACCGGCCGTCCTCGAGCCATGCGCACTGTCACCGGTCGCGTCGCCGGATTTCTGGGACCGTTGGTCCTAGCCGCTTGTTGCTCGGTCAATCATGGCTCCACTCTTTTCTCCGCTGGTATACCCAGGGTGTCGCCGGCGCCTTCTTCTTCCCGTCCCTTACCGGTTGATGGAGGGTCTTGGTTCGATTGATTGAGGGCTAAGTCTAGGACTTGGGTTTTCCTTTCGTTGCTCAGTTGTTGATTTTGCTTGGCTCTGTCACAGCTGGTCTAAGGGTTTAGGATTTCTCGGCTCTTGATTATCCCAATTTGGTTTCACCGGTCAAAGCATTTCCCCAATTTGGCTACAGATATATGACCTTAAGAGAAACGGACCCAACCCGGCAAAAATAGGAAAATGGATCGACCCGGAAGGAAAGGGAATTGGGCTCGCCAAATTCGGAGTTGGGCCGGCTGAAGTTAAATAAAAGTGGCCCAATAGGAAATAAAAGGAAATTTGGCCCAAATAAAATAAAAGGAAAATGGGTCCAGCCCAAATGAAGGAAATGTGGTCTATTAAATTGATACCCTTATGTTCTAATATTTAAATTAATAACTAATTCGATTAATTAATTAAAGTTTTCATTTCAACAATAATTCCCTGTTTGAATTATTTAAATCCGATAATAGTGAAATGAATTCATTTATAAATTTTCTTCCCAATTTTCTTGAATTTAAATCCTTAGGGTTAACTTACTAATTTATCCCGACTATTAGTGAACCCCTTTTTATGAAAGAAAATTATTGGACCTATAATTAAAAATTCTTACAGGAGTCCAATTAAATTCATAAAATTATATAAAATGAATTTTATCTATCAAAATAATTTGATACAATGTTTTGAAAATTCCTGGACTTTACAGTCGCTGTATATATCCTTTTTGGGTAAAAATTTCTTTTTGTTTTTTGTTTGCTTAGTTCCTTTAATTTTATTTCTTACTAGTGGATGAAACGGTGTCGTTTTGGGAACAGGGGAACAGTGCCGCAGTGCCGACTTACTGCAAGTCTAGCTCTGCAACGCCTATGTGACGTGATAGACTCCACGGCACGCTTGCGTGAGGTGGTCGTCGCTTGGATCGTTTTCAGCAAGTTATAAGGTGGAACGCTCACAACACCTCAACCCTTCCCCTATATTGAGACGACTTGATACAATTGCTTTGCGCTAGGAAGCTTGAGTTGAATGGAACACTAACGATATCCTGACCCAATGTCTATAAAAAGACAAGAACCAAAAGTACAATCGACACTTGATGTATGATAGATTGATGCCAACATACAACTATGCATTGTTGTATGATAAGTCAATAATAAATCTCAAGAAAACTAAGAACTAGTCTAGGAATTCTTAAAGAACCAAAAGATGAGAAAATCTCACATAGTAATTTTATTAATCAGAAGTCTCTAATGTCTATTACATAACCTATGTATTCTATTTATACTAATAGAATAAACCTTAAAGAAACCCTAAATCTTAAAAGGAATAGAAATACTAGTTAATAAGTAATCAGGAATCAAATCTATCTAACAAATATCCTAATTACATTAGAAATCTAAAAGATATGAAAATCCTACAAATTTAGAAAGAAATCTGATCAAAATCTTGAAAAACACGTTCCTCGAATTTCGTATAGCGTGACTGGCGCGGGGCGCGCCAGAATTAACAAAGAAATGGCACAGGGCGTGCTCGGTATCCAGATCTTACTTTTGGTTTGGCGCGGGGCGAGCTAAAATGGCGCAGGGCGCACTAGAGCGCATTAGTCCCTGTATGGGTAGCGTGGGGCGCGCTAGAGCGCATTAGTCCCTGTATGGGTAGCGCGGGGCGCGCTGCTGCTAGTACAAAACCGGCGCGGGCTGCGCTGCTCTGGCAGATTTGACCATTTTGCCCTTTTACATCCCAAACTTGATCCTTAGTCCATTCTTCACTTCTTCCACTATACTTGAATCTTTGTAAGGCTCGAACTAATGAACTTAGAATCATAATCAATAGTGAATTGTTAGGTTTGTATATAGCGCGAACATGCAATCAAATTACATAAATAGTGCGGAAGCGCGATAAAATTAGATTTTAAAATTTTATACAAACCATCACCATGATCTTTCCTTGTGCTCAATTATTAATTAAATGAAAGAGATAGAGAATCAGATTTATACCCTCATAAATCAAAACTTCTTCAGGTACAAGTTTAACTCCAAATCCTTCGCGTTCTCTTTGAAACCACCGATTAGATTCCTTCCTTTGATCAACGTTAGCCACCCAAATGTTTGGCCTCTAGAGGTGATCCACCAAAGAATAATACGTATTCAAGAAGATGGGTATTTGGCAAAATCCTAGTTTATATCTCTATAAAAATTGTAAGTACTCTCTTTCCAATTCTTATGGAAGAATGTGTAACTGTCTAACCCTAAATCATGATAACTCCTCTTATTTATAGATATAGGGAACCCTCCTAAACTATTTAGGATTAGGGTTTTTATTCTAATTAAACTATTTTAATTAATTAAACTCCTAATCCAATTAAAAATTTATGAGAGTACTTTTATTAATTAATTCCCAAACCCTTTTAGGAACTAAATAATAATAATAGTAATAATAATAATAAGACTCCCCTAATTAATTTATATTTAATATTTCCAAAATATTAAATAATAAATATTAAGTTATTTAATTTATTCTATCTCCATAGATTAAATTAAATATACTTAACTTATTATTACGATTATGCTATTTACTTCTTAAATAAATATTTTCCTTTTGTGGTGTGACCCTTTAGGTTCTCCATATTAAACCAGTTGTGAATAAATCAATTAGAACAATTCTAATCTTATTTAAATAAATAAATTAAACTATTTAATTCATTTAAATAAATAATATTTATTCTACAATAAGGATAAGCCCCCTTAGCGATCAACGACTTTTCAGATAATATAGATTTCAACATTAATCACAAAAGAACCTTTCACTGACTAGTTACCGTACAATTCAATCCTTCTACCATACAATGTCCCAATTAAATATAAGACAAATAATTATTGTCAAGTCTTATTTTATTTAATTATATGCATTTCAATTCTCAAATGCACAACTCTGATTAATGCAAATTAAAAACTCCTTTCTAATTTCATTCTACTTTACCCAAAGACTTTTGAGTTGTCATTTATCGAATCACATAGAACATTCACATATTTTACTAGATGTGGTAGATTTTTTGTTGACCATTCACCTATCTCCATGTACAACTTATTACACCCAATCATACCCTTTGATATACCCTAAAGGTCTTAAGGGACATGTCAAAGCATAACTCATCATACACAAGATACTATGATGATCTCATGTCCAAGGATCACTTGTACTACTATCACTAGAGGAATTCTTATTGGCAGGCAAGTAAAACTCCTTTAGGTATTCCTTCAGCGAGTCCAGTTCAGTGAACTTATTCTCCAATAAGCACCTACATACTTGCTTTAGTGTCTCCACATAAATGATTATGAGATCAATCATCCTCTTCCTAAGAGCAAGCAACGTATGTACTAATTTGTTCGGATTCACTAATACCCTTTTTAGTAATACAACAATTAGGAACAATTTTAGTTTGTGAGCTATCTAGAATTTAGATCTCATTAGAATGATCACCATCATGATTCTAAAAGCATTGCTCAAAACTATGGGTTTATCACATTTAATATAACAGCATCATGTAGATAAAGTAAATGCCTTTAATAAACGAATAAGATTACAAAGTATATGCTATATCATATCAAATATGATTGGCTTGTGTACATACTACTTTCAATCTCCCACTTGCACTAAAACTAATCGCCATGTTATCTAATACCCTTCTTCTCTAAGTGACTATCATCCTGATGTTGGATAAAGCTTCAGTGAATGGATATGCAATGTTGTTTTTGAGAGTCCACTATCTCTATAGTGACTTCTCCTCTTTCAATGATTCTTCTAATCAAATAAAAGTGCCGCAACACATGTTTGAATCCAAGATGAGACTTAGGAACTATTCCTAATTCGATAATAAACTTTTCATCCAAACAATCAACTTGCAGCTTCATTTACAACTATATACTTTGTCTTTGTCACTAAACCAACAACTTTTTACTATTTGAACTTTTTCAATTCACTGCACCACCATTCAAGGTAACGATTTACCCTAAAGTGGATTTATTATTGTCTTGGTCAGTCTGAAAAACTTAAGTTTGTTTAACCTTTTAGTTTTAATTCAGACCTACCATGAAATATGACCACATCTTCAGTACCGTTTAAGTACTTAAAGATGTTTATCACTGTCTTACAGTGATCTTCTCCAGAATATAACTGATCAACATCAGGCCTTGTATATTCATTGCATACATGATAGTAACTCATGCGATCTCTCTTTCATTGGGGATAATTTTAGAGAGATACACTCCATACTCATCATCATGAGACCTCTCTTGGAGTTTGCCATGCTAAACGCCTTTAGCATCAAATGAATATACGTTCCTTGGGTCAAGTCGAGCATCCTTTTAAATCTATCTATATAGATTTATATCCCCAATTTATAGGATGCTCCTCCCAAGTTATTCATAGAGGAATGTTTAGACAATTTTATCTTTACTGATTGTAGCAATGGTATGTCATTTCTTATCGGTAGTATATCAACATATAATACTAGGAATGTCACAGCGCTCCCACTGACCCTTTTATACACACTAGGTTCATTCTCGTTTTTGATAAAATCAAACTCTTTTGATTGTCTCATCAAAATGAATGTTCTATCTTTGAGAAGCTTGCTTCAATCCATAAATGGATCGTTGTAGCTTACCTATACGATTTACTTCAACCTTTGAAACAAATTTCTCTAGCTGTATCATACATATATTCTCCTTAAGTCTTCATTGAGGAAGGATGTCTCCACATCCATTTGCCAGATTTCATAATAATAAGCAAAAAATCGCAAGTAAAATTCAAATGGACTTGAGCATTACTTAGTAATAAGGTTTTATCACACTCAACTCCTTGACTTGATTTGAAACCTTTTAAACAGGTCTGGTCTTATAGGTCTCCACCTTGAAAGTAGTATGCACACAAACCAATCATATTTGATACGATGTAGCATATACTTTGTAATCTTATTCATTTATTAATAAAAGAATTGATTTTCTTAAAAGACATTTTACATTATCTACATGGTGCTGTTATATTAAATGTGATAAACCCATAGTTTTGAGCAATGCTTTTAGAATCATGATGGTGATCATGCTAATGAGATCTAAATTCTAGATAGCTCACAAACTAAAATCGTTCCTAATCATTGGATTACTAAAAAGGGGATTAGTGAATCCGGATAGATTAGTACATACATTGCTTGCTTTTAGGAAGAGGATGATTGATCTCATAATCATTTGTGTGGACACACTAAAGCAAGTATGTAGGTGCTTATTGGAGAATAAGTACATTGAACGTGGCTCGCTAAGGAATACCTAATGGAGTTTAACTCGTCTGTCAATAGGAATTCCTCTAGTGATAGTAGTACAAGTGATCCTTGGACTTGAGATCATCATAGTATCTTGTGTATGATGAGTTATACTTTGACATGTCTCTTAAGACCTTTAGGGTATATCAAAGGCTATGATTGGGTATAATAAGTTGTACATGGAGATAGGTGAATGATCAACAAAGAATTTACCGCATCTAGTAAAAGATGTGAATGTTCTATGTGATTCGATAAATGACAACTCAGTAGTCCTTGGCCTAGGCAGAATGAAATTAGAAAGGAGTTTCTAATTTGCATTATTTAGAGTTGTGCATTTACGAATCAAAATACATATAATTAAATAAAATAAGACTTAACAGTAAATCCATGTTTTATATTTAATTGGGATATTGTATGGTAAAAGGATTGAATTGTACGATAACTATGCACTGAAAGGTTATTTTGTGATTAATGTTGAAATCTATATTATCTGAAAAGTCGTTGATCGCTAAGGGGGCTTACCCTTATTGTAGAATAAATATTATTTATTTAAATGAATTAAATAGTTTAATTTATTTATTTAAATATAATTAAAATTGTTCTAATTGATTTATTCACAACCGGTTTAATATGGAGAACCTAAAGGGTCACACCGCAAAAGAAAAATTATTTATTTAAGAAGTAAATGGCATAATTATAATAATAAGTTAAGTGTATTTAATTTAATCTATGGAGATAGAATAAATTAAATAGCTTAATATTTATTATTTAATATTTTGGAAATATTAAATATAAATTAATAAGAGGAGTCTTATTATTATTATTATTATTACTATTACTATTATTTAATTCCTAATAGGGATTAGGAATTAATTAATAGAAGTACTCTCTCATAATTTCCTAATTGGATTAGGAGCATAATTAATTAAAAGAGTTTAATTATAATAGAAACCATAATCCTAAATAGTCTAGGGAAGGGTTTTCCTACATCTATAAATAAGAGAAGTCTTATCATAGATTAGGGTTACACACTCTTGCATTAGATTGTGGAGAGTATTTGCAATTTTTATAGAGATAGAAACCAGGATTTTGCCAACACCCATCTTCTTAAACAACTATTCTTCCTTGGTGGATCACCTCTAGAGGCTAAACACTTGGGTGACTAACATTGATCAAGCGAATGAATTTAGTCGGTGGAATTCAAGTAGAACGCAAAAGAATTGGAGGTGAACTTGTACCCGAAGAAGCTTTGATTCACGAGGGTATAATTCTCTATCTCTATCTCTTTCGTTAATTGATAATTGAACACAAGGAAAGATCATGGTGATGGTTTGTATGAAAATTTTAAAATCTGTTTTATTACGTTTCTGCCCTATTTATGTAATTTGATTGCATGCTTGCGTTATATACAAACCTAACAGTGGTATCCAAGCCTAATTCTTGTGTTAATTATTGATATTGATAATTCTATGTATGAATTGATATGCGATACGGTCGCATTTTGGGCAGAAAATGTTTTCCTGAATCTGCATCGCGGCGCGGCCGCGCCGCTTCCAGTTCATTCTGGAGCGCGGCCGCGCCCGAACCCAGAAAACGTTTCTGGGGGTGTAGCATGGCCACGCCGCTCCTAGTTCAATTTGGAGCGCAGTCGCGCCGGTATGCAGAGTTTGAAATTTTTTTGTTTTTCTCAATTAACATAAATAGTTTATTTAATTGATTAAAGTTTAAAAAAAAGATGTTTATTTTATCTGAAATATGATTCCAGATTGCTAAAATTAAATGAGTTTAATTTGGATTTGGTTTTTTGATTAAAATAAAAAAGTTTATTTTGTTTCAAAAACAAAATATTAACAAAACTTTTGCCCATTAATTGATATCAATACATATATGGAATGTTTTTATTATTAATGAGATGAATGTTATTTATTGATGCATATAGAGATATGTATGATAATAAATAGGGATTGATTATGGACTATTGACCAATGTGTGATTGGAATTATTTTAGAGGATGCTTGAATGAATGGGTTTTTATAAATGGGGTATGCGTACCTCGTCTTCTCTAATTTTTCTTAATGTAAATTCTATCTCTCTCCTATGTACCTCCCTTTGACTGCTGATCAAGGTTTCTATTTATTGTAAATAGTATATGTAATAGGATTAGTTAGAATTATTTTGAAAAATTGGAGACAAAAGAGCAAGGAGCGCTTGAAGACCCGTTTGTAATGGAGCTCAGGATTTAAATGTAATAGTTATATTTAAATTTAATTCTTGCACTCTAAGTTTGACCTTTTGGTTTACTCGGTGGCTCTAGTGAACCAAACTAGAATAAAAGTTCATAATCAATCCGGGTAGAATATAGTATTCTATATGTGCATGATTACTATATATATATTATATATTATCCAACATGCTTCGCATGTCAAATAATATGACGCGTATTTTATATATATATGTGCATGCGCGCTAAACAAGATGAGACTAATAATAATAAACCCCTTAAAGAAATCATATTAAGTCCTAAGCGTTCAAAGATATTCGGAATATCGAACGTCGCCTTCTAGCATGGTAAAGCAATAGAGTATTAAATGTTTAATATGAGTTTGTTGTGTCACCACAAGGCAAGTATTAAATATTTAAGATGTTACCTTATCACATTTGATGCTTATTAAGGAATTGAACATTACTGTTTTGTTGTGTCACCACAAGGACGGTATTTTTCTCTTCACATATATGGAAGTGCTAGGATGAACTTAACTAGGATAATTTTGATTCGGATGTGTCATCACTTGATCAAAATAATCTAAGAGGCAACATACAAGGAGTTACATAGTGATGTAATTGACAATAGTTGTCTACCTATTTATTTATATATCGTTCGTTATGTCACCACAAGGCTATATACATTTGAAATGGGATCCTTAGTCTCACTAGCAAATCTTTAATTAGAATTGCCAAACTATATAATGAGGGTAATATAGTTTGATGAAAAAGTGGGAGATACCAATTTAAATAAAGACCTACATTTTGATGATTAATAAAATGAATGTATGCTAAAATGTTATCTATTTCACATGCAGAATTTAAAAATATCAAACTCACTATCACTGCGTAGCATACTTGATGTTAACAAACTGACCGGACCGAATTACACGGACTGGTTAAGGAATCTGAGAATTGTTCTCACTGTTGAAAAGATTTCTTATGTCCTAAATTCGCCTGTCCCTGCAAATGTTGCAGAAACAGCCTCTGAGGAAGAGATTGCTACTTTCAGAAAGTGGCAAGATGTTGCAATCCTGGCTCAATGGATCATGCTCGTATCTATGAGTAACGAGCTTCAGCGTCAACATAAAACTATAGATGCTCCTACTATATTACTGCACCTCAAATAGTTGTATGGTGAGCAAAGTAGGACTGCTATATATCAGATATCTAAGGAGCTCTTCCGATCTCGTATGACCGAGGGCACTACCGTTGAGACTCATGTCCTCAAGATAATCAATTTGATTGAACAACTTGGACAGCTTGGGTTCGTGATGGATGGGGAGTTAAGTCAAGATTTGATCTTGCAGTCACTCTTGGACACCTTCTCACAATTTGTTGTAAATTTTCACATGAATAAATTGGACATCAGCTTGCCTGAGTTACTTTGCATGCTGAAAACTGTTGAAGGTCACTTCTCATCTAACAAGAACCAAATCTTACTAGTGGATGATTCTTCCAAGAAAAGGAAGAGGCCCATGGTATCTTTTGAAAAGAAGAAAAATAACAAGGCTAAGGGTAAGGCGAAGAGAAAGGATAAAAAGAAACCTGATCCAGATAGCAAAAGAATTTGTTACCATTGCAATAAGTCGGGACACTGAAAGAGGAACTGTAAGAAGTATCTTGCGGACCAAAAGAAGCTTGGAGAAGCTTCGACTTCTGATCTAGATTTGTTTATGATTGAAATTAATTTTATGAAAGTCAAAATTCTACTTGGGTATTGGATACCGGCTGTAGTTCTCACATATGTAATAATATGTAGGGACTAAGCAGAAGTAGAAAGCTGAACAAGGATGAAGTTGTCCTACAAGTAGGAAATGGAGCAAAGGTTGTTGCATTAGCTGTAGGAACTTATTGTTTAGCACTGCCTATGGGCAAGGCCATTAGTTTAAATAATTGTTATTATGTTCCAACACTCATTAGAAACATTATTTCAATTTCTATATTGGATATGAATGGTTTTGATATTATAATAAAGAACAACAGTGTTCTATTTATAATAAAAATGTCTTATATGGTGTTGGCAATTTACTGAATAGATTTACATACTTGACTTGCATGAAAATATACTTCAAATTGAACAAACTAAGAAAAGAAAAGGAGATGATATTAATTATACCTTTATGTGGCATTGTAGACTCGGTCATATTAATGAAACAAGATTAACCAAGTTGCATAAAGATGGGCTTTTAGAGCTATCTGATTACGAATCATATCCAACTTGTGAATCTTGTCTCATGGGTAAGATGACTAAATCCCCTTTTAGTGGAAAAGGAGAAAGAGTTACAGAGTTGTTAGTGTTGGTACACATAGACGTATATGGACCTATGACAACGAATGCACGAGGAGGGTATTCTTATTTTATTACTTTCACTGATGATCATTCTAGATTTGGATATATGTATTTAATGAAATACAAATCTAAATCATTTGAAAAGTTCAAAGAATTCAGAAGTGAAGTAGAGAAGCAAACTGGTAAGAGTATTAAAATTCTTTGATCGGATCGAGGAAGGGAATACTTAACCAATGAGTTTCTCAATTGTCTCAAAGAAAATGGTATAATCTCACAATGGACTCCACCACGGACGCCACAGTTGAATGGTGTATCTGAAAGGAGAAATCGAACATTGTTGGATATGGTTCGTTCCATGATGAATTTTACCGACCTTCCAGTATCCTTCTGGGGTTATGCCCTAGAATCGGCTGCATACCTACTTAACAAGGTACCTGCCAAATCCGTCCCAAAGACTCTATATGAGTTATGGACAGGGAGGAAACCAAATCTTAAGCATGTTAAGACTTGGGGTTGTTCAGCTTATGTCAAAAGGTTTGAGCATGATAAGCTGAAGACTAGATCTGACAAATGTAGATTCGTGGGATACCCTAAAGAAACATCAAGATATTATTTCTATCATCCTACTGATCAAAAGGTGTTTGTTGCAAAATATGCTGCCTTCTTGGAAAAGGAGTTTATCCTTGAAGGGGTCAGTGGGAGTAAGATATATCTTGAAAAAAATTCAAGAACCACAAAATACTACGGATCAAAGTCAGGTACCTGACCAAGTGGAAAAACCTACTATATCACAACCTATTCGTAAATCTGGAAGAGTACCGAAGATACCTGATAGGTATGGATTCATCATAGAGGATGATGATGAGGTACACATCATAGAGGATGATGATACATTGACTTATGAAGAGGCTATGAGTAGAAAAGACTCAAAGAAATGGCTAGAAGCCATGAAATCCGAGATGGACTCCATATATAAAAACCAAGTATGGACTTTGGTCTCACCACCTGAGGACATTAAGCCTATTGGGTGTAAATGGGTTTTTAAGAGAAAGACTAGAGCGGACGGCAAGGTAGAGACCTATAAGGCTCGATTGGTTGCAAAAGGTTTCAAACAAAGACAAGGAGTTGACTATGATGAAACCTTCTCACCAATAGCTATGCTCAAGTCCATTCGGATTTTGCTGGCAATTGCAGCTTATTATGACTACGAAATCTGGCAAATGGACGTGAAAAGGCCTTCCTCAATGGAGAGCTTGAGGAGAATGTATATATGATACATCCAGAGGGTTTTGTTTCAACGGTTGGAACAAACCAAGTATGTAAGCTACAACGATCCATTTTGATGAGATAATCAAAAAGTTTGATTTTATCAAAAACGAGGATGAACCATGTGTGTACAAGAAGGTTATTGGGAGCGCTGTTTTATTCCTTGTATTATATGTTGATGATATATTACTGATAGGGAATGATGTTCTTATGCTGCAGTCGATCAAAATTTGGTTATCTAAACATTTCTCCATGAAGGACTTGGGTGAGGCATCCTATATTTTGGGGATAAAGATCTATAGAGATAGATCTAAAAGGATGCTTGGCTTGACCCAAGGAAAGTACATTGACTCGATGCTAAAAAAGTTTAGTATGGAAAATTCCAAGAGAGGTCTCATGTCGATGAGCCATGGAATACATCTCTCCAAGAAACAGGCCCCAAAGACACATGAGGAGAGAGACCGTATGAGTAAGATTCCTTATGCTTCAGCAATAGGATCTATCATATACGGTATGATATGTACTAGACCAGATGTCGCTCATGCACTTAGTGTAACAAGCAGATATTAGTCGAATCCAGGAGAAGAGCACTGGAAGGCAGTGAAAACATCCTAAAGTACTTGAGAAGAATTAAGGAAGTATTTCTTGTCTATGGTGGGTCTGAATTGAAACTAGAGGGCTATACAGACTCAAGTTTTCAAACGGACCAAGATGACAGTAAATCCGTTTCAGGGTATGTGTTTACCTTAAACAAAGTCGCAGTGAGTTGGAAAAGTTCCAACTTTCAAGCAGTAAACAGTTGCTGATTCAGTGACAGAGGCAGAGTACATAGCTACAAATGAAGCTGCAAAGGAAATTGTTTGGATGAAGAAGTTCATAACTGAACTTGGAGTGGTTCCTAGCATTAGAGTGGTCGTACCTTTATTCTGTGACAACACCGGAGTTGTTGCACAGGCTAAGGAACCCAAGTCTCATCAAAAATCTAAACACGTGTTGCGGCGGTTTTATTTGATTAGAGACATCATTGAAAGAGGAGATGTCACCCTGGAGCGTGTGGACTCTCAAGACAACATTGCAGATCTATTTACTAAAGCTTTAACACAATAGCAGTTTGATCGTCACTTAGAGAAGATGGGTATTAGATACCATGGTGATTGGCTTTAGTGCAAGTAGGAGATTGAAAGTAGTATGCACACAAGCCAATCATATTTGATATGATGTAGCATATACTTTGTAATCTTATTCATTTATTAATAAAAGAATTGATTTTCTTAAAAGGCATTTTACATTATCTACATGGTGTTGTTATATTAAATGTGATAAACTCATAGTTTTGAGCAATGCTTTTAAAATCATGATGGTGATCATGCTAATGAGATCTAAATTCTAGATAGCTCACAAAATAAAATCGTTCCTAATCATTGGATTACTAAAAAGGAGATTAGTGAATCCGGATAGATTAGTACATACGTTGCTTGCTCTTAGGAAGAGGATGATTGATCTCATAATCATTTGTGTGGAGACACTAAAGCAAGTATGTAGGTGCTTATTGGAGAATAAGTACATTGAACGTGGCTCGCTAAGGAATACCTAATGGAGTTTTACTCGCTTGTCAATAGGAATTCCTCTAGTGATAGTAGTACAAGTGATCCTTAGACTTAAGATCATCATAGTATCTTGTATATGATGAGTTATACTTTGACATGTCCCTTAAGACCTTTAGGGTATATCAAAGGGTATTATTGGGTATAATAAGTTGTACATGGAGATAGGTGAATGATCAACAAAGAATCTACCACGTCTAGTAAAAGATGTGAATGTTCTATGTGATTTGATAAATGACAACTCAGTAGTCCTTGGCCTAGGTAGAATGAAATTAGAAAGGAGTTTCTAATTTGCATTATTTAGAGTTGTGCATTTGGGAATCAAAATACATATAATTAAATAAAATAAGACTTGACAGTAAATCCATGTCTTATATTTAATTAGGACATTGTATGGTAGAAGGATTGAATTATACGGTAACTATGCACTAAAAGGTTCTTTTGTGATTAGTGTTGAAATCTATATTATCTGGAAAGTCGTTGATCGCTAAGGGGGCTTACCCTTATTGTAGAATAAATATTATTTATTTAAATGAATTAAATAGTTTAATTTATTTAGTTAAATATAATTAGAATTGTTCTAATTGATTTATTCACAACCGGTTTAATATGGAGAACCTAAAGGGTCACACCGCAAAAGGAAAAATATTTATTTAAGAAGTAAATGGCATAATTGTAATAATAAGTTAAGTGTATTTAATTTAGTCTATTAGTCTGTGGAGATAGAATAAATTAAATAGCTTAATATTTATTATTTAATAGTTTAGAAATATTAAATATAAATTAATAAGAGGAGTGTTATTATTATTTTTATTATTACTATTACTATTATTTAATTTCTAATAGGGATTGGGAATTAATTAATAGAAGTACTCTCTCACGAATTCCTAATTGGATTAGGAGCATAATTAATTAAAGGAGTTTAATTATAATAGAAACCCTAATCCTAAATAGTTTAGGGAAGGGTTTTCCTACTTCTATAAATAAGAGAAGTCTTATCATAGATTAGGGTTACACACTCTTGCATTAGATTGTGGAGAGTATTTGCAATTTCTATAGAGATAGAAACTAGGGTTTTGCCAACACCCATCTTCTTAAACAACTATTCTTCCTTGGTGGATCACCTCTAGAGGCCAAACACTTGGGTGGCTAACGTTGATCAAGGGAAAGAATTTAGTCAGTAGAATTCAAGTAGAACGCGAAGGAATTGGAGGTGAACTTGTACCCGAGGAAGCTTTGATTCACGAGGGTATAATTCTCTATCTCTATCTCTTTCGTTAATTGATAATTGAACACAAGGAAAGATCATGGTGATGATTTGTATGAAAATTTTAAAATCCGTTTTATCACGCTTCCGCCATATTTATGTAATTTGATTGCATGTTTGCGTTATATACAAACCTAACACACCTTGTCATTTGCCCTAGTCTTTCTCTTAAAGACCCATATACACCCTTTAGGCTTTATGCCTACTGGAGGGTTAACCTAAGTCTACACTTGGTTTTTCATATATGGAGTCTATTTTTGGATTTTATGGTTATCAGCCATTTCTCTGAGTGTCTACTACTCATAGCCTCATCGTATATAACTAGATCATCATCCTCTATGATGAATCCATATCTCCTAGGTATCTTCGGTACTCTTCCAGATTTACGATTCGGTTGTGGTACAATAGGTCTATCTACAGGTTCCTCGGTTTGACTTATAATGCTTTATGGTTCTTGAACCCTTCAAGATTTATTACCCTCCCACTAGCTCCTTCAATGATAAACACCTTTATCCAAGAAGATAACGTGTAGGATTATAGTAATAATACCCTAAACTTTCTTTAGGATATCCCACAAATCTGTACTTGTCAGATTTTGTCTAAAACTTATCTTTTGAAACCTTTTCACATAAGTTGGACAACTCCTAATCTTAACATACTTAAGAGTATGAATCCTCCCTATCCATAACCCATATGGAATCTTGGGGTCAGATTTTTGAGGTTACCTTATTTTGTAGATATGCAGTCGTTTCTAGGGCATAACCCTAGATGGATACTGGAATGTCAGTAAAACCCATTATGGACCACACCATGTCCAACAAGGTACGATTTCTACTTTTAGATACACCAATTACGTATCAGGAGGTGTCCATTATGAGAAAATACCATTTTGAGATGATCTAGATGGCACATGTATTCCTTCCTCGATCTGATCAAAGAATCTTAATCCTTTGTCAATTTGTTTCACTTCTGAATTTTTTGAACCTTTCAAATGATTCAGACTTGTATTTCATCAAATATACATATTCAACTCTTTGAATGACCATCTCCTTTTTCTTTTACTAGTTTGTTTAATTTGTAAAATTATTTTCATGTAAGTCAAGTATACAAAGTCTATCAAGTAATCTTCTAGTTTCAAACAAAACATTATCATTATAAATAGAATAACAATTATTCTTAAATATAATATTAGAACCTTCCTTGTCCAACAACGAAAGTAATAATATTTCTAGTGAGAACTAGAACATAATAACAACTTATTAACTTAATAGACTTGGCCGTAGGCAACGCTAAACTATAAGTTCTTATGGTTAATGCAGCAACCTTTGTTCCATTCCCACACATAAGATTACTTACTCTTTGTTTAGCTTTGTACTTCTGCTTAGTCTCTGCATTGGATTGCATATGTGAGAACTATAGCCGGTATCCAATACCCAAGTAGAAACTTGACTTACAGAAAGATTTATTTCAATCATGAACAAACCTATATCTGTAACCGAAGCTTCACTAAGCTTCTTCTGGTTAGCCTATGTAAGATTCTCCTTACAGTTTTCTTTCTAGTGTCCAGGCTTATTGCAGTAGAAGCAAACTCTTTTGCTATCTACATCAGTTTTGTTCTTATTGTCCTTTGTTTTTGCCTTTCCATATACCTTCTTTGATTTGTTCTTCTTTTCAGAAGATCCTTTGGCCCTCTTCCATTTCCTAGAAGAATCTTCTACAAGTAAGACTTGGTCTTTCTTGGTTAGAAAGTGACTCTTTACAGTTTTCAATATGTTTAAGCAACTAGGGCAGGCTGACATATAGCTTGTTCATGTGGAAATTCACAATAAATTGTGAAAAAGAGTCTGAAAGTGATTGCAAGATCAAATCTTGGATCAACTCTCCATCCATTACAAAACCCAGTTGTCCCAATTGTTCAATCAAATTGATCATTTTTAGGACATTTGTCTGTACTGTAGTGCCATCGGTCATTCTAGATCGAAAGAGCTCCTTAGATATCTGATATCTAATAGTCCTACTTTCCTCACTATTTAACTCCTTGAAGGTGCAGGAGTATAGTAAGAGCATCCATAGTTTCATGCTGACACTGAAGCTCGTTACTCATGGATGCGAGCATGATGCATTGAGCCAATTGTACATCATTTTGCCACTTTCTAAAAGTAGCAATCTCTTCCTCAGTGGCATTGTCTGCAACCATTGCAGGGATAGGCATATTGAGGACATAAGATAGCATTTCAGCCTTGAGAACTATTCTCAAATTCCTTAACCAATCCGTTTAATTCGGTCCGGTTAATTAACATCTAATATGCTCCGTAGTGATAGTGAATTAGACATTGTAAAAATTTTGTAAATGAATTTGTAATTTAACAAAATTTTAGCATATATTCATTTCTAAATTACCAAAATAAATTAGGTCTTTATTTAAATTGGTATCTCCCACTATTTTTCATCAAACTATATTACCCTCAATATATAGTTCGGCAAATCTAATTAAAGATTTGCTAGTGAGAATAAAGATCTCATTTCAAATGTATATAGCCTTGTAGTGACACAACAAACGATATATAAATAAATAGGTAGACAACTATTGTCAATTACATCACTATGTAACTCCTTGTATTTTGCCTCTTAGATTATTTTGATCAAGTGGTGACACATCCGAATTAAAATTATCCAAGTTAAGTCCAACCTAGCACTTTCATATATGTGAAGAGAAAAATACCGTCCTTGTGGTGACACAACAAAACAGTAATGTTCAATTCCTTAATAAGCATCAAATGTGATAACGCAACATCTTAAATATTTAATACTTGCCTTGTGGTGACATAACAAACTCATATTAAATATTTAACACTATATTGCTTTACCATGCTAGAAGGCGACGTTCGATATACCAAATATCTTTAAACGTTTAGGACTTAATATGATTTCTTTGAGGGGTTTATTATTAATTGTCTCATCTTGATTAGCGCGCATGCGCGCGCGCACACACACGCGCACACATATAATACGCATCATATTATTTAACATGCGAAGCATATTGGATAATATATAATATATACATAGTTAGCATGCAGATATAGAATACTATATTCTACCCAGATTGATTATGGACTTTTATTCTAGTTTGGTTCACTAGAGCCATCAAGTGAACCAAAAGGTCAAACCTAGGGTGCAAGAATAAAATTTAAATATAACTATTATACTTAAACCCGGGCTTCATTACAAACGGGTCTCCAAGCGCTCATTGTTCCTTTGTCTCTAATTCTTCAAGTACTTCTAACTAAACCTATTACATTAACTATTTACAATAAATAGAAACCTTGATCAGCAATCAAGGAGAAGTACATAGGAGGGAGATAGAATTTACATTAAAAAAAATTAGAGAAGACGAGGTACGTAGACCCTATTTATAAAAAACACATTCATTCAAGCATCCTCTAAAATAAATCTAATCACACATTGGTCAATAGTCCATAATCAATCTCTATTTATTATCATATATATCTCCATATGCATCAATAAATAACATCTATCTCATGAATAATAAAACCATTCCATATATGCATTAAAATCATTTAATGGGCAATTAAGAGTTTACCAGAGATCTAATTTTTGAAACAAAAATAAACTCCTTTATTTTAATCAAAATTTAAATCATAATAAACTTCTTCTTTTTAATTTATCCAATTTTGAATAAAAATAAACTCTTTTATTTTTTTAATCAAATTCCAAATCAAAATAAATTTCTTTATTTTAATTAACATGGAATCCAATTTCAAGTTCAAAACAAACTCCTTTATTTTAACTTAAAATTGCTGGAAAAATAAAATATGTTGAATCATATTCCTTATCAAAATAAACATTTTTATTTTTTTTTAGGAAACATGGAATCATATTCCATATGTGAATAAACTCCTTTATTCTAGTAAACATGGAATCCTATTCCAAAACAGAATAAACTTCTTTTATTCTAGTTAACGTGGAATCTAATTCCAAGTTAAAATAAAACTTTTAATTTTAATCATATTCTAATTCAAAATAAACCTTTTATCTTAATTGAAAATAAATAAAATTAAAATAAAAAAATTTCAAATTCTGCAGACCGGCGCGGTCGCGCTTCAAATTGAACTAGGAGCGGCGCGACCGTGCTACACCCCCCAGAAACGATTTCTAAGTTCAGGCACGGCCGCTCTCCAGAATGAACTAGAAGCGGCGCGGCCGCGCTGCGTAGTAGAGTTCAAAATTTTTTTAATTTTTTTTTACTATTACCTAGAAAATCGATCCAATCGCATATCTATACATACATGGAATCATAATAATCGATAATTAGCACAAAGTTAGGCTCTGATACCACTGTTAGGTTTGTATATAGCTCGCGAACATGCAATCAAATTACATAAATAGTGCGGAAGCGCAATAAAATTTGTAATGTCCAGGAATTTTAAACACTGTATCGAATTTATTTTAATAAGAAATAAATTCATTATATTCAATTTTTAAATTTAGTTGGATCCATGTGAGTATTATTATTTAATTATATAAATACGTGGTCCAATAATTTTCTGTGCATTAAAGGGACTCACTGATAGTTTGAATAAATTAGTGAGTTAGCCCTAAGAATTTATTTGCAAGAAAATTTGGGGAATTAATGAATAATTTTATCATTATCGGATTTAATGATTCGAATGAAGAATTATGGTTACAAATAAATATTTTCTTATAAACAACTAATTGGCTTAGTTATTCAATTTAAAATATAAGAATTTGCATAATGGTTAATTTAAGTTGGGCCAATTTTCTTTCATTAACACATCACTTTTATAATTTAAGCCCAAAACCCCTCCTTTCCTATTTCAGCCGACCCAACCCCATTTGGGTTGGGCCCAAATTCCCTTTTTCAGTCGGGTCGATCCATGGTGATTGGTATTAGGATTTGCCGGCATATTGATTGGGGAAAAAGGATCAAAATCAAGCCAAAATTAGTATGTCAGTATATCCCAAGCCCTAGCCCCTCACAGTCGACACCAACCTAAGCGCACAAACCCTCCATCAATCAATCGTTCGGAACATGAGCTGGTGACTGGAAGGAGGGACGCCAAGCGTGCGCCGGCGACACCACGAGGCAACCAGCGGTCGAAGGGGGGAAGAAACGTCAGCGACCGAGCGAACGCGGCAAGGACCAAGGGTCCCAGAAAAAACTGGTGACGCGACCGGTGAGACACACGGCTCGAGGACCGCCGGCGAAGCTAGCTGGGCTTGATGGGGCTTGAGGTGAACGATTGACAGCCTACTTCCCTCAAACCCTTAGGTATTGACCGGTTCCATTAGGGTATTAACCACAGAAATTGGGCAAACCCTGCCCTATAAGATGAACCCCAAATTGCCGATTTTTCCCTTGTCTGTGAGTTCCAATTAGAAACTAGGGTTTTTTTTTTCTTTTTTTTTTGTGAGCAAATACAGAGAACAGGGGAGACAGGGGAGGCCATTGTGGATGTCCGGCTGGGTTAACTACTTCGGACGGCGACGACGGACGGCGACTCGGACTACCCGAAGGTATAACCGTGAGGGACTGAGGGATTTTGAAATTCTTACTTCCTGCTGTATTGAACGAATTGTTCCTCTGTATGGGAAAATTGTTCTAGGTATTTGTTGAAATAAATTGTTAGCAGCTTTGAATTGGGTTAAAATCTGGTAACGAAACTGCTAACACTTTCGTTTGATTTGGAATTTGAAAAAAATCTGTATTGTATTGGGTTGATTTTTGGGTTTAAACTTCTGTGTATCATAGAACCTTAATGTTCTGGTAAGTTGGTTTTAAATTGGTAAATTGATCCCTGTATTGGCTTTATGGGTTGGAAATTTGCTTGGGTTATGCTGTGTTAGAGTTCTAGAGTTGTACTATCATTTTGAGATTTTAAAACCTGTTACCAGTTGGTGTAAAATTTTGTTTGGCTTTATTTTTGGGAAATCTGTATTGTGTTTCTTTTTTTTGGCTGTGTGATTCATTGTTTGGGGACCCTGTATTCTAAAGGACCTTCAGGTCCTGGCAATTTGGTACTGAGCTGAGCATTGGCCACTGTCAAATGTTAGAATTTCCCACCATGTGTTTGTCAAAATGCCTTTGAGAACCAACTTGGTAGTTTTTCCCATTATTATTTGAATTAAGAATGCCATTGCGAACTAGTTAATATTATAAATAAAATTAGTAAAGTAATTATTTAGTATGAGTAATTACTAAATAAAGATAATAAATATTTAATTATTATTTAATAATGATAATTAAATATGAATAGAGTTAATGAATAATGATTTATTATAATAATAAATAACGATAATAAATATTTAATTGTTAATTAATAATAATAATAATAGTTGAATATGAATAAATTTAATTATTTACTTATAATACATAAAGATAATAAATATTTAATTATTATTTAACAATAATAATAATTAAATATGAATAAAGTTAATGAAATAATTATTTATTATTTTTCCAATAAATAATAAATAAAGATAATAAATATTTAATTATTATTTAATATATAATAATAATTAAGTATAAATGAAGTTACGAGGCAATAATGGATGGTAAGTACTTAATCATCAAATGAAATGATGATTAAGTATGAGGAAGATTAATAAGTTAATTATTTTTGGGCCTTAATAAATAAAGGTAATAAATATTTAATTATTAATTAATAATAATAATAATTAAATATGAATAAAGTTAATAAAATAATTATTTATTATTTATTAATAAATAATAAATAAAGATAATGAATATTTAATTATTATTTAGCGATAATAATAATTAAATATGAATAAAGATAATGAATATTTAATTATTATTTAGTAATAATAATAATTAAATATGAATAAAGTTAATGGAATAATTACATATTATTTAAGTATTAATATTAAATAATAAACACTTGACTATTATTTAGTAAGACTAACACAGTGATCAAATAATAATTACTAATTTACCCCTAAGGTAGATGGTAATTAAGAGTAAACCAACTAGAGAATTGATCAATGGTTTTCTGTTATCTTTAAACCAAAATAAATTTATTAAACCATACCTAGACACAATTAAAGGTAATAAATTAAGTATTCAAATGATAGTGATCATGATTAATTATTATCTAATAGCTAAAGGTCATTAATAAATTTCTGTTTAGCTAATGTCAATTAGTAATTTAATATAGGTGATGAATTTTACCTGTTAAGTAAAAGGCATAGTAAGAGGTGCCAATATACAACTGTTAATTGATAAAATCGACTTTACCCGATGATAGGTCACTCGAGGTCAATTAATTAAAGCTAGAATTTATCTGTAGCTGAGCAAACAGGCAAGTCCTCTATCTCGAACTTTGATTTCTGCAAGTTCCTAACCCTAAACTTCTTACATTATTGCAAGTTCTTCCTTACTCAACTTTTTACCTTGAGCAATACTTCTAAAACCTTATGCAGTATTTTAATTCATGCAAAAGGTATATATTATTGCAAGTACTCTTTAAGCTTGAATTTTATCTCCAAGCATGCTATAAGTGGTCTAATTACTTTTAAAATTATTCCACATCTGTGTATTTATTGACATTCGCACTCATGCATTTGAATTCGAATATTGAATTAAATTCAGAAGTTTTATGAACCACTCGTGGTTAAGTCTGAACCCTTGTTCGGTCAGACAATTTTGTGAAAATTTATAAAAGCTATCCGAACCAATCAATGGTAAGGATTCTTAGACTGTATGAACACCCCTTTATTTATAGGGGAGTACCCCACGTACCGTATATAAGGTACAAATAGCAGAATTAAATGTTATGCATATACATAAGGTACGCGAGGCTGATCCCCTCAAGTACGTTATTCTGTAGCCAGTAACCAGAGGGTCAACCAGCTATTGACTCCTCTGGAAGTTATCGTTCAAAGTCTATTTGACTATCAATTGTTCTAAAAGCATTTAATGTTCTTGCTTCTGATTATTCTATTGTTGAAATCCTTTTTTTTATCATCCCTTCATCATGATATATCTTCATTGTTGTACTTTAAACTTGCTGGGCAAACTCGTTGCTCATTCTTGCTATATCATGACTTTATTGCAGCGAAACCCGAGACTTCAGGGAAGAACAAAGGAAAAGAAAAGATGAAACAATAGATTCCTTGTAGCAGACTTTATAGTCATGTGTAATTTAATTACTGTTCATGTAATTTAAAACCCTAATAGTTACTTAGGGTATGGGTTGATGTACTTGATTAAGGTTAATTGTATTCTGGGACTAGTAACACCTTAAATGAACAACTTATGTTTATTATATTCCGCACTTTTAGATATCATATGTTGTTAGAGGTGAATGTTTGTATTGGATCGTGATGACCAGATCCGGGTGTTTGGAGACCCGAATTTGGGGGCGTCACAGGTTGGTATCAGAGCTGTAGGTTATAAACTTTAGGATCGCGAAACCTAGGTTATAACCTTCATAGTAAACTCGTATTGAGTGTTAGGGGATAAATCGAGGAGATTTATCATATGTGGTTTTGATGAATTGGGGAATTCATCGAGTCGAGTAGTACCCAATGAAATATAACTTCATTTCTTCAATGAATATATTTTATTGCTGTACTAATGTTAGTTTTTGTGGTTGTAGGATGGCTGATATAGGAGGGACCAGTGGAGCCCGTGAGGAGGAGGAGGTATTTACAGATATACCAGTGGTTTCGGAGCAGCTGGTGGGCTATGCTCCTATTGCCCCGGGATGGCTACAGGAGGAGTCCGAGCCGGATGAGGACTACCATAGAGAGCTACCAGAGCCAGTGGTAGGTGGGGTGATGAGGTCCGGTAGTCAGGACCCTGATACTGAGGAGGAGGATCCCGAGGCCGAGGGGGAGGAGCCACCTGCTGAGATCGACGGCATGGGGTCCACTGCTGATGATATCATCGAGGGGTTGACTGACAGGAACGAGGAGTTGGAGGCTCGGATTGCTCATCTGGAGGAGCAAAACCAGACCCATCAGTATATGGAGGACCAGTACAGAGACTTGGCCTACCAGCTCGACCATGAGTTGGGAGTGGCCAAGGTACAGCTGCAGGGCTACGAGTCCTCGGCACAGCAGGTCGGACCACTGCTACATCAGCTAGTGGCCCGAAACGCTGAGTTGAGGGAGAGACTGGAGCAGCGGGATCTGCAGATCGCCCACCTGAGGGCGAAACAGGAGGCCATGAGGTTTGAGGCCGGACTGGAGGTGGCTGCCAGGATGCGCGTCAGGGAGGCCTGGGCCAGGGAGGCCAGGAGGGTTGATCAGCTGGAGGACCAGTTAGAGGCCAAGGCAGTGAGGATAGAGACCCTGGGACATGCCTTGGATGCAGCCTACCGTAGACCCCGGACTGAGGTAGGGGAGTCCAGTCGCTCTGTTCGCCGCAGGATCGGGGATGGAGCATTCTCTGGTCAGCAGGCTCGGATCCGTCATGATATATAGTGATGGGATAGGATGGTTGTTTAGTTGCTAGTACAGTCAGTCCCACCTTTTGTTATATTAGGGACGTATGCATCTTGGTATTGCGAAACATTTTATTTGCTTTCTTGTTGGGGTAGTAGTCAAACCCCAATTTTTGTTGCCTTAGAGGATGGGTAGTATCATTCCCCACTTTTGTTTTAGGGGATGTTTGATAGGGCAGATAGTGGCGCATTTATAGAAGTATGCCACAGGTTTAGTCATTGTAACAAAACAGTGGTATATGAATATAAATGCAGATATTTCACTTAAATCAAATGTGTTGATAGATATTTTACCTTTGATTGCTTATTTTAATGACATATTGTGTGAAATATGAATCTATAGGTAAAAGTCATCAGTTTTCTTATTCTAAACCATGCCAAGGGGAAGGCCACGTAACCGACGGGTCGAAGAGTCAGAAAGTGAGGTTGGAGACCAAACCAACCCCATGAGAATGTTCGCGGAGATGCTGGCCGAGGCTATGCAATCCAGACCACCACCTGAAAGAACCCAAGCCGCAGCTGAGCCAGCGCATCATCTGGCAAACTTTAAAGATTTCAAATTGGTCGGACCACCTGAGTTCAAGGGGACTCTTAACCCAATTGAAGCGCAGACCTGGATAGAGGAGATAGAAAAGGTCTTTGAAGTAGCACGGGTGGCAGAGGAACAGAAAACAAGTTTTGCCACTTTCATGCTAAAAGGAGAAGCCAACTACTGGTGGAAAGCCAACAGAGGCCGAGTGGAAGAAGGCACTGTCGCATGGGATCGCTTTAAGGAAATGTTCTTGGAAAATTACTTTCCAGAGAGCATGAAGCAGGAGATGGAGATCAAATTCCTAGAGCTAAAACAAGGAAACATGTCTGTGGCTGAGTACGCGGCTAAGTTTAATGAGTTGGCACGGTTTGCAGCTCACCAAGTCAGCACCGAGGAAAGGAAAGCTCGCAGGTTTGAGCAGGGGTTGAAACCATGGTTATACCGTTCGGTGGCGGTATTGAAAATCAGAACATTTGCAGAATTGATGGAGAGGGCAATCATTGCAGAAGGTGGCAGTGAGGCCCTGGCCAAATACAATCAAGAGAAGAAGAAGGGACATGAGGGCCCTAAGGCAGGAAGCAGTGGGGGCAGTAACCCCAACAAACGGAAATGGAATGAAAGTCAATCTTTCGGGAGCAATAAACCCGGAGGAAACCCGTCGGGAGGGGAGGCAAGGAAACCAGGCAGGTGCAGTAATTGTGGTAAGAACCACACGGGGGAGTGTATGAAGGGAAAAAGCGTTTGCTACAAATGCGGGCAACCGGGGCACATGGCTCCCCAATGTCAGAACAAACCAAAGGGAGGTTGTTTCTCCTGTGGATCACCTGGCCACCAGATCAAGGATTATCCAAAGAGGAAGGGCGACGCTGGGAGTGGCAACCGAAACAACAACAACAACAACAACAGCGGGAACAGTAACCGGTTGAACTACGGGCCACCATCCAGTCAAGCCAACAGGCCAACAGCCCGCACGTTCAACATGACGGTTCAGGATGCCATGGAATCCAAGGACGTGGTGTCAGGTATCATCCCAATCAATGATATAAATGCATATGTGTTATTTGATTCGGGTGCTACTTGCTCTTTTGTTTCTGAAGAATTTGCTAGTCAGTTAAATGTACCTTGTGAAAGGTTAGAACACCCTATGAACGTAGAAGTAGCAAACAAGGAAATTGTCCCCGTAGAATACATTCATAGGAATTGTTGTGCTGAGTTGCGAGGATTTAAGCTCAATGTGGATTTGATACCAATTCGACTAGGAGAGTTCGATGTAATCTTGGGAATGGATTGGCTATCAACCCACGGAGCAGTTATTGACTGTAAAAAGAAGTGTATACACCTAAAGACTCCTAATAAGTCGAAGGTGGTATTTTACGGTAGTAAGTCACCAAGCCAATCTTGTTGTCTTACTATGATGCAAACAAGGAGATTACTCAAGAAGGGTTGCGAATGTTATTTGGCCCATGTGGTTGATACTCGTCGAGTAGGGGATGAGATGAGTCAAATACCAGTCGTGAGAGAATTCACCGATGTCTTTCCCGAAGAGCTTCTGGGACTGCCGCCGGACAGGGAAATCGAGTTCATTATCGATTTGGCACCGGGAACCGCACCAATATCGAAGCCGCCGTATCGAATGGCACCTGTAGAGATGAAAGAGTTGATGGTGCAACTGCAGGAGCTGTTAGATAAAGGATATATCAGGCCGAGCGTGTCACCGTGGGGAGCACCAGTCCTGTTTGTGAAGAAGAAGGATGGTTCAATGAGGCTTTGTATCGACTACCGGGAGCTGAACAAAGTTACGATTAAGAATAGGTATCCGCTTCCCAGAATTGACGATCTGTTCGATCAACTCAAGGGAGCGAAGTACTTTTCAAAGATCGACTTGAGAACCGGCTACCATCAGCTGAAGGTGAGGCAGGAAGATATCCCGAAGACTGCATTCAGGACTCGTTATGGGCACTTCGAGTTCCTGGTAATGTCATTTGGATTGACGAATGCACCAGCAGCATTTATGGATATGATGAACAGAGTGTTCAAGCAGTACTTGGATAAATTCGTAGTCGTATTCATCGATGACATCTTGGTGTATTCGGAGACAGAGGAGGAGCATGCTGAACACTTAAGGATTGTATTAGAAGCTCTCAGGAAGGAGAAATTATATGCAAAGTTTTCTAAGTGTGAGTTTTGGTTGCAGAGGGTACAGTTTCTGGGTCATGTCATAGACAAGAATGGTGTTTCGGTGGACCCAGCAAAAGTAGAAGCAGTTATCAACTGGGAACAGCCGAAGACGCCGACAGAGATCCGGAGTTTCTTGGGATTAGCGGGATACTATCGAAGATTCATCCAGGATTTTTCCAAGATAGCATCGCCGTTGACCAATCTCACCAGGAAAACAGTCAAGTTTGTTTGGTCGGAGAAGTGTGAGGAGAGTTTTATGGAATTGAAGAAGAGACTCAGCCAAGCACTAGTGTTGACCTTACCAGACAACACTGGGGGTTTTGTAGTGTATAGCGACGCGTCACACAAGGGTCTTGGCTGTGTACTGATGCAACACGGTAAGGTCGTGGCGTACGCATCACGTCAGCTGAAAGATTATGAGAAGGGTTACCCGACTCATGACCTGGAGTTAGTCGCGGTGGTGTTCGCTTTGAAGATTTGGAGGCACTACCTATATGGGGAGAAGTGTGAGATATATACAGATCACAAAAGTCTGAAATATATCTTCACTCAAAAGGAGCTGAACATGAGGCAACGCCGATGGTTAGAATTGATCAAGGACTACGACTGTGAAATTCTGTACCATCCGGGCAAGGCAAATGTAGTGGCTGATGCCTTGAGTAGAAAAGGCAAGGTGAAATTGATGCAGCTGACAGTCCAGGAGGAATTGATACGAGACTTCGAACGTCTGGAGCTGGAAGTTAGGTATCCAATGGAGGTGGACGAAAGGGTGTTCGCCGTGACGGTAGGTCCAACTCTACTGGATAGGATACAGGAGGCTCAAGAATTTGACGAGGAATGTATTGGCATTAAGAAACAGTTATCAGAGGGAAAAGCCTCGAAGTATAAGGTTGACAGCACAGGATTGCTGAGATTCGAGGGGAGGATCTGGATACCCTACGTACCAGACTTAAGGGAAGAGATTTTGCAGGAGGCCCATAATACAAGGTTTTCGGTACATCCAGGTAGCACCAAGATGTATCAAGATCTTCGTCAACATTATTGGTGGCCGCATTTGAAAGGGGAAGTTGCAGAGTTCGTCAGCCGGTGTTTAACTTGTCAACGGATCAAGGCTGAGCATCAACGGCCGAGCGGATTGTTGCAACCCTTAGAGATTCCCGAGTGGAAGTGGGAACACATCACTATGGATTTTGTGGTGGGACTCCCGACAACCCAAAAGGGTCTAGACGCCATCTGGGTGATCGTAGATCGGTTGACCAAGTCTGCCCATTTTCTACCGATCAAGATCAGGTATAAATTGGAACAGCTGGCAAAACTTTATGTGAAGGAAATAGTATCACGACATGGAGTGCCGGTATCCATTGTGTCTGACAGGGATCCGCGCTTCACGTCAAATTTTTGGAGAAGTCTGTAGGAGAGACTGGGAACACAGTTAAGAATGAGTACGGCATATCATCCCCAGACTGATGGTCAGAGTGAGCGAACAATTCAGACTCTAGAGGATATGCTCCGAGCAGTGGTGATGGACTTAAGTGGCAGCTGGGACGATCACTTGCCACTAGTAGAGTTCGCCTACAATAATAGTTACCATGCTAGTATTGGTATGCCACCGTACGAAGTACTATATGGGAGAAAGTGTCGAACGCCGTTGTGTTGGGATGAAGTTGGTGAGCGGAGATTGTTGGGGCCAGAAATGGTACAACAGACCGTGGAGATCATTAAAATAATAAGACAACGGTTAGTAGCAGCCCAGGATCGCCAAAAGAAGTATGCCGACTTACACCGTCAGAAACGAGACTTTGAAGTTGGTAGCTTTGTGTTCTTGAAGGTATCTCCCTGGAAAGGCAAGATCCGTTTTGGGAAGAAGGGCAAATTGAGCCCTAGGTTCATAGGACCGTTCGAAATTTTGAGGCGGATCGGCGAAGTGGCGTACGAGGTAGCATTACCTCCTGAACTTGAGCACATTCACAATGTGTTTCACGTATCAGTGTTGCGTCCGTATAAGCCGGGCTACAAGCATGTCATCTCCTACGAACCAATCCAAGTCGAAAAGGATTTATCGTACGAGGAGGTTCCTGTTCAAATACTGGATAGGAAAGAGCAGAAGCTGAGGAATAAAATCATTCACTCGGTTAAAGTTCTCTGGAAAAATCACGCGGTGGAAGAGGCCACGTGGGAGCTCGAAGAAAAGATGAGAGCAAATTACCCTCAGTTGTTTGAATGACCTTAGATTGAAATTCCGAGGACGGAATTTTTATAAGGGGGAGAGGATGTAATGTCCAGGAATTTTAAACACTGTATCGAATTTATTTTAATAAGAAATAAATTCATTATATTCAATTTTTAAATTTAGTTGGATCCATGTGAGTATTATTATTTAATTATATAAATACGTGGTCCAATAATTTTCTGTGCATTAAAGGGACTCACTGATAGTTTTGAATAAATTAGTGAGTTAGCCCTAAGAATTTATTTGCAAGAAAATTTGGGGAATTAATGAATAATTTTATCATTATCGGATTTAATGATTCGAATGAAGAATTATGGTTACAAATAAATATTTTCTTATAAACAACTAATTGGCTTAGTTATTCAATTTAAAATATAAGAATTTGCATAATGGTTAATTTAAGTTGGGCCAATTTTCTTTCATTAACACATCACTTTTATAATTTAAGCCCAAAACCCCCTCCTTTCCTATTTCAGCCGACCCAACCCCATTTGGGTTGGGCCCAAATTCCCTTTTTCAGTCGGGTCGATCCATGGTGATTGGTATTAGGATTTGCCGGCATATTGATTGGGGAAAAAGGATCAAAATCAAGCCAAATTAGTATGTCAGTATATCCCAAGCCCTAGCCCCTCACAGTCGACACCAACCTAAGCGCACAAACCCTCCATCAATCAATCGTTCGGAACATGAGCTGGTGACTGGAAGGAGGGACGCCAAGCGTGCGCCGGCGACACCACGAGGCAACCAGCGGTCGAAGGGGGGAAGAAACGTCGGCGACCGAGTGAACGCGGCAAGGACCAAGGGTCCCAGAAAAAACTGGTGACGCGACCGGTGAGACACACGGCTCGAGGACCGCCGGCGAAGCTAGCTGGGCTTGATGGGGCTTGAGGTGAACGATTGACAGCCTACTTCCCTCAAACCCTTAGGTATTGACCGGTTCCATTAGGGTATTAACCACAGAAATTGGGCAAACCCTGCCCTATAAGATGAACCCCAAATTGCCGATTTTTCCCTTGTCTGTGAGTTCCAATTAGAAACTAGGGTTTTTTTTTTCTTTTTTTTGTGAGCAAATACAGAGAACAGGGGAGACAGGGGAGGCCATTGTGGATGTCCGGCTGGGTTAACTACTTCGGACGGCGACGACGACGGACGGCGACTCGGACTACCCGAAGGTATAACCGTGAGGGACTGAGGGATTTTGAAATTCTTACTTCCTGCTGTATTGAACGAATTGTTCCTCTGTATGGGAAAATTGTTCTAGGTATTTGTTGAAATAAATTGTTAGCAGCTTTGAATTGGGTTAAAATCTGGTAACGAAACTGCTAACACTTTCGTTTGATTTGGAATTTGAAAAAAATTTGTATTGTATTGGGTTGATTTTTGGGTTTAAACTTCTGTGTATCATAGAACCTTAATGTTCTGGTAAGTTGGTTTTAAATTGGTAAATTGATCCCTGTATTGGCTTTATGGGTTGGAAATTTGCTTGGGTTATGCTGTGTTAGAGTTCTAGAGTTGTACTATCATTTTGAGATTTTAAAACCTGTTACCAGTTGGTGTAAAATTTTGTTTGGCTTTATTTTTGGGAAATCTGTATTGTGTTTCTTTTTTTTTGGCTGTGTGATTCATTGTTTGGGGACCCTGTATTCTAAAGGACCTTCAGGTCCTGGCAATTTGGTACTGAGCTGAGCATTGGCCACTGTCAAATGTTAGAATTTCCCACCATGTGTTTGTCAAAATGCCTTTGAGAACCAACTTGGTAGTTTTTCCCATTATTATTTGAATTAAGAATGCCATTGCGAACTAGTTAATATTATAAATAAAATTAGTAAAGTAATTATTTAGTATGAGTAATTACTAAATAAAGATAATAAATATTTAATTATTATTTAATAATGATAATTAAATATGAATAGAGTTAATGAATAATGATTTATTATAATAATAAATAACGATAATAAATATTTAATTGTTAATTAATAATAATAATAATAGTTGAATATGAATAAATTTAATTATTTACTTATAATACATAAAGATAATAAATATTTAATTATTATTTAACAATAATAATAATTAAATATGAATAAAGTTAATGAAATAATTATTTATTATTTTTCCAATAAATAATAAATAAAGATAATAAATATTTAATTATTATTTAATATATAATAATAATTAAGTATAAATGAAGTTACGAGGCAATAATGGATGGTAAGTACTTAATCATCAAATGAAATGATGATTAAGTATGAGGAAGATTAATAAGTTAATTATTTTTGGGCCTTAATAAATAAAGGTAATAAATATTTAATTATTAATTAATAATAATAATAATTAAATATGAATAAAGTTAATAAAATAATTATTTATTATTTATTAATAAATAATAAATAAAGATAATGAATATTTAATTATTATTTAGCGATAATAATAATTAAATATGAATAAAGATAATGAATATTTAATTATTATTTAGTAATAATAATAATTAAATATGAATAAAGTTAATGGAATAATTACATATTATTTAAGTATTAATATTAAATAATAAACACTTGACTATTATTTAGTAAGACTAACACAGTGATCAAATAATAATTACTAATTTACCCCTAAGGTAGATGGTAATTAAGAGTAAACCAACTAGAGAATTGATCAATGGTTTTCTGTTATCTTTAAACCAAAATAAATTTATTAAACCATACCTAGACACAATTAAAGGTAATAAATTAAGTATTCAAATGATAGTGATCATGATTAATTATTATCTAATAGCTAAAGGTCATTAATAAATTTCTGTTTAGCTAATGTCAATTAGTAATTTAATATAGGTGATGAATTTTACCTGTTAAGTAAAAGGCATAGTAAGAGGTGCCAATATACAACTGTTAATTGATAAATCGACTTTACCCGATGATATAGGTCACTCGAGAACAATTAATTAAAGCTAGAATTTATCTGTAGCTGAGCAAACAGGCAAGTCCTCTATCTCGAACTTTGATTTCTGCAAGTTCCTAACCCTAAACTTCTTACATTATTGCAAGTTCTTCCTTACTCAACTTTTTACCTTGAGCAATACTTCTAAAACCTTATGCAGTATTTTAATTCATGCAAAAGGTATATATTATTGCAAGTACTCTTTAAGGTTGAATTTTATCTCCAAGCATGCTATAAGTGGTCTAATTACTTTTAAAATTATTCCACATCTGTGTATTTATTGACATTCGCACTCATGCATTTGAATTCGAATATTGAATTAAATTCAGAAGTTTTATGAACCACTCGTGGTTAAGTCTGAACCCTTGTTCGGTCAGACAATTTTGTGAAAATTTATAAAAGCTATCCGAACCAATCAATGGTAAGGATTCTTAGACTGTATGAACACCCCTTTATTTATAGGGGAGTACCCCACGTACCGTATATAAGGTACAAATAGCAGAATTAAATGTTATGCATATACATAAGGTACGCGAGGCTGATCCCCTCAAGTACGTTATTCTGTAGCCAGTAACCAGAGGGTCAACCAGCTATTGACTCCTCTGGAAGTTATCGTTCAAAGTCTATTTGACTATCAATTGTTCTAAAAGCATTTAATGTTCTTGCTTCTGATTATTCTATTGTTGAAATCCTTTTTTTTATCATCCCTTCATCATGATATATCTTCATTGTTGTACTTTAAACTTGCTGGGCAAACTCGTTGCTCATTCTTGCTATATCATGACTTTATTGCAGCGAAACCCGAGACTTCAGGGAAGAACAAAGGAAAAGAAAAGATGAAACAATAGATTCCTTGTAGCAGACTTTATAGTCATGTGTAATTTAATTACTGTTCATGTAATTTAAACCCTAATAGTTACTTAGGGTATGGGTTGATGTACTTGATTAAGGTTAATTGTATTCTGGGACTAGTAACACCTTAAATGAACAACTTATGTTTATTATATTCCGCACTTTTAGATATCATATGTTGTTAGAGGTGAATGTTTGTATTGGATCGTGATGACCAGATCCGGGTGTTTGGAGACCCGAATTTGGGGGCGTCACAAAATTAAATTTTAAAATTTTATACAAACCAATACCATGATCTTTCCTTGTGCTCAATTATCAATTAAATGAAAGAAATAGAGAATCAGATGCATACCCTCGTAGATCAAAGCTTCCTCAGGTACAAGTTCAACTCTAAATCCTTCGCGTTCTCCTTAAAACCACCGATTAGATTTCTTCCTTTGATCAACGTTAGTCATCCAAGTGTTTGGCCTCTAGAGGTGATCCACCAAGGAATAATACGTATTCAAGAAGATGGGTATTTGGCAAAATCCTAGTTTCCATCGCTATAGAAATTGTAAGTACTCTCTCTCTAATTCTTATGGAAGAGTGTGTAACTGTCTAACCCTAAATTATGATAAAACTCCTCTTATTTATAGATATAGGGAACCCTCCTAAACTATTTAGGATTATGGTTTTTATTCTAATTAAATATTTTAATTAATTAAACTCCTAATCCAATTAAGAATTTATGAGAGTAATTTTATTAATTAATTCCCAAACCCTTTTAGGAACTAAATAATAATAATAGTAATAATAATAATAAGACTCATTAATTCATATTTAATATTTCCAAAATATTAAATAATAAATATTAAGTTATTTAATTTATTCTATCTCCATAGATTAAATTAAATATACTTAACTTATTATTACGATTATGCCATTTACTTCTTAAATAAATATTTTCCTTTTGCGGTGTAACCCGTTAAGTTCTCCATATTAAACTGATTGTGAATAAATCAATTAGAACAATTCTAATCTTATTTAAATAAATAAATTAAACTATTTAATTTATTTAAATAAATAATATTTATTCTACAATAAGGGTAAGCCCCCTTAGCAATCAACGACTTTCCAGATAATATAGATTTCAACATTAATCACAAAAGAACCTATTAGTGACTAGTTATCGTACAATTCAATCCTTCTACCATATAATATCCCAATTAAATATAAGACAAAAATTACTGTCAAGTTTTATTTTATTTAATTATATGCATTTCAATTCTCAAATACACAACTCTGATTAATGTAAATTAGAAACTCCTTTCTAATTTCATTCTGCTTTGTCCAAAGACTTCTGAGTTGTCATTTATCGAATCACATAGGACATTCACATCTTTTACTAGATGTGATAGATTCTTTGTTAACCATTCACCTATCTCTATGTACAACTTACTACACCTAATCATACCCTTTGATATACCCTTAAGGTCTTAAGGGACATGTTAAAGTATAACTCATCATACACAAGATAATATGATGATCTCAAGTTCAAGGATCACTTATACTACTATCAGTAGAGGAATTCTTAATGACAGACAAGTAAAACTCCTTTAGGTATTCCTTTAGCGAGTCACGTTTAGTGAACTTATTTTCCAATAAACACCTACATACTTGCTTTAGTGTCTCCACACAAATGATTATGAGATTAATCATCCTCTTCCTAAAAGCAAGCAACGTATGTACTAATCTATCCGGATTCACTAATCCCCTTTTTAGTAATCCAACGATTAGGAACGATTTTAGTTTGTGAGCTATCTATAATTTAGATCTCATTAGCATGATCACCATCATGTTTCTAAAAGCATTGCTCAAAACTATGGGTTTATCACATTTAATATAACAGCATCATGTAGATAAAGTAAATGCCTTTAATAAACAAATAAGATTACAAAGTATATGCTACATCATATCAAATATGATTGGCTTGTGTGCATACTACTTTCATGAATATCTTGCCATATAGCTTAAATCCTCTTTCATCGCTCCGTGTAATGCTTGACGACTTGGCTTATTTTGATTTGGTCTTACTACATAGATTATATCTAGCAATCCCAAATCCAATAATATATCCTCCACTTGTAGCCCGCTTGATTTGAGCTTCGATTTGAACGTTCTCGCATAGACTTCAGCCCAATCAATCACAATCACTTGTTGAATCCCTTGAGCTTGAGTTGAGTCATTGACAATTGATGCGAGCCTGGTCAGGATCTCATCATTCCCCTCCTCTTGAAAAGGATTTATCCTCAAATCTGACATCCCCTCCTCTTGAAAAGGATTTACCATTAAATCTGATCCTACACAAAAACAAATTAAGTAAGTAGCATCAAATGAATCATAATCCAAAATCTCAACTTTCAAATAAAATATATAAACAATATCAATAATGCAAATAAGATTATGAAAAGAATCATCATAATTTTCAACTCCCTCAAAGAACATGGCAACAATGTTTGGCAATTCCCCCGAATTAACATGAATAGCTCGTAAATGTTTCCTTCCAAGCGATGCTCGATGTGACAAAACATACTGCAAACTCCTCATAGCACAACCTAGAAACTCAAACTTTCAAACTCCTTCAAATGAGAACTTGTTCACATCAACACGATGCTCTTCGACGCGTAAACCAAATTCTTCCAAAATATTAACTACACCAAAACAAACTAAATAAGCAACTAAAACTAACACGCAATCAAAATTTCTACCTAAGAAATCAAATGCATATATAGTAAAATAAAAGCAAATAAAATTATGAAAAGTCCTATATCCTCCTGGATCAAATATCAACATGTAGAACTCTTCATGTAGCATATTCATCCATTCATGAATTCCTGGATCAAAGATGAATCTCGTGAACTCGACCATCCGTAAATATATCCTTTGACGAATTCCCGGATCAAAAAGGAATCTTATGATCTCGATCATTCGTACGAACACCCATTCCATTACACCAGGATCAAATATCATCGTTCAAAACTCATCTTGGCGCAATAGTAAACAAACTCGAATTCCTGGATTAAACACAAAACCAAATGAATCAACAAGTTCCTTTTGTGTAATCACAAAGAAATCAAAGAACTCAAAATCATATGCAAAGTCTACTAGAACAAAATTCAAAACACTTCCATTTAGACTTTCCATGCATTATTCCATTTGATGTGCACATTGATCCATATTTTCCCCCTTGATGAGTACGAACCCATGTCGAACCTGCACAACAAAACTAACATTTCCCATCCCATCGATGTTAACACATTCGAAATCAAATAATCGCATCAATGGAATCAAAAGATCACAAGCAATACCACAAGAAGAAAATTCACTATATGATGATCATAACCAAACTCAATAAATGCTAAAGAATTTTTCCAAGTGTTAACAAAACTCGAAATATCATCAAAACACATATTAACAATTTTTTTCATTAAAGAATGCAAAATATGATTTAACAAGAAAACATTTATTACATTAGCTAATCCGAACGAATTAACTAAACCCGCATATAAATCATATCTCACTCCAAGCTGATGATAAACACTTTTTAACTCATTACCCAATTTATTTCTATTCAATACAGTTTTCACAAAATTATGCAATGATAACAACTCTAATGGAAAGACATTATCAAATGATAGCAAATCATGCAATGAAGATTTCTCTACTGAAGAATCATAATTATTACCATTATTAACTAACGACATCTCATGTAAAGATTGACTAGCATGAAAACCTAACTCAACATGTGAATGAAAAACCTTAGAATGAGTTTCATGCAAGTACAAACGTTGAAAACAATAATACCCACAATAATCACAAGAATAAATTCTACGAAGATATGCATTTTAACAATGAGAATTTACCAAATGATAGTAAGAATATTGACAACGAGAATATAATGCGTGCTCATAAACTAACTCGACAAATATCAAATATCCTCCATAGTTTATGATAAAGATGATTCTACCATCAAAATAGCCAAACACAAATTTATTCATGGAAGCATGCAAAATGTTTTAATAAACTCATGAAAATACTAGATGCATTAGTTAATCTAACAGAGATAACTATCCACCTATACAATTCACGTGTTAACAAAACTTTTCGTTTATCATAATATCCCATGCTAATTTGATTAGGCATAAACATCGCATGGTCATTTTCCAACGTAGATAAAACACAAGCACTATGCAATTTATCAAGCATATTATCTAAGTAAAGAAAATAAAAACGATACTTGTTTATCGATTCAAAATTAACGCACAAGCTCAACATCTTTCCCTCCTTAGGTACTATGATCTCATGAATAGCACACACACTAATGCTTTCTCCCACGATACCCGCTTTGATGAAGTTGGACTCCATCAACTCTCCAACCCACCTTGGTAACTCCGTCGTTTCCTCGGAAATAATACAAGATGGCTGATATGGAATGATAGCTCGGGGTATATCATCAATCATATGTATAAGAGAAACAACATAGCGAGACAAAGAAGAGTTAGTCTCGTTAGTACTCAAAAGTGTCGTCTTGTACGAATGTACAGTCATTGGCTTTTCAAAATACACTTCACTTTCTAACTCACTCTCCTCTCTTTTTTCACTCTTACTATCCATTGTTTCTTCCTCTCGTTTATTTTCATTCTCTCTTTTCTCAATTGCTCTTTTCTTTTCACACTCAATTTTGTTTTCACTTTCCTTTTTGCTCACAATCTCTTGTTCACTTTCTTCTTGTCGTTTACTTTCACATGTATTTTATTCCTTTTGTTCATGGACTTCATCTAGTACATTGGATCCTAATAATTCTCCTTGGACTGTATATTCTTTTTCATCTTCTACCTCACTCGGCTGATCTTGCTCCTCTTGTGCCGTAATAGTTCTTGTGATTGCTTCAAACATGCCTCCATCGCCCTTCGAACTGAATCCATGATGTCCTATTTTACCTCCATAGAAAATACTGGTTCCCTATGCACCTTAGGAGTCTCTCGTGACTTTCTCCAATGCGACTCCTCATGCCTTTGAACCCTCTTTTTATCCACCCAAGTTGATCGCCTTGAAGGTTGCTCTTTATGTCTTAGAGATGCATATTTATTCCTCCTGCTAAGCTGTACTGGGGCATATCGCCTTCTCATCACAGTTTTTAACTCTTTCCATATATCGATCGGATGTTATTTATATTTTCTCCTATCACGTTCAAATTGAGCCCACCATGTACGTGCATCACCGAAAAAATTTAGAACTGCAAGTTTGAACTTCTTTTGCTCAGAATATTCATGCCAGCCAAACTCTCATTCCTTCCTTTTCTCCCAACTTAAATAAGCATCTGGATCCGCTCTACCTTGAAAAGATCTCTTTTGCCACTCATAATTATTTTCACAATTATATCCATACATGATTGCTGCAAAACAAAGGTCAGTAGATAAAGAAATTTTTCTCGCACACTCTTTTACGTGTTTCGCTCAAACAATATATCACACAATTATGAAACACTCGTGTATCACATAATTAGGCTTTTACCCTCAAATAAGCTCACACTCTTGCCTGTTACCACTCGTTATTCCCTCCTATAGGTTCTTTTTGAATTCACCAACAATTTCACAGTTTACTATTCAATCCAATAAGAACTTATCACTAAACAAACAATAACAGTATAAGATGTATGATAACCTCAAAATTCACAGCCGCCAAATAAATCCTTGATGAAACCTCAACAATCTCAAAACTTACGGATACTAAGCAATTTTCCCACAAATAATAATTTTCCCAACAATATAAACCAATTGAAATAATTGAATATTTTTTTCTATACTCTTTTTTTTTACTCTTCAACAAGTAAAATAAAAGATAAGTAACCTGCTATGAACTTAGCTTTGATACCAAATAATAGACTCCACGACACGCTTACGTGAGGTGGTCGTTGCTCGGATCGTTTTCAGCAAGTTATAAGGTGGAACGCTCACAACACCTCAACCCTTCACCTATATTGAGACAAGAACCTTGGTACAATTGCTTTGCGCTAGGAAGCTTGCGTTGAATAGAACACCACCAACACCCTGACCCAATGTTTATAAAGAGACAAGAACTAAAAGTACAATCGACGTTTGATGTATGATATGTTAGGTTTGTATATAACGCAAGCATGCAATCAAATTACATAAATAGGGCGGAAGAGTGATAAAACGGATTTTAAAATTTTAATACAAACCATCACCATAATCTATCCTTGTGTTCAATTATCAACTAAACGAAAGAGAAAGAGAATGAGAATTATACCCTTGTAGATCAAAGTTTCCTCGGGTACAAGTTCAACTCCTAATCCTTCGTGTTCTCCTTGAATTCCACCGATGAGATTCCTTCCTTTAATCAACGTTAGCCACCCAAGTATTTGGCCTCTAGAGGTGATCCACCAAGGAAGAATAGGTATTCAAGAAGTTGGGTGTAGGCAAAACCCTAGTTTCTATCTCTATAGAAATTGCAAGTACTCTCCACAATCTAATGCAAGAGTATGTAACCCCAATTTATGATAAGACTCCTCTTATTTATAGATGTAGGAATAACCCTTCCCTGAACTATTTAGGATTAAGGTTTCTATTATAATTAAACTCCTTTAATTAATTATGCTCCTAATCCAATTAGGAATTCATGAGAGAGTACTTCTATTAATTAATTCTCAATCCCTATTAGGAATTAAATAATAGTAATAGTAACAATAATAATAATAAGACTCCTCTTATTAATTTATATTTAATATTTCTAAAATATTAAATAATAAATATTAAGCTATTTAATTTATTCTATCTCCATAGACTAAATTAAATACACTTAACTTATTATTACAATTATGTCATTTACTTCTTAAATAAATATTTTTCTTTTGCGGTGTGACCCTTTAGGTTCTCCATATTAAACCGGTTGTGAATAAATCAATTAGAACAATTCTAATCTTATTTAAATAAATAAATAATATTTATTCTACAATAAAGGTAAGCCTCCTTAGCGATCAACGACTTTCCAGATAATATAGATTTCAACATTAATCACAAAAGAACCTTTCAGTGAATAGTTACCGTACAATTCAATCCTTCTACCATCCAATGTTCCAATTAAATATAAGACATGGATTTACAATCAAGTCTTATTTTATTTAATTATATGTATTTCGATTTCCAAATGCACAACTCTAAATAATACAAATTAGAAACTCCTTTCTAATTTCATTCTGCCTTAGCCAAGGACTACTGAGTTGTTATTTATCGAATCACATAGGACATTCACATCTTACTAGACGTGGTAGATTCTTTGTTGATCATTCACCTATCTCCATGCACAACTTATTATACCCAATCATACCCTTTGATATACCCTAAAGGTCTTAAGGGACATGTCAAAGTATAACTCATCATACACAAGATACTATGATGATCTCAAGTCCAAGGATCACTTGTACTACTATCACTAGAGAAATTCCTATTGACAGGCGAGTAAAACTCCATTAGGTATTCCTTAGCGAGCCACGTTCAGTGTACTTATTCTCCAATAAGCACCTACATCCTTGCTTTAGTGTCTCCACACAAATAATTATGAGATCAATCATCCTCTTCCTAAGAGCAAGCAACGTATGTACTAATCTATCCGGATTCACTAATCCCCTTTTTAGTAATCTAACGATTAGGAACAATTTTAGTTTGTGAGCTATCTAGAATTTAGATCTCATTAGCATGATCACCATCATGATTCTAAAAGCATTGCTCAAAACTATGGGTTTATCACATTTAATATAATAGCACTATGTAGATAATGTAAAATGTCTTTTAAGAAAATCAATTCTTTTATTAATAAATGAATAAGATTACAAAGTATATGCTACATCATATCAAATATGATTGGCTTGTGTGCATACTACTTTCACGATAGATTGACGCCAACATACAACTATGAATTGTTGTATGATAAGTCGATAATGAATCTCAAGAAAACTAAGAACTAGTCTAGGAATTCTTAAAGAACCAAAAGATGAGAAAATCTTACATAGTAATTTTATTAATCAAAAATCTCTAATGTCTATTACATAACCTATGTATTCTATTTATACTAATAGAATAAACCTTAATGAAACCCTAAATCCTAAAAGGAATAGAAATACTAGTTAATAAGTAATTAAGAATCAAATCTATTTAACAAATATCCTAATTACATTAGAAATCTAAAAGATATGAAAATCCCTACAAATTTGGAAAGAAATCTGATCAAAATCTTTAAAAATATGTTCCTCGAATTCTGTGTCGCTTGACTGGCGCGGGGCGCGCCAGAAATAACAAAGAAACGGCGCACGGGGCGCTCGGTATGCAGATCTTGATTTTGGCTTGGCACGGGACGCGCTAGAGTGTATTAGTCACTTCATGGGTATCGCGGGGTGCTCTGCTGCTAGTACAAAACTGGCGCGGGTCGCGCTGCTCTGGCAGATTTGACCATTTTGCCCTTTTACGTCCTAAACTTGATCCTTAGTCCATTCTTCACTTCTTCCACCATACTTAAATCTTTGTAAGGCTCGAACTAATGAACTCAGAATCATAATCAATAGTGAATATCTTGCCATATAGCTTGAATCCTCCTCTATCATTTCGTGTAATGCTTGACGACTTGGCTTGTGTTCATTTGGTCTTACTACATAGATTGTATCTAGCAATCCCAAATCAAATAATGTATCCTCCACTCAAAGCCCGCTTGATTTGAGCTTCGATTTGAACGTTCTCGCATAGACTTCAACCCAATCAATCACGATCACTTGTTGAATCCCTTGAGCTTGAGTTGAGTCATTGACAATTGATGCGAGCCTGGTCACGATCTCATCATGACGCCCCCAAAATAGGTCCACACAACCCATTTTGAGTCGCAAAATACATAATATAAAATCCAAATATAATTATAAATTTTTCCATTTACAACTATTAAACTGTCGTACAAAATACGACAACACATATACTGTGAGTCTCAATATAAATATTGTACTGTATCTAGTACAACAATATGTACACCCAACTTAGATTCTCAACACAATTATTATCACACAATTTTATAATGTATTGACATACTTCTACAGTCTCGAATCATCACTCCATTTTCCGGCTAGTCCCAGCTACACTCTCATTTCTTGAGGAGAACAATGGAACAAAAAGGAAAAGGGTGAGCACAAATAGCTTAGTAAAGAATATCATGACTAAGATAATAAAAAATAAATTATCTTTAGCTTTCAACAGTGATAAATCAGAGATTTAAAGATAATACAAGTTTTCAATGATGATTGCAGCAAAACAAACAATCCATTAGAAGAGTCAGGTAGACTATAATATCTACTATCGTCTATAATTTAAAAGTTCACCGTCAATATTTTATCTCTGTAACACTAATCAACAGTTCCTGTTTATGCTCATCTAAATCAATAGTTTATCTTTGCACTACAGGCCAAAGATATTCATTAGAAACACCAATGGTCATGATCATACCTTATAACAGCTTTTGGTTATGATCATACCAAACACCAGTCCATCTTTGCACCACGGGCTAAAAAGAACTTTCAACACAAGCTTTTCTTTGTATCACCAAAGGTCAGGATTATACCAATACATAGTTCCTAGTTATAATTATGCCCATCACTAGTTCATGTTTGCACTACGAGCCAAAGAGAACTTTTCACCATAATTTAAGTCTGAGTATTATAGCAATGATATAAAGGATGAATAAAAACAAAACAATGAGATCAAGAATAAAAATAAATATTAGAGATTGTAATATAATATACCCAGTGTCGAAGATTGCCCAAATTGTCAACATGATATCCAGAAATTCGATTATAACTCAAGAATAAAATAAATAAAGTTCACGATTCAACTATAACGTGTAAACTGAAATAGAAAGATTCAGGTGAAAAGATATTATATGAAACACAAAATATTAAGGATATTCTACTAATTTCAGGGATTTTTATAATTTAATAATAAGGTTATAAAAAAAACAATAATTTCTTACCATAAATGGACAAATATGAAAGAAAACGATATCCCGTGACGAGTACAAAAGAAATGATATCTCATACAAGTATGAAAGAAAATAATATCACTTACGAGTATGAAAGAATGTAGGAGACTGCAAATAGATTTTCACCCGTCATGCGGTAATTCGCGTAGACAGATCATTTTCACAAAAGACTAATAAGAGATGAATACAAAGGGTTATTCACCAGGCATGCGGTAGTCCACGTAGTCAGGTTATTCCATAAGTTAATACATGGAATAGAAAGACAACCCTTACGAGTATGAAGTAAAATAATATCACTTACGAATGTGAAAGCAAATGATATTACATACGAGTATGAAATAAATAATATCCATTACCTTAGTAGGAGACTAGATCTGACTTGTATAAAGGAGATTATCTTGAGAAAATCTTGCACTATAAGCTACACTCAAAGTATCCTTATACTCAAAAGAAATACACACAATATTATAGAAGAAGAATTTTCTGATTCTCGTGTGAGTTTCATTGCTCAACTGAGCAACCTATTTATAGAAGAATTACAGTGTACTGTTTAAGAAGAAATCACGGACGAAACAATCAAAATTCGTCTGATTTTTACTGTGCAATAAAATATTCTAATAAAACTTTATATATAATATAATATATTCTAATAATAATCTAATAAAACAAATAACTTTATATATAATATAAAAGTTTTTTATTTTATATAGAAAATTATTTCTGAAAATTTTTGCCGACGGTTGACAAATTGGTAAGTGGTGGGTCCCATGGAATAATCAGCCAAACTTACAACAAACGCTTCATAACAAACTCCAAAAATTGAACAAATAACTACCACATATCACTTATCTTTAATCAACACATTTTCAATCTTTCAATAATTATTCACCATTAATAATATAGACTCACAATATTAACAACCAGATCATTCCCAGGAAAGAGGGGGCTTTCCGTAAAAACGGCGCGCAAGTAAATAACTCATTTCCTTGACAGAATGTATAGACATTGTCAATAATGCTAACTAGTCTAATAATATCATATCAAATAATAATAGTTACAGTGTCGTGACAAATAATATAAAACGCTATGCAAATGTTACTGTAACAATTATTGAATCAATAATATGAATTATTGTGCAATACAGTGTACTACTGTGGAATACCGCGTACTACTGTGGAATAACACACTCTACTGTTCTTTTATTACTGGGTATTTCAACAGTTGCAGGTGATAGTACCGTTGACAATTTGTATAAAAATATTAATACTGTCATTTTTCGTATCTGACAATTAGTCGTTGTGGGGCCCACTAATATTTTGGTATTTCGGCGCCGTCATACTTTACCGAATATAATATTCTCCGACAGAAAGAATATTCCCCGACATACTGTTTATCAAATAATTTGCATATATCACCCTTAACTATAACATTATAACAATTAAACACTTTAATGTTTAAAATAATAACCATAAAGAAAAAATAAACTTTTATTTCATAAAAGTCAGGGTCTTAAAATCTCCACTCCTTATGTAATTTCGTCCTCGAAATTAACGTACGTACCTGGCATATCGAAGAGGTGAGGATACCTTACACTTATTTCAGATTCTAACTCCCATATCATTTCCTCAATATCATGGTTTCTCCATAAAACTTTGACTTGAGGTATAATCTTTGAGCGTAGAATCTGTTCCTTCTTATCCAGGATCTTGACAGGTACCTCATCATACGTTAAATCCTCTACTATCTCGTCTAGTTCTAATTCAATAATGTGGTTCGGGTCTTTCACATATTTACGTAGCATGGATATGTGAAAAACATTATGAACACAAGATATGTTTGGTGGTAAGGCGAGTTTGTAGGCCATAATTCCTACTCGGTCGAGGATTTCAAATGGACCAATAAATCGAGGGTTGAGCTTTCCTCTCTTTCCGAATCTCGTAACTCCTTTCCATGGAGCAACACGTAAAAATACACGGTCTCCGACATTGAATTTCTCGTCCCTTCGATGAAGATCAGCATAACTCTTTTGTCGATCTTGTGCTGTTTGTATACGTTGTCGGATCATTTGAATCTTTTCTGCAGTCATACGTATCAATTATGGTCCCAATAATTTTGCATCGCCTACTTCATCCCAACATGCTAGAGAACGACACCTTCGTCCGTACAACGCCTCGAAGGGAATCATGCATATACTTGCTTGATAATTGTTATTGTAGGAGAATTTCACCAATGGTAAGTATTTGTCCCAACTTCCTTTGAAGTCTAGTACGCAGAGTCTCAACAGCTCTTCGAGAATTTGAATGGTCCTTTCCGATTGCCCGTCTGTCTAGGGATGGTATGCAGAACTGAATCGTAATTCAGTGCACATAGCTTTCTGCAAGCTGACCCAAAATCGTGAAATGAATCTAGGGTCTCGATCAGAAACGATGGATACTAGCATACCATGCAATCTTACAATCTCGCTTATGTAATGCCCGTGAATTTTGAACGTCCTTATTAATTAAATCTAATTTAATTTAATGAGTTAACGTTGTGTTCTATTTAAACCAACTTAGGTTAATTGGTGGGAGATGTATAAGATGTGTCTATACTTGTGTTGGCAGGTATGATATAACTATGGTTAAGAAATAACCATATGTGAGTCAAGTGTAGGAATTGGTGTGTAATGGCTAAAATGGCCAGGAGTGGTTAATAACCAAGGTAATTATGAAGGGGCAATAACCATTGTATATCCAAGTGGTTAATAACCAATGTAATTATGGCGGGATAATAACCATTCTGTTTAAACAATGTAATTATGACAAGATAATAACCAATGTCTAATAACCAATGAAGAATGGTTAATAACTAATGGATAATTAAGATTTTGCGAAAAGACTATTTTAACCTTAAAAGAAGTTGGGTAATGATTAAAATACCCTTGAGGAAGTTGCTAGGAAGCTTCCTATTATTGATGAATTGATCAAATTGCCCTTGCCTAGTCATGATTAATGACTATTTTGCCCATGGTCTCTACTTTCCTATAAATAGGACCCCTCACCAATGCTAGTAGGGGTTGGTTCATCTATTATTCACCAAGTATAGAGTAAGAGTTTAGAGAGAAAAAGAGAGTGAGATTAGCATAGTTCATGCATCTCAAGTTCATCACATACTTTGGTAGATCAAGGAGAGTAGCTACAAGATCAAGGTGAAACCCTAAACTATTTCCTTCTTTCTTACTTTGTTTTATTTTCATAGTTTTTGAGAGATTTTATTCTAAGACTCAAGAATCATTAGATCTTTATGCTTCATGTATAGATCTAATCCTCTTGAGTGTTAGAATGGAGATTCAAAGGAAGAAAATGAACTTATGTTCTTAAAGGGTAAAAACCCTAGCTTTTCTTCACTTGGATCACCCATAACTTGAGATCTACACCTTGGATTTGTGATCCGTTGAAAGGGGGTGCTAGGTACATGAGTTAGCTAGTAAACCCAAGTGGTAGAACACAAATCCAATAATTTTTGAAGCCTTGGGGGCTATTTTCCCAAAACAGTCCAGCTATAAAACTTAAAGCTTTAAAACCCTAAAAGCTTGTTGTCCTTGTTTTTCCAAAGGTTCTTTCGGCTAGTTATGGATCTTTTACAAATCTGAAAAAAATCACAGAGGTACCTTAAGAAGTTATCTACAAGTAGCAAAAAGAATGAATACGTTTCGATGTGTACGTTTTGTGTAATGGCTTTTACCGTGAAGGACTCCTAAATATTCATACCCGGATTTCTCAATGTGTGTACCTTGAAAACATATAAAATTTTTACAATATGTTTATGCATATTATGAGAGTATATCCTGAAAATTTCAGAATATTCTGAGCAAAACTTGATTTATGAAAAATGTAACAAGATTCGGAGGTTTTGAGTACTTTAAAAATAGTAAATCACTTTCTAAAATTTCAGAAAAATTTGTGGATCATTGTTGGCCATATACTATCCCGATCCAGAGGATAATAATTTTTAGAACCTATTTGATATTTTTTATAATAATTTTATAGTTATGGTTAAAAGAAAATAAATGGTTAAATGATGTCATAAATAAGGAAAATGTGATTTTTAAGCTTGGATACTCCTAATATTATATATTCTGACTATTGAGGGGTATTTTGGTAATATTTAATGAGAAATAATATTTATGACCTTTTATGGGTAGTAAATGAGTTGTTTAATAAAGGGTAAAACAATTAGAATAAATTGTTTATTCGCCTAATAACTTATTAAAATATTACTATGATATTTGTAATATAAGAATTCGATATTTTTAAGTAAACAAAGAAATATTAAGATTAAAACTTTATGGAAATATTATTGAATGGGTAATAATATTTGTTTTAAGCATTAATAAATGATTAAGATATTATTAAAATGGCTAATAATATTAGATTAAAATATTATTAATGATATGAGAATTAAAATATTATTAAGAGATTAATAATATTAGATTAAAGTATTATTGGATGATTAAAATATTATTAAGATGTTAATAACATTAGTAAACGAATAAAAGTGTTATTAGTGGACTAATAATACCAAGAGGTGAATTAAATATTATCAGGATTGATAATATTAAGTGTCTTATAGGATTTACGATAGTTTATTAACTTATGTGTGCTATGTGATTTGCTTAATTGTTAAATAAATAGCATAAGTAAGCGTATCGATATACAACTACGCAGTACTAATTGGTAGATCGACGTTATTAATGTTAGGTTCTTCAAGGCCAATTAGTTAAAGCTCGAATTATTTATAGCTGAACAGACAGGCAAGTTCCCTAACTCAAACTCGAGTTATAATTTTTGAAGCATGATTAGTGAATAATTATTGTTGATTATTCACATCTATACTGGTTATTGAGATTCGCACCTTGTGCAATTGAATTCCTATTCTATTGTTATTGAATTGTGAATTAGATTAAAGTTCTTTCAAGCATGAACTGTTTATGAGATAGATCTATGCTTTTTGTATCAGCTAGATCAAGCATGTCTAAATTTGTGAAATCAAATGTATTTTAAAAGCTGTTCTTATTAATTTGCTATAGTAAGAACTCTTGGCTGAGAAAAAGATAAATTTGATTAAGACATGATATCAATGCTGGTTTATTAAGTGTTTATGCATAAATCACAGGGTATGAAAGGTTGATCCCCTTAATTACCAAAACTTTTTAAGAGGTCCAGTTTAAATGCTGAGAACCTTGGCAAATGTCTATGGTTATTTCCAACCACTAAGTAATTGTCATTTAATTATTCGAATATTCAATTGTCGACTATTAATTCATGTTTCTTCACAATTTTATACTGTTGTTGAACATTGAAAGCGAAATTTCCTTCTATTCATGATATATCTCCCTTGTGTATAAACTTGCTAAGCAAACTAGTTGCTTACCCTTGCTATATCATGATCTTTATTTCAGCTAAGGCAGAAACGTCTAAAGGAGACAAAGAAAAAGGGAAGGTGCAAGAGTAGTTGCCTGATATGGCTTATGTACTAGTTTATCTTAAATATTATTTGGCTATATGAACTCTTATTGTATTGAGGGTATGTTTTAAGTTAAGGTTAAAGAACCTTGGGACCATGATTGTAAGACTTTATTACTATTTCGATAAACAATGTATGTTTATTATTCCGCATCAGTTAGAAAGTATGTTTGTTATTGAGTATCGTGAACACCGAATTCGAGGTTAGGAAACCCGGATTTGGGGGTGTCACAGCTTATATACATCTTAGCAAGATGCTCAAGTGAATAATTTTCTCGTATAAGCAGGAAATGAGCAAATTTAGTTAATCTATCTACAATAACCCAAATTGTGTCTAAGCCTTGAGAAACTTTGGGAAAACCAATCACAAAATCCATATTGATGTGTTTCCACTTCCATTCTGGAATCTCAAATGGTTGCAATGGACCCCTTGGTACTTGATGCTCTGCCTTGACACGTTGACAAGTTAAACACCTTGAGATAAACTCTGCGATCTCTCTCTTCATATTGCTCCACCAAAATGTATGTCGAAGGTCACTATACATTTTGGTACTTCCAAGATGGATTGCAAAAGGTGTGTTGTGTGCCTCCATCATGATTTTAAATTTCAAATCAAGGTTGTTAGGAACACAAAGTCTAGAGTTGACTCGAAGTATCCCTTCCTCGTCAATTCTTGCTTCAGAAATAACACCTTCTTGTACTTTCTTCTTCATATTCATCAGCTTTGGGTTTGTAGCTTAAGCAGCTTTAACTTTGTCGATTAAAGTCGGTTATACTTATATATGTGTCATCTTCACGTGGGCTCCTAGAGTCTTTAACTCAATCTCCATCTTTTGTAAATCATACAAAATGGGCATTTGTGTTAACAGTATCACACTCGTACTTGCATACGATCTTCTACTCAACGTATCAGCTACCACGTTCGCCTTTCCAGGATGGTATTGGATGGTATGGTCATAATCCTTCAACAGCTCGAGCTAACGTCATTGTCACATGTTGAGTTCCTACTAAGTGAAGAAATATTTGAGGCTTTTATGGTCTGTATAGATCTCCACCTTCTCCCCATACAAGTAGTGTCTCCAAATCTTCAACGCAAAAACGACTGCTGCCAACTCTAGATCATGAGTAGGATAATTCCTCTCATATTTCTTGAGTTGTCGAGAGACATAAGTTATAACTTTCCCATGTTGCATGAGAACGCAACCTAGACCTCTGCCTGAAGTATCGTTGTAGATAACAAATCCTTTCGATCATGATGGTATTGCCAAAATTGGTGCTCTCTTGAGTTCTTGAAAACTCTTCTCGCATTCTTCGCTCCATTCGAATTTTGTGCTTTTCCGAGTAAGCTGAGTTAATGGAATGGAAATTCGACAGAATCCTTCTACGAACCTCTGATAATAACCAGCTAGGCCCAGAAAGCTTCGTACTTCGGTTACTGACTTAAGTTGCTCCCAATTTGATACTACTTCAATCTTCGTCGGGTCAACTGAGATTCCTTGTTTAGATATCAGATGTCCAAGGAATGTTACCTCTTCAAGCCAGAACTCGCATTTCTTCAACTTGGCATAAAGCTTGTTTTCACGAAGCTTTTGGAGTATCAGCATCAAGTGTTGCTCATGATCTTCACGACTTTTGGAGTATATGAGGATGTCATCAATAAAGACAACCACGAAATGATCCAAATATTCGGTTCACCATATCCATGAAGGCAGCATGAGCATTAGTTAATCCGAAAGACATGATTAGGAATTCGTAATGCCCGTATCGAGTTCTGAAGGCAATCTTGGGAATGTCATCAACTTTAATCTTTAACTAATGATACCCGGAACTGATGAGTAGGTTTCATACCTACGAATTAGATACCAATTGACTGCATTATTGTTTAAATCCTTGAGTTTTAGTTACTTTTCATGTGTTTCTTGTTCTTGTGTAGGTAATATGCATTTGGAACCAAAGTTGATGGGAATTGAGCAAAGAGTAGCAAAAGTCAAAAGTTGTTGGGACAGAGCTGCGTGGCCACGCTGATTTTGTGAAGAGTAGCAGTGCGCGCACGCTAGGCGCTAGAATTGGACTCTGTTGAAGAACTGCGCGGGCGTGTCGGATTTGTACTGGGACCTAGCGCGGTCGCGCTAGGTCGGGAGTTGACCAAAGACAGAAGTTTAACTTTTCAGTTTTGGACCAGAATTTGATTTGTAATCAAACTTATTTCTTCTATTTGGTTTTGGACGTTTAGTAGGCATTATAAATAGCTAGTTTTCGGTAGTTTTTATTTATCCATGAATTAGGAGACACAATCTTAATTTGTAATCAATTGGAAACTTGAAGCAACTTGGATAGCACGTAGGAATCATTGTAAAAGCTAATGAGAGATTGAAGGCTACAATCAGAGTTTTATTTCTCTTCTCTATCTCTTAGTTTATAATTCTGAATGCTATTTAATTTGTGGGTTATGGATTTCAGTTTAGCTATGAACTAATTTCCTTTTAAGATTGCAATGGATCTTATTGTGTAATTTTTATCTAATATACTTCCTCGTTAATTATTGATATTTATTCTCAGATTGTCTAATATGATTTGTGTTTAATTGCTTAATTACCTGGCCAGTAATTACCATGATAATCTATATAAAATTGAGATATGGATTATAGGTTTCGATCTGATCATATTAGCATGTGATTGTGTTTTCTACTTACGTTTGGGACTCATAATTTGTATTTAGGATAGAGATATACCTACACACCGCATGTAATCTGATAAGGAACCTGAGCTTCAAATCCTTTTTAATTGTAATTCACATAGAGATATAGTGAATTAGTTATTTAGGGTGTTTAACTTAATTCTAACATTTGTATATTTGAGTTGATTTGTCTATGATACACTGAGAAGTGGTTTTAGATATTGATGAGTTCCTAATTAACAATCTGAATTATCTATCATAATTTAATAGGAAGTATATTGATTTAATTGAGGCAATAAGTGAAATTGTAATCTTCAGTTTCCAATAATATCTGTTTTCGAAATTTATTTACTTAGTTTTACTAAAATTCTCAAACAACACACACAATTGATCTCTTGTTTAATTAAATTGGGTTAGTATAGAATTGATTTTTATTATTTTAAATTGCATACTTTCCTCTAGGGAACAATACTCTACTTACTCTTTATTACTTGTGGACTGCGTATACTTGCGTATTTTTGCTAGTATAGATTTAGGCAAACACGTTTTTGGCGCCGTTGTCGGGGAAATATTTGTGTTTATAATTTTTAGTTATCAGTTTAATTGATTCAATTTTAGTTAAACAACATTCACTTTTATTTTTGTTTTATTCTTTTTTTCAGGTGATTTTGGTTTGTTTATGCAAACTAGATTAAAACAACCGGAACTTGTGCAGTGTGAGGACGATCTTGAAAACAAGTTACGCCATTTGAGGAAATTTTATAAAGAGACAATCGAGAAAGTGAACATGGATAACGAAGAGTAAAAATCATTGAGGGAATATGCCATGCCTAAGATAGATAAGATCAAGTCAAACATCATGAGGCCAGCTATCACTACAAACATTTTTGAGATTAAACCGGGAATAATTCAGATGATCCAGAATTCGGTGCAATTTGGGGGATTGGCCACTGATGATCCGAATGAACATTTGGTGAGCTTTCTTGAGATTTGTGATACATTCAAATATCACAATGTTTCGGATGATGCGGTCAGACTGCGTCTATTCCCATTCACTCTGAGGGATAAAGCTAAGAGTTGGCTGCATTCGCTTCCGCTGGGATCCATCATGACTTGGGATGACTTAGCTCAAAAATTTCTTGCGAAATTCTTTCCGCCGGCTAAAACTGCCAAATTGAGGAACGAGATTTCTACTTATGAGCAACAACATGGAGAGTCAATGTATGAGACTTAGGAGAGGTTCAAGGACTTATTAAGAAGATTCCCACACCATGGACTACCCAAGTGGCTACAGGTTCAGACGTTCTATAATGGGTTAAGTGGTAATACTCAACATAGGTGCAGCCACGGGAGGAGCACTTATGGATAAAAAGTTTGATGAGGCTTTTGAATTATTGGAGACAATGGCAGCAAATAACTATCAATGGCCAACTGCAAGGAATAATCATCACAAGGTAGCCGAGGTATTAGAAGTTGACGCAGTCACAGCATTAGCAGCTCAGATGGCAGCTATGTCTAAGAAGATCGATGCTATAATAGAGTCAAAAACTCAACAAGTTGCTTATGTTTGTGAGCTATGCGCAGGATCACATCATACAGACTATTATCCCATTAATCCTGAAGCAGTGCAATTTGTGGGTAGCTACCAACGACCTCCAAACCCTTACCAAAACACTTACAATTCGAGGTGGAGAAATCATTTGGGTTTCACTTGGAGCAACAATACACAGGCTCAAAATCAAGCTCCAAGACCACAGAATCCCCCAGGTTTTCAAAATCAAGTTCCATAACAGGCAGAGAGGAAATCAAGTTTGGAGGGGCACTAATAATGCTCCGCTGTGGCCACGGGGACGCGGGCGCAAGCCCGTATGAAAAGGCTGACCCGGGTTCGGCGGGATTAGTCCGGATGCGTCCGGGACACCCACGGTTAACAAAAAAAAAAGTTTGGAGGACTGCTTGACAAAATTTATTATAGCTTCTGAGAAGAGAATGAATGATCAGGATAAGCTGTTAAACCAAGTAGATATGAATGTGAAAAGTCAGGCAGTGTCGATTAGAAATCTAGAGAATTAGTTGGGACAGTTAGCTCATGTTTTGAATAGTCGACCCAAGTGATACTGAAGTTAATCCGAAAAGATATGGGAAGGAACAATGCCAAGCTATCACTTTGAGAAGCGGAAAACAAATACTGCCAACAGGCGCGGTCGCGCTTGAATTATATGGGGACGCAGCGCGGGCGCGCAGCCCACCAGAAATTGAAACTGCAGAACTTTCAAAGGAGGAAGGAAAGAAGTCTGAAATTGAGTAAAAAGAAAAAGAAAAGGAACAAATAACACCACCAATGATATATCCCCCAGTTCCATATCCACAGAGACTTCAGAAACAGAAGACAGATAAGCAATTCTCCAAGTTCCTCGAAATTTTCAAAAAGTTACAAATTAATATACCATTTGCGGAAGCTCTAGAGCTGATGCCGAGTTACGCTAAGTTTATGAAGGGAATCTTGTCAAGGAAGAAAAAGCTTGAGGACTATGAAACAGTAGCTTTGACTGAAGAATGTAGTGCTGTGCTCCAAAAGAAATTGCCACCAAAGTTGAAAGATCCTGACAGCTTTACTATTCCTTGCACTATTGGTAACTTATCATTTAACAAATGTTTGTGTGATTTGGGAGCTAGTATCAACCTTATGCCTTTATCGATAGACGCTTAGTTGGGTTTACCTGCATGGAAATGGGTTTTGTACCGGGTTCAAAGTTGATACATAATTCAATTTCACGGTCTGGGAGTAGGTCAGGAAGTTCTTCAGGAAATACGTCAGGGAACTTATTAACAACAAAAATATTATACAAATCTGACATACTTTTGTTTAAATCAGTTACATGGGCTACGAAAGCTTGACATACATTTTTCAATAAACGAATTACTTTGTGACTAGAAATGACAGTTATTGATTTCAACGGTTTGGTTGCTTGAATTCGCATAACAGGTTGATTAGGAATATGAAAACTAACGACCTTACGAAAGCAAATAATTTTAGCATGATGAGTAGTTAACTAATTAATTCCTAAAATCACATCAAATTCATACATGTCCAAGGAGATAAGATCAACAGGTAATGTGAGGGTGCCAATTTGAACAAAACAATATTTATAGACCGTAGATGTAACGAATGTTTGTCCTAATGGTGTTTCAACAAATAAGTCAAAATCTAATTTCTCAATAGTCAAGTTCAGACGTTGAGCACATGTAGGTGAAATAAAAGAGTGGGTAGAACCAGTATCTAATAAGGCGTAGACTTCACAAGAGTTAATAAGTAGTTTTCCCGTGATAACTTCATTCGGGTTCCTCACTTTTTGGGATGTCACGACAAAAGCTCTCCCCTGAACCACAAACTTTGACTTGTCCGTGACAGCCTTCGGTGTCATCATTAAGTTGGACTAGATTTTGCTATAGGACAAAATCGAGCTATGTGGCCTTCCTTTTCACAATTGTAACACACCTGGGATGGCTGTGTACAGTTTGGACTGATGTGTCCCTCATTTCCGCACTTGTAACATCTGATTGGTGGTCGTTCTCCTCCCCTTGAAATGGATGCTTGTGTTGGTGCTGATGTCGGTGTTTTTTCATGGTCATTGTTAAATCTTCTCTTCTTGAAATTATTTCCACTTTACTCATTTTTTCTATTATCTGTGCCAAGATTACCACCGAAGTGGTTACCATTTCTGGTATGATGATTTTCTCATTGCTGGTTCTCATTATTCCGACGATTGTTGCCACTGTAATTTCTTTCTCGCTGTTGGGTGTTGTCTCCTGGTTGTAGTATTTTTTTCTCTCGTTCCACTAATTGAGCCCTATCCACGATATATCAATATAGACAAATTTTATGAGAAATAAGATATTGACGAATTTCAGGTTTCAAATCTCGTAAAAACATTCGCGTCATTCGTTCCTCATTGTCCACCAAATGGGGCGCAAATTGAGACAGTTCGGTAAACTTGGCTTTGTACTGCGATACGGTCATATTGTTCTGCTCCAGTTTGATAAACTCTACCTCCTTCATATGGCGAATACTCTTTGGGAAATACTTTTCGTTAAACAATTCTTGGAACTCCACCCAAGACATCTCGAGTACCGAGTAATGGGTACGTTTTACGAATTCCTACCAATGATCTACTTCTCCTCGCAGCATAAAGGTAGCGAAAGGAACCTTTTGTTCGTCAGCACAACGCAGTACATCAAATATATTTGTCAATTGTTTGAGTCATGCCTCTGCTTTGAGTGGGTCCGGCTTTCTGAGAAATTCAAGTGGTCCCAACTCGTTGAACTGCTTGGCAGTGACCATTCGTGAGTTACCCGTGTTTCTCCTGGTATTATTAGCAGTAGTTTCTCTCGCCTGGTTTTGGAAGAATTGCATGAAGTTCTGAAAAAACTCATCATTCATCATGTTATTATCATCATTATTTTCTGAGTTTGCAGCAATATTATTTGTAACTTCTTGATTCTCAGCCACAATTGTCTTATAGTTAATCTCTTGATTTTTAGATGTCATTCTGAAATGTGATCACAAAACAAAGATTAGTTAAAGAAATTGACATACCACATATTGTCCCTACATTCCTGACCAACTAATTAAATAACAAAATAGCTTAGGTAGAACACACTAGCGAAGGATTTTACTCGTCTCTCCCCTCCTAGTTCTAATCCCAGATCTCCACTATAGATCATATCCCTAAACTCTGATACCAACTATGACACCCTCAAAATAGGTCCAAACAACCCATTTTGAGTCGCCAAAATACATAATACAAAATCTAAACACAAATACAAATTTTCTCATTTACAACTATTAAAATGTCATGCAAAACACGACAACACACATACTGTAAGTCTCAATACAAATATTGTATCGTATCTAGTACAAAAATATGTACACCCAACTTAGGTTCTTAACACAATTATTATCACACTATTTTATAATGTATTGAGATACTTCTACAGTCTCGGACCATCACTTCATTCCCCGGCTAGTCCCAGCTACACTTTCATTTCTTGAGGAGAACAATGGAACAAAAAGGAAAAGGGTGAGCACAAACAGCCCAGTAAAGAATATCATGACTAAGATAATGAAAAATAAAATTATCTTTAGCCTTCAACAGTAACAAATCAGAGATTTAAAGATAATACAAGTTTTCAACGATGATTGCAGCGGAACAAATAATCCATTAGAAGAGTCAGGTAGATTATAATGTCTACTATTTTCTATAATTTAAAAGTTCACCATCAATATTTTATCCCTATAACACCAATCAACAGTTCTAGTTTATACTCATCCAAATCAACAGTTTATTTTTGCACTACGGGCCAAAGATATTCATTAGAAACACCAATGGTCATGATCATACCTCATAATAGCTTTTGATTATGATCATACCAAACACCAGTCCATCTTTGCACTACGGGCCAAAAAGAACTTTCACTACAACCCCTTGTCTGTAACACCAAAGGTTAGGATTATACCAATACATAGTTGCTAGTTATAATCATGCCCATCACCAGTTCATCTTTGCACTATGAGTCAAAGAGAACTTTTCACCACAATTTAAGTCTGAACATTATAGCAATGATATAAAGGATGAATAGAAACAAAATAATAAGATCAAGATAAGAATAAATATTAGAGATTGTAATATAATATACCCAGTGTCGAAGATTGTCCAAATTGTCAACGTGATATTCAGAAATTCGATTATAACTCAAGAATAAAATAAATAAAGTTCACGATTCAACTATAACGTGTAAAACAAAATAGAAAGATTCAGGTGAAAAGATATTAGATGAAACACAAACTATTAAGGATATTCTACTAATTTTAGAGATTTTTACTATTTAATAATAAGGTTATGGAAACTAACAATAATTTTTTACCATAAATGGAGAAATATGAAAGAAAAGATATCCCTTGACGAGTACAAAAGAAATGATATCTCATACGAGTATGAAAGAAAATAATATCACTTACGAGTATGAAAGAATGTACGAGAGTGCAAATGGATTTTTACCCATCATGCGGTAATTCGCGTAGACAGATCATTTCCACAAAAGACTAATAAGGGATGAATACGAAGGGTTATTCACCAGGCATGCGGTAGTCTGCGTAGTCAGGTTATTCCCATAAATTAATAAGGAATGAATACGAAAGGTTATTCACCAGGCATGTGATAGTCCGCGTAGTCAGGTTATTCCCATAAGTTAATACATGGAATAGAATGACAATCTTTATGAGTATGAAGTAAAATAATATCACTTACGAATATGAAAATAAATGATATTACATACGAGTATAAAATAAATAATATCCCTTACCTTAGTAGAAGACTAGATCTGACTGGTATAAAAGAGATTATCTTGAGAAAATCTTGCACTATAAGCTACACTCAAAGTATCCTTATACTCAAAAGAAATACCCACAATATTATAGAAGAAGAAATTTCTGATTCTGGTGTGAGTTTCATTGCTCAACTGAGCAACTTATTTATAAGATAATGGTAACGTACTGTTTAAAAAGAAACCATAGAAGAAACAATCGAAATTCGTCTAATTTTTACTGTGCAATAAAATATTCTAATAAAACAAATAACTTTATATATAATATAATATATTCTAATAATAATCTAATAAAACAAATAACTTTATATATAATATAAAAGTTTTCTGTTTTATATAGAAAATTATTTCTGAAAATTTCTGCCGACTGTTAACGAATTGGCAAGTGGTGAGTCCCATAAAATAATTAGCCAAACTTACAACAAACGCTTCATAACAAACTCCAAAAATTGAACAAATAACTACCACATATCACGTATATTTAATCAACACATTTTCAATCTTCCAATAATTATTCACCATTAATAATATAAACTCACAATATTAACAAGCAGATCATTTGATGAGTAGGTTTTGTACCTACGAAATTGGATACCAATTGACTGTATTATTGCGGAAATCCTTGAGTTCTAGTTACTTTTCATGTGCTTTCTGTGTTTTTGTAGGTATGTCGCATTTGAAAAAAAGTTGATGGAAATTGGAGTACTGAGGAAACCAAAGTCTGAAGTGCTGAAGAGTTGCTCGGCCGCGCTGTTACTATGAAGGAAAGCTGCGCGCGCGCGCTGGTTGACAGACTGAAGCTCGGCTGAAGAACTGCGCGGGCACGCCAGATTTGTGAAGGAACCTAGCGCTTGGATTTTTGTTGGGGGATGAGGAGGAAACAGGAGAGGAAGCGGAGGCTTCAGTACCAGCGGCACCCATGATGTATGCCCATCAGGAGCGGGATATATGTCGTCTTCAGCAAAGGATGGATGCTCTACATGCTGATTTTCAGACTTATTCTACTTCCTTTTCTGGAGCATTGACACAGGCCTTTGGTCAGTTGGGTGTGCAGATTCAGTTTCCCATCTTTGGTTTTACCGGTTCTTACCCACCGCCTAATACTCCTCCCGAGACTAGTGCGGGAGATGATGCTGCTACTACTTAGGGGAGTTTCTTTCTTTCCCCTTGTGCTTTAATTTTACAATGAGGGCATTGTCTATCATGAGTTTGGGGGGTTTTAGTTTATTTGTAGTTATGCTTTGTTTAGTTGTGCATATCATTTGGTACGTGTTTGCATTTAGTTAGTTGTGTTTGCATTTATTTAGTTTTGCATGAATCCAATTGTTGAGTAGTTGCTTTTAACCAGGCCAATGATGAAGTTGTTGTGTTTATTTGTTAACTTTGACAGCATTGATAGTTAATATGGAGATATTGTTCTGATCATAAGGATAATTTTGCTATCTGAAACTTAAGTCACTGGTTAGCACCTAATTGGATTGTTTTGTTCAGCTTTAGTTCAAGAGTTACATAATCATTTTTTTAATTTAGGGATATTGTTGGAACTATAAGGAGAAAATAGTGACTTGACAATGAAGGTGAAAATTGAGTAAAAACTTAAGTTTGGGGGTATCTATGTGGTAATTTTCAGTTTAAAAAAATTTGAATAAATGCTTTGAATGGTTGGACTCTGTAGCCTTTGTCATTCAGGTAAATAGATCCTTAGGGGTGTCTCAACACCTAGTGCCCTAAAACTATCTGGTTTGGGAGTCATTGATGTTGCTCGATTTCGCAATCAATAAAACACGCGCAAGTATACGCGGTCCACAAGTAATATAAGATAAGTAAAGTGTCGAACTCACGAGGAATTATGTTAAATAATTACCAAATATCAATCGCATGAAAAATTAATCTAATTTAAACAGTGACAATAAGATTTTGATTTGTTGTTGATTAAATCTAAATAAAGATAATTTAGAAAATACGTTTAACTACACACGGATAAAGTTCAAGATAGAAAGATCTAAGATTACAATTTCCCCCAACTCTTCATTTAAACATCATACTCTCTCTTATTTAGTAAGTTAGAACATAAGAATTGTTATCCGAGAAATCACAAGTATATATAAGCCTCTCTCGATGGTCGAATATGTATTTCCTATTGTGGTGTATAGATATATTTCTATTCTACACACAAGCAAGAATCTCATATCAAGAACAATTAATAAGACACATGTCACGTAAAATCCCATTAACCATTCTATCAATTACTAACTTTCACAATAGAAATCATTAAGCAAGGATTCTCAATTGGATACATGTGGTATTTAGGTATATGTCTATCCTAAATACAATCAAATTATCAATCCTCAAGAATAATACATGAGACTCACGTCACATTATCTCAAACATTATCCATAAAGAATATCCAACTCTCACATGAATTCATAACTAGGTCTCAACTTACACTTCCTCTCTCAATTCCAAATAAGTTACCAAGGTAATTACGGGCCAAGCAATTAATCCTTAAACAAAGGTTATGAACTCCAATTCATGTAATGACTAACTACCAATCAAAGAGAGAGCATTCAATTTAAACTACAAGTTGGGTTCCATTCCAATCTTAGAATGAAGAGTTTAGCTCATATTCAATCTCAATAACATCATAATTTGATTATCGTACATGGTTTGGAATGACAAAATAAGAATGAAGAACTAAAACATATGAAGAAACACCCCTTTTGTAATGAGATTCCAGAATTGGTGTGGTGTAGTCCTTCTTCTCCAGCTCTTGCCTTCCTATTTCGTGCTCCTAGCCTCCTTGAATTAATGAAATTCAGATGATTACTCCCTTTGTTCCTTTGTTCTTCTTCTTTTTCTCTCAAACCCTAGCCTCCAAATTGTGTAGCAAAGCTTGAATGATGCAAAATCAACTCCTTGGATGCCTAATAATCTGATTACTCTCTCTCCTTCCATTTCCATCGTGCTCCCGAATTTGCTCCATTAAATCCCCACTACCAGCAGATGTGACAAAAGCCAGCCTCATTTCTTGTCCCGACCTGTCACCCCGGCGACAAATTACGCTACGAGACGCCGCCCCGGCGATGGGAATTGGCTTAATAACGTCGCCCCGGCGATGGCTTCGCCCCGGCGCTGAAATAAGCCTGGGGTTGTCGCCCCGGCGATGGACCCTACTGCTGGAATATTGTATTTTTGCTCCAAAAGATCCACAATTCCACAATTTTCTACTTAGAGCCGCCTCCTGCACAATAATGAAATAACTAGTGAAATGGTGCTATAAATGCTTAAAGATAGCCGAGAATTGAGCCTAGAAAACATCCAATTCGTAGGTATAAAATCCACTCATCAAATACCCCCAAACTTAAGACTTTGCTTGTCCTCAAGCAAAACAAAGGAAATGAAAAATACACAATGCCACTAAGTAGACGAATGCAAATGCAAGAGCTCTACGCTAGAGCAGTCAAGATAAGGATATCCAGCCTCGACATTCAGAACAAGTAGACAACAACCACTCAACCAAATGATTATCAGAAATGAAACTCACAACAATTTCGCCAAATGTTTAACCCTTAAGTGTGTGTGTGGTAGGACTGTCAGAGCACACACTGATCACAATTCAATCCAAGAACTACATTGCTCAAAAGAAGATAAAACAGTCAATACCCAATTGCTAGCAGCTCTCATGCTCACTAGCCTCTATTTTCACATTTCATTTGGCTATATTCTTTAACTATCACCGAGTGCGCTTTACGCTCCATCTCGATGATAGTTTATTAACATCTAGACCTGTGCAATGTCTATCTTCATTAGGCTGTTCAATGTCACCCATGTAGCAAACTTTCCACCGATGACTCCCAAACCAGATGGTTTTAAGGCACCAAGCGTAGAAACGCTCCAACGGGCTTACTTGTTCGAATGACAAAGGCCACAAAGATAAACTAGTCAAGATTTGCTCATATCTGTCTATATTTCATTTTCAATTATAACCAGCATTCAAGACAGACATCGAAGCAGTAAATAAGCATAATATTATAAATTAAATTTTTTTTTTCACTATCCTATCTTTTAATGAGCAGCAGTTTCAACGAGTTGAATATAAAATCTCACGTACTCAACAACAATGCTATGTGCATTAGGAACTCCAAGGGTTAAAAATTCAAGAGAAATAGGCACGAGTTAACATTTCTAATATAGCAATTCAGATCCAAGGTGCTGAATACATTAAACCAGTGATTACCAAGTCATCATCGGCTTTCCTTAAATGCACTGCTCATAGGTTTCTAAATGCAGTTCTACATGATGCTGAGAAACCATAAATCTGAAGGAAAGTAGACGATGAATATGTACAATGATCATCAACAAATGACATTAATAGTAATAAGCATTCATAGCAAGAAAAGTCATTTTGATGATATTTCACATGATTATTTTCAATAAAAACAGTCCTTCAAAAACCGTCTTTAAAACTTGAAAACCTGCATACTAACTACAACTACCATGCTAAAGCATTAAACCAACTGAAGTACAAGGAACGACTACTAAATAGCAAATAGCAAAACCAATAGCAGAACCACCCCCAAACTTAAGATGGATAATGTCCTCATTGTCTAAAGAGTGCAAAATGTAAAATTGAGGACTCCCTTGATCATGGTTGGTTAATATCCTCAACCTCAGCATCAAATGGTGGATAGGGGGGAAGTGGTTGGGGCACTGGAAATGGGATAGGTGGTCCCCCTGGATTTAGCCTCGCGAACTGTTCAGCCAGAACTGCATTGAAGCTTGTGGTGTAGTTGAATATGTGCTCCTGCCTCTCCACAAGTCGTTGGTTCTGTCGTACCAGCAGCATTTGCATATCTCTAAGCTGACTGCTGACACGAGATCTCGGCTGAGAGCTGGAATCAATAGGTGAAGCAAGGGCATCCTCTGGGTCTGCCTGGGGCTGAATAATAAATCCTCGACCCCGCGGGTGCGACTATGTCTGGTCCCAAATTGAGTATCTGGAGATCAGTCTATGGTCCAAGACCAGTAGTGGCTGCTGGACAACCTCATCCTCGGCCCACTAAACGCCTGCAGCACGGCATAGTCCGCAGATAAGCGACGGGTGTGGTAACCTGCCATGAACATTACTCCTCAGGATCCTGCGGATGTTACCCTCAATGATGTGACCCACGTCGATCGCGTAGTCCATGACTATAGCATACAAGAGTGCAGCCCTGTCCTTCGTAACATCGCTAACATGAACTGTGGGTATTAGCTTGGCGCAGAGAAAAGCATACCAAATCTTACCATACAGGCTTAACTCCTTGCTATGAAAAAATGTACCCCCTCTGGTTCCCTTAGCCACCCACGTGGTGCCTGGTCTGCACAAGTCGGTCAGAATTCTGTCATAGTCGGGTGAGGATCGCAGGAACTCAGTATACTGGCACACTGCAGGAGCGTCCAATGCATAGTACTCATTAATAGCCTGGGCGCTGAATGGTACGGTCCTGCCCCGTACAGTCACAGTATATGGTAACGTGTCCTTTGCATTAGCATAGAACTCCTGGACAATGGCTACCACAGCTGCCTTGGGTTGCTCGATGAAAGTATCCCATTCTCTCTCAGTAATTTGATCAACCATCTCTCCATCCACTCTCCAACTAGGCCGCAGGCCATGCTCGGGCGTTAGAGCCTTACCCGCTATGAAAGTGTCAAATCGTGTAGCGGCCTCAGCACTGACAAACTTACTATGATCATAGGCTCGTTCCTGTGGTGCTGAGGAACCCTCACCCCTGAACCTTTTTGGCGGCATGATTGATCAGTAATTGGCACAAAGAACCACAAAAATCTTCCCCCAAACTTGATTCCAACTAATTTTCAATTTCACTGCAACAGACCAATTCCAGCAATATATATATATACTAACACGCCAACACAAACTCAATCGGCCCAACAAATGAATAATACAGTGCAATCCCACAGCTTCAGTTCATAGCAGTTGAAAAATACCCAATGCAGACACAATTTGCTCTAACGACAATACCCAACAATTACATCAAGATATATCAGTGCACAGTAACCATTATAGACAGAGCAAATCCCAAACTGATATCCAATATTTCTTAAATCCACTATCGCTAATTAGTGATTATTCAATTTTCAACCAGTAAGAATAACCCAAAACAAACCGATACACAGTAGCAAATAATGCCCAGTACATTCAGTGCATACCTTGCAACACCTAGTTGAAGAATGTGAAGAGAATGAGCGCTGAAACTTGTTGCTTGATTTCTAATCAGAGGTGCACTGAGTATAAATTCTGCTTCAAATCCCAAGCTTTGAGTACTAGCAATCGTGGGTTTGCAATGGTGGAGACTGTCAATTGGAAAATTGCTTGGAACCTCAATTTGCCAAGAATACGTGTGGCTTAGGGTTTTCAATTCGTAAGGAGGGAAGGTTTGATGATGGCATGGGTTTAATTTGACTGAAAATTGGGTTAGGGTGTGGGATTTTAAGGATTTGGATAGTGTGGGATAGGGATTGCAGGTTTTGGGTGCGAGAGAGAGAGAAAAGAAATGGGGGAAGTCAGTCGCCTGGAAGGGTTTCTTTTAAAACTAATATCCGCGTCTACCGCTGGGGCGGTAGAATACACTTGCAAATCGCCGTCGGGGCGAGAGCATCGCCGGGGCGATAAAAAATGAGTGAGACTCGTCGCCGGGGCGATAGCGTCACTAGGCCAAGAAAAATGGCTTATGAGTTGTCGTCGGGGCGACAACTCCCTGTATCCCCAAACTTGCACTTTTGTACATCTGACCCAAAACCAAACTTAACTCTTCCAACCTGTTTTAAGCAACATTCCACATATATTCTGAATATCTTGCCCAAAAAATTCAACATTTAGAGCACAAAGAAAGCATAGCTTATCTATCCAAAATGCAAAAATGGAAAATTGAGAAACATAAGAATGTACACTTGTAAAACTGAAATATAACAACAAAATGTAAAGGATACGGATAAGAATAATGGGTTACCTCCCATCCAGCGCGTGGTTTAAAGTCCTCGGCCCGACTTCTCATCCATTCAAGGCTAATCGGCTAAAGTGATCGAGGTCTTCTGGCGAGCGAAGCCACCAACCCAATAATGCTTAAGACGCTGCCCATTATTTCTGAATGCTACCTCCGGATTATCACCATAAACTTCAACAGCGCCATGCGAAAATGCATGCTTGACAATGAAGGGACCCGACCAACGTGATTTGAGCTTTCCGGGAAAAAGCCTTAATCTAGAGTTGTACAGCAACACCGCTTGGCCTGGCTCGAATTTCCTGTCAATGATCTTCTTGTCATGATATCTTTTAACTTTCTCCTTGTACAACTTTGAGTTCTCATAAGCTTGCATTCGGAACTCATCAAGTTCATTAAGTTGGAGGAGTCTTTTCTCTCCCGTGGCGGTGAGATCAAAATTCATCTTTCTTATGGCCCAGTACGCCTTATGCTCAAGTTCAACGGGGAGATGGCATGCCTTGCCATAAACTAGCTGGTATGGTGACATGCCAATGGGTGTTTTATAAGCCGTTCTGTACGCCCAAAGTGCATCATCCAGCTTCATTGACCAATCCTTCCTTGTGGGATTGACGATCTTTTCCAGAATTTTCTTCACTTCTCTGTTAGAAACCTCAGCTTGTCCATTGGTCTGGGGATGATATGCAGTAGCAATTCTATGATTGACCCCATATTTTCCCAAGAGGGCTGCAAAGTGCTTATTACAAAAATGACTCCCTTCATCACTGATCATGGCCCTTGGAGTACCGAACCTTGTGAAGATGTTCTTTTGAAGAAATTTCAGCACTACCTTGGAATCATTAGTAGGTAATGCAGCTGCCTCCACCCATTTAGATACATAATCTACAGCCAAGAGACTATATAGATTGTTGAAATGACGGCGGGAATGGCCCCATGAAGTCTATACCCCAAACGTCGAATACTTCAACCTCAAGGATCATGTTCAGAGGCATTTCATGTCATTTGGAGATGTTCCCCATTCGTTGACATCTGTCACATCTTAAAACAAATTGACGAGCATCTTTAAACAAAGTGGGCCAGAAGAACCCTGCTTGCAACACTCTAGCAGCTGTCTTTTCTCCCCCGTAATGACCTCCATATAGTGAATCATGACAGTGCTGCAGGATGCTTTCAACCTCACTATGTGGAACGCACCGTCTTATCATTTGATCTACGCAATGTTTGAACAGATACGGCTCATCCCACATATACCTCTGCACATCATGTAGAAACTTCTTCTTTTGTTGCCACGACAAGTTTGGGGGACGTGTGTTACTAACCAAGTAGTTAGCAAAATCAGCATACCATGGAATTTCTCCTTGAACCATAAATAGTTGTTCATCCGTAAAAGACTCGTTGATTAGAACTTTGTCTTCTTTGTCATGACCCGGATTCTCCAATCTAGACAGATGGTCGGCTACTTGATTTTCAGTTCCCTTTCTGTCCCGAATCTCCAAGTCAAACTCCTGCAGCAATAAGATCCATCTAATCAATCTCGGTTTAGCATCCTTCTTTGCAATTAGATATCGAATAGCTGAATGGTCCGTGAATACAACCACCCTTGTTCCAATCAAGTAAGATCAAAACTTGTCAAAGGCATACACTACTGCGAGCAACTCCTTCTCGGTGGTGGTGTAATTGAGCTGTGCATCAGTTAAGGTTTTGCTGGCATAGTAAATAGCATGAAAAACCTTCTCCTTGCGCTATCCCAAAACAGCCCCAACCACATAATCACTGGCATCACACGTCAATTCAAAGGGTTTTGACCAATCCGGAGCAATGATCACTGGTGCAGTGGTTAATTTCTTCTTTAAAAGCTCAAAAGCGATCAAACACTCTTCATCAAACTTGAATGGCACATCTTTCTCTAGTAGACTGCATAAAGGCTTTGTGATCTTAGAAAAGTCCTTAATGAATCTTCGGTAAAACCCCGCATGTCCCAGAAAACTGCGAATGCCCTTCACTGAGGTTGGTGGAGGTAAATTTTCAATTGTTTCAAGTTTTGCTCTATCCACCTCAAGACCTTTGGATGACACTTTATGCCCAAGTATTATCCCTTCTTGCACCATGAAGTGACATTTTTCCCAGTTGAGCACTAGATTAGTTTCCACACATCTCTTCAGTATTAGAACTAGATTTTCCAAGCAGTTGTCAAATGAGTCTCCAAACACTGAGAAGTCATCCATGAAAACTTCAACATTGCGTTCTACCAAATCCGAGAAAATAGCCATCATGCACCTTTGAAAAGTGGCCGGTGCATTACACAGTCCGAATGAGACCCTTCTAAAAGCAAAAGTACCAAATGGGCATGTGACGGTAGTCTTTTCTTGATCTTCTGGAGCAATAGCAATCTGATTATAGCCCGAATATCCATCCAACAAGCAATAGTACTCATGCCCAGCTAGTCTATCCAACATTTGATCAATGAAGGGTAATGGAAAGTGATCCTTTCGGGTCGCTTTGTTAAGTCTCCTATAATCCATGCACACCCTCCACCCGATCACTGTCCTTGTCGGAATTAACTCATTATTTTCATTGGCCACGACTGTCATACCCCCTTTCTTGGGTACACACTGAACTGGGCTCACCCAAGCACTGTCAGAAATGGGATAAATTATTCCAGCATCTAACCACTTCAAAATCTCTTTCTTTACCACCTCTTTTATGATTGGGTTGAGTCTCCTTTGATGTTCCACAGTTGGCTTACTATCATCCTCCATCAAGATTTTGTGCATACAGTAAGATGGGCTTATTCCCTTGATGTCGGCGATGGTTCATCCAATAGCAGATTTGTACTCTCTAAGAACTCGCAACAGCTTGCTTTCCTGAAACTCGTTAAGCACAGATGCAATAATAACAGGTAAAGTAGTTGAATCACCTAAATATGCATACCTGAGATGGTTAGGCAAAGGTTTTAGCTCGAGTGATGGAGGTGTCTCAAGGGATCATCTCAACCGATCTGTAACATTCTCAGCATGCTCAAGAGATTCAAACGGGATTGGAAACTTGCTTCCCCGAGGCACTGTATCCAAAATCTGTAGATACTCAACCAAATCTGGATCTTCCATGTCAAACTCTCCCAGAAGTGCAGTCTCTAATGGATCATTGTTTAACACATTCAGAAACTCGTCATTCACAACTCGCTCGATAACATCCACTTGAAAACATTCTTCTTCATCCGAAGGGAATTTCATGGCCTTGAATACATTGAAGGTGACTTCTTGATCCTGAACCCTCATAGTGAGCTCTCCCTTTTGCACATCGATTAAAGTTCTCCCAGTGGCTAAAAATGGTCTCCCCAGAATAATAGGAATGTTTTTATCTTCCTCAAAATCTAAGATGATAAAATCAGCCGGGAAGATGAACTTATCCACCTTAACAAGAATGTCTTCAACAATTCCCCTTGGGTATGTAACCGACCTATCAGCAAGCTGTAGAGAAATGTTTGTAAGCTTTGGTGCAGGAAGTCCCAACTGGGTATACACGGATAATGGCATGAGATTAATACTAGCACCCAAGTCACACAAACATTTGTTGAATGAAAGGCTACCAATAGTACACGGTATAGTGAAGCTGCCTGGATCTTTCAACTTGGGAGGTAGCTTCCTTTGCAAAACTGCGCTACATTCCTCTGTCAAAGCCACTGTCTCAAAGTCATTTAGCCTTTTCTTCCTAGATAGAATTCCCTTCATAAATTTGGCATAGCTAGGCATCTGTTCTAAGGCCTCTGCAAAAGGAATGTTAATTTGTAGCTTTTTGAAGACTTCCAGGAATTTGGCAAACTGTTTATCTAACTTTTGCTTCTACAATCTTTGAGGGAAAGGTACTGGTGGATACACTTTTGGAGTAGGCTCAACACTAGGTTTATCTGTGGTATCTCTCTGCTCCGACTCAGGTGGTACACTGCTGTCCATTTCCTTAGAAAAATCTGCATTATTCAAGTCCGGAGGGGAGCTTGAGTGGGCTGCCCCCTTTTGCAATTCGGGCTCCTGTAAGGTTTGTTTACCACTTCTGAGAGTTATTGCCTGACATTCCTCTTTCTCATCTCTTCCTGGATTAGTCTCTGTGTTACTAGGAAGAGATCCCTGGGGTCTATTTGACATAGAACTAGCCATCTGCCTAATTTGATTTTCCAAAGCTTTGAGTGCTGCTGCTTGGTTTTTAATCAAGATATCTTGGTTAGCCATGTGTTTCAATATCAACTCTTCAAAATCTGATTTTCTCTCTGGTTGTGATTGTGAGGTTTGAGCTGTATGATGTTGTGGCTGATTTTGGAACCCTGGTGGATGGTGTGGTTTTGGAGCTTGCTGAAAATTTTGATTGTTGCTCTGTGAAAAGTTAGGATGGTTCCTATTTCCAGCATTGTAAGTGTTTTGGTACTGATTTGGCTGTCTCTGGTAGCTACTTACAAACTGAACTGCCTCGTGGTCAAATGGGCATTGGTCGTTGGCATGTGTCCCTGCACATACTTCACAAATAATAGCCACCTGTTGCACTTTTGAATCCGTCAAGGCATCAAGTTTCTTTGACATTGCTGCCATCTGAGCTGCTAAGGATGTGATGGCATCTACCTCTAATACTCCGGCTACCTTTGGTTGACTCATCCTAGCAGTAGGCCATTGGTAGTTATTTGCAGCCATAACCTCCAATAAATCAAGTGCTTCCCCATAATTTTTAGCCATAAAAGATCCTCTCGCAGCTGCATCTAAACTAGACCGATTGTGAGATCCTAATCCATTGTAGAAGGTATTCAATTGCATCCATGGAAGGAATCCATGATGGGGGCATCTCCGAAGCAAATCTTTAAATCTTTCCCAAGCTTCATACAATGATTCTCCATGGTGTTGTTCAAAGGTTGCAATTTCATTTCTCAATCTAGCAGATTTTGCAGGAGGGAAGAACTTTGCCAAAAAAAATTGTGCTAAGTCTGACCATGTAGTGATGGATCCCGGTGGCAATGAGTGAAGCCAACTCTTAGCTTTGTCTCTCAAAGTGAACGGAAAAAGTCTAAGTCTCAAAGCATCATCCGTCACTCCAATAAATTTGAAAGTATCACATATCTCAATAAAGCTCAACAAATGCTCATTAGGGTTGTCATTAGCCAAACCCCCAAACTGTAACGAATTTTGCACTATTTGTATTATTCCCGGTTTAATTTCAAAGGCATTTGCAGTTATTGCCGGTCTTGTGATACTAGACTGTAAATCACTTATCTGCGGCGTTACATAGTCTCTCAATGCTTTTTGTTCCTCTGCCGCCATAGTTTCTTGATTGTTAGAATTCCTGTTTCTTTCTCTTCTTAGTCTTCGAGTATTTCTCTCGATCTCGGGATCATAAGGAAATAAATCAAGACTTTGTGATCGGCGCATACAAATCAAGGGTACCTACACAATAAAGTAAATAAAAATTAAAAACAAGTCTAAATTAAGATCAATTCGAAGGGTTATCAATATTAGTAAAATTATTGTAAAATAATTCCCCGACAACGGCGCCAAAAACTTGTTGTCCGATTTATATAATGACAAATACGCGCAAGTATACGCGGTCAACAAGTAATAAAGAGTAAGTAGAGTATCGATCCCACGAGGAATTATGTTAAATAATTACCAAATATCAATCGCATGAAAAATTAATCTAATTTAAACAGTGACAATAAGGTTTTGATTTGTTGTTGATTAAATCTAAATAAAGATAATTTAGAAAACACGTTTAACTACACACGGATAAAGTTCAAGATAGAAAGATCTAAGATTACAATTTCCCCCAACTCTTCATTTAAACATCATACTCTCTCTTGTTTAGTAAGTTAGAACATAAGAATTATTATCCGAGAAATCACAAGTATATATAAGCCTCTCTCGATGGTCGAATACGTATTTCCTATTGTGGTGTATAGATATATTTCTATTCTACACACAAGCAAAAATCTCATATCAAGAACAATTAATAAGACACATGTCACGTAAAATCCCATTAACCATTCTATCAATTACTAACTTTCACAATAGAAATCATTAAGCAAGGATTCTCAATTGGATACATGTGGTATTTAGGTATATGTCTATCCTAAATACAATCAAATTATCAATCCTCAAGAATAATACATGAGACTCATGTCACATAATCTCATACATTATCCATAAAGAATATCCAACTCTCACATGAATTCATAACTAGGTCTCAACTTACACTTCCTCTCTCAATTCCAAATAAGTTACCAAGGTAATTACGGGCCAAGCAATTAATCCTTAAGCAAAGGTTATGAACTCCAATTCATGTAATGACTAACTACCAATCAAAGAGAGAGCATTCAATTTAAACTACAAGTTGGGTTCAATTGCAATCTTAGAATGAAGAGTTTAGCTCATATTCAATCTCAATAACATCATAATCTGATTATCGTACATGGTTTGGAATGACAAAATAAGAATGAAGAACTAAAACATATGAAGAAACACCCATTTTGTAATGAGATTCCCGAATTAGTGTGGTGTAGTCCTTCTTCTCCAGCTCTTGCCTTCCTATTTTGTGCTCCTAGCCTCCTTGAATTGATGAAATTCAGATGATTACTCCCTTTGTTCCTTTGTTCTTCTTCTTTTTCTCTCAAACCCTAGCCTCCAAATTGTGTAGCAAAGCTTGAATGATGCAAAATCAACTCCCCGGATGCCTAATAATCTGATTACTCTCTCTCCTTCCATTTCCATCGTGCTCCCGAATTTGCTCCACTGAATCCCCACTACCAGCAAATGTGACAAAAGCCAGCCTCATTTCTTGTCCCGACCTGTCGCCCCGGCGACAAAATTACGCTACGAGACGCCGCCCCGGCGATGACGTCGCCCCGACGATGGGAATTGGCTTAATAACGTCGCCCCAGCGATGGCTTCGCCCCGGCGCTGAAATAAGCCTGGGGTTGTCGCCCCGGCGATGGACCCTACTGCTGGAATATTGTATTTTTGCTCCAAAAGTTCCACAATTCCACAATTTTCTACTTAGAGCCGCCTCCTGCACAATAATGAAATAACTAGTGAAATGGTGCTATAAATGCTTAAAGATAGCCGAGAATTGAGCCTAAAAAACATCCAATTCGTAGGTATAAAACCCACTCATCAATTGATTAAAAACTCGCTACATGGATGGCTCTGAAATGCCTAATAGAGTCTGGCATTGCACTATAAAGCATGAAACGCGAGATGGAGCGTAAGACGCACTCGTGATAGGATTAGAGTACAAATAAACCTCATTTTACCTTTATACTTAGTATTTGCTCGATTTTAACTTGATTTGTCTTTGTTGCTGAAATTGAATGAAAATTGACATATTCTCGTTAGAAATGAGTTTACGTAGCTAAATTTGAATTGAAGTTGGGTTAAATGATTACGTAACACATACACAACTTGGGTGATGATAGGTTGAATTATCTGGTTGGTTGGGATCAATATTCTATGTTGTTTTGATTCGTTGTTGAGTTTCTTTGATTATATTTCTAAGGCTTGGAGTGATTTGCTACCTACTTGTTGGTTGGATTCTTAGGATTGTTAGTTTAGGTTTGCATTCATTGTGTTATGTTATGTTGTATTGTGTTGCATCGCTTGGGGACAAGCAATAGTTCAAGTTTGGGGGTATTTGATGAGTAGGTTTCGGACCTACGAAATTGGATACCAATTGACTGTATTATTGCGAAAATCCTTGAGTTCTAGTTACTTTTCATATGCTTTCTGTGTTTTTGTAGGTATGTCGCATTTGAACCAAAGTTGATAGAAATTGGAGTACTGAGGAAACTAAAGTCTGAAGTGCTGAAGAGCTGCGCGGCCGCGCCGTTAGTATGAAGGAAAGCTGCGCGCGCGCTGGTTGACAGACTGAAGCTCGGCTGAAGAACTGCGCGGGCGCGCCGGATTTGTGAAGGAACCTAGCGCAGTCGCGCTAGGTCGGCAGTTGACCAGGAGCTGAAGTTTGACTTTCTGAGTTTTGATTGGAATTTGATTTGTAATCAAACTTATCTTTTCTATGTGATGTTGGACGAATAGTAGGTACTATAAATAGCTAGTTTTAAGGGATTTTTATTTATCTACGAATTAAGAGACTTATTCTTGATTTTGTAATCAATTGGAGACTTGAAGCAATTTGGATAGCACATTGAAATCATTGTAGGAGTTAAGGAGAGATCTGGGGCTACTTTTAGAGTTTTATTTCTCTTCTCTATCTCTTAATTTGTAATCTTGAATGCTATTTAATTTGTGGATTATGAATTTCAGTTTAGCTATGAACTAATTTTCTTTTAAGATTGCAATGGATCTTATTGTGTAGTTTTTATCAATATGCTTCCTGGTTAATTATTGCTATATATTTTCAGATTGTCTATTATGATTTAAGTTTAATTGTTTGATTACCTGGCCAGTAATTACCGTGATAACCTTTATGAAGTTGAGAGATGAATTATGGGTTTAGATCTGATCATAATAGCATGTGATTATGTTTTCTACTTACGTTTGGGACTCATAATTTGTGTCTAGGATAGAGATATACCTATACGCCGCATGTAATCCGATAAGGAACCTGAGCTTCAAATCCTTTTTAATTGTAATTCACATAGAGATATAGTGAATTAGTTATTTAGGGTGTTCAACTTAATTCTAACCTTTGTAGATTTGGGTTGATTTGTTTAGGTTACACTGAGAAGTGGTCTTAGATGGTGATGAGTTCCTGATTAACAATCTGAAGTATTTTTCATAATTTAACAGGAAGTATATGGATTTAAATGAAGCAATAAGTGAAATTGTAATCTTAAGTTTCCAATAATATCTGTTTTCGTAATTTATTTAAATAGTTTAATTAGAATTTTCACACCAATACACAGTTGATCTTTTGTTTACTTTAATTAAGTTAGTTTAGAATTGATTTTTATTATTATAAATTGCATAATTTTCTCTGTGGGTTCGACACTTTCTTATCATTATATTACTTGTGGACTGTGTATACTTGCGTATTTTTGCTAGTATAGATTTAGGCAAACATCATTCCCATGAAAGAAGAGGCTTTTCGTAAAAATGGCGTGCAATTAAACAATCCATTTCCTTGATAGAACGTCTAGACATTGTCAATAATGCTAACTGGTCTAATAATATCATATCAAATAATATGAGTTATAGTGTCGTGACAAATAATATAAAACATTATGCAGATGTTACTATAACAATTATTGAATCAATAATATGAATTAATGTGCAATACAGTGTGCTACTGTGGAATACCGCATACTACTGTGGAATAACGCGTTCTACTGTTCTTTTATTAACAGGTATTTCAACAGTTGTAGGTGATAGTACTGTTGACAATTTGTATAAAAATATTAATATTGTCATTTTTCGTTTCCGACAATTAGTCGTTGTGGGACCCACTAATATTTTGTTATTTTGGCGTCGTCGTACTTTACCGAATATAATATTCTCCGACAGAAAGAATATTTCCTGACAGAAAGAATATTCCCCGACATACTGTTTATCAGATACTTTGCATATATCACCCTTAACTATAACATTATAACAATTAAACACTTTACTGTTTAAAATAATAATCATAAAGAAAAAATAAATTTTTATTTTATAAAAGTCGGGTCTTACAACCTAGACATAGCGCCGCAGCGTTGCTTTTGCTTCATACCCGTTCGTTCAAATTGAATAGTCATGCCTTTTTGTCTATGCCTTTTCTTTTAAACTGAACATATGTGTCCAGTCGGATCCAATGGTTATGTCGAGTCATGAAGGATCATTAATCATCCTATAAATATCCTACGAATTCAGTCATTCAGGCATTTAATTTTCGCATCATCTTTTCAGTCATATTGAGAGAGTTCAAAGTATTGTCTGCTTCGTTGTGTGTGTTATTTATAGTGCTGTTATAGTACACGTTGTCACTGTATCTTGGAAGACAAGCGCTAATAACTCTAAACACCCAAAGGAGGGAGTAATTGTATTAAGGATATAGTACAAAGTACTAGTCTTGACATACTATCTTTTTTTTACTTTTTCTGCATTTACTTTTTATCTACCAATAGTGAAATATACATTTTTCCTAACATAAATGTGTTACTAAGTTTTAAAATGTACGAAAAAAGAAAAGAAATGAACAAAAAAATTGAGTTTTCTATCCATTTCTTTTCTTTCTTGTGTTTTTTAATGAAAAAAAATGATTAGAAATGAGTGAAAGCTTAGTTACTTGTCTTTCAAAAAAATTTCTTGCAAAAGTGCACGACAAATTAAATAACATAAGTAAATCTTTTTTAATTCCCATCATACTCTCTATAGTAAAAACATAATAAAACTAATATAAAAGTAAATTAAAAATATAAATGTAAAGCTTAAGTTTTTCATTCATTTTCTTTAAAAACTCTATAACAATATAGAAGAAAACATATCAGTCGTCTCTTCTTTTCTTTTTCTTTTTTATTATAAATTAAGTTTTCTATTTTTTTAATTTTTTTTGTCATCCGAAACTCAAAAACATAATTTAAGTATTCTTTGATTTCCAACTTCTAAGTGAAAAGTAATGTAATAAATACAAAAAGTTATGCACAAATAATATAAAAAGAAGAAAAAATCAGACTTATCATTAAATATTTTACACATTTTTATTGACATGCAATAGATGCATACTACTCTTGGTAGGGGTATAAACAAGTCGAATTGAACCGAACAGATAGTTACTTGGATTCGACTTAGAAGATTAAATTTTTACTCAAATTTGACTCTTATTCAAATTGTATTTGAAAAATTCTACTCAGATTCAACTCAGATCAAATATTCATTACTCGAATTCGATTCAACTAGAATCGAATTATATTTAAAGTACTCGCGAACTTCGAATTCAAACTCGAATTTGAGTCTACACATAGTAAGTAACTTCATAATACATATAATTACCAATTATACTTATTATTTTACTTAGAAATAAGAAAATATATTTATAATTACACTTTACAAATATAAAATTACAATTAAAATTAAAAAATTAACAATTAATTATTTTAATTTTACTAAATTGTGTATATATTATAAGAGAATGTATTGAATATCTATTTAAATATGTATCAATCAAGTATATATAATCGAGAATTCAAATAATTTAAATTCCGAGTATAGCTTTACTCATATTTCACTTATATTTTTATTTAAATTATTTTTTGTACTCAAATTTAAATTATATTATTCTCGCATTTTTTTTCCGTATCAATCGAGTATGTATGATCGCTCGAACTGTATTGTTTGATTTACCGCCTTAACTCTCGGTGCACAGTATAATTTGTGCGCGTACCATTATTCTCGAAGTACTAATTTCACCTGATAATATAAACTTGAATTGAATGTTTGAAAAAGACTACTAGCCTCTTTAATTTCTTTGGGATCAACAAAGGCCTGTATTCCTCTAAAGGAATTTTTTCTAACAAGGCAATGGAGGCTAAAGCGAAGAAGAGACGACAAGATTACGGATATGAAGAACTAGGGTTCCGACGAGTAAGAAGGCGGCGGCTAGCGGTAATAGCGGGATGGCGGTGGCGGATAGGTTAGGCAGAATCTAATTGCGGCGGTTTGTGATGAATTAGATGATGATATGGTATTAATCTGTAAACTGACCGCTGTCAAATTTTCTGGAGTATATGGGATTGTGAACTGGTGTATTTGGGGATGTTGGGATTTGGGTTTTTGAAAAAGAACAGAATTGGGTAACAATAACAGAAGAATTGAGAGAATTTGAAATCCTTTTACTTCAAACGGAACCAAATCGGGGAAGAAAAGGAAAATTTGGAGTAAATAGGATTTCATTTTGCAAAATTTTGGTCAAAAATAAATAGCTGTATAACTCTCATCTGTTCTATAACAATAACTTTGATCTGGTGATAAAAAGTAAACAAAGTGGGGGACAAAAAACTGGATATAGTTGACTGATTTAATTAATTTTGATAATTCCAATATTTGACAAAATTTAGAACATTTGATGCAGTCATTCTCAGCACTCGAAAACTCTTCTAATCCCTATTTTTGTCATTATTTTCCATGCCTTGTTAAAATCAACACCTACATATACTGCCCCAAAGCTCCTGACTAACAACCTCAAATTTCCTTACCTAAATAGCTATATGTGTTGTTTATAAGCATTCTTTATATTCATATAGGAGTTCATTTATTTGGTTTCATCATTTAACTGAGTAAGCTCTCTAATGAAGTTTATATTTTGATTCAGTTATCACAATTTTTAGTCATGTGTGTATATATAGTATGTTCGCCTATTCGGTTACCAGCGTTTATAGCGTTTGCAGCTGTAGCGTTTAGTGCGTTTGGTCATCACACCAAAAATTGTGCGGTGCGTTTATGCTCCAAATGTTGCGTCTGTGACTTAAATGAGTTACGTTTAGAATAAGCTGCTATTCTCAAGTGCGTTTGAAACTCCAAAACGCTCTAAAAGCTTATACATGAGATGTCTTGACATTTACCCCTATATAAATGCATTTAAGCTGGTTACAGTGGATTTACATGGTGCCATTTTTTTTCATGTTTTTACTTTTTGCAGTTTTGAGGTGAATGTCACTGGTTTCTAGGTTTTGAGTGGGTAACGAAGTTCTGTTTGTTGGTTGAAATGGCGGCGGCATTGACAGGGGATGATTTGATGAGGTCCTTGAGCCGACGGGCAAGTTTTGCCTCGGCTAGCAGGAAAGGTTGGGGTGCATCTAGTATTCGAGAGGCCTTTACTGCACCAGGAGGGGATGTTTTCCAGAAGAGTGGGAGACAGGAAGATGAAGAGGAGCTGAAATGGGCTGCCATTGAGAGGCTTCCAACATATGATCGATTGAGGAAGGGATTCTTGAAGCAAGTTTTGGACAATGGAAGGATTGTTCACGAAGAGATTGATGTCAGCAATCTTGGAATGGAAGATAAGAAGCATCTCATGGAGAATATTCAGAGAGTTATAGATGATGATAATGAAAGGCTCCTTCAAAGGCTCAGAGACCGGATTGATAGGTGACATACCATCTGTCTCTTGGATCCTATTTCTAGATTTTATATCCTTTTTTTGGAGCTGTTCTTTTTAGTAAGAACTCATGTAAAAGACTTTAATTTTTATTTTTTTTATGCCAAACAGGGTTGGGATAGACATTCCAAAAATTGAGATTCGGTTTGAGCAATTGTCAGTAGAAGGGGATGCATTTGTCGGAAGCAGGGCACTTCCAACTCTGCTGAATTCAACAATGAATTCAATAGAGGTAGCATTTTATTCTCGAGTTTTATACATGAGTTTGTTATCTGTCTTAAATGTTGGTTGACATATTTGGACATAAAACTAAATAACACAAGCAAACTTTTTATAATCCCAGTTATACCCTTTAGGTTATAAACACAACAAAACTAATATAAGAGTAAAATGGTATTCTAAATGTAAAACTTAAGTTTCTTTCCTTTTCCTTTATAAACTCAGTAACAACATAGAAAGAAAACCTATAAGTTTTCTATTCTTTTATATTCTATTCAGATTCAGGTTTTCCATTCTTTTCTTTTTTGTTAATACTCATAAACATAGTGTTAATAACTTAATGTTTCCGAGTTATCTTTGTGTTACTACTTTCAGATTAATGATTCTTTTGCTATTTCAATACTGTGTTCATAGGGCATTCTTGGATTCTTGAAGCTTTTCCCAAATAAGAAAAGGGTTGTCAATATACTTCATGAAGTTTCTGGAATTGTGAGACCATCTAGGTATATATATATGTTCATGAACTTTGCGAATTTAATTCATATATGTTATTAGCACTTAGTTCCTTGTTTGATTATTGAATAAATTTCCTTTCAGTAGTTGCATTGGTTATTAAGTTGTCCAATTTTCTCAGCAACACTAACACCTGATTCTTATTTTAACTTTCATGCTTTGCTAATTGCTAAATTTTTATTGTTCAGGATGACTCTACTTTTGGGGCCTCCAGGCTCTGGGAAAACCACATTGCTGAAGGCAATTGCTGGAAAGCTGGACTTGGATATAAGGGTGTGTAATCTTGCATCCCGCTTCTACAATACTACTTTTAATTTATTGATCGTTTAGTTCAGAGTTAGCAGATACTCCTATTAACTTACTGAACCGTGTATGGTACCTGCGTACCCAAACATGGTACTCTTGCATACCAAATCCTCTCTTATATCAGTCTTTAGTGTACCAAATCTTTGTTGTTTACCCATATTTGCACAAATATCAACATTCTAACTTAGTATTGGATGCTCAAACATCACATTTGTACTAAATTATTAATAAAGTAATCGGCTTGTTTATTGAACTAAAAATCTTCTATAAAACTTAGGTTTATTATATTTAGATTCTAGGAGAATTGCTAACTATAAGGTCTCATATAAAGATATAGCATACCGCATTTTAGCTTACGTAGCATACCGCGTACCCGTGTTGGTTCCATGAACCTAAACCCTAAATCGAAACGAATCGCATTCTAGGTAACACAAGTTTAGTTTGTAGTTATGGCATCATAATAAAATTTTATAGGTAAACTTGAGGATATTATGTTATTTTATACTACCGTCAAAAGAAATGAGACTTGTTTTTTGGAACAAAAGATTTTGGAAATGGGACTCTTTTTGTTAAATGGAGGGACTAATTAATAGTCTAGATTCTCAAACTCATGTTGACTTGTTTAAGTATTAAACTTCCTACTTGATTTCTTTTACTGACAGGTAACAGGAAAAGTAACTTATTGTGGCCATGATATGAGAGAGTTCATTCCTCAGAGAACTTGTGCTTATATTAGCCAGCATGATCTTCACCATGGTGAGATGACAGTCAGAGAGACAATGGATTTCTCTGGACGCTGCTTGGGAGTCGGAACTAGATATGAAATGCTGGCAGAATTATCTAGACGAGAAAAGGATGCAGGAATTAAACCAGACCCTGAGATAGATGCATTCATGAAAGCCATATCAATGTCTGGCCAAAAGACTAGTTTGGTCACTGACTATGTTCTCAGGGTTTGTTCAATCCTCTTGCTAATATAAGTTATTCTATTGACTTACTGACCAAAAAAGTCGTTGAACGCTTGTCAAGTTATCAAAAAAACGTACAAAACTATTTTTGTTGCATTTAAACTATTGAATTTTCAAATAATTGTCAAAAGTGCCCTATACTTGACCATATGAGCTGCTGTGTACAAATAATTTGGTCAAATTTGGGGCATTTTAACATTTATTTGAAAGTTCAATGGTTTAGGTGTAAAAGAATTGTTTTTATGTTTTTTGGATAGCTTGACATGAGTTCAATGTTTCTTTTGTTCATTAAGTCTTATTCTATTTAACAGTCTAATTTCACACGTACAACTAACTAAAATTGTATCTGACAGATACTTGGCTTAGATATCTGTTCTGACACCATGGTTGGTGATGACATGAGAAGGGGCATCTCAGGTGGGCAGAAGAAGCGTGTCACAACTGGTATGGGGAATTAATGTTTAAAGTTAATCATTTGAAGCAGTCTACATAAACATTTGAAATGTGACAACATTGTAATGAAATTTTTATTTTTATAACTTTTCACTAAATGCAGGAGAAATGTTGGTTGGTCCTGCAAAAGTGTTTCTGATGGATGAAATTTCAACGGGTCTCGACAGTTCGACCACTTTCCAAATTGTCCAGTACATGAGGCAGATGGTCCATATCATGGATGTTACCATGATAATCTCTCTTCTACAACCTGCACCAGAGACATTTGATCTATTTGACGATATCATTCTGCTCTCCGAGGGGCAAGTTGTTTACCAAGGTCCACGTGAGAATGTGCTCGAGTTTTTTGAGTATGTGGGCTTTAAGTGTCCGGAAAGGAAAGGAGTTGCAGACTTTCTGCAAGAAGTTACCTCCATGAAGGAACAAGAGCAGTATTGGTTCAAAAAAAATGAACCTTATCGATATGTTTCAGTGTGTGAGTTTGTGCATCGGTTCAACTCTTTCCATGTTGGCCAAAAGGTCTCTGATGTACTTGGAATTCCATTTGACAGAAGTAAAGCCCACCCTGCTGCTTTGGTGAATGATAAATACGGTATCTCCAACAAGGATCTTTTTAAGGCATGTTTGTCAAGGGAGTGGCTATTGATGAAGCGCAACTCATTTGTCTACATTTTCAAGACCACCCAAATTACAATTATGGCACTATTTACTTTTACAGTCTTCTTTAGAACTGAGATGAAGTATGGTGAAATAGATGATGGTGGCAAATATTATGGGGCACTGTTTTTCAGTCTCATTAATGTGATGTTCAATGGGATGGCCGAGCTTGCATTGACTATTTTCAGGCTTCCAGTGTTCTTTAAACAAAGGGATTCGTTGTTTTACCCTGCGTGGGCTTTTGCACTACCAATATGGCTCCTGAGACTTCCCCTCTCACTTATGGAATCTGGAATATGGATCCTTCTCACTTATTACACAGTTGGGTTTGCCCCTTCTGCTAGTAGGTATGTGCTTGCACTTTTATTCTTAATTATTTAATCAATTAGTTTCACGCTTATGAAATATGTAGCATTTCAGTTCAGAGAATACAAATGAACTCATGTGTCTGTTCAATGTTAGTGTTTACTAATAACTCATAAATTCACACAATGAGGACTTGACTGTAATGTTGGTTTACCTTAAAATGGTTTAGGTTTTTCCGCCAATTATTGGCGTTCTTGGGTATACATCAAATGGCTTTGGGACTCTTCCGTTTCATTGCAGCACTTGGAAGAACACAAGTTGTTGCAAACACACTTGGTACCTTTACACTGCTATTGGTTTTTGTTCTTGGTGGATTCATTATTGCCAAAGGTTAGCCTTGTAGAACACATGCATGAATATGCCCTGCTTGTCACCATATTTGTTCAATCATTAATTACTATTATCTTGTCCTCTTTAGATGACCTTCAACCATGGATGAAATGGGCTTATTATCTTTCTCCAATGTCCTATGGCCAAAATGCTATAGTCATCAATGAATTTCTTGATCCAAGATGGAGCACGGTAAAACTCAGCTAAATGCAAGAAATGGTTTTCAGCGTAATTCTAATTTAAGTACTTCAACCTTTCTTACATGATTATCTAATGATTCGCGTATTTTGGTTTTCACAGTTCATTAATGATACAATGTACCCGGCAACTACAGCTGGAAAGGTTCTTCTTGAGGCAAGGGGCATGTTTGTCGAAGACCATTGGTATTGGATTTGTGTCATTGCACTATTTGCATTTTCTCTCTTCTTCAATATCTGCTTTGTTGGCGCACTGACGTTCTTGAATCGTAAGATTTTCTACCTTTCATACCCTTTCATCTCTCTTTCAAGTCTCATTATGGTTTTGACAATTTTTTTAAACTCAAATGCAGCTTTGGGAGAGACAAAGTCTGTAGTTGCGCGCGAGGATGAAAATAACAAGGGATCATTATGTAATACAAAGGCACAAGCAGATAGGAGCTCAGCATCCACAGCCCCAATGTTTGAAGGTTTATGATGATAATTGTCTTATCTATTGAAACTTTTAGCTGTTCTTTCAATTTCTTACTCTGCATATATTTTGTGACAATTATTATTGGAGCAGTTGTGTGAAATAGAGCTTAATCAGTAACTTCACATACACAGTTGTAGTTTCATGAATGGTTTCCTTCTAATCTCCAACAACAATGAATCTTTTGTTTGTTCTCTGACCTATAATTGCCGGAATTCAGTTACCAAATACTCTCATTGACCTAGCGAACCGCGTATTGGTACTTGCGCTAACATGATACTATTGCGTACCAATACTCTAAATTTAGTGTACTGGAAAATTTCACAAATATCAATATTATAACTTAGGATTGGATGCTAAAAAATTACATTTGTACTAAATTATTTATTAAACAATCAACTTGTTGATTAAACTAAAAAAATCTTCTAGAACTTAGGTTTTTTAGATTATAAGAGAATTCCTAACTATAAGAACTAAGATAAAGATACCTAGCGTACTGCATTTTAGCTATGTAGCGTACCGAAACGGACCATGTTTCAGGTAACACTATGCCGGATTACAAGTTTCTCAGTGGCTTTTCCAATTATCCAACCTTAAAAATATTTACCTGTATTCTTGCACCGCAAATGTAGTTGGACATATAATGATCTGTTATGGTATTGCTTTTTGGTGTTACGCATTATTAGCAAGTTAGTCTTAGATAATCATATGAAGCCACTAGATAAACAAAACATACTCAATTTTTCTTCTACTTGCTGATAGAACCTGACTGGTCACAGGTATTGATATGGCAGTGAAGAATACTCCAGAGAACACAAACTCTGTGGCCGGAGATAACGCAATCAACAAAAAAGGAATGGTCCTGCCCTTCGAGCCATTGTCACTTGCATTCGACCATATGAACTACTATGTTGATATGCCTGCTGTAAGTCACTGAAAACGATTATATCTGCATGAATTATGCTAAGTAACTTGACAATATTTGTCTAGACTCTAGACACATAAAGAAGTACAACTCATAATGCTTGTCTAGATGTGTGTAGACAAATATTGTGTAGTTAACTGGCATTACTCTATTTGCATTTATCTTCTTATGCAATATTACTCAAAGACAATAACAATCATTAATGTTGTGTTTGTAAGTTTGGAGGGATGGGATGGGATGGGATGGGATGGGAAGGGAAAGTATAAGATGGGAAGGGATTATAATTTTCCTTTGTCAGGTTTGTGAGTTTTAGAAAGGAAGGGAAGGGATGAGATTTTAATTATATTTTCCCTTGTTTGTGAGTTTAGAAGGAGGGAAGGGAAGGGAAATGATTTTTATTTTTAAACTACACTATTACGTTGTTACTCTTATAAATATAATAAATGATACTCCATCCGTTCCATATTAATTGATCATTGTTGACCTTTTAAAGTCAACTTAGGAGATTTTTAAACTCAAATTTGACATTTTTTTTAATTTTAATCAATACAATGATGAATATTGACGTAATTAAAATATCCATTTTGTTTTTCTTTATTAACTTGGAATTATTTACTTTGATTACCTTTTATAAAAGAAAAGTATAATTCATAAATGTGATTTCAATTTATATTATTTGCACTAAGTTGCGAGGTGAGAAAATCAATACACCTTTTTGGGTCTCAATTTTTAGTATCTAATAATGTAATATTATTATATTAATAGAATATTTTTCATCAATTTTAAATTATCAATATAAAAGTTTATATTCAACCTCAAGTATACAATCACAACTATAAAATCACTGAACTCGTATTAATAATAAGAAATTACAATCATTTTTTTATAATCTGCTTCGAGATTTGGCTTGGCTTGAATATGTTGATGTAGGGCTCGAGATTCCACTGCTTCTCTTTTTCTCTCTAGGGGCTTCTTTTGTTTTCCAGTTTTTTATAAGGAAAGAGAGAGGAAATTGGGGTGGGGGTGGGGCACCAAAAAGGAAAGAAAAGAGAAAAATTGTATTTCCAAAAATTTGGAGTTATAATAGTTAGGGACAAAATTGTCATATTATTTATTTTGAAATGTTATTTTTGGTAATATAAAATATTTAACTTTCCCATCCCTCCAAATTCTCCCACGTTTGGAGGGAAAGTTTTGAGCCAAAAATGAAATCAACTTTACCTCCAAAATCTTTCCCTTTCTCCCTAAAATAAACTCACAAACATGGGATTTGGAGGGATTTTAATTATTTTCCCTTCCCTTCCTTTCCCCTCAAAATAAAACTTACAAACATGATGTTATCAAACTTGTTTTAGCAGTAGACTAAATCATAAGCGTTACTGAGAATGCCATTCCATTTTAAGAAGAACTCTTCTGTCTAACTGTTTAAGGGCATATTTGCAAATCCTCATGCTTAGCCAATCCAGGAATAAGGCTGATATAATCATTTGGACACTACTATTTCTGATTTTGACCAAGTTTTATACAGATGCAGAAAATTGGTCCGTATTAAGATCAACCTGTGTTTCATGATCCAGCCCAGCTAAGGAAATTAAACCATAACTGACCTAAATCAGATCCTGGATACCCCAAATAGCCCCAACATATTGAGACATTTAACAAAATTCTGTTATATTCAGGAAATGAAGAGCCAAGGAATAGAGGAGACTCGCCTACAACTGCTACGAAACATCAGTGGTGCTTTCAGGCCAGGTGTTTTAACAGCATTAGTTGGTGTTAGTGGTGCTGGAAAGACCACCTTGATGGATGTGCTAGCTGGAAGAAAAACTGGTGGCTATATTGAAGGAAGTATCAGCATCTCTGGTTACCCAAAGAACCAAGAAACATTTGCTCGTGTCAGTGGCTATTGTGAACAAAATGATATCCATTCACCACACGTAACTGTCTACGAATCTCTTGTGTACTCTGCCTGGTTGCGTCTTGCTGCAGATGTAAATGAGGAAACACGAAAGGCATGTTTTTGTTTTTTTTTTAATCCGTGAACCCTTATGCTATGTTTGGATTGCAGAAATCAAGGTGGAAATGGAATGAGTCATTCATATGGAAAGAATCATTCTCATTCCTGCAAATTTGTGAATTTTATTCTTTAAGGAGAGGATATGGAATGACTCATTCCAGTCAGGAATGGAATGAATCATTCCACTCTTTCCATACCTCCAATCCAAATGGATCTGATCATGGTGAAGTTGTCACACCACATACCATCGGTAAGTTCTATAGCCTTTTGTGCATTAGTTATAGTATATGTTGCATTTGTGGTGGCCTACAAACAGGGCACTAGAGTTAAGTGCAACTTTTTCTGTAACCAATGCAGCAAAATGCTATAGAACTTACCGTGGAATGTGATGTGACAACTTCACCATAACCGGATCCAATCCAAACCTAGCATTATCTGTCTTTTGTTTTCTTATAAAGCGTTTAGAGGCTAGAGCAAGGGCTGATTATGTTTAACTTTTATCCCCTTCAGATGTTTGTCGAGGAAGTAATGGATTTGGTTGAGTTGAACCCTTTGAGGAATGCTCTAGTAGGCCTTCCAGGAGTAGATGGTCTATCAACTGAACAGAGAAAAAGGCTGACCATAGCTGTAGAGTTGGTTGCTAATCCCTCCATTATCTTCATGGATGAACCCACATCTGGTCTTGATGCTAGAGCAGCTGCAATTGTTATGCGAGCAGTGAGAAACACAGTTGACACAGGGCGAACTGTTGTCTGCACAATTCATCAACCAAGCATAGATATTTTTGAAGCTTTTGATGAGGTATTTAACTTTTCTAATTCTTCTAATTAAAAAATGTATCGACCGCATCGTAATCGTACCATATCGTAAGATACAGCTCACTTTCTTATACGCTAATGATTATATATCGAATTGCTCTCATATCGTATCGAATGCGTAGCATGTATCGTAAGATTCTGACAAGTATGGTTGTGGATATGGGGACACAGATATCACCCTCCTTCCTCCTCTTGCTCATTCCATCACTTGTCACTGTGCTTGTTTTTGTCAACTTAAATATCATTGTCCTGCAGCTATTCTTGATGAAGAGAGGTGGACAAGTCATTTATGCTGGACCTCTTGGGCACTTCTCTCACCTGCTAGTAGAATATTTTCAAGTGAGTACTACTTCTCGTTTATGAACTTGGTCTGAGTGAGTACTACTTCTTGTCTATGAATTTGGTCTAATTAAGTATGATCATATTATTGTTTAGCAATCAGAATGATGGATGGTGATACAAGTTTGGTACTCCTCTCGTTCTAAATTATAAGATTATTGTTGACTTTTGAAAGTCAATTTGAAATATTTTCAAACTCAAAATTTAAAGTATTCATTAAAAGCTCTGAAACAATAAATCTTAAAATGAGCAGTACGTCTTAGATAGTTTACAATAATCATTATTTTACTAACAAAAATTGAAGGAATCAATGTCAATTTTGAGTTTGAAAATGTCTTAGGTTGACTTCAGAATGTCAATAATGATCTTATATTTTGGAATGGACGTAGTATTATAGTTTATTATACCCTCAAGACTCTTACTCATGACTTGCATGATTGCATCTGTGGCCTCTGCAGGCTATCCCCGGAGTTACCAAGATCAAAGATGGCTATAATCCTGCTACATGGATGTTGGAGGTCAGTTCTTCTGCAGTTGAGGCTCAACTTGGTGTGGACTTTGCAGAGATTTTTGCCAACTCTGATCAGTATAGGTATGCATAAAAGAAACTTTCAATTCTGTTCTTGATTTTTGTGGCCACTAACACTGCTGTGTTACTGAGTTTTAAAATGGACGGAAAAGAAAAAAACAGGACAAAAAACTTGAGTCACTTTTCTCACCAAAGTATTCTGTCCAAAAAACAGACAGATTTGGGCAGAAAACTTGTACATTACAAACGCAATAAAATTAATATGAGGTTAAAATAGTAAGCTAATATAAAATTTAAGTTTTCTTTCCTTTATTTTTTTTTGTTATAAACTCGGTAACAACATGACAGAAACCTAACAAGTTTTGTACTTTTCTTTTCTATCATGATTTAAGTTTTCCATTCTTTTCTGTTCCATCCAAAACTCAAAAGAAATTTGGGGTTCAACTATACTAATGCTCTCTCTGTTACTCCCTCAGGAGGAATCAAGAACTTATCAAAGATCTCAGCACCCCAGCACCAGGGTCCAAGGACTTATTCTTTCCCACCCAATACTCCCAACCATTCATTACTCAATTTAAGGCTTGCTTCTGGAAACAACACTGGTCGTACTGGAGGAATCCGCAGTACAATGTCATCCGATTTTTCATGACAACTGTTATTGGACTTATATTTGGAATTATATTTTGGAAGAAAGGAGATAAAATGTAAATACTATTTTCAAGTTCTCAAAGGAACTTTCTTGTTGCAAATCATATTTTTCACAATTTGAAGTACAATATCTGTGACAGGCACAAACAACAAGACTTGTCGAATCTAATGGGAGCTATGTATGCTGCTGTTCTGTTCCTTGGAGGAACAAACACTTCTGCAGTGCAGTCAGTTGTGGCAATTGAAAGAACAGTCTTCTACCGTGAAAGAGCAGCCGGGATGTACTCACCACTGCCCTATGCATTTGCTCAGGTAAAAAAATTGAGAACTTAAGCTACATTTGTTTTAAAAATCATGGACGGGATAAGACTATTTGTACTAATTTAATGCCATTAAGGACTATTTTATCCCATGATTAGTCCGTTATTTAACCTCATTGACTATTTGTTATCATTTCTAAGGTCATTGCATACCACAAAAGGGGATTATATAATACCACCTTTTCACTTGGGATTATAATTCATTGTCAAAACGGCCTTAGAGCTGACAAATCATAGTTTGTGGGATTAAATAACTGACTAATTCTGTGATAAAATAGTCCGTAGTGGTAATAAATTAATATAAATAGTCCTATCTCATCCATCATTTTTCAGAAGTATTTTTTACTCCGTTTTGATTTTAAATACCAGGAAATTGACATATATTCTATAATTTCTTATGCTTTGCAGGTTGCAGTAGAGACCATTTATGTTGGGATTCAAACTTTCCTCTACAGTCTTCTCCTTTACTCAATGATTGGGTTCCATTGGGAAGCTGCCAAATTCTTGTGGTTCTATTACTATGTATTCATGTGTTTTGTCTACTTCACCTTGTATGGAATGATGCTTGTAGCTCTCACTCCAAGTTACCAGATAGCTGCAATTGTCATGTCGTTCTTCCTCAGCTTCTGGAACTTGTTCTCTGGTTTCCTCATCCCCAGGATGGTAAGTAAACCTATGAAAGAATTGCGAGAATCATTACTATGAGGAACAGTATTCCATTTTTGAATCACAAATATTAAAAAAAAAAATTAAATGCAGTTTCATTGCATTATTAAGTTAATCTACATTTACTAGAACAGAACTAAAAAATTAGATAATTTTTTAAATAATTAAATCCGAAAGGGAATGGATGGGCAGAAACACTCGTCTAAATGCTATATAAGGAACAGAATGACTGCATTTAAGTTCTTAATAGTTTTTAATTAATACATTGAGTACTGAAGCTCGTTTGCTAGTGCTCGTATCAAATTGTTCTAATTCTTGACAATGATATTGGATTCGCAGCAAATTCCGATTTGGTGGAGGTGGTACTACTGGGGTTCTCCAGTGGCCTGGACAATCTACGGACTTGTGACATCTCAGGTTGGTGACAAGATGGATTTGGTCCATGTCCCTAAACATGGTGAAATCCCAGTGAAGGAATACCTTAAGCAATTTCTGGGCTATGACCACGACTTCCTTGGATATGTTGCACTGGCTCATCTTGGTTGGGTTCTCCTCTTCTTTTTTGTCTTCGTCTATGGAATTAAGATCCTTAACTTCCAAAGGAGATAAGCTCTGGCCTCATGAGAATGATTTTATTTTTGTTAATTTTTTTTTTGTTGGTTCTGTTAATTATTTTCTCAGAATTGGCATACTCTATTATGCATATGAATAACCACATGGAAAAGGAAAGAGTTGCTTTTAGTTCTTCTGTTATGTTGTACATAGGCAATGATTCCTCATACCATGTAATTATTTATGTTCTCATGAGTAAATAAAAATTCCTTTTGTTTGTGTTGATGTTCATGGACCTTAAATACTCTTTTCCCCTTCTGTTCTTGTTTTTTGTCAAAGAAAGTCTTTCTTGTCAGAACTCACAAGAGTTTAGCGCACCTTAATTCTATTCCATTACCTCCGTCCCAAAATGAAAATCCTCCTTTGGAAGTCCTGCAGTTTGAGCAAAGGCAACTCAACCAAATCTTTTTATCTCAAACTAATTGAGATGGTCTGCATATGAATCCCATGCAATAGCACAAAAGTAGAACTAGATTACAATATTGATATCTTAAAAAATGGCGGATTAAGTCACTTTTCACTAATGGATTGAAGGAATAGAATGGAGAAAAGAATGAAATGAAAAATAGTATATTTGGTGATAATTTCAACAGATAAACTATTCTAATGGAATGATAATTCATTCTATATCTTTGATTTTCATTTAATGTGGGATGTGGCCATCAATAACCAAACATACACTTGAAATGTTAAAAAATATACCATTTTTTAATTCATTCCTTCAATTCAAACATAACATATACCATTTTTTAATTCATTCCTTCAATTCAAACATAACATAAGGAAGTATATTGGAAGTACAAATTTTAAACACTAGCGAGGCTTAGATGCCTCCAAGCACAAGAAATAATGGAAATGGGGCCAATTTAGGTCAATGAATCCAAGAATGAAGTTGCTTAATGAAAATTTGTTTGCATTGCAAAGTAAGAGGACAGCAAAAGAAACCTTGGACACCCCCTTTTTCATTAGAACATGAGCAGAAACATACTTATCTCTATCTTACTCAAATAATCAAAAGCAAACATAAAAATAGCCACATTATATAAATAAAAAGTACTTTGTCCATTTCAAGTATATGAAAAGTAACGAAAGATAAACTGATCTTTCTCAACAATTATTGTGTCTCAATTAGCATCAATATCTTCACATCATTTCTTGTCCTCTCATTCTGGCTTGACAGGAGCGTCTGCAATGTCCTGAATTTCCTTCTTGCTCTTGATCGAACACTTCCTCTTGGTATCATAATCAATCTGATCCAAGTCCTCAGCAATCCCCATGTATCCATACAGCACAAGCTCCTCCAGTTCACCTCCCTTTTTTCCTTCCCCACTCTTGCTGCTTTTACCCTTGCCGGACGCTTTTTTCTCAAAATCAATTCTTCCACGCTTGTTCTCTGTAAAGTACTTCTGAAGCTTCTCTGCATCTTGTAGACCTGAAAACGTTCCCAAAAACTTCACCAGCATAATACTATGGTTTGCAGGATTCCCAATCTTGACTTTTCCACCACTGACACCCCTACCTGTCATTACAGAAGGAAGAAACCAATAAGAACGAGACTGGAGAAAGAGAGGGGTTTAAAATAGGACGATTAAGCATGCCCCTACATAATTGTTTGCCAATTTTATATATCTTCAATGTAATTAAGTAAATATAATATCATTATTGACTTTTTGAAGTCGACTTAAAAAATTTACAAGCTCAAAATTGACATAGATTACTTTAATTTAGTCGATACAATAATGAATATTGTGAAGTATCTAAAAAATACTACTCAGTGTAAGATTTGTTGTTTCATAATTTTCAATGAATCATCTCAATTTTGATTTTGAAAGTCTCAAATTGACTTTCAAAAATCGACAGTGATCTTATAATTTGGAATGGAGGAAGTATATTGCTAAAATCTGGTTACTTATTAAGTTTTAAACTATATTATCCAGTCCACAAAAACATTCACTAAAATGCATCTGGAGTATCAACCCCAGCAAATTAGTCTTATACTACCTACTCATATATAAATCAATCTGAACTTCATATATATTCACCTCTAAGAAAATCTTCAAGGGCTTCCACAGTTATGCCTCTTTGCCGTTCTGAGTCATGACCTGAAGTGGAGCTGTTATGAATAACAATAACTGGAGGCCAAATTATCAAATCCTCTTTCTGAGCCAAAGCTTCAGCATTCGAAATAGTCTTTGGATACCACGTAACAACATCAGGGGCCACCACACTGTTCCATCCCAACAGAACACATATTGCCCTGTGAAGACCCAAGTGTTGTGCTCGCAACCCATGCTTGTGAGACATGAAGGCATGTGTCGCCAAGCGTTGAGTGTCCGTGAACTCTTTTGATTCGCTGAAAAGGGACAAAAGTATTAGCAATTGCAAGTGCATAAGTAGATAACTCCTCTACTGCCAGGTGACACATAATCCGATAGTCCCGCTTACTTGCAACATTGAGCAGAAAGCAGTGGTAGTTGGAAAAAATATTATAAAAATACTATGAGGTTCCAACTTCCAGAAGAAAATATTTAGATCAAGCGACAATTAACCAAATATTAGTGACCCTTTTCTCCAGGGTAAAATGTTTCTCTTTGATAAGTGAGAGAGAAAATGGTGAAAATAACGCTGGGCTTAATGTTTATCAATGAAAAGTCAAAAAAGAAAAAAAAATGGAAAACATTTGACATCCAATCACAAATATATCTGGAGTACAACAAGACGGTGGCAAGAAATGGTATTTCAGGTGTTAATGCAAGTCCAAGCTAAAACCATTTGACATAGGAAACAATGATCATCTACTAGCTAGATGGACTTTAGAAACTTGTAAAAGCATTAGTTCCAATCTTGACTAATAGCAAAAAGATGAAGCTTAACCCTGGCAGCCATTGAACAAAGAGACAAGGACATAGTAGAGATAAGCACTATAAACAATATCTGATAAACAGTATCTGCCCATTTAAAAGAGTAGAAAAGAAGAGGTTGCTTCATAACCTCTATCATAAATTTCAGACGGTTCTCACCTGTTGTATTTTACATTATACTAATTTTTTTTTAGATGCCCACATAAAATGCTCAAACTTAGAGGATTTCCTTTGCAAGTCTTCTACCATCCCCTTCCACGTGGGAGGAACCCTTGTTCTTCCTCATGTATCTTTTCTTATATCTAAGATATAAGGTGGGGAAAACAACTCTGCTAGAAACTGTACATCCACCATTATAAGCATAGATTAACTCCATACTACACTGACAAAAATAAGATTGTCAACCTTCGAGAGAAAATCTTAATGCTGTCTGCAAACCATTTGTTTAAGAAGTGATTCAAACTTCACAAGCATTTGAATAGAGGTATGAATAACATGATTCTTTGAAAATCTTCATATTCTTGCACTAGGCGCCTAAGCGACTACTAATTGCTGGTTGTACCTCTTTTTGATCAATGGTTTGGACTTTTATCTACTTCTTCTTTTTTCTCAGTAACCTCTTTCTGCTTATTGCTTCCAAGTAAAACTTTGCCACAAAATTCTTCACAATCTGGACTAACAAGGTGCTTTAAATTTTCATAAGCATCTACATCAACTTAAGCATTTATAATGAGAAAAGGTATGTGAAATCCAAAAGAAATATATCCTTAGCTGCATTAAATGGAGTTCTATCCAGCTGAGCATGAAAAATAAACTTTTGCAAACCTGGGCATCACTGACCACAAAATGTTGATAGAAACGGTTCTCTCCACAAATAATATCTCCAGTCTCTGCCTAGTGGCTTCTCATATATATAATATGTGTAATACATCCAAAAGAGAGGTATGTTTTCCCTTCATTATCCGTGCTTAAGGTTTATATATATATGATATCCTCTATACAAGTCAGGAAGGAGAATATAACATTAAGGTCATCGAAGGTCACACATCAATACCGTCATTATTTTGATCTGTAACTCGTAAAGAAATCTTCAAACATGAATTGCCTCAATTGTCATTTGAACATTTGTTCCTCCAAATAAATTAAAACAAGATCTAATAAATTGAGGTATAAGGATCTAAACCTTCAACAAAATAGGTGGCAATAAGTTATATATCAAAACTGATGATCATCTAACTTCCAAGGGTAAAAGGCCAACTCTCTACTGAAAATCATCGCAAAAAGTTTGTTACCAGAGTTATGCAAAGGTAGCTAGAATATTCATGACTTCAGATAGTTCTCTAAATCACAAAATAAAAGCACACGCACTTCTAAATCTTACAATTACACTAAAAAAATTTATGAAGCAGGGGTACAGCAATCACATGACGAACAGCACACCGGGTGCGCTGGGTTTTTTTTTTCCGGGGGTGGGGGGGTTTGTGTGCGCGCACGGGGTGTGGCAATTGCCATATCCCCAAAAAAGGAAGGAGGTGGATATTAGGCTACATCGGCCAAAAAGGAATGAGAAATACCTGTAGGGCTGCTTCAGAAAAGAGAGGGCAAATGCAGGTACGTATCTCTTATTACTCTTTCTTCTCTTCATCTTTCTATCTCTCCTCTTTCTTCTCTTTCTCTCTCCTCTTTCTTAGCATTTCAAAAGGCGACGCACTATTCCCCCCCCCCCCTCTTCCATCTGCATATGTTTATTTGATTTGTATCATGTAGAAGAGCCATGTGTACAGCAATGGTCATACTTTGTGGACAGAATAAAGTGTACGTGTAAACATATAGGCGAGATATTCTACACCATCTTATTCCTATGTATAAGTAATGTTTCTTTTACAGTTAGATCCCTCCTACTTATTCCTAATATTTTATTTCAATCCACAGTTTGGTAGAGTTTTCAAACCTACTCCCCGAAGTTTCATTCTTTTCAGTTCCTTTGTTATTCTTTTGGTTAGTATTTTGTTTTGTGAATTTTATATCATACATACATATATATATATATATATATATATATATATATTGCGCCGTATCCCTGCCACACCCAAATCCCATTTTTTAAAATTTAACCAACCCCTGTAACACTGTTTCATGCACCAGTATCCCCGCACCCGTATCCTTGCTTCCTAGACTATTTTCCAGTATTCTTCCCGAATAGTTCTGGAAGAATGAAGGCTACCCTATCTTTAACATATATTCATTCAAGAAAAATTGGTCAATATGAGGAAAGTAAAATATGCTATTCGTAACTTCATATTAAATTTTGTAAGGTCGCATAGATATTTATTCTTAGAAACATGTGACAAAAGTTTATTCATCTGTGTCAAAGACGACCAATTGCTCGACAGGAAAACTCCATCCAATTCTCGATGGACGGACATTCAATCAAAGGTGTCAATACTAGTCTCAAACCAAATAATCCTCACAGATTCTCAATAATTAGCATCTAGAAAACCTAGCACTCACTAGTGTATAGGTTCACTCATATCACCAACATGCCTCTTTATAATAACTAGTTGATATCAACTACATAATTAAAAGCACAAACTTGGTTTCACCAATTTTTGGTTTCACATATTTTTGGTTAAACCTTTTGCTTTAATAATTCAACAGAGAAAAGCAGTATTATGTGTAGTTTGAAATATCTCCAAGGCCACTAAAGTTTTCTAGCAAAATATTTCTCCAAATCATTTAAGCATTACCATTGAACCATCTAGCACCACACTTATAAAACTGAAAACTAATTAAATAATTATAATATCCAGCTGCTTGTGTTCCCCAAAATGCCTCATTCTTTGCTGATTGCCGATACAAACCCATTCAATATTGATTCAAGAGAATGCCAGTTTCTGCCTACTCTACATAAAGCCAAGTGGACCACCAAACTTTATATTGGCTGACCTCAGTAAGACTAATATGAACAACGTATCCCAAGCAGCTAATTCTCTCTCCCCAACCCCCCCCCCCCAACCCCCAAAAAAAAAAACAACCCCCGCCCAAAAAAAATTCTGTTGCTTATTAATGTAGTCTTCAAGGAAATCCCTAATAAATATTAATGACAAGGTCTTCAAGTTAGGTTGTACTCACATTATTGCACCAACAATAGAATCAGAGTTTTCAGATTCAACATATGAAAGTTCCCTGCTTTGGAAAAATAGCATTTTAAGGAAGAAGACAGACCTTCTGCCACAAACAATGCAGAACAAGCTACCGGCTCTTCCTTGCTCCTTATATCTTTTCCGAACAGCAGGATTATCATTCAACTTCCAGGTGAAAGATAAGAAGTAGCTATGCACCAGCTGCTTAAACTCATCTGAATCCTCAGTCAGCTCAGACTTTTCATAAATTGCCCGATTTTCTGACTGCTCAACTTCTTTTGCATGCACATCCCCTTGATTGCCATCTTTACTTCTTATCCAAACATTGTTTGGTTTGGGAAGATCATTTTTCCTACTATAATGGTATGAGCTATACCAGCTTTGAGAACCAGGTTTTGAATTACCTTTTAAATATCTATCTCCAGATTTACGTGGTTTCATAGAATGCCCCAGCACATGTTCAGCTGGTTCATGAGATGACGACCGATCCTCATATGTAGAAACTCTACGCTTATCTGTCCTATCGAATATCCTCTCAGCCCTTCTATTATTCTCGCGGTCATAGGCCGCTCGTTTAGATAAGTATGAACTCCTTCTTTGTTGACCAATCCACTCTTCACCTCTGTCATCCAGATCTTGTGTTCTACTGGAATTATTCCATTTACTTGACATAATATTTCTAGAATCATGCCAATCCATTTCCTCATCAGTACTAAGCTTTCTCTTAGGCACCCTATTGGATGGGTTATATGTGTCGTACTCCTCCCCTTTAATCCCCAGGTTTCTTACAGAAAGTCTACGCATTTCTGTTTCATGTTGAAACTCTGGTGACCTTCTCATTCTTGCCTTGTGATATATTGGGCCTGCATCTCTTGCCAGACTATAATTTGATATCATAGGCAACATCATATCACGGTCCTTTGAATCACCCAAATATGGTATTTCCTCTTCTCTTGAAACTTTTCTCCCAAACTCAACATGAGCAGTTACAGAGTCTAGGTACTGCCCAGCTTCTTTTGATGCAGTTGATGACCTTCTCATACCAACATGGATTGGAAAAGGTTGCTTTTCCAGAGAAGGACAATCCCATAAACTGCTATGGGTCAAATTCCTGCGACCAAATTCAGTAGTATCATAACGCTCAGTCACAGGGCCCATATTTGGTCTTGAATCATAGTCTATTCGCTCAGACATCCTTCTATATACCTCATCATCAGATGGATAATTATCAGTCCCTCTTACCCCTGATCTAGGATATAAATAATCCCGACGATCGGTCCTGGTAGGACTGAATGTGTCCCTCTTGTAGAATGTGTGATTCTTGCCTTCTGCTTTAGGGTCTCTTCCAATGTCTAAAATATCACTTTCTCCTAAAACTGCTCTATTATAGATATAGTTGTGATGCTCATCCCCTGTAGGACTGAATGGCTCCCTCCTGTCGCATGCCAGAAGGTCCTTGCGTTCCGCTTCAGAGTTTCTTCCAGAACATAAATCATGCCTTTCTCCATATCCGCCGAATCCCATACGTTCTGTGAGTTTTACAGAGCCCCCAAAATAATCATCAGCAGGCAAAGGTACACCATCCCAATAGGGTTTTGGAAAATTGGTCCTCAAATTTCCTGATGAAGTGCTTGCAAAATCCTTGAATTGAGAGTTTGCCATAAAATCCTTAGACTGAGAAGCTGGCACCGTGGTGTAAGGAGCATCCCTCAAATGAAACATTGGTTTTTCTCCTTTATCATATTGTTCCATAACTGAAAATTTCTCCAGTAATAATGGATCTGAATATTGAACTCTGTCATCCTTGAAACCATCTAAACCCATCTTCACAGATGCTGATGACATATTCCCACCAGGCTCATTATTTTTTGAGGTGGGTCCCATATCTGTAGGCAACCTATACATTCCTTGACCGGTACCATCTTCTAAACCCATAGGCTGCTGACCCAACATCCCATCAAGGTCCTCTCTGATAACTCTAGAAGTATTATGTATATACTCAAATTCCTTCCTCAAACCAGCATTAGCATCAGTATTCATGTCCATATACTCATAAATATCATATCTCCGGTGCATTCCCGCAAGTGGTGAATCCTTCCTCGAACTACCAACACCATAGTTCGGCCTTTTTCTCACTTGCTCAAGTGGCGGTGACCTAGACCTGATTCGATCACCTCTACGGCCACTTAAATCCCAGCTATAATCCCTCCTTTCCAATGAATTACTCCTCCGGTCCCTGCCCAATACTCGCCGAGGAGGGCTCAAACTCCTCCGTGAGCGAGGTGACCTAGACATCAAATACTGGTCAGTACCCAAATCAATTCTACGGTCTCGTAATCTCCCACCAGCAGGAGATTGCTTGCCAAAATCGTCATGCCTCCGATAATGCATATTTTGACAAGTACCAGTAAACAAAACTATCAATCTGACCCTATAAGCGCAGATCTATAAAAACCCAGATAAATTGATGCTATCAGTATGTAAAACACTAAATTTTCAAAGGGATCAGTGCGTTGACTATTACAGAAACTAGATAAATATCAGCAAATTTAACAAAACCCTAACCCTAGTGCAGGTCACCATCAAACTGTAACCTATAAATGTTTAACAAAATTGAACTAACTATAGGTCAGTGAATAACCAAGTGAAGGTACAGAATTCGTAGAGAGAAATTTTTTGAGAGATTTCAAACCTCCGTGAGTAAATAACAAAAAACCATGTCAAATCTCTATCGCTGGGTTTGGATATCGCCGATGGCTTTGGTTGTGTGTATAGTTGTAAATTTGTAATGCATAGGGCCATAGCGGAAAAATATATATTGTAAAGGGAGGTATTGACAATGATATAAAACAAGACTTTTACATACATATAGTGATAGATAAATATTTAATTAAAATTTGTGAAAGATATTATAATTATTAAATTATTTAATCTTTATTTATATGATAACTTATTGAATTATAAATTATATTATAGATTATAGATTATAGATTCTTTCAATTAGTTATTAAGCTAAATATTTAAATGAAGTATAAATTTATTTAGTTATGACTATAAAAAATTAATTACTTTAAATTTTATTTAAATTTGTAATGAATTCTATATGATTGAGTGTTTATAATGACAAAATTTGCTTGACGTTCTAATCCGAATAAAATGTTGAAATTTAAGTTTTAATAAGTTTTAATTTAGTTATAATAAATTACGTAGCAATGAATTCACTATAATTTTTCAATCAATTTTACAATTATTATGTTTAAAAAAATCATATATATTATTAATATAATTAATCGTGTGATTTTTTTAAGTTTAAATGAATTTAATTAATTAAGATATTAATTTAATAATGAAATTCACAATCAATATTAATATAATTAAACTGTGTGATATGTTAAGAGATTTTTTTTGATATTTTAATATCTTAATAAAATTATAATAATAGAATTATACTACATAAAATTTGTTAAGATATATTATCTTATATGAAATTGTGATAAAAAGGCTTGTAATAAAATTAGTATAATCAAAAATAATAATTCTCTTAGAAGTTCCTTTTCCTATTAGAGATATAAAAATAGAAAACATCTTTTTTTTCCTAATAAGTTGGGTTCTTTTTGAATACTTTACAAATTTTGATAGTATTTAAATGTTATTAGTTTGAATCTATACATATCTATAACAAGCGTAAAGGTGATCCGCTAATGAGTTAATTGAGCCATTTTTTTTTAATTTTACCGAGTTTAGACTTTTTTTCTTAAAAGTTAATTTCGTTTGTCCTCAAATTAATACGAGTCACTGTGTGAATTCAATCACCTCTTCCATTCTTCTCTTATTAATTAAATCGCATCTTCCTTCCCTCTCTTAGTAATTCATGCACACCACTTACCATCTACAACTCCACCAACGCCCAACCATGACAGTGAGCATATTTGGCCACGAGTTACCAGACGGCACCCACAATCTGTATGGTTCACACAATCGCTCAATACGTGGATTTCCGACATTCAACACATCCACCATAGCCACCCCCTTCGCCTTATCGTTGGTCTCTATGTCGAGTGGCGCCACAATTTAAGGATAATTGAATCGCCACTTTATAGCAAATTGTAGTCGGTGCATAGTTCCTCTTATATATATATACTAGGATTAGGCTTAATGTTTACTTTCTACACTATTTCATTTATAGGGTTTTGAGATGATGTGTGGGCTAATTGATCTGAACACCGCCAACGAAGATGACGAAGAAACGACCCTGTCTTCCTTCGATTCACCCACATTATCATTTTCCTCTGCTTCGGCTCACTCACATATGTTGTCGCGTTGTTTATGTCCAGCTTTATGTAAGTTTATACAGTCATAAATTCACTGCTACTTCCAGTTATAAATTAGGAAGATAATAGTTCATGCTCTTGATTGAATTTATACAGTCATAAATTACTAAATGGGTAGGTTTGTAACTTTTTTTCACTAATTCGCTGCTACTTCCAGTTGCCCCATTTTCACACTATTTTTTGGCTAATTTAGAGTTATCTAGCATGGTGGATATAAACTGTTTGGTGAAATGCTCCAATGAATAGATATATTATTTAGTAGTTTGTAGGTCTTTATCTTTTGATCATAATGAGCAGAAAAAGAAACCTTAAAAATGAATATATCTATTACCTCTATATGTGCTTATATTTATACCATTACTTTCTTATGGAAGATACTCCCTCCGTCCCAAATTAATTGCTCAGTTTTGACTTTTTAAAGTTAAATTGACCATTTTTAAAACTAATCTTTTTACTATTTCTGTCAAAATATAGGTGAAGAGATTATAACCAAAAGAAAGTATATACAATTTATTACTAACCCCAATTTTTTTAATTTTAGAAATATATTTATATATACTTAATTATTAATTTTAAAAATAGTCAATTTGACTTGAAAAAGTCAAAAGTGAGCAATTGATTTGGGACGGAGGAAGTAATAGATTACTTTTAATCAGGTAATGATTGATGTACAAATTTTTAGCTTAAAAATCATTGCTTTTTGCTTTTAGAGCCTAAGCTTTATCTACTTCAGTAGGTGATAATGGGATTTTTTTAGTGTTATATGGGGTTATGGACTGTATTATTTTGTGCCTATCTATTTTGGCGGGGGGGGGGGGGCTAAATGGTGGCTATCTATTTAATCAATGTCGACACCGAGATTTTTTTTCGGGTTTTATTATATATAGGTCGTGATTTTAATAAGGTGATTTTGAAAAAAATCGGTTGTATGTCGACGAGGTTTGAAAGTTTGATTTAAAGTGGCCCGATTAGACAGAGTCGCCAGTTAGTAAAGATTTAAATGGATGTACCAACTCATCCGAATTTTGAAGTTTTGATAATCGAGATGACCCATTATGTGACTCCGTAAAATTGGTCCACAACCGAAATTCATAGAGTGGGCTTGTTTAAGCGATGGGAAGATGTTAGGCACCCCCGACTTCTGAAAACACGGTTACCGCTTTCTTAATATTTTCCTTATAAGTTAAAATGAATTGCCTTGAGAAACGTGAGGTGTGTGTGTTGTGTTGTTTTGTGCCTAGGTGAGTCGTGTCATTGGAAAACATATAGGGTATTGTCTCCAAGAGTCAAGTCGAATCTTAAATTAAAGAATATAGGGTATCGTCTTCTATATTGAAGTTGAAATCTAGGTTATCGTCTCCTAGAGTTGAGTCAAATTGTAAAACATAAAGTGTCGTTTCCTATGTTATTTAAGTAAAAATCTAGGGTATCGTCTCCTAGAATTGAGTCAAATCGTAAAATATAAGGTGTCGTCTCCTATGTCATTTAAGTTGAAAGCTAGGAGGATATTGTCTTCTAGATTTAAGTCAAAAATATAATTTAGGGTTTCGTCTCCTAGAGTCTTCGAAGTTTCGTGAGTGCATTATTTTGAAATTAACTTTTGAGCCTCTTCGAACCTATGTACAAAGAATTTGATGCGAAGGAAAATTTTCGTTTTAGTTTAGCTCGACAAAATTTTAAACTGTCGTTTAGGGAAAACGTTGTTTTCAAACCCTTCATCAAATAGGAATCAAGGCTCTCCATTACTTCTAATTTTAGCCTAGAATTAATCTAATAACCTAGTTTGATTTATTTTTAGAAGATCTTTATAATTTCATTCGAAAATTATTTTCGTATGCCGAAAGGTAAAATTCAAGCATCAAAAATAGGGTTGAAGCTACCCATGAGCATGTAAGCCATCTAAATAACTTCAAACACATCGAAATAATAAAATTCACTATCGAGGGGGCCTTAAACCTGATTTTCGAGGCATGGAAACCCTCGATATCATTTTAAAGCCCTAATTACATTTATAATTATCGAATCACAAAATTACAACCATCGTTAGCTATGTTCATCATGGGAATATCCTTCAATTCTCTTTAAACACGATATTTAAGGGTCTTGAATTCATTCCTAGGCTTATATGATTCATAATCACACCTACCAACTTATCAAGATCTATAAATAGAGTTTAGAGTTTAGGAAAAGACTTTCATAAACCCTAAATTCATAGATCGCACAACATATCAACAATATCGCAATTATACCGTTAACTATATCGTAGGAATCAAATTCAATCGCAAACTACTATCAAAATCGCAAGGATTTATCATATATTGACGAGATCTATTAAAAGAACTTAGAATCTATGGAGTGAGACCTATAGATCCAAAATTTCATAGATCTAGAAATAATGATAACAAAAATTGAGTAAAATATATCACAAATTGGCTAGAAAGAAATTCTATTAGAGAAAATCCCTCGGTGACCAAAAATTGGATCGTAACACCACTAGAAATAATCTAGGATATTTGGGTAGCCTCGAAACAAGAAAACAAAATGAATAATTGCAGCCTAAGCATAACATGTGACAAAAACGAGCTAAATCGATATTGAAATCGAATAACTGTTAAAATGACTTTATAAGTTGGTTAGCAAGAATTTCTATGTTGAGAAACCCTCTTTAACTACCCATGACTTAAAATAAGATCTAAACGCTACTAGGTATAATCTATGATGCTAAAAGAGCCTTAAAACGAGAAAACGAAATAAACGAAATAAAGTCCAAACAACGTAATTGTAAATATAAATAAAAATAAATGTATAGACTAGAAATTGACCTTGAGAATGGGGGTTTCTTCCTCCTTAAGCCTCCTATGGATTGCTTGCATATATTTTAGTAGAAGATTTAATGAGAAAAACTAGATCTAGATCTAATTTAGAGAGGTTTTCTCTTACTTTTGCTATTTCTTTGTAAAGAACATCTTTTCTATCTCTAAAATGCCTTTTTCTCACCAAAATGCAGTCAAAGCAGCCTTATAAAGGCAACTTGGGATTGCCACAAGTTTACCTGCGGCAGCCTGCTGTGGGTCTCTTCGGGTCAGTTTTTGTGTCGTGTACTGAAACGTCCATAACTTTCAAACTAGGAAGAGTTAGAAAATGTGCCATACCACTTTGAAAAACTCTTTTCGAGACCTACGCAATGGTATATAATTTGACTATGCTTCGATTTGGTAGAGGGATAAAATTGAGAAAAACTCTCTCTTGGTATACACTGGGCAATCCCTTGTTCTTTCTTTTTTGCATTTTGGTACCTAAAGGTCCTTGTGCGGCCTCCAAGTAATTGTCCTAGGCTTTGTAATCTTTACTTTAACACCACTAACTTGTCATGGATTGATATTATTGCTATCTTGTCATCGTTAGATAAAATACGTGCAAATTTGAGTGTCTACAATCAACATATGCTCTTGGTTAATATATTTTTCTTACTAAAGTAAGTAATCTTATACTTTGAAATGGGGGATGGTATGTCATGTATATTACTTTTGTTGATAGTTCATGATTTGTGGCTGAAATGTTTAAAATCTCGTGGAATATTTGGTAGTCATTACAGATTCTATTGTTTTTGGGGGCTCAAGTTGGTTGAGATCAATAACTATTAGGCATTTCATTATGCTACTTTATTTTTAAGTTATAATAAAGACATCAATGAGATTGAGAATTTCTCATCTCTAATCAACCTATCGTAATATGCTAACCCAATTCACCAATCAATCTATTCACTTTCATTGGGTATAATAGAAAGATACCTTTTTACGTTAATGCCTCAATATTCTTTTCATTCTTTGTGATTTGCGTGTATATATGTTTATATGTTTTGTTATATCCCAAAGGCACTAAAAGATCTAGAAGGGGGGGTTAAATAGATCCTTTAAAACTTTTGCTTTTTAGGAATTAGTACCAACTTGTAATTTAAGTAGGTTAATTTAATAACTTTGCACAACGGAATGATAATTTGAAAAACCCTTCAAAGATTTGAGAAAATTCGCAGTTCTGAATTTAGCAACTAAGTGAAATTAAGTCACAAATAAATTAAAGAACTTGGAAGAAAAATAAATGTAGAATATAAAAGAGACACAAAGATTTTTAAATGGTTCGGAGCACAAAAATCTCTTAGTCCACTCTTCTACTCTTCGAATAGGTATAATCCATTAAGGATAGGTGATCACAAAGATCTGTTCAAACAGAACAGTTACACTCAACGAATCACTAAGATTCCTTCAAGTCACAAAGACTTGGATATAATAAATTACTAAGATCTCTTCAAGTTACTAAGACTTGGATACAAAGGTCACTAAGACCTAAAGGATCACTAAGAGAGTGTGATGTTTAGGGTGTTGTTAAGTTATTTGAAGCTCAATGATTAAAGACTTTGCAGCAAAACAAGTTGTTCAAGATCGTAGACTATAGTTCTTTTTAATTTGGCAGTAATCAACTTTTTTGATATTTGATCATTACTGTTTGATTCAATCTGCTTGCTTTTTTACAGACCTTCCTTGAGATTTTCCCGTTAGAAAGTTGTCGTTGCTCATTTAATGCTCAGGTCTTGAAGATCTCTGATTGTTGACTTTTAAAGGGGATGTATCAGCTTTTGGCTGAGGAATGTCACAATATTATTGCTCCAATGACATTCACGTGGCTGTTGTCTTTTCACCAATGGAGCTGTTAGACACATCTCTAACTGACCTTCTTCTTAGTCTTAAGAGATTAGGCAAACTTCCTTGGAATCTTCACTCTACGAATGTTGTCATTGTCAGCCCTTGTTAGAACTGATGTACTCTACGATTTTTCTAATCATAGAATTCAATGATGGTCGTAAAGTATCTGGCTAGGTAAACTCTACGAAACTTCAGTGTACTCTGCGAAGCTTTTTTAAATCTTTGTCTCTTTAAACGGTCTTCAATTTTGCTCTTGTCATTTGACCATTGTTTGTGCTTTTAAAATCTTAATAAATGACTTCACGATTCTACAAACTTAGAACACTGAGAGTTGTAGCTCTACGATCAATAAGCTCTACGATTCTCAGTAGACTTTACGATTTTCAACAGACTTTGGGATCTTCATCGAACTCTACGATCTTCAATGTGCTTTACGATTTCTAGTAGACTCTGCGATCTTCAATGAATTCTACGATCTTTTAATAGACTTTACGAACTCAACCAGTACGCTTAACGATCTCTAGTAAACTTTACAATCGTCTAATTTATTAAAGTTTATACATTAGATTCACTCAACAAATAGATTAACCTAACAAGTCTGATCTTTTAATCTATGTCCTTTTATACCATTTTCATCTTAAGGATTTCACAAAAGCTATTGGTTGTAAATATATATTATATTATCATCAAATCAAATATATGTATTATACTAACAATCTCCCCTTATTTGATGATGACAAAACTAATAGTTTCAAATAATCATCAATTCTAAGATGCTGATAGTTTGATACTGTGAATTTAAACATGACTTATATACAGTGGGCAACTATATTTCTAGAGTGAAATAATGAATTTATTGATGAATATAATAATTTTTCATAGTGTAAAAAAAATTTACAATGAAAATTATACAACAAAAATGTCTATTTACCTTCTTCCTTTTCTACTTCTTGGTTGATCTCTTCTTTCAGCTTCTCTCCTTCTCATATAACTTTCTCTCCCTTCCATTTCTCTTCTTTGAATTTCTTCAAATGAGTCTCTAGTTGGGTCCAAGATTTGGTATGTTAAATCATTCTTTCCCTTCTATGTGAACCCCTTAAAGATTTCTGTTCATGAATGTTAGGTCACTGGACGGGAGTCATGAGCCAGTAGATGTTACTGCACTCTACGATCCTAGTCTTGAAGAGGAAGCTGACTGTCCACTTGATTGTCCTTGTCCTAGAGGTATGACTTGAGGTGCAGAAGAAATTCTAGAGAGATGAGGAGGAGTGGTTGATGATTGTTGAGGTCGTCTCCTCTTCCCCTTTTTGTTAGGATCTCTATCATTCCGTAAATCATGTACTTCTTCAAAGAGCTGCTTGACAGTGTTCACAAGCTCCTGCATTTGGCTCCTTGAGAGGGTGTTGTCGTCTTTAGATTCTTGATCTCTGGCATCAGCTTGTTCTCTTTGTTAGTGAACAAGTGTCATCGCATTATCAGTAAGTTCCATTAACTGCATGACCAAATTCTTAAATTCAAGCAATGAGGAACTCAACGAGAAAACTTTATCGGAGAGAAATTTTATTGATTCAACATTGGTTGACTAGAGAGAAATCACTACTGCTTTTATGGTCAGCAATTTGCTTGAAGTAGATTTCGTCTCCTTTTTTGAAGTTTTCAAGAATAGTCTTGATAAGCTCATTTATTCTGTTGCCAAACTCTTTTGACATTTCCCCAGGTACTTTGGCAGCAATCTCAGCAATATGTACTTTTCTGAATTCCAGTAGCAGTGTCCAGGATATTAGCATTGTATTTGTCAACAATAATGTCCAACATTCGCTCGAACTAGATCTTGGATGGTACTATTGAGACTCTTTCGAGTATCTGTTCCATTAAGGCTTCGACTCGTTCCTTATTTTTTCGGTTAATGTTTTCAAGAGAAGAATAAGGAATAACTAAATCTAAATGAGAATTAGTGGAGGAGGAGGGTACATCTGTATGAGTATGAGAAGTAGATAATATATCTATATAGTTAGTGGTTGGAGTATGTATATGAGTAGTTTGGGGTTGTTTTTCATTGGGAGAGTTATATGATTCAAAGATCGGAGAGGTAGGTAACTCTATAACCGAAGAGGATTGAGAAGATGGAGAAGTGGAGTGTATATGTTCAAGAGAGATGTTAGGTGAAGAGGATATATATATATATATATATATATAGGAGAGGGTGATTGAGAAGGCGAGTGGGTTGGAGTATTTTGGCTTTTGATCGTAGGGTTATGAGACTCTACGATCGGGGATTGAGATTTTTGGTTGTCGATCGTAGGGTGTTGGGACTCTTCGATCGGAGATTGAGGAGATGATCGCTCAACATTCTTAATGTTGGGCTCTACGACTCTGTCATCACATGAAAGATGTTTGGTTTTAAGGAAGAAAGAAGAAAAGATGAAAGTGAATTTATTGTATATACCTGAATGAGAAGAAGATTTGCCATTAGAGATGGTTCTTTTGGCAAAGTTGATGACTCAAGGGAAATTCTAAGACAACACTTTAACATTAGGATATATCATATATGTCCAAGTGATATAACTCAGATCTCTTTGAAGAAGAGTCTTTAGCCAAGGCATGACTGGGAGGAAGAAGAACAATAAGTCACTACGACTATCATAGACAGTAGTGCTTCTGTCTAACTCTTCTTTATTATCATAGAGTCCTTCACCTAAGTATTCCAAATTTACTAGCCCTGATCCTTTCTTGTTAGAGTCTGGGAGGTCTTTAAGTATAACATATGGTTGTTCCCCTTGAGATTAAGCATCTTCAGGCTAAGAAGCAGGTTGTCTGGGCTCTCTTTCGATGTCCTGCACCACTGATTTAACGATCGTTGTAAGTACTAAGGAATCATCGGAAGAGCTCTCAGCTAGATTCTCCCCCTCAGATGTAGCTTTAACTGGCTTACCCAATTATAGGTTTCTCTTCTTCTTCTTCTTCTTCTTCTTCTTCTCAGGATCTAAGGCATTTTTCATCTTCTTTTTCTTCTCTGGGTCTGAGCTCTTCTTCACCTCTTCTCAGAATCTTTATTTTCCTCTTCTTTGGATCAGGTTTAGATACCTTCACAGCCGTTTCTTCTTCTTCTTGATGTGGCTCCGGTATATCAGCCATTTCTTCTTCTTCCTGTTATGGCTCCGACATATCAACCATCTCAGTCGATTCCTCTTCAACATTGATTGGCTCTGGCTCAGAAGCCTTCGCCGCCATTTCTTCATCTGCCTCTTCTTCCTTACGATCGGAGAGCTGGAAGGCTTTACGATCAGAATGCTGCTGGCAGGTTTGGAAGGGGGTTGATTTGAGGACCTTCTTACCCTTTTAACCTTCCAGCTGCTTTCTTTTACAAGCTGACTGATCATCAACTTATTTTGCAGCTACCTCTTTAATTGAATCCCTCTTCTCAAGAACGACTGACTTGTCCTAAGAGTCCTTAGTAGTATCTCTCTTTTCTTATTGCTTCTTCTTCAGCAGACCATGCTGCTTAGTTTGGGCCATTTCAGGCTTGGTCTTCAACTTCTGAGCAGTAGACGCCAATACCTTAGGGACTTCAGGGGCTGCAGAACCCCTAGAGGTTTCTTCTTCTACCTCGACAATCTTCCTCTTTGACTTGGTCATTACAGGCTTTTGAACTTCGTTAAGGGTCTTCTCACTCCTCTTAGATTTCCTTGACCCTATAATCTTAACTAGATTCCTTTTCTAGTTATCAAAAAGCTTTTTTGTGATCTTCTTGTTGATATTTAGGACATCTCCTTCCTTGTCCTCAAGACGATTCTTCAGCTTTTTCTTCAAAAGGATGCTAATGAACCTTCCGTAGAATATTTTGGGAAGAGGCTTTCCCGCTGCCTTCTTCTTGGCATCATTGAACCACTTGGAGATCCATTCCATCAATATTGCTCTGAAGTTTATTTTCTTCTCCATCACTATTGCAGTCATGATCTTCAGTTGAAGTTCGCTGATAGAGTTATGGGCTGAGTCCTTGCAAAGAATGCACTTTCCGACGATGTCAGCAAGGAACTCATAGGTCTAGGGGAACTCCTTCTTCTTTATCTCCTTGAGCTCTGGGTTCTTCTTGTATCCCATAAGCTCGATCCCGGACTTCACATCTACCTCTTCAAAAGTAGCGGCTCCTTCATTCACGAACCCTAGGCAGTGGTTTATCTCTATCATGTCGTAAGTAAGAGTGACATCTCCCACTTTTTTTATAAATGACCCCATCTGCACAAGAGTCATTTAGATAGAATTTTTCAACTCTTTTGGTGAAGATCCTCGAACTCGTGCTTAGCGCTTCATAGAATCCCGTCTTCTGTACAAGGTTTAGCAGTACTCAAAAATGGGCTTCAACTCCTTCAAATTCGTCAAAGTAGAGTTGGTTTCCAAATTTAACTTGGCAAGTCGACATCTTTCGCACAGTTGATTTAATCTAGAAAGGAACAAAGTTTGTCTGAGTTTACAAGAAAAACTAGGGCTTGAGAGAGAGAAAGTTTGAATGCTAGAAATCTCAGATCAGATGAATAGGAAAGGTCAAATTAAAAAAATTTGAAATATAAATGTATTTCCCTCTATTTCGGCCGAGTGGGACACGTTTTGAGCAGTTTTGGGCGCACGTTATGTCTTAGCTGCCATTTACAGCTGTTGGATATTTATTCTTTCATTTCACTCACTTGATCTAGATCTGACTTGCATGCGTTGTAACTTTCACTTATCTACTCAATGATTTGATGGATATCGTAGAGCTTCCTTTTATAAGGCATTTTTAACTCTACGATAGCTTTCTACTATGCGAAGCACTCTATGATCTTTGCCTCACTTCTTTTGTTCTACGATTTCTTCCTGAAAAGTTAGTATTTCCCAAAGCATAATATTTAGGATGTAAATTTAACATTCCTAATTCACTAATTAACTTATTGAATTTGGATTCATCTAATGGTTTGGCAAAAACATCAGCCAATTGATTTTTAGTAGAGATAAAATGCAAAGATATATTTCTATTTTGAACATGATCTCTTATAAAATGGTATTTGACATCTATATGCTTAGTCTTATAATGCATGACAGGATTATGAGTGATAGCAATAGCACTAGTATTATCACAGAATATAGGAATTGACTTAAATTCAACCCAAGGTTAACTAGCTGATTCTTTATCCAGAGAATTTGAGCACAACAGCTACTAGTATCAATATACTCAGCTTCTGCAGTTGAAATTGATACTGAGTTTTGCTTCTTGCTGAACCACGAGACTAGTCTGTTTCCAAGCATTTGACATGTACCACTAGTGTTTTTCCTGTCTATTTTGCATCCTACAAAATCAACATTTGAATACCCTATTAGATCAAAGGGTGACTCATTCAATCCCAAATATGGAATGCCCTTAAGATATCTAAAATTCATTTTAACAGCCATTAAATGCGATTTCTTAGGGTTAACTTAAAATCTAGCACAAATATAAGTAGCAAACATGATATCTGATCTACTGACAGTTAAGTAAAGGAGAGATCTGATCATACCTCTATATTGAGTAATATCAATACTTTTACCTTGTTTATCTTTGTCAAGCTTGGTTGCGGATGCCATTAGAGTCTTCATGGGAGTAGCTGATTCCATGCCATATTTCTTGAGTAAGTCTTTAATATATTTAGCTTGGTTGATGAAAATTCCTTCATCAGTCTGCTTCACTTGTAACCCAAGGAAGAAGTTCAGTTCACCCATCATGCTTATCTCAAACTAGCAGTATTTGGATAGGTTTGTTGTCGTATTCATCGATGACATTCTGGTGTATTCAGAGATAGAGGAAGAGCATGCTGAACATCTAAGAATAGTGTTGGAGACGTTGAGGAGGGAGAAGTTGTATGCAAAATTCTCCAAGTGTGAATTTTGGTTGCAGAGAGTGCAGTTTTTGGGTCACGTTATCAACAAGGATGGAGTTTCAGTGGATTCGACAAAAGTAGAAGCGATTATCAACTGGGAGCAGCCGCAGACGCCGACAGAGATCAGGAGTTTCTTGGGATTAGCAAGATACTATCGGAGATTTATCCAGAATTTTTCAAAGATAGCATCGCCATTGACCAACCTTACTAGAAAGAAAGTGAAGTTTGTTTGGACGGAGAAATGTGAGGAGAGTTTCAAGGAGTTGAAGAAGAGCCTCAGTCAAGCACCTATGTTGGCTTTACCAGACGACACGGGAGGATTTGTAGTGTATAGTGATGCGTCACACAAGGGTCTTGGCTGTGTACTGATGCAGCACGACAAGGTCATTGCATACGCTTCACGTCAGCAGAAGGACTATGAGAAGGGTTATCCGACTCATGACCTGGAGTTAGCAGTGGTAGTTTTTGCCTTGAAGATTTGGAGGCATTATTTGTATGGTGAGAAATGTGAGATATATACGGATCACAAAAGTCTGAAGTATATCTTCACACAGAAGGAGCTAAACATGAGGCAGCGCTGATGGCTAGAGTTGATCAAAGATTATGATTGTGAGATTCTGTACCATCCAGGCAAAGCAAATGTAGTGGCAGATGCCCTGAGCAGAAAAGGCAGGAAAAAGTTACTAAAATTGACCATTCAAGAGGAGTTAGTGAAAGATTTCGAACGACTGGAATTAGAAATCAAGACCGACGAAAAATTATTTACAGTAGCAACAAGCCCGACCTTATTAGATAAGGTTAAAGAGGCACAAGAGAAGGACGAAGATTGCGACAACATCAAGAAGCGGTTACTGAAGGCGACGAATTGAAATACAAGATTGATGGCACCGAACTGCTGAGATTCGAAGGACAAATTTGGGTATCGTCAGTACCAGAACTAAGAGAGGAGATTTTGCAAGAAGCGCACAGTACGAGGTACTAGATACACCCAAGAAGCATAAAGATGTATCAAGATTTGCGTCAACACTTTTGGTGGCCAAACATGAAGAGAGAGGTTGCAGAATGCGTCAGCAGATGTCTAACTTGTCAGAGATTCAAGGCAGAGCATCAACGACCGAGTGGATTACTACAGCCATTAGAAATTCTAGAATGGAAATAGGAACACATTATGATGGATTTTGTGGTGGGACTTCCAGCAACGCAAAAAGGGCACGACGCCATATGGGTGATTGTAGATCGTCTTACGAAGTCAGCTCACTTTTTGCTGATCAAGATCAGATATAGTTTGGACCAGCTAGTCAAATTATATATCAAAGAAATTATCTCGGGACATGGAGTACCAATATCTATTGTATCGGATAGAGATCCGCGATTCACATCAAACTTCTGGATGAGTCTTCAAGAAAGAATGGGGACGTAGCTACGGATGAGCACCACATATCATCCGCAGACCGATGGGCAAAGTGAGAGAACGATTCAAACACTTAAAGACATGCTCAGAGCTTGTGTGATGGACTTCAAGGGTAGCTAGGAGGATCATCTTCCATTAGTAGAGTTCGCATATAACAATTGTTATCACGCCAACATTAGAATGCCGCCGTACGAAGCACTATATGGGAGGAAATGCAGAACGCCCTTATGCTGGGATGAAGTTAGTGAACGCATGCTGTTAGGACCAGAAATAGTGCAGCAGACAGTAGAGATCATCAAGGTGATAAGAGTACGGCTGGTAGCAGCTCAAGATCACCAGAAGAAGTATGCGGACTTACATCGCAAAAAGAGAGATTTTGAAGTGGGATGCTATGCATTTTTGAAAGTATCTCCCTAGAAAAGGAAGATAGATTTGGAAAGAAAGGTAAGTTGAGTCCGAGATTTATTGGACCATTTGAGATCTTGAGGAAGATAGGCGAAGTGGCGTACGAGGTAGCTCTACCTTATGAACTGGAACATATTCATAATGTGTTTCATGTGTCAGTGTTACAACCATATAAGCTTGACTACAAGCACGTGATATCGTACGAACCAATTCAGGTCGAAAAAGATTTGTCGTACGAGGAAATTTCGGTAGAAATTTTAGATAGAAAAGAGCAAAAGTTACGAAATAAGGTTATATATTCTGTAAAAGTTCTTTGGAGGAACCACAATACTGAAGAGACTACGTGGGAACTCGAGGAAAAGATGAGAAAATTATCCACATCTTTTTGAGTAACCTTATGTGTAATTCCGGGGACGGAATTCTTATAGGAGGGGAGGGGGAGGATGTAATAACCCGAAATTTCAAGTCACTTTATATGTATATGCATTATTGATATTTAAAACTTTATGCTATATAGTGATTTAATATATGATAACACATGTAAAGTGGTGTATGGCTAAATAAATATATATACTATAGTTATGGATATATATATTTATAGATTTCATTAAAAAGGAAAGCTTCATAACCTAATTATACATTAGGTGAGATAATTAAATAATCTAAGGGTTATGGTAATAATGAATAGTTAGTATTTAATATTTATACTAACTTAAGTGGATAATTTTATTATTGCAACTAGTTAATAATTTTAAACCTAATTATAGTAAACCTAATTAGGTTACAAGTTAAAGAAATATGTGTAAGTAATTAAATTCTATAAGATTGAAAATAGAAACCTAAATAAATAATTAGGGTAATACATATTAAAATTGTTAAACTATGTTTATTACATAGCCCAAAATAATTAAATGAGAAGCCCAAAAGAAATAAAATGCAAACCAATACTTAGCCCACTTGATTAAGGGTATTTTAGACTTTTGATTAATCAAATTTGTGTATTAAAATAAAAGCAAAATGGAGGGGATAATGGGGCAAGGGTGACCGACCCTATTAGGCCTTTTAAGGCAACAAAATTATGCTAATTAAGTTCCTTAATTAGTAACTCTTACATCAAGTACAAGTGTGTCCATCTCCCATTGGTAGAAAATCTACTTAGCGCTCTTAATGACATGATTAGGCCTAATTGGAAGAGATATTGCAAAGCCTTTCATCCAAGAGATAACAAAGACATGGGGGATATTAGTTATGATCCTAGTTGTATCTAACTATATTGCAAGATACATTTTTAAATCACCACATTTCATTTTCTCTTCATTTTTTCTCCTATTCCTATTCCTCTTCTTCTTCTTCTATTTTTCTCCCAAGCTAGCAAAATACAAAAAAGAGAAAAGAGAGAGAGGGATTTGGTTTTTTGAGGAGAAAGAGAGGAGTGTGCTAGCTTAATTAATGCACCCTAAGTTCATATCTTACTTTGGTAGATCAAGGAAGGTTACTACTAGAACAGGGTATAACCTAAATCTTCATCTCCTTCTTCTATTTGGTGTTATAGCAAGATTTGATGGGGTTATGAACTAATACCCCTAGTTCTACATATCATCATGTATGGAACTAAGTATCTTGAGTGTTAGATCAAAGGTTTAGGGAAAGAAAATGAGCATATGTTCTCCTAGGGGTGAAACTCTAGTTTTCCTTCCACTAAATCTTGTGTAACTCAAGTTTTACAACTTGGATTTGTGATCTGTCGAAGGAGGGTGCTAAATACATGAGTTAGCTAGTAAACTCAAGTAGTAGAATACAAATCAAACAATTTTTGAAGCCTTGGGGGTTGTTTTCCCAAAATAGTCCAGGTATAAAACTTAAAGTTTTAAAACCCTAAAAGTCTATTGTCCCCATTTTCCCCAAGGCTGTTTCAGCCAGTTTTTAATCTTTTAAAAATATGAAAAAAATCACAAAGGTACCTTAAGAAGTATCTATATGTAGGAAAAAGAACAGACACATTTCGATCTGTGGTTTGAGTGTAATAACTTTTACCGTAAAGGACTCCTAAATATTCTTACCCGGAGTCCTCACTGTGTATAGCTTGGAAAAATTTGAAAATTTTACAGTATGTGTATATATGTTATGAGAGTGTACCTTGAAAGTTTCAAAATTGTCTGAGCCAAAATCGATTTATGAAAAATGTAACAAAATTCGGAGGTTTTGAGTACTTTAAATATAGTAAATCATTTTCTAAAATTCCAGGAAAATTTGTGAATCATTGTTGGATCATATACTGTTTAGATCCAGAAGATAATAATTTTCAGAACCTGTTTGCTATTTTTCATAATAATGTTATAGTTATGGTTAAAAGGAAATAAATGGTTAAATGATGTCATAAATGAGAAAAATCGGATATTAAAGCTTAGGTACTCTTATTATAGTGTAATCTGACCTATGTGAGGTATTTTGGTAATCTATTATGATAAATAATATTTATAACCTGTTATGAGTATTAAATAAGTTGCTTAATAAAGGGTAAAATAATTAAAATAAATTATTTATTTGCCTAATAACTTATTAAAATGTTACTATGATATTTGTAATTTAAGAATATGATATTTTAAGTAAATAAAAAAAATATTAAGATTAAAACTTTATTGAAATATTATTGAATTGTTAATAATATTTGATTTAAGCATTAATAAATGATTAAAATATTATTAAATGGCTAATACTATTAGATTAAAATATTATTAATAATATGAGATTAAAATATTATTAAAAGATTAATAATATTAGATTAAAGTATTATTGGATGATTAAAATATTATTAAGTAAATAATAATAATCAAAATTAAATAAAATGTTATTAAAAATGTAATAACATTAGTAAAGGAATAAAATATTATTAGATAATTAATAATATTAGTAAATGAATAAAATATTATTAAAATATTAATAATATTAGTAAATGAATAAAATATTATTAATTGATTAATAATACTAAAGAATAAGTAAGGTATTATTAAAGTAATAGTATTAATGCATGATTAAAATATTATTAAGAGGATTAATAATATTAGTAAAGTATTAAAATGTTAATAATATTATTAAGCAAATAAAAGTATTATTAGTGGACTAATAATACTAAGATGTGAATTAAATATTATCAAGATTAATAATATTAAGTGAATTAAAGGTAGTTGTTATTTAATAGTACTATTATCGAGGTATGATAATATTTCTAAGAACTAAATGTAATATGTAATATCTATATGATTACATAATGTAATGTTATGCTATAGCTAATTGAAAGATTAACTATAGGTCTCTCAAAGGAAGATAATTAAACTGCCTAGCAGATAGAATTTAATTGCATAACAGTAGCCTAAAAACGAGACAAGTTCCCTAACTCAAACTCGAGTTATTATTTACGAAGCATGTTAGTGAATAATTATCGTTGATTATTCACATCTATACTGATTATTGAGATTTGCACCTTGTGCAATTGAATTACTGTTCTATTATTATTGAACTATGAATTAAATTAAAGTTCTTTCACGCATGAACTATTTATGAGATAGATCTATGCTAATTGTATCAGCTCGATCAAGCATATCTAAATTTGTTAAATCAAATGTGTTTTAAAAGCTGTTCTTGTTAAATTAATATGGCAAGAACTCTTGGCTGAGAAAAGAACGAATTTGATTAAAGCATGATATCAATGTTGGATTATTAAGTGTTTATGCATAAATCATGGGGTATGAAAGGCTGATCCCCTTGATTACCAAAACTTATTAAAAGGTCCAGTTTAAATGCTGAGAACCTTGACAAATGTTCATGATTATTTCAAATCACTCAGTACTTGTTATTTAATTATTCGAATATTCAACCGTTGACTATTAATTCATGTTCCTTCACAATTTTTATACTGTTATTGAACATTGAAAGCAAAACTTTTTTCTAATCATGATATATCTCCCTTGTGTTTAAACTTGCTAAGCAAATTAGTTGCTTACTGTAATATCCCGAATGTTAATGAGTTAGTAAATCATGATATTAAATTATTATGATGATTGTGACAGACAATGATTCTCAGAAAAAGAAATTGATGGTTAAAGAAAGGATAATACTCAGAGTATAATTGAGTTGATAAAGATTATGTAATAAAACCTACAAGAATTTGTTAAGGAAGTGGATTAAATAGGCGATGTAAAACCTATGTTATAGTAATATGTTGAAATTATTCAACGATAAAATTTTAGAAGAAATTAGATGAAAACCGAGTAAGAGGTTTGATATTTGTGATTCCGAGAACGGAATCCTTATAAGGAGGGAAGGATGTGACAACCAGAATTTTCGAGAATAATTATAATAAGAATTTAATAAAGAATAATTCTTATTATGATTCGAGTTTGAATATACATGTGTTATATATATCTATGTGATTTTTGGTGAGCTTAATATGTATATATATAAATGTGAAATATATACATAGATTCAGAATGAATGAGTTAATAGTTAATTATTATAACGATCGCGAGTCGTGGGTAGCTTGGTAATTCGAACTTATGAATATTATTGAATAAAATAAACTTTTATTAATAATATTATGTGTTAAGCGTTTAAAGGTTATATTATGACCTAGATTATGTGTAGGCGATGATTGGTATATATGAAAGTGTTCGTATAAGCCAATTTAGTGGTTTCGAGAAATATCGTTAGAATGCTATTTATTGGATTAAATAAATAGTTGAAAGATAATATTATTGAACGCGTTATTTATTATAAAGGTACTAACCCAAATTATGGGTGGGATATATGTACGTTGATGTATATGATTATGGGGAGTTAATCGGGAAGAGTAGCGATCGCGAATCATGAATACTCCTGTAATTTGGGTTTATTAATATTATTAAATGGATTAAATATTATTTTCTTACGTGACGTGTTCTAAGGTTATTTTATAACCTGGATGATGTCAACGTATGAATTTTTATGCGTTATTGAACCGTAGGAGTGAATAATTGATTTTGCGAAAGATCGTAAAATCATTATTCATGGGCACGTTTCCCGATGCACTATTCACGCCCAAATATTTTTACGTCTTTTCGATTTCTATTAATTTTGTTAAGACGTGTGGGCGAAGAAATAATTTTTCCAAGCGTCGGAAATTTTATTTAAGCCCGAACGAGATTTATTTCGTATCCGAAAGGTATTATATGGGTATTCCGAATAAATGGACAAATCCCATAATAATTATTTTACGCGTCCCAATATATTTATGATAATACCCATTTTAATTACGGGAAGAGTTATTGAGCAAATTGAGTACAAAAGTGAGAGTATTTGGTTATATTTTTGGGTATTGGGTATTTTAATTGTTGCTTGTTGAGCAAATGGGAGACAAACAAACTCCATGCACCAATAAGAATGAAGTAGGAGACATGCTAGCCAATAGGAATTTAGCCAAGGAGGGAGTGTCGGCCAAGAGTGACCTTATGCCAAACACCATGTGCATAGAGAAGCCAAGTTGGAAGACATGCTCCTCAAATTCATTTTCAAGGAGTTTGGTTTTGTAAACCCATTTCACCCTCCCATGTTGTCCATCCGACTCCTCCTCTTCCATTCTACCATACTTAGCTCATTTGCAACAAGGAAGAGAGTGGGAAGAGAGCAAGGAATCAGCAGAAGAAAGAAGGAGAAACAAATGAAAGAGAAAGGAGAAGAAGAAGATAAGGGTTCGGGTGAAGAAGGAGAAGAGAAGAGGAGAAGGAGAAGCGTGAGAAGGAGCAAGATGAAGCCCTAACAAACCTCCATAACCTTCAAGAAATAAGAAACAAGAGGTAATCTTCTCTTCCACCATCTCTCCTCCATTTTTGAGTTTTTTCAAGCTTTTCGAGCTTTTGGTAATGGGTTTTGATTTTTGAAACTTTTTGGTTGTTATTGTTAGTTGTGGTTGCTTAATAATGTTACCAAGACATTAAAGTGGAACAAAAACGAAGAAAAATCCGTACCTTTGCTTAAGAAGGATGAAGAACATGAAGAACAATGAACTTTGGACATGAACTTGGACATTTGGACGATTTAGAGGACTTTGTAGCTATAATTTCGTATTTGTTTAATTTATTTGTTGTTATGATGTTGTAATTCCATGTGTTACGAAGTTAACCCAGTTGGAACGGAGTAAAAATAAGTTAAAACAAAGATTTGGTGAAGATTTTTGTGAAGAACACGAAGAACACCAAGAACACAAAAATATAGCATGAGTTGATACTTTGGCCTAAGATTTGGCCATGTTAATGTTAATGGATAGCTATGAATTTTTGATATGTTATACCCTATGTCTTAGGAGTCCATAGAGTCCGGAACGGACCAATTTGAACGTGTATTGAGGGAGTTATGGTGATTGGAAGCAAGATAGGTCTAGAACACCAAAACAGAGTATTCCGGGAACAAAACGGGTTGGAGACTCAGGCCGAGCGCCTAAGGCACTGGCTAGGCGCTGGCCATGAGCCCAGCTACTGTGAGAGAGTGCCTAGAGCGCTGCCCAAAGGCCATTTTGGGCGCCTAAGGCACTGGTAAAGAAACTGTGCAAAACCGCTCCAACGTCCTTTAGTAAAATGAGCATAACTTTCTCATACGAACTTGGATTGAGTCGATTCAAGATGATTCAGAAAGAGGACGAGTAGACCTACAACTTTCGTTCTTTAAGTTTTTTGATTTGAGGTCGTCATCAATTCCCAAATTGACCATTTGTATGAATGATGTGTTTTTGGAGGCAATCGGAGAGTGTCGGGCATGAGCGTAAGCACGCGTAATGCTCCCGACAATGTTAAATGATATTCTAAGTTCTATAACATGATTTATTATGATATATAATGATACTTAATATTAACCATTGAGTATTAGACAATTCGAGTGGGTGTGCTAAGCGTACACAATCGCGTGTCACTTGTACGTCCGAATAGGCAAGTGTGGCGTACGGACATGCAAACGTCGTAACGCCGTAACAAGTGTGTATAACCTTGTTTAATATTTTGTTTCTAATAATAATGAAACATGATAGAGTGTTATAACCCAATGTATGAGCATGCTAAGCACACGCAAAAGAGGCGAATTAGGCGTGTGACGTGTAAACATCGAAACGCCGTGTAAAGTGTTAATGAACTTAAATAATGTTTCGATTCAAATGAAACTAACATTATAGTATATGGAATGGGGTTAATATAACCAATAAGTATTGATGATGATAAGGGTCGTAACGTTTTCAAACGACGCGACGCCTAGTAACATTTTAGAGTTAATCGCGTTTATTAATTTATAATGCGCGAACAATATGAGATAAGAGTTGTTATATTGTAAACCATTATATGAAGCCTTTTTAGTGGCTGATTGGTATTTTATTGTTAAATAAATTGTGTAGGATATTTGAAGGACGAGCCATCATAATTTGGCAAGGAACGCTTAAAGGCAAGTTCTTTTAGTAACTTGTTGACTTGTTTAAATGTATTGATGTACATGACTTGATTACTAAATCTTTTCTTATTATGTGGATTATATGCGAGCATGATTAAAATGTGCACAATGTGCAATTATGTGACTATATTGTTCTATGTGGAACTTGAACTATTGTGAATATACAATGTGAGATGCATGGAGTATGCTATGAGATACATGATACATATATATAGATGAGTTGCATAAGATTTATAATGCATGAAGTATGCTATGAGATACATGATGCATATATATAGATGAATTGCATAAGATTTATAATGCATGAAGTATGCTATGAGATACATGATGCATATATATAGATGAATTGCATAAGATTTATAATGCATGAGTAAGATGCATAGTATGAGAATCATGATGCATGGATAAATGCAAAACTTATGTGTTACGTGAAGCATGAAATGTGAAAACTGTTAGTTCTTGTTGAGCCGTCGTGCTCATTCTTACAAAATTTAAACTTTTGCAGATTTTACAATGCAATACAATTATCTTAATATTGTGGTGATAAGGATTAGAGAGGCATGGAAACAGGAAGGTTGCTAAATATTTCTTTATTGTAATTACTTAGCTGTGATGACGGTATATGATGTACGTGAATTTGACTATATAAACCTTGAGTTAAAAATAGAGGTTATCCATTATAGTAGTTAAGACGTGATTATGTTAGTTATTTGTTATAGTAAACTACAAGGATGATGATGATGTATAAAGGATATTTTTGTAACGAATGTATAGCTGTTGAATAACTTTGCGAATATTCAGGGATCGAATAAAATCAGAATTTGAACCATGCGTTCACATAGGAGATTCTGTAAATGATCATGGTATTTATTCAACCTTGATTATAAGTGTATTATTAAAGGTTTTCGTGTTTGGTACTAGATTTGGATTTGTTGTAATATCATTATAATTACATTCTTGTAGTAAGATTATGTTTTAGTTATGGTTTTGAGGCTTGGGACGACAATATTTATATCATATCAATGTAAATATTTTTATTATTCTGCAATAAGTTATTGTTAGATTGATATATGCGTGGCACAGTGATGCACCGAATTCGTGGATAAGGTAACTCGGATTTGGGGGCGTCACAGGTTGGTATCAAAGCTGTAGGTTATAAACCTTAGGCGGAAGTACCTTAGGCTATAACCTTAGAGAAGAAAGGTATAGGTGATATAGAGATAAACTCAGATAGAGTTTAAATAATAAGAAATAGATTTAGAAAATTCCTATAGAGAGGAATCAAGATATAATAGGAAGATTCAAAGAAGAATCTTGATGCGTTATAAAAGATGAGAATTTGGAGTTACCTGACTCCAGCAATAAAGATGATAAGTGTTGATAAATAGATGAGGTCTATAAGACAAAGATGCAATAAAATCATATATTATGATTAGGGAGAAGAGTATAAAAGATCGTAGGATGAAACAATGGTAGGATAAGGAAGATCGTAATGTAAAACGATTGTAGAGTAAGATCACGAAGTGATTGGATTAAGTCATAGAATGGCAGATTATCAAGTGAATGATTGAAAATTTTAGCTCAATGCTATAGATAGATAGTACTATGAGATAGTACGAGTAAAACTCTAAAAGAGTTATGGATGATGAAACACGAATTAAATCCTTGTTGAGCAATGAGTAAGCTAGGATTGAGGGTGATTTCAATTGAGGACTCATGTTAGTGGCTGAGTTGTACAATTCCTTGTATGGGCAGGGAATTCGTGCTTGGTTTGAGAACCACTTAGCTTCCTATATTGGTATAGTGGTTGAGTTGAACAATTCCTTGTATGGGCGGGGAATTTGTGCTTGGTGTAACAACCGCTTAGCTTCCTATATTGATTAGTGGCCGAGTTGATCGATTCCTTGTATGGGCAGGGGATTGTGATGGGTTCGACAATCACTTAGCTTCCTATATTGATAATCGTTGGGATCTGGTATCGCGCTATCGCTATACGTATGACGAGAAGGTGATTCTTTTCTCATACCTATATTTGATGGTTAGAGAATAATAAGATTAGGTGCGAGTTCTTGAAACTCATACTTATGGTAAGTTCGTGACTCATAATCATATGGTATGTTTTGAACCCCTCAGCGTATGGACAGTCCTTGATTTGTTCTTGGACTACGTATTGCTAGGACAAGTTCCTAAACTCATATTATTGTGGCAAGTTCCTGAACTCATAATGTGTGGTAAGTTGATGAACTATATTGGGGTATAGGAAAGTCATAGAGCGAGAATTGTTAATTCTTAATATGATGAGCTTGGATGGAGTTAGAAATAGATAGAATTATTAAATAGTGGAGAAATGGGAGAAATTGAAGTTAATGAGGAGACATGAATATTCCAAATCTTCTAGCTATGCTAGACTTCGAAATTTATTGACTTCGTGCTGACATTTGCACTTTTGCTCTTCGAAAAATGTAGAGGGCCAGATTTCTGGACCAAGGATTTTTAAATGTACTATTATTCATATGTCTATGCTAATAGTTTCGGCTAGACAAAGTTGATTTGAAAATATCAAAATGTATTTTTAAATTGTCATCAATGCATCATGAAACCTGGTGTAGAATGACAGATGATGGAGTCATCAATGTAGATTAACCTAGTGTTGGATGTGATCATAGTATCGTCAACCCACAATGGTATGATGTAGTATGACAAAATCACGAAATGACGGAATCCTCAACGGACTGTAGAAACAGTGCGGTATCATGACGTCATAAAATGAATTTTGTTTTCTTTAAAGTATGAAAAAGTATGCCAATTGAGTTGGCTAAAGTATTTTGATTGATGTCCGAATCGTTGATGTGAGTCTAAGCTATTTGATTCGGCTAGACAAATATTGAAATGTTTTATTGAATGTTTTTGAGTTGAGGTGAACAACCCTAATATTGGGGTATTTTATGTCTGAAAAACCCCAACTGTTTGGCTAGAGAGTTGTGCACAACGCAAAAGTACGACAGGCTGATCACCTAAAGTACAACCAAGAGGTAGTTTACTGTCTTTATGACTATAAACAGACCTAGCAGAGGTAGTTTACTGTCTTTATGACTATAAACAGGCCTAGTAGAGGTAGTTTGCTGTCTTTATGACTGTAAGCAGGCCTAGTAAAGAATGTTTACAGTCCTAGTGATTGTTAACTTCTAGGTTTATGGTGGAAATACCATTAAACCGAGTATGTCATTCATGGTCTTTATGACCCCTCAGCATAATATGAAAAGTTTTTAAGGAATATTCTATTTCCTATTTATTCAAGTTACTTCACAATTATCGAACAATTGTTGAAGGTTCCTATTATTTGGAAAATTGATTGTGGGAAGGGTAATTTTCCCAAGAAGAAGTAGTCGTGGAATGCGATAATTTTAAGTGAATCCTTGAAAGAGGATAGTGTAAAGTTTAGATTGAAAACCTAGTTATGATGAGTAGAATGAGTAGAAATGATTAAGCTAAAATTTCGAGGACGAAATTCTTAGAAAAAGAGGTGAATGTAATATTCCGAATGTTTATGAGTTAGTAAATCATGATATTAAATTATTATGATGATTGTGACATACAATGATCCTTAGAAAAGGAAATTGATGGTTAAAGAAAGGATAATACTCAGAGTATAATTGAGTTGATAAAGGTTATGTAATAAAACCTACAAGAATTTGTTAAGGAAGTGGATTAAATAGGCGATGTAAAACCTATGTTATAGTAATATGTTGAAATTATTCAACGATAAAATTTTAGAAGAAATTAGACGAAAATCGAGTAAGAGGTTTGATATTTGTGATTCCGAGGACGGAATCCTTATAAGGAGGGAAGGATGTGACAACCCGAATTTTCGAGAATAATTATAATAAGAATTTAATAAAGAATAATTCTTATTATGATTCGAGTTTGAATATACATGTGTTATATATATCTATGTGATTTTTGGTGAGCTTAATATGTATATATATAAATGTGAAATATATACATAGATTCAGAATGAATGAGTTAATAGTTAATTATTATAACGATCGCGAGTCGTGGGTAGCTTGGTAATTCGAACTTATGAATATTATTGAATAAAATAAACTTTTATTAATAATATTATGTTTAGCGTTTAAAGGTTATATTATGACCTAGATTATGTGTAGGCGATGATTGGTATGTATGAAAGTGTTCGTATAAGCCAATTTAGTGGTTTTGAGAAATATCGCTAGAATGCTATTTATTAGATTAAATAAATAGTTAGAAGATAATATTATTGAACGAGTTATTTATTGTAAAGGTACTAACCCAAATTATGGGTGGGATATATGTACGTTGATGTATATGATTATGGGGAGTTAATCGGGAAGAGTAGCGATCGCGAATCGTGAATACCCTTGTAATTTAGGTTTATTAATATTATTAAATGGATTAAATAATATTTTCTTACGTGACGTGTTCTAAGGTTATTTTATAACCTGGATGATGTCAACGTATGAATTTTTATGCGTTATTGAACCGTAGGAGTGAATAATTGATTTTGCGAAAGATCGTAAAATTATTATTCACGGGTATGTTTCCCGATGCACTATTCACGTCCAAATATTTTTATGTCTTTTCGATTTCTATTAATTTTGTTAAGACGTGTGCGCGAAGAACTAATTTTTTCAAGTGTCGGAAATTTTATTTAAGCCCGAACGAGATTTATTTCGTATCCGAAAAGTATTATATGGGTGTTCCGAATAAATGGACAAATCCCATAATAATTATTTTACGCGTCCCAATATATTTATGATAATACCCATTTTAATTACGGGAAGAGTTATTGAGCAAATTGAGTACAAAAGTGAGAGTATTTGGTTATATTTTTGGGTATTGGGTGTTTTAATTGTTGCTTGTTGAGCAAATGGGAGACAAACAAACTTCATGCACCAATAAGAATGAAGTAGGAGACATGCTAGCTAATAGGAATTTAGCCAAGGAGGGAGTGTCGGCCAAGAGTGGCCTTATGCCAAACACCATGTGCATAGAGAAGCCAAGTTGGAAGACATGCTCCTCAAATTCATTTTCAAGGAGCTTGGTTTTGTAAACCCATTTCACCCTCCCATGCTGTCCATCCGACTCCTCGTCTTCCATTCTACCATACTCAGCTCATTTGCAATAAGGAAGAGAGTGGGAAGAGAGCAAGGAATTAGCAGAAGAAAGAAGGAGAAACAAATGAAAGAGAAAGGAGAAGAAGAAGAAAATAAGGGTTCGGGTGAAGAAGGATAAGAGAAGAAGAGAAGGAGAAGCGTGAGAAGGAGCAAGAGAGGAAGATGAAGCCCTAACAAACCTCCATAACCTTCAAGAAATAAGAAACAAGAGGTAATCTTCTCTTCCACCATCTCTCCTCCATTTTTGAGTTTTTTCAAGCTTTTCGAGCTTTTGGTAATGGGTTTTGATTTTTGGAACTTGTTGGTTGTTATTGTTAGTTGTGGTTGCTTAATAATGTTACCAAGACATCTTGTAAGCTATTAATGACATTAAAGTGGAACAAAAACGAAGAAAAATATGTACCTTTGCTTAAGGAGGATGAAGAACATAAAGAACAATGAACTTTGGACATGAACTTGGACATTTGGACGATTTAGAGGACTTTGTAGCTATAATTTCATATTTGTTTAATTTATTTGTTGTTATGATGTTGTACTTCCATGGGTTACAAAGTTAACCCAGTTAGAAGGGAGTAAAAAGAAGTTAAAACAAAGATTTGGTGAAGATTTTTGTGAAGAACACGAAGAACACCAAGAACACGAAAATATAGCATGAGTTGATACTTTGGTCTAAGATTTGGCCATGTTAGTGTTAATAGATAGCTCTGAATTTTTGATATGTTGTAGCCCTATGTCTTAGGAGTCCATAGAGTCTGGAACGGATCAATTTGAACGTGTATTGAGGGAGTTATGGTGATTGGAAGCAAGATAGGTCTAGAACACCAAAACAGAGCATTTCGGGAAGCAAAACGGGTTGGAGACTCAGGACGAGCACCTAAGGCACTGGCGACGAGCCCAGCTACTATGAGAGAGCACCTAGAGCGCTGCCCAAAGGCCATTTTGAGTGCCTAAGGCGTTGGTAAAGAAACTGTGCAAAACTGCTCCGACGTCCTTTAGTAAAATGAGCATAACTTTCTCATACGAACTTGGATTGAGTCGATTCAAGATGATTCGAAAAGAGGACGAGTAGACCTACAACTTTTGTTATTTAAGTTTTTCGATTTGAGGTCGGCATCAATTCCCAAATTGACCATTTGTATGAATGATGTGTTTTTGGAGGCAATCGGAGAGTGTCGGGCATGAGCGTAAGCACGCGTAATGCTTCCGACAATGTTAAATTATGTTCTAAGTTCTATAACATGATTTATTATGATATATAATGATACTTAATATTAACCATTGAGTATTAGACAATTCGAGTGGGCGTGCTAAGCGTACGCAATCGCGTGTCACTTGGACGTCCGAATAGGCAAGTGTGGCGTACGGACATGCAAACGTCGTAACGCCGTAACAAGTGTGTATAACATTGTTTAATATTTTGTTTCTAATAATAATGAAACATGATAGAGTGTTATAACCCAATGTATGAGCATGCTAAGCACACGCAAAAGAGGCGAATTAGGCGTGTGACGTGTAAACGTCGAAACGCCGTGTAAAGTGTTAATGAACTTAAATAATGTTTCCATTCAAATGAAACGAACATTATAGTATATGGAATGGGGTTAATATAACCAATAAGTATTGATGATGATAAGGGTCGTAACGTTTTTAAACGACGCGACGCCTAGTAACGTTTTAGAGTTAATCGCGTTTATTAATTTATAATGCGCGAACAATATGAGATAAGAGTTGTTATATTGTAAACCATTATATGAAGCCTTTTTAGTGGCTAATTGGTATTTTATTGTTAAATAAATTGTGTAGGATACTTGAAGGACGAGCCATCATAATTTGGCAAGGAACGCTTAAAGGCAAGTTCTTTTAGTAACTTGTTGACTTGTTTAAATGTATTGATGTACATAACTTGATTACTAAATCTTTCCTTATTATGTGGATTATATGTGAGCATGATTAAAGTGTGCACAATGTGCAATTATGTGACTATATTGTTCTATGTGGAACTTGAACTATTGTGAATATACAATGTGAGATGCATGAAGTATGCTATGAGATACATGATGCATATATATAGATGAATTGCATAAGATTTATAATGCATGAAGTATGCTATGAGATACATGATGCATATATATAGATGAATTGCATAAGATTTATAATGCATAAAGTATGCTATGAGATACATGATGCATATATATAGATGAATTGTATAAGATTTATAATGCATGAGTAAGATGCATAGTATGAGAATCATGATGCATGGATAAATGCAAAACTTATGTGTTACGTGAAGCATGAAATGTGAAAACTGTTAGTTCTTGTTGAGCCGTCGTGCTCATTCTTGCAAAATTAAAACTTTTATAGATTTTACAATGCAATGCAATTATCTTAATATTGTGGTGATAAGGATTAGAGAGGCATGTAAACAGGAAGGTTGCTAAATATTTCTTTATTGTAATTATTTTGCTGTGATGACGGTATATGATGTACGTGAATTTGACTGTATAAACCTTGAGTTAAAAATGAAGGTTATCCATTATAGTAGTTAAGACGTGATTATGTTAGTTATTTGTTATAGTAAACTACAAGGATGATGATGATGTATAAAGTATATTTTTGTAACGAATGTATAGCTGTTGAATAACTTTGCGAATATTCAGGGATCGAATAAAATCAGAATTTGAACCATGCGTTCACATAGGAGATTCTGTAAATAATCATGGTATTTATTCAACCTTGATTATAAGTGTATTATTAAAGGTTTTCGTGTCTGGTACTAGATTTGGATTTGTTGTAATATCATTATAATTACATTCTCGTAGTAAGATTATGTTTTAGTTATGGTTTCGAGGCTTGGGACGACAATATTTATATCATATCAATGTAAATATTTTTATTATTCCGCAATAAGTTATTGTTAAATTGATATATGCGTGGCACAGTGATGCACTGAATTCGTGGATAAGGTAACCCGGATTTGGGGGCGTCACACTTACCCTTGCTATATCATGACATTTATTTCAGTTAAGGTAGAAACGTCCAAAGGGGACAAAGGAAAAGGGAAGGTTCAAGAGTAGATGTTTGAGAAGGCTTATGTACTAGTTTATTTTAAATGCTATTTGGTTATGTAAACTCTTTAAAGTATTAAGAGTACGTTTTAAGTTAAGGTTAAAGAACCTTGGGACTATGATTGTAAGACTTTATTACTATTATGATAAACAATGTATGTTTATTCTTCCGCATTACTTAGAAAGTATGTTTGTTGTTTAGTATCGTGAACACCGAATTCGAGGTTTGGAAACCCCGTTTTGGGGGTGCCACAGGTTGGTATCAAAGTTGTAGGTTATAAACATTAGGAATGCGAAATCTAGGTTATAACCTTAGTAGAAAACTCATATAGAGTATGTAGGTGATGGGTTGAGGAGGTCCATCGAGTTTTAGTTGTATTGAATAAAATATCATTTTATTTTATCAATGAATATATTTTATTGTGGTACTGATGTTGGTTTTATGTGTGGTGTTTGTAAGATGTCGGACGAGAGACAGGATAGTCACTCTGTTGATCAGTTAGAGCCTATAGAGGATATGAATACTTCACTTGATTCGATGGGAGGATTACTCGACAGGATTCGCGAGCTTGAGGAGAGAGTAATCCAGCTAGAGGTAGAGAACCACACTCTGCAGGTTATAGAGCAGCAGTATAAGGATGCTGCGTATCAGGCACAGTTAGTGTCAACACAGGCTCATGAGAGTTTGGAGCTGACCAAGACACAACCAGTGGAAAAGAGGATTGAGAATCAAGCTCTTAAATTCGAGTTTGATTTGGAGATAGCTGATAAGATAAGAATTGAGAAGGCTTGGATCAAGGCAGCTAGGATCGTGGATCAGCTGCGAGAGGAGATGGCGGCCAAGGACGTTAGGATTGACACCTTGGGGAGGGCACTAGACACTGCCTATATGGGCCAGAGAGCTAGGGTGGTGAGGATGCGCTTCGAGGTTGGAGAGTCTAGTCGATCTGTTCGACGTCGAGTGCGTGGAGGTGCATCCCAGACTCAGGAGAACGAGCATGATGACGAGACTTCTTAGGATAAGCAGTGATGTTGGTAGATATGTTATGTAAATAGATTCACTAGTACTACTTTTGGTTTACTAGGGTTTATATTAACCTCAGCAAGTGCGAGGTAGTTTGTATGTAGGTTATATTTTTCACTTATGTAGGTAGGAAAGAATGTCTTAAGTGAATCCCATCTTTTGTTATTTAAAATGGGATGGTAGCATTTATAGCAATATACCTGTGATGAACGTGTAAGACACCAAAGTTGGTATATGAATATAAATGCATTATTATGATATGTGTTTGAGAATTTACATAGTAAATTGTCTATTTAATGTTATAAAAATTCAGTAAACTGAATCGGTATTTTTAGCAAACTTAACCCACTAATCGGGGAAGCAAAATTCTAAAGTTTGGTAATCTAAAACTTTCATATGATGATCATGTGATTGTTCGAATACAGTATTGTATTACATGCTAAATACTTATATGATAATAAAACCCGAGTAACGTGTTAGAACTTTGATTAACTAGATAATGCCGCCTAGACGAGTACTACGAAACTAAGAGATCGAAGAGTTAGTTAACAATGCGGAGGGAGCTCAACCAAACCCAATGCAAGACTTTATTAACATAATGGCAGAACCTATGTGGAATCAAGCACCAATCGCGGGAAACCAGATGGGAAACCAATTAGCCAATTTTAAAGACTTCAAGGCAGTAGGACCGCCAGAGTTTAGGGGAACAACAGACCCGATAGAGGCCCGGACGTGGATAAAGGAGATTGAAAAGGCTTTTGTTATTGCTAGAGTCACTAAGGAGCAGAAGACAATTTTTGCTACCTACTTAATGAAGGTGAGGCTAACTTTTGGTGGGAAGCCAACCAGAGCAAAGCCGGAACTGGAATTGTGACGTGGGAAGCATTCAAGACGTTGTTTTTTGAGAACTACTTCCCTGAGAGTACGCAGGCGAGAATGGAGATCAAGTTTTTGTAGCTGAAACAGGAAAATATGTAAGTGTTGGAGTACGCTATGAAATTCAATGAATTGGCCAGATTCATTCCACATCAGGTGGACACTGAGGTGAGGAAGGCAAGAAGATTCGAAAATGGGTTAATGCCATGGATCTATAGCAAGGTAGCAGTTTTACAAATTACGTCGTTCTCAACTTTGTTGGAGAAAACTCTCATTACTGAAGGTGGGAGTGAAGCAGTTTCGAAATATAATCGGGAAAAGAACAATAAGAAGGTAGATGGAGGAGGAAATTTGAATGTTAGCAGTGGTGGCAGCAACAACAAGAAGCGTAAATGGAGCAGTGGGGGTAGCAATTCCGAAATTCAGTAAGGGAGCGTGCAACAGAAGAAGCAGGTATGTGGGAGTTGTGGAAAGAGTCACTTGGGAGAGTGCATGAAAGGAAAAATAGTCTGTTATACCTGTGGACAAGAAGGGCATATTTCACCCAATTGTCCTAAGGCGAAGAAAGGAGGTTATTTTAATTGTGGAGAAGCGGGACATCGGATCAAGGACTATCCAAGGAAGAAAAGCACGGATGACGGAAGTGGCAATAGGGGCAACAACACTAGGGTAACCAATGGAGGACCAGCCCAGCTAAATAAGCCAACAGCGAGGACCTTCAACATGACAGTGAAAGATACTGTGGCATCCAGGGAGGTGTTGTCAGGTATTATTTCGATCAACGATATAAATGCCTATGTGTTATTTGATTCGGGAGCTTCATGTTCTTTTGTATCTGATGAATTTGCTCAAAGATTAAATTTACCTCGTGAACTATTAGAACACCCAATGAATGTAGAAGTAGCGAATAAAGAAATTATCCCTGTAGACTACATTCATAGGAATTATTGTGCTGATTTGAGAGGGTTTAAGCTTAACGTGGATTTGATACCGATTCGTCTTGGAGAGTTTGATGCAATCCTCGGGATGGATTGGTTATCGAGTCACGGAATAGTCATTGACTATAAGAAAAAGTGCGTACACCTGAAGACTCCGAATAAGTCAAAGGTGGTATTTTATGGTAGTAAATTGCCGAGACAATCTTGTTGTCTAATGACGATGCAAGCAAAGAGGTTGCTTATGAAGGGTTGCATAGGTTATTTGGCTCATGTTGTGGATACTCGCAGAGTCGAGGGTGAACTGGGTCAGATACCTATTATAAGGGAATTTGTTGATGTCTTCCCAAATAAGATTTTGGGATTGCCACTAGATAGAGAGGTAGAGTTTGTTATTGATTTGGCATCAGGGACAACACTGGTATCTAAAGCGCTGTATCATATGGCTCCGATAGAAATGAAAGAACTAATGGTTCAACTGCAAGAGTTGTTAGATAAGGGATATATTCGACCAAGCGTATCACCTTGGGGAGTGCTAGTTTTATTCGTAAAGAAGAAAGATGGGTCATTAAGGCTTTGTATCGACTACCGAGAGTTGAACAAAGTCACAATTAAGAACAAGTACCCGTTGTCCAGGATCGACGATTTATTTGATCAGTTAAAGGGGGCGAAGTACTTTTCGAAGATCGATTTAAGGACTGGTTGTCACTAATTGAAGGTAAAACAGGACATTCCGAAAACGGCATTCAGGACTCGGTATGGACACTTTGAGTTTCTGGTAATGTCATTTGGGTTAACGAATGCGCCAACAGCATTCATGGATTTGATGAACAGAGTGTTCAAGCAGTATTTGGATAGGTTTGTTATCGTATTCATCGATGACATTCTGGTGTATTCAGAGACGGAGGAAGAGCACGTTGAACATCTAAGAATAGTGTTGGAGACGTTGAGGAGGGAGAAGTTGTATGCAAAATTCTTCAAGTGTGAATTTTGGTTTCAGAGAGTGCAGTTTTTGGGTCACATTATCAACAAGGATGGAGTTTCAGTGGATTCGACAAAAGTAGAAGCGGTTATCAACTGGGAGCAGCCGCAGACGCCGACAGAGATCAGGAGTTTCTTGGGATTAGCAAGATACTACAGAGATTCATCCAGGATTTTTCAAAGATAGCATCGCCATTGACCAACCTTACTAGAAAGAAAGTGAAGTTTGTTTAGACGGAGAAATGTGAGGAGAGTTTCAAAGAGTTGAAGAAGAGGCTCAGTCAAGCACTTGTGTTGGCCTTTCTAGACTACACGGGAGGATTTGTAGTGTATAGTGATGCATCACACAAGGGTCTTAGCTGTGTACTGATGCAGCATGGCAAGGTCATTGCGTACGTTTCACGTCAGCTGAAGGACTATGAGAAGGGTTATCTGACTCATGACCTGGAGTTAGCAGCAGTAGTTTTTGCCTTGAAGATTTGGAGGAATTATTTATATGGCGAGAAGTGTGAGATATATACGGATCATAAAAATCTGAAGTATATCTTCACACAGAAGGAGCTAAACATGAGGTAGTGCCGATGGCTAGAGTTGATTAAAGATTATGATTGTGAGATTCTATATCATCCAGGCAAAGCAAATGTAATGGCAGATGCCTTGAGCAGAAAACGCAGGGAAAAGTTACTGAAATTGACCATTCAAGAGGAGTTAGTGAAAGATTTCGAACGTCTGGAATTGGAAATCAAGTATCTGATGGAGACCGACGAAAAATTATTTACAGTTGTAGCAAGCCCGACCTTATTAGATAAGGTTAAAGAGGCACAAGAAGATTGCGACAACATCAAGAAGCGGTTAACTGAAGGTGACGAATTGAAATACAAGATTGATGGCACCGGACTGCTGAGATTCAAAGGACGAATTTGGATACCGTCAGTACCAGAACTAAGAGAGGAGATTTTGCAAAAAGCATACAGTACGAGGTACTCGATACACCCAGGAAGCACAAAGATGTATCAAAATTTGCGTCAACACTTTTGGTGGCCAAACATGAAGAGAGAGGTTACGGAATGCGTCAACAAATATCTAACTTGTCAGAGAGTTAAGGCAAAGCATCAACGACCGAGTGGATTACTACAGCCGTTAGAAATTCTAGAATGGAAATGGGAGCACATCATGATGGATTTTGTGGTGGGACTTCCAACAACGCAAAAAGGGCACGACGCCATATGTGTAGATCGTCTTACGAAGTCAGCTCACTTTTTGCCGATCAAGATCAGGTATAGTTTGGACTAGCTAGCCAAATTATATATCAAAGAAATTATCTCGAGACATGGAGTACCAATATCTATTGTATCGGATAGAGATCCGCGATTCACGTCAAACTTCTAGAAGAGTCTTCAAGAAAAAATGGGGACGCAGCTACGGATAAGCACCGCATATCATCTGCAGACCGATGGGCAAAGTGAGAGAACGATTCAAACACTTCAAGGGTGATGGACTTCAAGGGTAGCTGGGAGGATCATCTTCCATTAGTAGAGTTTGCATACAACAATAGTTATCACTTCAGCATTGGAATGCCGCCGTACGAAGCATTGTATGGGAGGAAATGCAGAACGCCCTTATGCTGGGATGAAGTTGGTGAACGCAGGCTGTTGGGACCAGAATTAGTGCAGCAGACAGTAGAGATCATCAAGGTGATAAGAGCCCAACTAGTAGCAGCTCAAGATCACCAGAAGAAGAATGCAGACTTACATCTTAAGAAAAGAGATTTTGAAGTGGGAAGCTATGTGTTTTTGAAAGTATCTTCCTGGAAAGGGAAGATAAGATTTGGAAAGAACGGTAAGTTGAGTCCAAGATTTATTAGACCATTTAAGATCTTGAGGAAGATAGGCGAAGTGGCGTACGAGGTAGCTCTACCTCCTGAACTGGAACATATTCATAATGATAGACTCCACGGCATGCTTGCGTGAGGTGGTCGTCGCCCGGATCGTTTCCAACAAGTTGATAGGATGGATAGCTTGCAACACCTTAACCCCTCGCCTATATATAGACGGTAATCTTGGTACAATTGCTTGCTTAGGAAATCTGCGTAGGGTGAACACCAACGACACCTCGACCCCTCGCTTATATTGAAGCGGTAACCTCGGTACAATCGACGATTGATGCGGTAGAAAACGCCACACACAACTATGATTGGTTGTATGATAAGTCAATTATGAATCTCAAAGAAGAACTAAGGAACACTTAGGAATTCTCAAAGAACCACAAGTAGAGAAACAAACTCACAATAATATTGATAATGCTGAAAATTGGTATAAAGTTGGTTGTACAAGCCTAGCATCACTTGGTATTTATAGGAACTCATGGTGTGCTAACCCATCACCATAAGTCAAGATCTAACAACTAATCACATCACATGCATCAGCCATCCAAAGAGTTTATCACCCCAAAAACATGTCCATGTGATGTGCTAAAAAGTCTAAATTTGACAACTAATCTGATCAGCACATTGCAAGCTATTTTTGCATTTGAAAATCACCAAATTTGGACTTGGGCAAAGCATGAAAGTTGTAGCCCTAGAAGTGTAGGCAAATTTAGGCTTTTGAATCACCTCATTTGGAGTTTGGAAACTCAAGTTATGGCCAAAATACGAACTGATGTCAAACTAGTCCAAAAGTGCGGAAATGCTGATTCTTTTGTGTCGGTTCGGGTATGCTTGCTTCCAATGTGTTTATGAACTTCGCGTGCTTGTAACCCGTCTCTATAACCTCTATGCTCGATCCAACCTCGGTCCATAATTTATGAATCATCCCGTTAAGTCCTTCTTTGAAGCGTTTAGCTCGTGTTCTCATAATGGGCCCAAGTGGCATATGCAATGGATCCACTTGTGTTTTGTCAAGGGCTTGTGAGCTAAGGATGTCCTCATCATACCTCTCCTCTTGAAAAGGATTTGTCCTCAAATCTTCACCTACGTCAAACGGGCTTAGATCAGAAACGTTGAAAGTTGCACTAACATTATACTCACCGGGTAAGTCCAATTTGTAAACATCGTTGTTAATGCGTTCAAACACTTGAAATGGTCCATCTCCTCTTGGAAGTAATTTCGAACGCCTTTGAGTAGGAAATCTTTCCTTACGCATGTGTAGCCATACCCAATCCCCGGGTTCGAAGATTACTTGACGCCGACCCTTGTTGGCCTGTTTGACATATTGATCCGTCCTCTTCTCAATGTTGAGTCTTGTCTTCTCATGTATCTGCTTAATAAAATCAGCTCTGTTTTTGCCATCCATGTTAGTATACTCAGAAACAGGTAATGGTGACAAATCCAAGGGTGTTAAAGGATTAAAGCCATACACAATTTCAAAAGGTGAGAATTTAGTAGCAGAGTGAACAGACCTATTATAAGCAAACTCAACATGTGGTAGACACTCTTCCCAAAGCTTAATATTCTTTTTAATGACAGCCCTCAATAAAGCAGATAGAGTTCTATTAACTACTTCTGTTTGGCCGTCAGTTTGTGGATGACAAGTAGTTGAAAACAACAGTTTAGTTCCTAGTTTACACCACAAAGTTTTCCAAAAATAGCTTAAGAACTTAGCATCTCTATCCGAAACAATTGTTCGGGGCATGCCATGCAAACGTACAATGTCTCTAAAGAATAAATCAGCAACATGGGATGCATCATCAGCTTTGTGGCATGGGATAAAATGTGCCATTTTTGAAAATCTATCCACGACCACAAATATAGAATCATGACCATGCTTAGATCTAGGTAAACCCATCACAAAGTCCATAGATAAATCAATCCAAGGTTCACTCGAAATAGGCAATGGTGTGTATAACCCATGGGGTTGAACACGAGATTTAGCCTGACGACATGTAATGCATCTATCACAAATTCTTTCCACATCTCGTTTCATATGGGGCCAATAGAAATGTTCTTTTATCACAGATAAGGTCTTATCAACACCAAAATGTCCCATCAAACCACCTCCATGTAACTCTCGAACCAATAACTCACGCAAAGAACATGCAGGTATACATAATCGATTCTCACGAAACAAGAATCCATCCATCTTGAAGTATTTACCTACAACATTCTTTCCACAATTTTTAAACTCTTCACAGAAATCATGGTCATTATCATATAATTCTTTGATTTGTTCAAAACCAAGTAATTTTGTGTCAAGAGTATTTAACAACACATACCTTCGCGAAAGAGCATCGGCCACGACATTTTTCTTACCTTGCTTATAGCGAATGACGTATGGAAATGTCTCGATGAACTCCATCCATTGTGCATGTCTCTTGTTCAACTTGTGTTGGCCTTTTAAATATTTCAATGATTCATGATCCGTGTGAATCACAAATTTCTTAGGCCACAGGTAATGTTGCCAAGTCTCCAATGATCGAACTAAGGCATATAACTCCTTGTCATAGGTAGGATAGTTCAAAGCTGCTCCACTCAATTTTTCACTGAAATATGCCACTGACTTTCCTTCTTGCATCAACACAGCTCCAATGCCTAAACCTGAAGCATCACATTCAATTTCAAAGGTTTTAGTGAAATTAGGCAATACAAGTAAAGGAGCGTTAGTTAATTTTTCTTTAATCAATTGAAACGCCTTTTCCTGTGCATCACCCCACTTGAATCCTACACTTTTTTTGATTACTTCGGTGAGTGGTGTTGTGACTTCACTGAAATTTCTTACAAACCGCCTATAGAAACTTGCGAGCCCATGAAAACTACGAACTTGACTGACATTCGTAGGAGTTGGCCATTCTCGGATTGCTCGTATCTTCTCATCGTCAACCTGTACTCCCTGTGCACTGACAACAAAGCCAAGAAACACAACTCGATCCGTACAAAATGTGCATTTGTCCATATTAGCATACAATTTTTCTTTTCGAAGCACATCTAGGACAGATTTTATATGCAATGCATACTCAACTAAATCCTTGCTGTAGATCAAAATATCATCAAAGTAGACAACTACAAATTTCCCAATGAAGGGACGCAAAACATGGTTCATTAATCTTATGAACGTGTTAGGAGCATTAGTTAAACCAAAAGGTAAAACTAACCACTCATATAACCCATATTTTGTTTTAAAAGCAGTTTTCCATTCATCTCCCTCATGCATTCTAATCTGATGATAACCACTCTTCAAATCAATTTTAGAAAACACACAAGATCCATGCAATTCATCTAACATATCATCTAACCTCGGAATGGGATGTCGATATTTTACCGTGATGTTATTTACCGCTCGACAATCAATGCACATACGCCACTTCCCATCCTTTTTAGGTACTAAGATAACTGGAACCGCACATGGACTCATGCTTTCCCTCACGAACCCCTTGTCCATTAGCTCGTCAACTTGCCTTTGCAATTCCTTTGTTTCCTTGGGATTGCTTCAGTATGCCGGACGGTTTGGGATGGTCGCGCCAGGGACGAAATCAATTTGATGCTCAATTCCCCAAATGGGTGGTAATCCCTGTGGAAGTTCCTCGGGAAATACATCTTGATAATCCTGTAGAAGAGCAGAAACAACACTAGGCAAAGAAGATCTATTAGCGTTAGTATTTAAAAGTGCCTCCTTATATTGAAGTACAATCATTGGCTTTTTAGAATCCAAAGCTCGCCTTACATCACTCCTTTTTGCAAAAATATTTGTTTTTCTCTCTTGTCCTTTCTTTTTTTCTCTCTCTTTTGTTTTTTTGTTTTCATGATCTCTCTGTAAATGCATTTGATCCTCATGCACCTGTTTTGGTGACATAGGACACAAGGTAACTTTCCTTTGATTGTGAACAAAAGAGTGCTCATTAGTAAAACCATTGTGTTTTACTCGCCGATCGAACTGCCAAGGCCTCCCAAGTAGCAAGTGACCCGCCTGCATAGGAATTACATCACATAGAATCTCATCGACATACTTCCCAATTGTAAACGGAACTGATACTTGCTTGGTTACTTTGATGTCGCCGCTGTCATTGAGCCACTGCAATCGATATGGATGAGGATGTTTGAGGTTGTAAGTCCCAATTTTTCCACCATAGCAATACTTGCAACATTTGTACAGCTCCCACCATCAATCACGACACAACAGATCTTACCATTTACCATGCATCTAGTATGAAACAGATTTTCTCTTTGTTCAGTGCTCTCTTCTTTTACCTGTGTACTAAGCATTCTTCGAGTAACCAACACTTCACCATGCATAGCAACCTCTCTATCTTCCTCCAATGATGACATAGAGTCATTGTCACTTTCTTCTTCCTCGGTTTCCACTTCTCCATTATCAAGCAATAACATAGTTCTTTGATTTGGGCATTGATTTGTAATATGTCCCCTGCCTTGACATTTAAAGCATACAATATCTCGATTACGACTAGTAGAAGGTGGATTAGTTTTACCTTGCAATCCTTGAGTAGTCGCTCCTTGCTTGATTTCTGTCTTTGGTTTGAAAACAGTTGGCTTGTCCTCGCGTTTCACATTATTGGGCTTCCATGATGGTCCTGTGGTAGGATTTGTTCGCTGACCACCTCTCCTCTTAAGTTGTTTCTCTATTTTGATAGCCATGTGCACCATATCTTCCAATATCACATAGTGTTGACGCTCCACCAAATCTGCAATTTCCCAATTTAACCCTGCTGAAAATCGGGCCATGGTTGCCTCATTATCCTCGTCGATGTCAGCCCTAGACATTAACATTTCCATTTCCTTGAAGTAGTCCTCCACACTCTTACTTCCCTGTTTCAAGTTTTGTAAGTTTCGAAATAGATCTCGGTAGTAGTGGCTTGGTACAAACCTCTTTTTCATTACCGCTTTCATTTCTGCCCAAGTCTCTATTGGACGTTCTCTGCACCTTCTTCGGCTGGTCATCAATTGATCCCACCAAGTAACTGCATAATCTGAAAATTCTGTGGTTGCAATTCTAACTTTCTTGAGATCCGAGTAATTGTGACAATCAAATATCCACTCCATTTTCTTCTCCCACTCTAGGTATGCCTCGGGATCACTCCTGCCTTGGAATGGGGGAATTTTCATTTTGATGCTATCGAGGTTGTTGTCCTCTCGATTTCGGCCGCCTCTATCCCTTGCAAAATGTCTCCTAGGGATAAGGCCGGTTTCTCGATCCTCTTCCTCGCTAAACCTTTCATCATAGTAATTTGTCTCCTCTAGTCTAGCTTCCTTTTGTTGAGCTTTTCCTTTCGGACGCCCACCCGGAAGGATTTGAGTTTGTTCCCCTCGAGTGTCACTCAACTGATCGATACGATCATGTACCTGCTCCATAGCCATTCCTAACTGTCGGGAAAATTCTTTCATCATTGCCTCCATCATGAGTTTTGGGTCAAAATTTGATGTAGAAGGTTCATTTTCAATTGCCTTATCTCTTGTGTTAGACATATTTTCTGCAAAACAAAGGTTAGTATAAAACAAGTTTCTCACCACTCCCTTACGTGTTTCGCTCAAACAATGTATTACACAAATATGAAACGCTCGTGTATCACACAAATGACTTTTACCCTCTAGTAATCTCACTACTCTTGCCTTTTTCCGCTCGTAGTTCTCTCTAATAGGTTCTTTTGAATTCACACAAATATTACCTCAATTTTTCAATTACAATCCAATAAGAACTTATCAAGATACAATATAGAAAGTATGACTCTCGAAATACCAATAAGACTTCACAATCGTCAAATATAATTATTTGCAAATGAAATCCCAATAATAGCAATCAACAATAATAATTTTCTGCAATATATTTTTTTTTTGCAGTTTTTTATTTTTTGCAGTTTTTTTTTTTGACTATGATCCAACAATAAAAGTAAAGATAAGTAACTTGATAGGAAACTTAGCTTTGATACCAAATGATAGACTCCACGGCACGCTTGCGTGAGGTGGTCGTCGCCCGGATCGTTTCCAACAAGTTGATAGGATGGATAGCTTGCAATACCTTAACCCCTCGCCTATATGTAGATGGTAATCTTGGTACAATTGCTTGCTTAGGAAATCTGCGTAGGGTGAACACCAACGACACCTCGACCCCTCGCTTATATTGAAGCGGTAACCTCGGTACAATCGACGGTTGATGCGGTAGAAGACGCCACACACAACTATGATTGGTTGTATGATAAGTCAATTATGAATCTCAAAGAAGAACTAAGGAACACTTAGGAATTCTCAAAGAACCACAAGTAGAGAAACAAACTCACAATAATATTGATAATGCTGAAAATTGGTATGAAGTTGGTTGTACAAGCCTAGCATCACTTGGTATTTATAGGAACTTATGGTGTGCTAACCCATCACCATAAGTCAAGATTTAACAACTAATCACATCACATGCATTAGCCATCCAAAGAGTTTATCACCCCAAAAACATGTCCATGTGATGTGCTAAAAAGTCCAAATTTGACAACTAATCTGATCAGCACATTGCAAGCTATTTTTGCATTTGAAAATCACCAAATTTGGACTTGGGCAAAGCATGAAAGTTGTAGCCCTAGAAGTGTAGGCAAATTTAGGCTTTTGAATCACCTCATTTGGAGTTTGGAAACTCAAGTTATGGCCAAAATACGAACTGATGTCAAACTAGTCCAAAAGTGCGGAAATGCTGATTCTTTTGTGTCGGTTCGGGTATTCTTGCTTCCAATGTGTTTATGAACTTCGCGTGCTTGTAACCCGTCTCTATAACCTCTATGCTCGATCCAACCTCGGTCCATAATTTATGAATCATCCCGTTAAGTCCTTCTTTGAAGCGTTTAGCTCGTGTTCTCGTAATGGGCCCAAGTGGCATATGCAATGGATCCACTTGTGTTTTGTCAAGGGCTTGTGAGCTAAGGATGTCCTCATCACATAATGTGTTTCATGTGTCAGTGTTACGACCATATAAGTCTGACTACAAGCACATGATATCGTACAAACCAATTCAGGTCGAAAAAGATTTGTCGTACGAGGAAATTTCGGTAGAAATTTTAGATAGAAAAGAGCAGAAGTTACAAAATAAGGTTATACATTATGTAAAAGTTCTTTGGAGGAACCATAATGCTGAAGAGGCTACGTGTGAACTCGAGGAAAAGATGAGGAAAAATTATCCACATCTTTTTGAGTAACCTTATGTGTAATTCCGGGGACAAAATTCTTATAAGGGAAGGGGGAGGATGTTATAACCCGGAATTTCAAGTCACTTTATTTGTATATGCATTATTGATATTTAAAACTTTGTGCTATATTGTGATTTAATATGTGATAACATATGTAAAGTGGTGTATGACTAAATAAATATATATACTATAGTTATGGATATATATATATATATATATATATATAGATTTCATTAAAAAGGAAAGCTTCATAACCTAATTATACATTAGGTGAGATAATTAAATAATCTAAGGGTTATGGTAATAATGAATAGTTAGTATTTAATATTTATACTAACTTAAGTGGATAATTTTATTATTGCAAGTGGTTAATAATTTTAAACCTAATTATAGTAAACCTAATTAGGTTACAAGTTAAAGAGATATGTGTAAGTAATTAAATTCTATAAGATTGAAAATAGAAACCTAAATAAATAATTAGGGTAATACATATTAAAATTGTTAAACTATGTTTATTACATAGCCCAAAACAATTAAATGAGAAGCCCAAAAGAAATAAAATGCAAACCAATACTTAGCTTACTTGATTAAGGGTATTTTAGACTTTTGATTAATCAAATTTGTGTATTAAAATAAAAGCAAAATGGAGGGGATAATGGGGCAAGGGTGACCGACCCTATTAGGCCTTTTAAGGCAACAAAATTATGCTAATTAAGTTCCTTAATTAGTAACTCTTACATCAAGTACAAGTGTGTCCATCTCCCATTGGTAGAAAATCTACTTAGCACCCTTAATTACATGATTAGGCTTAATTGGAAGAGATAAGGCAAAGCCTTTTATCCAAGGGATAACAAAGACATGGAGGATATTAGTTATGATCCTAGTTGTATCTAACTATATTACAAGATACATTTTTAAATCACCACATTTCATTTTCTCTTCATTTTTTCTCCTATTCCTATTCCTCTTCTTCTTCTTCTATTTTTCTCCCAAGCTAGCAAAATACAAAAAGAGAAAAAAGAGAGAGGGGTTCGATTTTTTGAGGAGAAAGAGAGGAGTGTGCTAGCTTAATTAATGCACCCTAAGTTCATATCTTACTTTGGTAGATCAAGGAAGGTTGCTACTAGAACAAGGTATAACCTAAATCTTCATCTCCTTCTTCTATTTGGTGTTATAGCAAGATTTGATGGGGTTATGAACTAATACCCAAGATACCCTAGTTCTACATATCATCATGTATGGAACTAAGTATCTTGAGTGTTAGATCAAAGGCTTAGGGGAAGAAAATGAGCATATGTTCTCCTAGGGGTGAAACCCTAGTTTTTCTTCCACTAAATCTTGTGTAACTCAAGTTTTACAACTTGGATTTGTGATCCGTTGATGCGGGGTGCTAGATAGACGAGTAACTAGTAAACCCAAGTGGTAGAATACAAATCCAACAATTTTTGAAGCCTTGGGGGCTATTTTCCCAAAACAGTCCAACTATAGAACTTAAAGCATTAAAACCCTAAAAGCTTGTTATCCCTGTTTTTTCAAAGGTTGTTTTGGCCAGTTATGAATCTTTTAAAAATCTGAAAAACATCACAGAGATACCTCAAGAAGTTATCTACAGGTAGGAAAAAGAATGAACATGTTTCGATGTGTGGTTTGTGTGTAATGGCTTTTACCGTGAATGACTCCTAAATATTCTTACCCGGATTCCTCACTGTGTATACCTTGGAAAAATCTGAAATTTTTGCAGTATGTTATATATGTTATGAGAGTGTACTCTGAAAGTTTCAGAATTTTCTGAGCCAAACTCGATTTATGAAAAATGTAACAAGATTCGGAAGTTTTGAGTACTTTAAATATAGTAAGTCACTTTCTAAAATTCCAGGAACATTTATGAATCATTGTTGGATCATATACTGTCCAGATCCAGAAGATAATAATTTTCAGAACCTGTTTGCTATATTTCATAATAATGTTATAGTTATGGTTAAAAGGAAATAAATGGTTAAATGATGTCATAAATAAGGAAAATAGGATGTTAAAGCTTAGGTACTCTTATTATAGTGTAATATGACCTATGTGAGGTATTTTGGTAATCTATTATGATAAATAATATTTATAACCTTTTATGGTTATTAAATAAGTTGCTTAATAAAGGGTAAAATAATTAAAATAAATTATTTATTTGCCTAATAACTTATTAAAATGTTACGATAGTATTTGTAATATAAGAATCTGATATTTTAAGTAAATAAAAAAAAATTAAGATTAAAACTTTATTGAAATATTATTGAATGGTTAATAATATTTGATTTAAGCATTAATAAATGATTAAAATATTATTAAATGGCTAATAATATTAGATTAAAATATTATTAATAATGTGGGATTAAAATATTATTAAAAGATTAATAATATTAGATTAAATTATTATTGAATGATTAAAATATTATTAAGTAAATACTAATATTTGAAATTAAATAAAATGTTATTAAAAATGTAATAACATTAGTAAAGGAATAAAATATTATTAAATAATTAATAATATTAGTAAATGAATAAAATATTATTAAAATGTTAATAATATTAGTAAATGAATAAAGTGTTATTAATTGATTAATAATACTAAAGAATAAGTAAGGCATTATTAAAGTAATAATATTAATGCATGATTAAAATATTATTAAGAGGATTAATAATATTAGTAAAGTATTAAAATATTAATAATATTAGTAAGCGAATACAAGTGTTATTAGTGGACTAATAATACTAAGAGGTGAATTAAATATTATCAAGATTAATAATATTAAGTGAATTAAAGGTAGTTGTTATTTAATAGTACTATTATCGAGGCATGATAATATTTCTAAGAATTAAATGTAATATGTAATATCTATGTGATTACATAATGTAATGTTATGCTATGGCTAATTGAAAGATTAACTATAGGTCTCTCAAAGGAAGATAATTAAACTGCCTACCAGATAGAATTTAATTGTGTAACAGCAGCCTACAAACGAGGCAAGTTCCCTAACTCAAACTCGAGTTATTATTTTCGAAGTATGTTAGTGAATAATTATTGTTGATTATTCACATCTATACTGATTATTGAGATTCGCACCTTGTGCAATTGAATTCCTGTTCTATTATTATTGAACTGTGAATTAAATTAAAGTTCTTTCATGCATGAACTATTTATGAGATAGATCTATGCTAATTGTATCAGCTAGATCAAGCATGTCTAAATTTTTTAAATTAAATGTGTTTTAAAAGCTGTTCTTATTAAATTGATATGGTAAGAACTCTTGGCTGAGAAAAGGACGAATTTGATTAAAGCATGATATCAATGTTGGATTATTAAGTGTTTATGCATAAATCACGGGGTATGAAAGGCTGATCCTCTTAATTACTAAAACTTATTAAAAGGTCTAGTTTAAATGCTGAGAACCTTGGCAAATGTTCATGGTTATTTCAAATCACTCAGTACTTGTTATTCAATTATTCGAATATTCAACTGTTGACTATTAATTCATGTTCCTTCACAAATTTTATATTGTTGTTGAATATTGAAAGCGGAACTTCTTTCTAATCATGGTATATCTCCCTTGTATATAAACTTGCTAAGCAAATTAGTTGCTTACCCTTGCTATATCATGACATTTATTTCAGTTAAGGCAGAAACGTCCAAAGGGGACAAAGGAAAAGGGAAGGTTTAAGAGTAGATATTTGAGAAGGCTTATGTACTAGTTTATTTTAATTGCTATTTGGTTATGTAAACTCTTTAAAGTATTAAGAGTACGTTTTTTAAAGAACCTTGAGACTATGATTATAAGACTTTATTACTATTATCATAAACAATGTATGTTTATTCTTCCGCATTAGTTAGAAAGTATGTTTGTTGTTGAGTATCGTGAACACCGAATTCGAGGTTAGGAAACCCAGATTTGGGAGTGCCACAGAGCTAAACTCCAAACTCTACTTCTTTTAAACTGGTTCAGCTCTTCTTGCATGGCTTCAATCCAGCTTGAATCTTCCAAGGCTTCTTCAATCTTTTTGGCTCCATCTGAGAAAGAAAGCTTACGAAGAAGCATTCGTTTTGAGTTGCAGACCTAGTCCTGATTCTTGTATTGGGATCTCCAATAATCAGGTCTTGAGTATGATCTCTTGCCCATTTGCTTTCAGTTGAAACATCGGTCCTTGTGCCTTTCTGTTTGAGTTCTTTAAGCTCTGGCTCTTATTTAAAAGAGTCTTCAATTCGTAGAGTCTTCAATTCATAGAGTCTCCATCTCGGGGACTATAGACTCTACGATCTCTTGCTCTGGCACCACGATCATTGTATTTGGTTCTATGATATCTGAATCTTTAATCATAGGGTTCTCCTACTCTACAACTGTTTGATTCTGCTCTATGATCTCATCGAAAGATATAGTTTTTACTTGGTTCCCTAAAATTAGATTCATCGAAGGTGACATGAATTGATACTTTAACGCTTAACGATTTTTTGTTGAATACTCTATAAGCTTTACTATCTACAAAGTATCCAAGAAAGATTCTTTCGTCTGACTTGGGTTGAAACTTGGGTCTAGTATCGCTTACCGTTGTTGAGGATTAACACGCACAACCAAAGACATAAAAATAACTAATGCTAGGCTTCCTTCCTGTCCACAACTCGTAGGGTATCTTCTTGAATATGGAGTGAATAAGAGATCGATTTTGAGTGTAGCAGGCGATATTGATAGCTTTAACCTAGAAATATTCAGGTAGTTGAGCTGCGGATAGAAGAGTCCTTCCTACTTCTATAAGAGTTCTGTTTTTCCTTTCAACTACTCCATTTTGCTGTGGAGTTCTTGGAGCTGAGAAATTGCGGTGAATACCATTATCTTCACAGAACTTGTCCACCTCTGAGAAATTGAATTCTCTTCCATGATCACTCTTTATAGCCTTGATCTTCTCTCCCTTCTCATTCTTAACCAGCTTGAAGAATTTGATTAATTGAGAGCTGGTTTTGTTCTCAGAGCCCAGGAAGAATACTCATGTGAACCTAGTATAGTCATCTACTATAACTAGTGAGTATCCTCTAAGGCTGACAGTCAGAATAGGCCCAAAAAGATCTATATGAAGTAATTGTAGAGGCCTATCATTGGAGTAGACTATTTTGCTTTTGAATGAGACTTGGTTTGCTTTCCTAGCTGATAGGCTTTGCAAGTCTTTTCCTTGATAAAGTTGAGCTTTGGTAAACCTAAAACTAGATCTTTGGAGGCAATCTTTGACATATTTCTGAAATTTAAGTGAGATAATCTTCGATGCCACAATCAGCTAACATCTTCTGACACTTAAGCAAAGAAGCATGCAGTTTCTGTTGAACTTAGTTCTACAAGATTTACCATGTACACACTGTCTTCTTTAATTCTAGTTAACTTTAACGAGTTCGTTTCTAGGTCTCTGACTTGACAATGGTTTCTGAGGAAGATTACTTGATGCCCTTTATCGCATAGTTGATTGATGCTTAGTAGATTATACTTCAACCCTTAATAAATGCCACTTTACTGAAGGATACTGCACCATTTCCAATAGAGTCATATCCTCTAGTCTTTCCACAGTTATTGTCTCCAAAGACAACTGTGGGACCATCTTTTTCCTTGAAATTTGACATAAGAGCTTTGTTGTCGGTCATATGCCTCAAGCATCCACTATCGAGATACCAGATTGAACTAGTGGAGCTCCATTCCTGTAATAAACATTATTCTTTATTTTGGTACCCAGATTTGCTTGGGTCCTGAATTGTTAGTTCTTTTTGGGACCCGGATTTGCTTGATTCTAGGTCTATAATAAACAGGATAATCATCAAAATAACACACAGCAACAACATGTCCATATTCATAACAGTTATAACATTTTTATATGATGCATGCTTGTGTGTGTATGTGGATTCCTTCTCTTCGAGAACATATGTGGACGATAGACACTTATTGTCTTTCTTCTAGGCTCGTATTCTATTTGGTTCCACATTATTCTACGATTCTGAGATTTCGTAGGGTGGAACTTAACTCTACGTTTCTTGTCTGGTTGGTTCGTAGGGTAAGTATGGCCTGACTCTATGATCCTTCGAGGCTTGAAGGTAGTGTTGGAGTTACCCTGCTGTTTCTTGAATCCTAGACTAGTGTGTGATTTGTTGTTCTTAGGGATCACAACTTGATCAATATAGATTGTATAGCTCGGAATAATTAGCTCAACAACCTTTGTGGATTTCACAAACACAATACCTCTATGGGGAATATAAGCACTGATAGACTCCACGGCATGCTTGCGTAAGGTGGTCATCGCCCGGATCGTTTTTAGCAAGTTATAAGGTGGAACGCTCACGACATGTCAACCCTTCGCCTATATTGAGACGAGAACCTTGGTACAATCGCTTGCACTAGGAAATCTGCGTTGAATGTGTAACGCCCCCAAATCTGGGTTCCTTGAACCACGGACCTGGTGCATTACGATACAACCTTCATCTCAATATTTACAACCTTTATTCATAAAATAATGAATACAACCTTACTTTGAAACTAATTAACACATCAATTTCCTTCCATTCCAGAATTCGTAACCTTTACAATCTGTTATTATATTTGTAGATCCTCATGATTTGATCTATATATCTCAAATTATATATAATATGCTTCATTCTGTTACATTGATTATGAGTATTCATGAGCTCATAATCCAGATTCAAATATTCTTTGACTACATAATAACAATATATAATATTAACATTCATCTAGCATAGCTAGAGACTACACAAACAAGTTTTCTGACATTTAACAATACTGAGTATAACTACTTCAAAGAGATTACACCAATATGTTAGTTAATCTCTAGCACGGGGATTCACCACCCAAAAACGCACACGTACTTTGATTTAAGAGTCGTTCTTCTAGCCACTGTCTTTATCGAGATCTTCAATGCTCACAAATTAACTGCAATTGTTCATTTAAAGCAAGAGTGAGCAACTACGTTATCCAGCAAGTTTAATAGATAACCAAGTAACACATAATTCACATTTTAAACACACTTTACCTTCTTCATGTTTCTCATGCTTGACATATATTCATGCCTCATACTTATCATGTTTTGCATTTAAATATGCTTCATAATTTTAATCCATAAAATTCACAGAATATTTTTCTTAAACCATCAAATAAATATCAACAACAATTAACACATCGTTGCACGAATTGCACATTAAAACAAGTTCTCATAAATTCCATATATCACATAAAATTTGCACATAACATATAAACACGCTCTGAGAAACTTGCCTATACCGACGTTTTATCATCTACTTCATCTACATCCATAATTTCTTCCTTCATATGATAACCTACATCATTCATAAGGATTTACTGAATTAACTTATTCGTTATCAAATAGTATATAGTTACAATCGGTAACTATTTGTTTCCGGTTTTGATCTCCCATCAATCATACTACATCCTCAAGTACCAACTTAAATTTCATTCTTTTATAATCTCACTGTTAAATGACTATTTTACCCTTACTCCATCTCACGTGTCCTATTTTACCACGTCTTTACCGGTAAACTACTTAATGCGTTTTCCGGTAACCCTAAAATTAATTTTTCGTAATTCCTTAAATCATATCTTCTTCATAAAACCCTTCTGAACCACTTCATTATTTCTTTCTCTTCTTTACCACTTCATGAATATATTACACTTATAAAAACAATTTTATTATAATTTTTCAGCTTAATTAAATATTTTTCAAAGGGCCGTTTTAGTTCGTAGCTTAGCAAATTTTGCTATTTCGTACATAATTCCAAAAATCACCAAATTTGGTCAATATCTCATACACATTAACATGAACTTTTAGTTTAAATTTTGTGACCATCGGAGTTATAGAACTCAAGTTATCGAAGTTTCCGTTAGAAAAACCTTACTATTGAATCGGTCATATCTCACTCGTCCGTAGTCGGAATACGTTCATTTTCGGACAGGAGTTTCATTATACCATATAGTTTCATGTCCTAAAATACCTTAATTTAATTCAAAGTTTAAGTGGGCAAAACAGTGCACAAAAAAATTAGGGCAGATTGTTTTTAAAGTTTTTCAGCTTTGTCTTGTTTTGGTAGAAATTCCATCATAAATAATCTACAAGGAATTTTTCAGAAATTCCAAATGGAGTGTATAGAGGACTCCCATATCTAACTCCAGAACTTGGCGTCACTCAAAAATTCAAAATAGGCTGGGAGTTAGTCCAAATTTTAGTTTTCGTTTTAGGAAAAAACAGTTTTTTTGACTTTTATGCATACTAAGAAAGCTTTCATGTTTTCATGATTTTTCATGCATATAACACATAAAAACACATATACTCCAACATAACCTCCCTTATATCATAAGATCCACCATGATCCTTCATAAAAACAATTCTCTCATAACAACCAAGCAAGAACATAATCTATGCTAGAAAAACTTAAAACTAGGGTTTGGTGTTTATACCTTTTCTTGCTAGATGGTTTGCTATATGATGCTTGCTTGACCTTATTGCTAGCCTCTCCTCTTCTCCTTTTGCCAAAACCATGGCCCTCTCCCTTCCTTTCTCTTGCTCTCTCAAACTTTCTAACACTTAGTGGAAATGAGCAAATGAACAAGCTTTTTGCAATACTTCTCCTCTCTTCTATTTATAGGCCCCTTGTAACCTTACTTAGCCCTCCACTAATCATCAAACATCATATTTAAACAGGGTTATTGTGCTAATACAAGATTATTATTCAAGCGAATTGATGGAAGTAGGTAGAAACTTATAAAGCAAGATTGGCTACATTTTTTCTTCCATGTGGGGCCCACCTTTTGGCTAAAATTTTTTACACAAGCGGGGCCACCTTTTGATCAAAATTTCTCCCCATGTGGGGACCCTTTATATCCGGATACTCCCTCCTTTATCCCTCCCATTTTTGCTTTATTTTCCTCCTTTATTGCGTCATAGTCCAAATTCACCATCTCTATTATTTGGGCCACCCATTGGACTTGGTCTTGGGCCTCCTATTAAGATTGTTAGGGCTTGCAATGGGCTTGTGTTTGGGCTTTAATAATCCCTCTCTTGGACTCTCCCAAATAGCTATACACTCGGGCTCGTAAACTAGGTTTAATTATTAACTTGTTTTGGCCCCGATTACTTCGAACACTAATTTTTTTCATGTTTATAGTTGATTCCTAATAAAGTCGACATTCTCTACGCTATGGAAGTATCCGTTTCTTCAAATTCATTTTTGAATTCTAAGTTTGACTTTTCTCCGTAAAAGTCAACCATTGACTTTGACCAAAAAGTCAACCCTGACATATTTTGTGTTTATAGTCCATACTTACTAATTTCGACGTTCTGGACTCAACTGAGCAGTCAACATTTTAAAGTTTTACTCCGAACTCAAATTTGAGTTTTGAACTATATAGTTCCCTTATTGGCATTTTCATGGCTATTCTCTTTTAAATTATATACGTGCACATATCCATCAATACATGCATATATATACACCACATCCTTTACACGTGAAAATTTCCAAAGGAAATTCCTTTTTATTAGTACATCATTACGTGATGTTCTTAATCATTACACTTTTCCTCTTTTAAGGATTCCTTTCCCGGAACCACTATTACTGTAACATTCTAATTCGGTTTACTTCTAAGTCTTGTATAACCTTTTTCATTAAATAACTTTATCAAATTATCTTGACATCGGTATTAACTTACTATCTCATCATTTATCTCTTGCTAACAAATTCATGGACGAAAATCTATTCTTAGCCCAAGTCTTATCTGCCTTACTTCGGCTCATAACTACCTACTTATTTTCAGGTATTAACATTTTATCATCATATCTCTTATACTCATACGTAAACTTTCTTTTATAATACTCTTTTATTTTCATTAATTTGACACAATACATCATTCCCTCTTATATAATCGTAACCTTTCATACCTTTATCACTTTATCTCTCGTTTCTTACAATTATCTCTTATCTCCTTTTTCATTCATAACCTGTTTTACCTATTATCGAATAATAAAAATTCTTTTAAAGCATTATATTATAACATTCTTCTTCTTAGTTATAAGATTTCACATATCAAACTCTTCTTGCTTCTTTCTTCATTTTCTCATTTCTTACTCTTGAAAAAACATCTAACAAATCCCTAAAAATATGTTAGAAATCTGGTCTAAACGCGTGCCTTAAAATTCGCGCCCTGGCGTGGCAGAGCCAGGTTTGGCCTGTCACGGCGCGGCAGCGCCGGGGGACCAGAGAATTGTCTGGGGATGCTGTTGTGGGGCAGCAGCGCCAGGATTGGCTTGTATCACGGCGCGACAGCGTCGGGGGTCCTGCCAGCTTTTAAACTCCATTTTCGATTTTTGACTTGGCATAATCTCTTGTATCACATTCACAAGCTTAGAATTTAACTCAAATGCCTTTGAACTCGAACCCATATCATCCCAAACTTCTTGAATAAGTCTGTTAAGTCCTTTCTTGAAGTATTTAGCTCGAGCCCTTGTCACGGGACCAATTGACACTTGCACCGGATCCGCTCCATAGTTTCCAACCTTGTCCACACTAAGCATATCCTCATCAAGTAATGTTATTATTAATCTCCAGCACTGTGTCCACACTACGACGTGAGGATGAATTCCCAAATCCTAATCCTGGTCGATCTGAGACTGATCTCTGACTTATGATTAGGGAGTTCATGGAAGAAGAAGACCTATTCCACGTAGAGATAGTCTTCTCTAGTTCCTCAATCTTAAAAACTAGAGTAGATTCTCTCTATGTAAATTATTCAGTTATCTTTCTCAATCTCTTATTCTCAGCTTTAAGCTTGGAGAGAGAGCTAGCATTTTGTAGAGCTGTTTCTAACTCCACTTGTACTTTCTCTTTCTCCTCTTGAAGGAGAGAATGATCTTTTGATAGAACCATAAACCATTTCATATATTTATTTAGATCGAATGTAATATCATGTAATGCAATTCTTAGATCATCTATATCTACATCCGGAGAGTTAATATCAAATACCTCACTGATATCAATTTCTTGATTATCAGTGGTGTTGTCTGCTTTAGCTTCTATGGCCATAAGACAAAGATTGGTCTTTGAGGTCCATCATCACTGGACTCTGAATTTGAATCATTTTCAGAGTCGCTCCACGAACCTTCTGCTACTAGACCTTTGTCTTTCTTCTGGTACTTCTTGTAGCCATTGAACTCTTTCTTTAGAGCAAATTCTTTCTTTTTCTTATCTTTCTTCAGCTTTTCTCTCAGGGGCTTGTTGCACTCAGTAATATAGTGACCTGACTTATTACAATTATAGCACAGGTCCTTTGAGTGGTCTCGGCTGTTGTTGTTGTATCTCCTGGGCTTGCTACTTCTGCCTTTCCTCATAAATTTCCTTAGTCTTTTGGCAAGAAGAGCAATATCTTCATCATCTTCATCTTCATCAGATTCATCTTCAACATGAGCGTTAGAAGATGTCTCTAAAGCTTTAAGGGCCCTCTTTTTTTTTCCAGTTCTGATGTAGTCTCTACCTTTTGATTTAGTTCAAGCTCATATGTAAGGAGATTACCGTAGAGCTTCTACACCGTTATTTCATGCAGATTCTTTGATTCTCTTATTATAGTGGTTTTTGTATCCCCTTTGTTTGGCAGTGCTCTAATGAATTTAATATTAAGGTCTTTGTTAGGATATATCATTTCGAACACTCTGAGGGAGTTGAGCAGAACATTAAACCTCTCATAAGTTGCTGTTATATTCTCACCAGGAATATGGGAGAACATTTTATATTGTTGAGTAAGAAGGGATTGCTTGTTTTCCCTTACTTCCTCAGTTCATTCGTGTATCACTAGGAGAGTGATGAGCTAAATTTATACTAGCAATTTACGTGCAAGTATACACGGTCAATCAAGTAATAAAGTGATAAGTAGAGTTGTCGATCCCACGAGGAGCGAATTATAACCTAATTAATTCTAAATACTAATTATTCATCAATTACTTTAATCTAGATAATTTCGATATCAACTGAGTGAATTAACTAAATAATCAATTGCTGAAATATTAAATCAATAAATAAAGAGGTTAAGGAATCAATTTCCCCCGATGATTCATTTAGGTAATACTATTATTCTTCTATTCAATTGACTAATTAGAATTGTCAACGGAAAATCACTAATAATTATTATAACCACCTTTTAGATAATTATAAAGCATACCTATTACTATTAATTCCCCTATATTTCTATGAGAAACAATAATAACAGATTCATTAAGAATCATTTCCCAACAGTTGCTTGAGGTATTCGGGTATATTTCTATCCCGTCCACAAAATCAACATTCAATCAGTAATCCTTATTACCGAAGAAATTACTAACCACAAGTTATTATAACCAGATCTCAACCTAGATTCCATTGTCAAATGTTATCTAAGTCCATCTAATAATTGTTGATCAGGCAATTATACAATTAAATCAATTATAATAAACAATTCACTCAACATCAACTTAAATAGAAGAACTAATAAATATTTGATAAAATCATCAATGGGTTCCATTGAATCCTTAACTAAAAGAATTAGTTCATAATGAAAGTAAAGAACATCAATGAATTATCAGAACTTATTCTTGATTACAAAATGAAGAAATAAGAGGAAAGTAATAAACTTTGTCGAATCTGGTCTTCCTCCTAAGCTCCAAGTCTTCTCTGGAATAAAGTCTGATGAAACCCTTATTTTTCTATGTACTCTGTCTAGCCTCTCTTTTTTTCTTTCTCTTCTCTCCTTATTCAATGAATAAAATAATAAACCCTACTTATTAGTCTATTACTAACTACTGATAAGATCCAACCCGTAAATAATAAGTGCAAATAAAAATCAAATCTTCAGCCAAAGGAAATAAATCCACTGGGCGCGTAGCCCCAGCGTGCCTTCTGCGTCCAAGCGCTGTGGCTCTTAGATTCATGCGCCGTGGCTTCTGCCCTTTTGTAATCATGCGCCGCGGCTCTTAATTCCTGCGCCGTGGCTTCTAACCGTTTATCCGCGTGCCACGACTTCTCCTTTGAATGTCGCGGCTCCAAAACCATGGCCTTCTCAAATCCTCCTTTATTCATCTGGTTTGGCCAATCTTCCTCATGAATTGCAGCTACTGAAACTTATTCAACTGTTTAGCTTTCACCAAACAATAATCATCACCTGTAGCAACAAATCCAGGCTAAACTTGCAAAAATATCCATTATTTACACAATCACAGGCTGGAATTAATTATTCACAAAAACTATTAAAATGCACTAGAATACTACTAAAAACTCTTAAGAAAAGTAAAATTGTGACACCCCCAAATCCAGGTACTTAATTCCCACTGATTTGGTGTTCACTATAACATTCATTCATAACTAACTACCCATAAAAAATATGGCAATTAAATTAAACCGAATGAAATATCTTCCCACATTAGGGATTACAACTTAAAATCTCTTAAATAAATAATTTCCCAGGTTGTCTAACCTCTATCAGTGCGGAAACAAACTTATAAAAACAAGTCTTAATACAAATAAACATCAAATGAGTATTAAGTCTCTTGCTACTTTGACATCTTGCCCTTGCCTTTGCTCGTGGACGGCTCGTCCGATTTCTCTGCCTTAGCTGCAATGTTTTAGTGCAAGAGTGAGTAAACAATTGCCCACAAACATAATAATGATTACAATTGATTAATTAACGAAATAGGTTTCAACTGAGGTATGATAGTTTTTTTTTCTGAATTCAATTAATAACAAATCAAAGATCTGAAAGCTCAAAAGAATGCTTGGCTTGAGAACTGAATATAGACTCAAGATTAAAAGTGCATCTAAGGGTCAAAAGACCTCGAACTATGTCCTAGGTTAACAAGTATTTCTACCGTAACCTTTAACAGTCTTATAGACTATGGACCTTCCATCTCGTACCTAGGGGGATCAACCCTTTGTACAATGTATTGTGCACAAATATTTTAACGCTGTCGCGTAATTAATCCCCTATATTAAGGTTGTTCATCTCAGTTTAGCATCAGAATCCATACCAAAATGAACTTGGTTTGGAAAGATTTTAAAATATTCTAAGTCTTTAGAACGCTCATCAACTAAGGACTAGCTGAATCAATAAGGGTTTGCTAGTCACTAAAGTATTTGTTTCATCAATAAGTTTGTACAATAGAAACTGTGTTCGAAATTTGAATAACAATCAATGATTGAGTAACAATTGACTGGAATAAAAACTTAAGCAGTTATCATGGTAACAACCTTGCTTGAATAATAATAAGCTAAGGTTAGTAAACTTGCTCAATGATAATAAACTTGCTTTAAATGAGATAACAAGTTAAGGGAAGGAAAACTTGCTCAATATAATAATGGAGTTCAGAAACTTGCCTCGTACGTAGCTTTCCTAATTACAAACCACGTACAATAAACAACCTACAAATTCCATTTGTATTGCAACAAAAACGATTAGTTACAATACTCACGTACATTAATACTCCAATGCTCACCTCAATTTCCAATTAACTACTGATTATCAACTCTATTTCAGAAGCTACAAGCTTTATTGCAACAATGTTACACTCTAAGAATCTCCACAACTTATCTTTAAGCTAAGGTATATATATTACCTTATATTTAATCATCATCAAACATCATTTAGAATTCATCTTAACATCTTATTATTCACTTATTACATTAATCTAAGTTTAATCCTGCATAAAATGATATATCATAACTACTAAGAAAAGAAAACAAAATAATAAATTTTTTTTTCCAGCAGTGATTCTCGCCGGGGCGAGAATTCCCTTTTAAATTTTCTCGCCGGGGCGAGGATTTATAGTGCATTTCTCTCGTCGGGGCGAGAGACTCAACAGTCGTCTCCTACAGTCCCAGTGAAAACTTAGGCCAAATTTGGCCAAATTTTCCGAATTCTACCATCCAACACATAATTTAAACATACCCATACATCAAATATAACACAAAACTATTTCCCAACATGTTTCTAAATATTCTCAACATCATATTACACATAATCAACCAACTTGAATTAAAAATTCTCTGTTAAAACAAGATATTCATGTTTTAACCATTTTAATGAAATCAACTACTGTAACCTCATCTTTCAACCATTTTAATCCATTCTAATTACATTCTTTTCGTTTTTCACTATATAATCATAATCAAAAATCAATTTTACCAATTAACAACCAATTTGAATACCAATTTCATACATATATACCATACATGAAATAAACTCTGTAAAAATTACAAACTCTACTCCAAAACGTGTTTTCATGGATTAAAACCTTAAAATTAACTTATAATCATCATATAATCATCTAATTCATGATTACTAACAATTGCATCAACTAATTCATGCTTTTAGCAAACAATTCACTTACATGAAACTAAAAACCATATACAGTGAAACAAAACTATAAATAAAACTTAAAAGAGATTATACCTTCAAATTATATATATAATTCTTTAGCTTATCACTTCCCTTCCTTCTCTTTCTCAATTCTCAAAACTCTCAAACTCTCAATTTTCTCTCTAATTCTCTCTTCTTCTCTGTATATTCTTCCTTCTTTTTTTTAAACTCTGTGTTTTCTTTTCTTTTAACAACTGACAAGCAAAACAAATAAAAAACTGATGGAACGTATATTTTCTAATTAAATCATCAGTTATAAATATTCAAAAGCCATAAGGCTTTGTTTGGTAAAAATAAATTAAAATAACTCATTATTTCCAACCAAAGGTCATAAGGCCTTGTTTGGTTTGATGGAAATAAAAACTCTTTCTATTTATTTTAATAACTCATTATAACATATAGTTTTAATTGTCACACTTTTAATTTAATTGAACTTATTATTAAATAAATTCAATTAAACCTTACTAACTTAAATAATAGTTCCATTTAACCATTAACACCAAATAAATTATCTTATTCAAATAAATTCTTTATTCAAATAAATCATTTAATCATCTAATTTAATTATTAAATTAAATTAGAATAAACACATCAAATCACAATCAAATAATATTTAACAAAAATTCTTTCACCATAACTTATAAATTATTTATTTTACTCAATAAATAAATTAATAAAAATATTTATATAACTCAATAAATATTTTTATTTAATCACAAAAATTGCATTCGTTACATCCTTCCCTCCTTAAAAGGATTTTGTCCCCAGAATCACAATTAATTCGTCCGTTACATTCTCCCCTTTTTACAAAGATTTTGTCCCCAGAATCGCGATACAAAGATTAAACAAATAATTGAGGATAACTCTGCATCATTTTCTCTTCGAGTTCCCACGTAGCTTCTTCAGCACTGTGGTTCCTCCAAATTACCTTAACAGAAGGTATCATTTTATTTCTGAGAACCTGCTCTTTCCTGTCTACTATCTGATTAGGTATCTCTTCATAGGACAAATCTCAAATTGTATTGGTTCATATTCTATTACATGTTTATAATCAGACTTATACGGTCGTAGCACCGATATGTGAAAAACATTATGAATGTGGTCTAACTCGGGAGGTAAAGCTACCTCATAAGCCACCTCGCCGACTCGTTTCAGCACCTCGAAGGGTCCAATAAATCGGGGACTGAGTTTACCATTTTTACCAAATCTGATTTTTCCCTTCCAGGGAGATACTTTGAAGAACACAAAGCTCCCGACTTCAAATTCGCGATTTTGACGATGCTAATCCGCATATTTCTTTTGCCTGTCTTGAGCAGCTAACAATCTGGTTCTTATTACCTTGACAATTTCAACAGTTTGTTGTACCAGCTCGGGTCCCAATAGTCGACGTTCTCCAACCTCATCCCAACATAACGGAGTCCTGCACTTCCTTCCATACAAGGCTTCATATGGCGGCATTCCAATACTCGCGTGATGACTATTGTTATATGCAAATTCGACAGAGGTAAATGATCATCCCAGTTGCCTTTAAAATCCATGACGCACGCCCGAAGCATATCCTCCAACGTTTGAATTGTTCTTTCACTCTGGCCATCGTTTTGAGGATGGTAAGCTGTACTCATTCTCAACTGCGTCTCCAAACAAGCTTGCAGACTCCTCCAGAATTTTGATGTGAAACGTGGATCTCTGTCCGACACAATTGATACTGGGACACCGTGCCTTGAGATAATCTCTTTGACGTATAATTTTGCCAACTGATCCAAAGTGAATCTGATTTTGATCGGCAAGAAATGTGCTGATTTCGTCAATCTGTCAACTATGACCCATATTGCGTCATAACCCTTCTGAGTAGTTGGAAGCCCTACCACAAAGTCCATTGTGATATGCTCCTACTTCCATTCTGGTATCTCCAAGGGCTGTAACAAACCACTTGGTCGTTGATGCTCCGCTTTGACTTTCTGACAAGTGAGACATTTCGCAACACATTCAGCAACCTCTCTTTTCATATTTGGCCACCAGAAATGTTGGCGAAGATCCTGGTACATCTTTGTACTTCCCGGGTGTATCAAAAATCTTGAACTGTGAGCTTCGTTCAAAATCTCCTCTCTGATTGTCAATACTGACGGTACCCAGATTCTGCCTTCAAATCTCAACAACCCTTCAGAATCGATTTTATATTTAAGCTCTTCACGTTCAAGCACTCTTTTACGTATATTAATACACTCCTCATCCTTGAGTTGAGCTTCCTTGACTTTGTCCACCAGAGTTGGTTGAGTTTCCATCTGGAACAATTTTTCATTAGGCTCTGCCAGACCCTTCACCTCTAGCTCCAATTTAGCCATTTCTGCTACGAGCTTCTCCTGAGCAGTTAACAAAAATAGTTTCTCCCGACCTTTTCTACTCAAAGCGTCGGCAACCACATTAGCCTTTCCCGGATGGTATAGAATTTCACAATCATAATCTTTGATCAATTCTATCCATCTTCTCTGCCGCATATTCAAATCCTTCTGTGTGAAAATATACTTCAGACTTTTATGGTCTGTATATATTTCACACTTCTCCCCATAGAGATAGTGCCTCCAGATTTTCAAGGCAAACACCACGGCTGCTAACTCCAAATCATGGGTCGGATACCCTTTTTCATAGTCTTTTAATTGGCGCGATGCATATGCGATAACCTTACCATTTTGCATAAGCACACAACCAAGTCCTTTATGCGATGCGTCGCTATACACCACAAAATTTCCTGTATCATCTAGCAAAGACAACACAGGTGTCGTACTGAGTCTCTTCTTTAGCTCTTGAAAACTCTCTTCGCACTTCTCCGTCCAAACGAACTTCACCGATTTTCTTGTTAAATTCGTCAACGGAGTGGCGATCCTGGAGAAATCTTGAATAAAACGCCTGTAGTATCCTGCCAAACCTAGGAAACTCCTCACTTCTGATGGTGTCTTCGGCTGATCCCAGTTCATCACAGCTTCCACTTTAGCTGGATCCACCGAAATCCCGTCTTTATCGATAACAAGCCCAAGGAATTGAACACGCTCCAACCAAAATTCGCACTTCAAAAATTTTGCATACAATTTCTCTTTCCTTAACGCCTCCAATGTCACCCTTAAATGCTCCACGTGTTCTTCCTGAGTTTTGGAGTAAACCAAAATGTCGTCTATGAATACCACTACAAATTTGTCCAGAAAAGGTTTGAACACTCTATTCATTAAGTCCATGAACGCTGCAGGCGCATTTGTTAAACCAAATGACATAACCAAAAACTCATAGTGACCATATCTAGTTCGAAATGCCGTCTTTAGTATGTCTTCCTTCCTCACCTTCAACTGATGGTACCCACTTCGCAGATCTATCTTTGAAAAATATCTCGCTCCCTTCAATTGGTCAAACAGGTCATCGATTCTTGGCAAAGGATACTTGTTTTTAATCATGACCTTATTCAACTCTCTATAATCAATGCAAAGACGCATTGATCCATCCTTCTTCTTAACGAATAACACCAGCGCTCCCCACGGCAAAACACTCGGTTGAATATACTTTTTATCCAGCAGCTCTTGCAATTGCACCATCAACTCGTTCATCTCTACCGGAGCCATTCGATACGGGGCTTTTGATATAGGGGCTGTACCCGGTGCTAGATCAATTACAAACTCAATTTCCCTATCTGGTGGTAGTCCTGGCAAATCATCAGGAAACACATCCGCAAAATCCCTAACTACCGGTATCTCCCCCAGCTTTGCACCCACCTTTTGGGTATCGACTATGTAGGCTAGATATCCTACACATCCTTGTCTCAACATCTTTCTGGCCTGCATCATCGTTAGACAACTCATTTGTCTAGGCGACTTGCTGCCATAAAACACTACCTTTGACGGAGTCATAAGGTTTACACACTTCTTTTGACAGTCAATAACTGCCCCATGGTTGAACAACCAATCCATTCCCAAAATAATGTCAAACTCCCCAAGACGAATTGGGATTAAGTTGACCGTCATCACATAACCTTTAATATCTACCTGGCAGTTTTTGTGGACAAACCTAACAGGAATCACTTCCCTATTTGCAATTTTTATATTCATGGGGTAATCTAATTCTTCCTGAGGTAACCCTAATTTCTTAGCAAAATCATCGGATATAAATGAACAAGTAGCACCCGAGTCAAACAATACATAAGCATTAACATTATTGACTGGAATGATACCTGACACTACATCCTTTGACTGCACAGCATCCTGCACCGTCATGTTGAATGTTCGAGCGGTAGGTCGATTGGGCTGTGTCGGTCCTGTGATAGTCAGATTGCCACGACCGCTATTTCCCTTTCCTGCACTGGCTCCACCCATAGTTGCTTTCTTAGGGCAGTCTCGGGCAAAGTGATCCTTTGACCCGCAGTTAAAACATGCGCCCTTCTTTGGACTAGGGCAATTTGGTGCGATATGACCCTTCTGTCCGCAGTTAAAGCACACCCTCTTGCCCTTCAAACAAACACCCACATGGCTCTTTCCGCAGTTACTGCACACCTCTACCTTCTTTTTCTGATTACCATGCTGACTTCCCGCAGAGTTATTATCACTCCACTTCCTCTTCTGACCGCTGCCCCCATGGCTAACACTTGCCTTGTTTTCACTTTCATTCTTCTTCTTCCTCTACTCCTGATTATACTTGGACAGAGTATCACTGCCTCCTTCAGCGATAATTGCGTTTTCCAAAACAGCCGCAAATGAGTTTAATTGGAACATCGAAACTCGGCTATACAACCAAGGCTTCAGTCCCTGCTCAAACCTTCTAGCCTTTCGCTCATCCGTGTTGACCTGATATGGCGCAAACCTCGCCAACTCGTTGAATTTTGCAGCATACTCAGGTACCGTCATGGTACCTTGCTTCAACTCTAGAAACTGCACCTCCATTTGATTCTGCGCGCTTGCCGGAAAATAGGTCTCGAAGAATATTTCCTTAAATCGTTCCCATGGAATAATCCCTTGGCCACCTCGAGTCTTATTTGCTTGCCACCAGTAGCTAGCTTCTAATTTCAGCATAAATGTTGCAAATGTCATCTTATGGTCCTCATTGACCCTAGCGACATCAAACACCTTCTCCATCTCCATGACCCAGGTTTGTGCCTCGATCGGATTCATAGACCCTTGAAATTCTGGGGGTCCAACAGCCTTGAAATCTTTAAAAGTCGTTGCCTGAGCTTGGGGTTGATTGGCAAATGCTCCTGTTAGCAGATTCACCAACTGCTGCATTGGATTAGCGTTGGTTTCTTCATTATTATTGGTGGATCCCTCAGGGGTCTGTTGACGGGTTTGTCTTCTTGGCGGCATCTTACTGTTAAGAATTCACGCTATTAGATTATTACTCAATTACTTAAACATTTAAGTCTTAACTTAAACATTCATAAACAGCACTTTACACATAGCACATCTGATAAACTTTCACATTTTTATTCATTATTGCTTCAAAATATAATAGAAATAGCATCGTAGTTATTTACATCATCTATCCTGTCATCATAAAGTTCCAGGATTACATCATTATTCTATCCCATTATATAAAACTGGGATTTACAACATATTAACTTCATAAATTTTCATACTAGCATATCTAATCATAAACTACGATGACATCCCACGGCGCATAGTGATGAGCGGGATTCATACCTGTAAAATCGGGTTCTTTATCACTTAAGAAATTGCTTGTTTATATCATCTTCTAGCGCAAATTTATGTTTTATCTGTTATCTTTTGCTTTATTGCTTTTCAGGTGTAAGGTGTGTTCATTTGGTGCTAATAGGGTAAAAGAACAACAAGATGGCTGAAGGACACGATGCCCGCGCCGCAGCACCATAACCAAGCCTAGGAGTCACGCTGCAGCGAGAGGTCCTTGGCCAAATACACGGAGCTCACGCAGCAGCGACCCCATTCCTTCATGGGCTGGCGCTGCAGCTAGCCTTCCCTTCCAAATACACGGAGTTCACGCTGCAGCGGGGCCAATCCCTCATGGGTTGGCGCTGTAGCGAGCCTTCCTTGGCTAGGACACGGAGCCCACGCCGCAGCGCCAAAGCAAGGCGTTAGGCCCTCGCCGCAGCGTGATGCCCGGTTCCCAGCCACCTGGCTTGCCTATTTTGACCTAACTTTTGCTACATAAGGAATGCTATGAGGCAACTTGGAGAGGACCTAGAAAACTTAGAACCAAGAAAGGGAGGCAGCGACACATTTGGAGAAGCTTAAGCTTGAAACACTTCCGCGCAGGAGTTTTCTCTCTTTAAATTCTGTTATCCATTTGTGTAATTTTGATTATGTTGAACAGGATGAATGTATTAATTAGTTCTATAGTTTTGAACTAATTACATTTCTAGGATTGCAATGTAACCTAATGATTAGCTTAATATGAATTACTCTCATATTTATATAATGAATCATGTTTTGAATGGATTGTTGTATTTCATGCTTATTCATCAATTGCTTGAGATAGGAATTGATTTAGGTGTTAACTGATATTGGGAAATTGATGTTATACCTTTTCTTAAGTGCAACAACACTTGTTATGACCATTGCCCTAAGGAATAAGTGCACAAATTGCATGATAGAATAGGAATATGTCTATTTGCCCTGTGTAACCATTGAGATTAATGTTAATGACCCTTAGTCTAGTTATTTTCACCATAGGAATATTGTGATTTATTTAGCTAAGGGATATGCATTTGACCATCGGAAGAGGCTTATGTGTACCTTGTGTTCTCGGTTAACCATTCTTGTGATTTGTTAGTTAAATGGAGAGTTAGGATTATGAGGCGAGGCATTAGGGGAGTTGTAATCCTAGCTTGTCATCTTTGATACAACTTGCCTTTTTATTTATCTGTTTCTGCCAAATTGATTACAACACACAACTCTTATTCACTTGTTTAAATAAGACCGTTGAGATACATTTTAATACTTGATCTACTACCTAGTATTTTGTCCTCGTGGGTTCGACACTCAACTTTATCTATACTACTTGTTAGACCGCGTATACTTGCGTGAGTTTATAGGTTGTGAAAACACCCAACAAGTTTTTGGCGCCGTTGCCGGGGACTCAGTATTATTTGTTTTTCAATATTAATACTACTTCAAAACGATCTTAATTTAGACTGATTTATCTGTTTAATCTTTCTCTCAGGTACTCTATACTGTGTATGCCACCTCGCAGGAATCAGGATTTAATACCTCTTGACCCTGAGGTGGACAGAACTTTTAGACGAAGGAGAAGAGAGAGAGCTAGGGAAATACCTACTCCTCCTAGAATGGCCGAGGAAATTCAGAAAACTCTGCAGGAGTATGCAATACCGAGTGTCACAACTCTACATGCCAGTATCCAACGGCTCGCTATTGAAGCTAATAGCTTTGAAATTAAGCCAGGCACGATTCAAATGATCCAAAACAATTTGCAGTTTGGGGGGTTGCCGCATGATAACCCTAATGATCATGTGGTCAACTTTGTGGAGATATGTGACACCTTTAAATACCAAGGAGTGAGCGAAGATGCAATCAGGCTCAGGCTGTTCCCTTTTACCCTACGGGATAAGGCTAAAAGTTGGTTGAACTCGCTTCCCTCGGGCTCAATTACCACATGGGCTGATTTGGCCCAGAAATTCGTGGCAAAGTTCTTCCCGCCAGCGAAAACCGCCATGCTCAGAAATAACATTATGTCTTTCTCACAATTAGATGCTGAGACAATGTATGAAGCATGGGAAAGATTCAAGGACCTGTTAAGGAAATGCCCTTACCACAACTTGCCAAATTGGTTATTGGTGGAGACTTTCTATAACGGGGTATCAGGGCAGACCAGAGCAAGTATTGATGCTGCGTCTGGAGGAGCATTTATGGGGAGGACATATGATCAGGCTTATGCGCTACTGGAAACTATGTCAGCAAATAACTATCAATGGCCAACGGAAAGGAAAATGCCGAGTAAAATGGCCGGGATATATGAGATTGACACAGTAACTGCACTATCTGCACAGGTCGACGGCCTTGCCAAGCAAATTCAGGCCATGGGAAAGCAGCCGGTGCACAATATCATTGTGCCATGTGATTTGTGTGCGGGAAGTCACCCGACTGAACAATGTCCCATTAGCTCGGAATCAGTTCAGTATGTCTCTAATTACGGGCGACAACAGAATACCAATCTCCCCACACACTACCATCCTGGACTGAGGAATCACCCAAATTTCTCATGGAGTAATAACAACAATGCCCAAGCCTAACCCTCTACCACCAGGCCACCTTTTGCACAGCCTCCTGGATTTCAATCTCAGAATCAGCAACATTCTCAAGGATCTTACCCACCTCCACAGGAAAGGAAACCTAGTGTGGAAGATCTCCTTTCGAGATATATTGCTCAGAATAAAACAAGGAGCCTCAGTCAAGAGGCAGCGATCCAGAATTTGGAAGTCCAATTGGGACAGTTGGCAACTGCCTTAAATAACCGTCTTGCAGGCACATTACCAAGTGACACGGATGTCAACCCAAAACAGGAGGGCAAAGAGCAATGTAAGGCAGTCACCTTTCGAAGTGGCACCAAATTGAATGAGACTGGAGGAGAACCCTCAACAGCGCAGCATGAAGTTGTAGAAAAGGAACGCATTGTGGTGCTTGATTTTAACAAGTCTGGGGGAGAGGAGAGTGAAAATGAGAAATCCACAATACCGACCCCAACCGTTAGCAAGCAAAGTCCTTTGGCTCAACACCTACCATTTCCCCAGCGCCTTCAGAAGCAAAAGCTTGAAAAACAATTCTCAAAGTTCTTAGAAATTTTCAAGAAACTTCACATCAACATTCCTTTTGCTGAGGCATTGGAACAAATGCCCAGCTATGTGAAATTCATGAAGGATATCTTGTCCAAGAAGAGAAAAATAGGGGACTATGAGACAGTGGCACTTACTGAGGAATGCAGTGCAATCCTCCAAAGCAAGCTTCCAACCAAGTTGAAAGACCCCGGGAGTTTCACTATCCCATGCACAATTGGGGATCAATTTATCGGAAAAGCCCTATGTGACCTAGGAGCTAGTATTAATTTGATGCCCCTTTCTATCTACAAGAAGTTGGGGCTTAATGAGGTAAAGCCCACCAGTGTGACTCTGCAGCTGGCCGATAGATCCATTACTCATCCTAAGGGTATTGTGGAAGATGTGCTCGTCAAAGTGGACAAGTTCATATTCCCTGCCGATTTCATTATTCTGGATTGCGAGGAGGATAGGGAAGTCCCTATCATTTTGGGCAGACCATTCCTTGCAACAGGCAGAACATTGGTAGATGTACAGAAGGGGGAACTCACCATGAGAGTACAAGACCAGGAATTAACGTTCAATGTCTTTAAGTCCATGAAGTATCCCAGTGCCTCTGATGATTGTTTCCGTGTCGATGTTGTTGACGAAGCTGTGCGAGAAGTATTCTATGAAAATTATTTTCCTGACTCGCTTGAGTCCACTTTGATTGGAGCATGTAATATTGACGATCCCTCTCATCTTGAGCATGTTCAGTGGTTGGAATCAGCCCCGAGATCAAATATGTTCAAGCGACAATTTGAGCCTTTGAATGAGAATGAAGCACCCACATCCCAGTCACACCCGAGCTTGATCTTAAGCCATTGCCGAGCCACTTGCGATACGCCTATCTAGGTGAGGCGTCTACCTTGCCAGTTATTGTTTCTGCATCACTAGATGAGGTACAGGAGGAAAAGCTCCTCGCAGTCCTAAAGGCGCATAAAACAGCATTGGGGTGGTCTATCTCAGATATTAAGGGCATCAGTCCCTCTGTATGTATGCACAAAATCCTCCTGGAGGAGGGGGCTAAACCTTCTATTGAGCATCAGAGACGGTTGAACCCCATCATGAAAGAGGTTGTCAGATCTGAAATTATTAAGTTACTGGATGCGGGCATTATCTACCCCATATCTGACAGCCCATGGGTGAGTCCAATTCAGTGTGTACCAAAAAAGGGCGGCATGACAGTGGTGTCTAATGAGAATAACGAGCTGATCCCAACACGAACAGTCACTGGATGGAGAGTATGTATGGACTACAGGAAACTGAACAAGTCCACTTACAAGGATCACTTTCCTCTGCCATTCATTGACCAAATGCTTGATAGACTCGCTGGGCATGAATTCTACTGTCTTCTGGATGGATACTCGGGGTACAATCAAATTACTATAGCACCCGATGATCAGGAGAAAACAACATTTACATGTCCATATGGGACCTTTGCCTTCCGAAAAATGTCCTTCGGGTTATGTAACGCTCCTGCCACATTTCAGCGTTGCATGATGTCTATCTTTTTTGACATGGTGGAGCAGACACTTGAAGTGTTTATGGATGATTTCTCTGTTTTCGGGAGTTCTTTTGACGCTTGTCTACAAAATTTGACCGCAGTTCTGAAAAGATGTGTTGAGACGAACCTGGTTCTGAATTGGGATAAATGTCACTTCATGGTTAGAGAAGGGATTATTCTGGGACACAGAGTGTTTGTTAGTGGGATTGAAGTAGACAGAGCAAAGGTTGATATTATTGATAACCTACCCCCGCCTTCATCAGTGAAAGGAGTTAGGAGTTTTTTGGGGCACGCAGGGTTTTACAGGCGGTTCATCAAGGACTTCTCGAAAATCACCAAGCCGTTGTGTAGCCTATTGGAAAAGGACATGCCTTTTAAGATTGATGAGGCCTGTCTACAAGCTTTTAAATTGTTGAAGGCGAGACTCATCTCAGCTCCTATTGTCGTGGTGCCTGACTGGACATTGCCTTTTGAGCTCATGTGCGACGCCAGCGATTATGCCATAGGGGCAGTTTTGGGACAACGAAGAGACAAGGTGTTTCACACCGTTTACTATGCCAGTAAAACCTTGACTGATGCTCAGCTAAATTACACAACCACTGAGAAAGAGCTTCTGGCAGTAGTATATGCCTTTGACAAGTTCCGTCCATACCTCATCGGAACTAAAGTCATTGTGTATACGGACCATTCGGCGATCAAATATCTGATCTCAAAGAAAGATGCAAAGCCGAGGTTGATTCGTTGGGTTCTTCTCCTCCAAGAATTCGATTTGGAGATTCGTGATAAAAAGGGAACTGAAAACCAAGTGGCGGATCACCTATCGAGATTGGAAAATCCAAATAACTCGAAAGAGAATGAGCTTGATATCGATGATTTCTTCCCGGATGAACAGTTATATGAGGTCAAGGGTGTGGCACCATGGTTTGCAGATTTTGCTAATTATGTTGCTTGTGATGTGCTACCGCCTGACATGAACTATCACCAGAGGAAGAAATTCCTGCATGATGCTAGGCAGTATCTCTGGGACGAGCCATTCTTGTTCAAACTATGTGCAGACCAGATTTTAAGACGATGTCTGCCTGAAGGAGAGATTGAGGGTGTGCTCCACCATTGTCATTCATCTAATTATGGAGGGCATTTTGGGGGGCAACGAACTGCAGCAAAGGTGCTTTAATCTGGTTTCTACTGGCCAACCCTGTTTAAGGACGCTCATTCCTATGTAGCGCGATGCGATAATTGCCAAAGAGTAGGAACCATTTCGAGGAGGCATGAAATGCCACTGCAAAACATCCTTGAGGTTGAGTTATTTGATGTCTGGGGAATAGACTTTATGGGTCCGTTTCCCTCCTCCTACAATAACCTTTACATCCTAGTCGCTGTGGACTATGTCTCCAAGTGGGTGGAAGCTGTTGCTCTGCCTACTAACGATGCTAAGGTTGTGTTGAACTTTCTGAGAAAGAACATTTTCACTCGGTTTGGCACACCTCAGGCCATCATTAGTGACGAGGGCACGCACTTCTGCAACAAGTACTTTGAAGCCCTTATTGCAAAATATGGGGTTTCCCACAAGATAGCCACCGCTTACCACCCACAAACTAGTGGTCAAGCGGAGGTATCTAACCGGGAGGTTAAACGGATCTTGGAAAAGATAGTGAACCCTAACCGCAAGGACTGGTCCAAAAAGCTAGATGATGCATTATGGGCATACCGCACTGCCTATAAAACGCCTATCGGAATGTCTCCGTATAGGCTAGTATATGGAAAAGCATGTCATCTCCCCGTCGAGTTGGAGCACAACGCCTATTGGGCAATTCGCGAACTAAACTTTTATATGGATGCAGCTGGTGAGAAAAGGCTGCTACAACTGAATGAGTCAGACGAGTTCCATCTCCAAGCGTATGAAAACGCTAAGTTATATAAGGAAAAGACAAAGCGGTGGCATGACAAGAAGATTGTTGTGAGAGAATTTGAGCCGGGGCAGAAAGTGCTCCTCTTTAACTCCCGTCTGAAGTTATTTCCTGGGAAATTGAAGTCCCGTTGGTCAGGACCTTTCACAATAGCTAAGGTATATCCTCACGGAGCAATTGAGGTGGAGGACCCGGGCTCTGATAGAACGTTCAAGGTGAACGGTCAGCGGTTGAAGCATTACCGGGGCGGCGAAGTTGACCGCCAAATGACTTCAATCACCCTTGGTGACCCGGTATGAACCGGCCGGATAGTCAAGCCGACGACTATAAAACAAGCGCTTGGTGGGGAGGCAACCCCACCCGAGTATCAATTTCTATTTTTTTTTACGCTTTCTGTTTACTTTCAATAGTTTTATTGTTTATAATTTCAAGTTCGTATAGCTACGAGTCGTGTTTGCATTAGCGTAAGTCTGACTTCAGTTTCTATAGGATCTAGATTTATTTCTGTGGTCTGAAGTCTCGCATGTGTTAGTGCTGCGGTTGTACAGTCGGAAATTTTTAGCCGTCGTGGCATATCGCGAGTGTAAATAGTATGATAGTTCAGTTCTTATGGAACCAAAATATATATATATATATATAAAATAGAAAAATAAAAAAATAAAATAAAATTTTGGTCAAAATTGCTAACAGGGTTCTTGTGTTAATGCAGGAGCTGCATCAAAATTTTTTGCAAAACTGGTATTCACGCTGCAGCGTGACTCTTTGCTCTGCTCTCCACGCTGCAGCGGCATACCCTTAGAACAGCTACTGGAGAATTGCGCTGCAGCGTGGCCAAATTTGCCTATGGCTCACGCTGCAGCGAGACGGCCATTTCATGCATAAGGAACTCACGCTGCAGCGGGAATTTGCAAAGCACTATCCGCGCCGCAGCGCGAGCCCCGTTATTTTACAAGACCAAGCGCTCACGCTGCAGCGGCAACTACCCACGCTGCAGCGCAGTACCCTATTGTAGCTACTGGAGAGTTACGCTGCAGCGTGACCAATTTGCCTATGGTTCACGCTGCAGCGAGGATCTAGAATCAGGCATAAGGAGCTCACGCCGCAGCGTGAGTTCTCGTTTACCAGCCCACGCCACAGCGCGAGAAGCGTGTTTTTGTTTTTAAAAAAGCCTGGAAGGCTGGCATTTGCAGCCATCCCAACCACAACCGCCGACACAAGCCCTAGCCATTGCCATACCTCTCTCTCAACTCAAAATCGTTCCAAGCATAGTCACAGCCGGATCCTTGGTCTCTTCGCACACAGCATTGTTGTGGGTTTAATTGGGGATTCTTCACATCACATCTTGCAATCTTCTCCGATTTTCGCAAGGTAAGTTTTAAATTTCTAAAGTGAAATTGTGGGGTTTGATTTCGTTCTTTCTGTGAGTGTATTGCTTGGGTGATTATTGTTGTGCTTGAGTGGGATTTCATCTTGGGCTAATTCATCTACTGTAACCAACAAGTTTGGGTTTTCATCTCTGGCTAAGGTTGCTTTCAGTTAAGTTTTATGCCACACACGCCTTGTGTTTGATAAATTGCCTGAGTAACACCTTGGTTTAGTTTGTGCTTAAGTTGGCTTCTGAATTGCTTAAACCCTTGGTTTTGTTCGGCATTGACACTGTGTTTGGCTTGCTTTGGGGTTAAGTTCTGCATTGGTTTTTGTTGTTGGACTTTGGATTTCACTTGGGTTATTGTTGCTTGAATTTTGCCATGGCACCAAAACGTCAACGCCTTAGCATAGGGGGTTCCTCATCCTCATCGGCCCCACAATGGGACCAATCAAAATTTGTGAGTGTTGAGGCGTGGAATCGCTACAACAAGTCCTTTGCTAAGCGAAACCTTCTACTTGAGCGTGGATTTAGGCCGGACCTCAATAAGGATGGAAAATTGGCTGACATGATTATGAAGAGGAGGTGGATCCATTTCACTAAGCCACCCGAATCTGCAGTTATTTTAGTGGTTCGAGAGTTTTATGCCAATGCCAGTGCTGAGGGACCAGCCGAGGTCACTGTCAGGGGCAAATTGGTGAAGTTTGACAGCAAGACCATTAATGCTGTGTTTGACATGCCCAACTTTGGAGGCAAGGATTTCCAGGAGCGGGGCTACCGCAGCTATAGCCAGGATGAGATCATTACGTGGCTCTGTCAGCCTGGCACAGCTTGGAAGGTGAATGAGTTCCAGGGGGAAAAGACGAGTTTCCCACAGCCAGCCCTCAGCCGCTATGGAAAGGCTTGGTATGCCTTTATCTGCTCCAGCATCATGCCCACTCGTCACCTCAGCGATGTCACCCGTGAGCGGGCTGTGCTGCTATTTGCCATCATCACTGGGCTTGACGTCGACATTGGGGTGATCATTCAGGAGTCCATTAGGAAGGCCATAAAGAGTAACATTGGTTCAGGTCTCCCGCACCCTTCTCTCATCACCCGTCTCTGCAAGCGGGCCAAAGTTCAGTGGGAACCGGATGACCCAACGCAGGCACCCATGTCAGTCATCGATCACCATGTCATTCAGCGATTTACTGTTTGGCCAGGGGGCATTTCTCATGAGTGTGGTGATGGATACCTACCAGATCCTAATCAGTCCCTTACTATTGAGGGTGAGACTTCTACCCAGACTCCAGATCTTGGACCCACCTCTGCAGGTCCTCTTACTGCGTTGATGGCATCAATGGACCTCATGCACCAAAAGATAGACACAATCAACAGTAGGATGGGCTCGTTCGGCCGCAGACAGGACACTATTGCTCAGAGGCAGAATATTTTTGCACAGTATCATGCTGAGTTCGCCAACATCTATGCAGCCTCAGGCGGTGATGACATGGACTCCATGCCGTACCAGTTTCCTGAGCCTCCTGTCTTTCCACCGTACCCGCCGCCATCACCATCAGAGGGCGATCAGGCCGACGACGAGGAGGGTGATGAGGGTGATGCTGAGGGCGATACTGCGGAGGACGCACCACCAGCACCACCAGCACCACCAGCACATTCCAGCCATTGAGGACATTGGCCGGTTCAAGTTTGGGGGAGTTTTTAGCTGATTTCTATTTAGTTATTTATCTTTTTATGAGTTATGGTTTATGTTTGAACTGCGATAGTTAGGATGGTTTATCTTGGATATTTTAATGTAGGAACTGCATAGTTTGTTTTATTTAGAACTCATGGATGCTTTATTAATTATTATCTATGGATGCCTAATTCTGGTTGTATCTGCATGAGTAGCCTATGGGTGTCTTCCAGTTTTGATTTTTACCCATCTTTTGGGGCTTTCACAGGTTTTCATTACCCTATTTTGTGCTATAGTTATCTTGGGGTAAATGAATTGAAATTTCTGATTGTGGTCGTTGATATGATTGAGGTATTGCTTTATCAATGTTGTTAAACATTTAGTGATAGAGTCTTAGATCATTTTGTTTAGTAAGCACTGCTGTTGATCCTATCTATTCTATCGCGCACATACCAAATGTTAGAACTGTTATTATTTCAACCGAGCCTAAGTGGTTTTTGCTAAGGAAATTGTTGCTATCATCTCGTTCTTTCGTATGTGATTTAATGATTGTAAGAAACTGACAGATACGTTGGCATATTCTTATGTAAAAAAAAAAAAAAAAAAAAACGCGAATCCCCAGTTGACCACGCCTATTTACGTGGCCTTTGTTACTTGAGTTAGTAGATCCGTTGGGGTGTTTTCACACCCATTGCCCTAAAGTCACCTGACTTGGGAGTCCTTGATCAAACACTCGTTACACGGGTAACTTTGAAGAGCCAAAGGTATTCAGGCACTGCACGGTCATTCTTGAGATTAGGGTAAGGCGTTGGCAATAAATAAACTATAGTTTGACTCAAGTCTAATTACGTGGCCTTTGTTACTCGAGTTAGTAAATTCTTGGGGGTGTTCTACACCTAATGCCCTAAAGCCTTCAAGCTTGGGAGTCATTGTTCTAAAGCTCATTACAGGAGTAACTCTGCATAGCCTAATGTAATTAAACTTTTGCACATGTCTCACTGAGTTTTGTTGCTCACATTTTAATGCCTGTTGGTCTGTTCTTACGCTTGATATCTTGTTTTGAATGCTTGATTTAGCATGAGTGATTGTGTCAACAATTTCATCTTTGCAATCGAGTTTGTGTTTGAGATGTATACGGGTATAACAGTTGGTATTCACACACACACAGATTTGGATCACTAGCAGTCTACGCTAGAATTTTGAGCTAGATTTTATTAATGAGTTTGTTTCTACCTTGAAATTGTAATTCTGACCCTTGAGTCCACAATGCAGGTATATAGTTGTTTAGATCACTCTCAGCCTAAGCTTGAGGCTGGAGTTTTAATATTATTTAAATATTTTTGTTTGCTTAGGGACAAGCAAATGCTTAAGTTTGGGGGTATTTGATGAGCGGGATTCATACCTGCAAAATCGGGTTCTTTATCACTTAAGAAATTGCTTGTTTATATCATCTTCTAGCGCAAATTTATGTTTTATCTGTTATCTTTTGCTTTATTGCTTTTCAGGTGTAAGGTGTGTTCATTTGGTGCTAATAGGGTAAAAGAACAACAAGATGGCTGAAGGACACGATGCCCGCGCCGCAGCACCATAACCAAGCCTAGGAGTCACGCTGCAGCGAGAGGTCCTTGGCCAAATACACGGAGCTCACGCTGCAGCGACCCCATTCCTTCATGGGTTGGCGCTGCAGCTAGCCTTCCCTTCCAAATACACGGAGTTCACGCTGCAGCGGGGCCAATCCCTCATGGGTTGGCGCTGCAGCGAGCCTTCCTTGGCTAGGACACGGAGCCCACGCCGCAGCGCCAAAGCAAGGCGTTAGGCCCTCGCCGCAGCGTGATGCCCGGTTCCCAGCCACCTGGCTTGCCTATTTTGACCTAGCTTTTGCTACATAAGGAATGCTATGAGGCAACTTGGAGAGGACCTAGAAAACTTAGAACCAAGAAATGGAGGCAGCGACACATTTGGAGAAGCTTAAGCTTGAAACACTTCCGCGCAGGAGTTTTCTCTCTTTAAATTCTGTTATCCATTTGTGTAATTTTGATTATGTTGAACAGAATGAATGTATTAATTAGTTCTATAGTTATGAACTAATTACATTTCTAGGATTGCAATGTAACCTAATGATTAGCTTAATATGAATTACTCTCATATTTATATAATGAATCATGTTTTGAATGGATTGTTGTATTTCATGCTTATTCATCAATTGCTTGAGATAGGAATTGATTTAGGTGTTAACTGATATTGGGAAATTGATGTTATACCTTTTCTTAAGTGCAACAACACTTGTTATGACCATTGCCCTAAGGAATGAGTGCACAAATTGCATGATAGAATAGGAATATGTCTATTTGCCCTGTGTAACCATTGAGATTAATGTTAATGACCCTTAGTCTAGTTATTTTCACCATAGGAATATTGTGATTTATTTAGCTAAGGGATATGCATTTGACCATCGGAAGAGGCTTATGTGTACCTTGTGTTCTCGGTTAACCATTCTTGTGATTTGTTAGTTAAATGGAGAGTTAGGATTATGAGGCGAGGCATTAGGGGAGTTGTAATCCTAGCTTGTCATCTTTGATACAACTTGCCTTTTTATTTATCTGTTTCTGCCAAATTGATTACAACACACAACTCTTATTCACTTGTTTAAATAAGACCGTTGAGATACATTTTAATACTTGATCTACTACCTAGTATTTTGTCCTCGTGGGTTCGACACTCAACTTTATCTATACTACTTGTTAGACCGCGTATACTTGCGTGAGTTTATAGGTTGTGAAAACACCCAACACACAGCTTCCTTGCGTTCCTGCTGTTGGTCGATTTAGCTATCGATAAACACACACGTGCAAGTATACACGGTCAACAAGTAATATATGATAAGATATGAGTCGAACCCACAGGGAATTGTGACAAATAATAACCAAGTACCAATCGTCTATCAAATTGATCTAATTTAAACAATGAAGATTTGATAATTTGTTGATTGGTTGAGTTCACAAGTCAAATAATGAGTAAAGTGCGGTAAAATATCAAGATAAGAGGGTCTAAGATTACAATTTCCCCCAACACGTCATTTGAATCTCCTAACTCTCTCTTTTCATTTAGTTATAGCATACGAATTGACAACCGAGAAGTCAAAACTACATAAGAGCCTCTGTCGATGGTCAATCACGAATCTTCCTAAGCGGTGTAATAGGTATATGTCTATCCTATACACTATCAAGAGACTAATTTTAGGAATGATTACTAGACACGTGTCACCAAATCTAAATAATCCTCCCTTCAATTACCAACTTTCACGTCGGAAGTCATTAAGACTAGATTCTCAATAGGTTGCATGCGGTAATTAGGTATATATCTATCCCAACTACTATCAAGATACCTATTATTGCAGATAATTAATAAGACACACGTCACTTAATCCAATTAATAACCCACAACAATCTATACTTTCGCATGTTATCATACTAGGTCTTAACCTATAATCCGTTCGTCAAGTTCATATAGGTTCCCACGGTAATTACGGGCCAAGCAATTAATCTAGAAGCAAAGGTTATGACAATCAATTCACACATGCATAACTAAAATCAATAGAGAGAGAATTCAATTCAAATTAAGTGTTGGGTTCCATTGCAATCTTAGAATAGAAGGTTAGTTCATTATAGCTACAATAAACATCATTTTCAATTGATACATTGTCAAATTCGAATTACAAAGAAGGTAGAAATCAAGAAATGAAACCACTTTTGGAGCTATTGAGTTGGTGTTCCTTTGGTTGCTGATGGTTTCCAACTCTCCGCCTTGGCCTTGCAATTCTTCTTGACTGAGTTCCTTGGCTTTTGGCTTGATTTAGCTTGATTTTGCAGCCTTGAGCTCTGTTGGTTGATGTATTTTGTAGCCTCCCTCTCTCTAGCTACCTGATATGTAGCTTAGAAGATATTATTTATAGCCTCCATCAAGAAACCCTAGCCAAAATCGGACAAAATGGAGCTCAGATCGCACTATGGTTGTGTCAGATCGCACTGAGCACGGCGTTGCGCGCCCGCACGCCAGCGCGCGCGCCCGCGCCCAGCGCCTGGGCCGCACGCCCAACTGCCGCCCCGCACGCCCGCGCCCGCACGCCAGCGCGCGCGCCCGCGCCCAGCGCCTGGGCCGCACGCTGGCCGCACGCCCACGCCTGCCGCTCCGCACGCCCGCGCCCGCACGCCAGCGCGCGCGCGCGCCCGCGCCCAGCGCCTGGGCCGCACGCTGGCCGCACGCCCACGCCTGCCGCTCCGCACGCCAGCGCCGCGCGCCCCGCACACGCCAGCGCGCGCGCCCGCGCCCAGCGCCTGGGCCGCACGCTGGCCACACGCCCAACTGCCGCGTCCGCCGCGCCCCGCGCGCGCGCGCGCGCGCCCAACGCCGTGGCTGCCGAGCGCCCGGCGCCCACCCGCCCAGCGCGCGCCCGCACGCCGCGCCCATGCGCCCGCGCCCAGCGCCTGGGTCGCACGCTGGCGCCCCGCCTGCCGCACGCCGTGCCCGCGACTTGGTCAATGCCGCACGCCGTGCACGCTTCCCAACGCCGTGCACGCCCAACTTCCGAATGTCATCAAATTAAGCCCCGAGCATCGCCAAACATAAATTTTCACCGTGTTATCTTCCGGGCACAGAAATTTAGGCATGGGCTTGCCCACGTGGCTTGGCCGACGCCGCACGCCGTGCACGCTTCCCGACGCCGTGCACGCCCAACTACCAAATGTTATCAAATTAAGCACCGAGCGTCGCCAAGCACAAATTTCCATCATACTAGCATTCGGGCACATGCGTCCAAGCACGGACATTTAGTCAATACAAACAACGATCCGAGCGGTCTTTATTTCAATTCCTACAAACATAATAAAAATGCATCAAAGCAACATAAAACATGTAAACTTAACTAAAAACTAATTTATGTAGAAATAAGATAAAATTACATAAAAACCATATAAAGTACCTAAAGACTTGCAAATTATCAAGGCCAAAAGTACCCAAATTGTGTGTATAAAACGCACTCATCAAATACCCCCAAACTTAAATCTTTGCTTGTCCTCAAGTAAACATAGATATACTAATTTATTAACATAAACACAAACAACAACTGAATTAGAAGAGAACGACTCCAAGAATTGGCCTCAAAGGAAAAAGATCAAAAAAAAAAGGGCCCAAGAACAACGTAAAGTTACAACTAAACAAAATTTCTAAACTCACTGCTACTCAAGATCTCAGCAATGTGTGTGTGTGTGAGTGTGCTATCTATTTATGCGAGTTAGGAAAGAGCTAACTCATGAACTCAATATATGAGGGGTTATACTATAAATCTACAAACTCATCATTACCTTGATAAATACCAAACAAGACGACCATAAAAGAAAAGGGGTTCCCAAGGGATTATTGCAGTAGTGAGTAATCATACTGGTGAGTGCGTTTTACGCTCCGTCTCACCTTAACTAATTGCATGACCGTGCGATGTCTAATCACATTAGGCTATTCAGAGCTACCCATGTAACGAATGTTTGATCAATGACTCCCAAGCCAGATGGCTTTAGGGCATTAGGTGTAAAACACCCCTGAGGATCTATTAACTCGAGTAGCAATGGCCACGTAATTAAACTTGGTCAACCATTAATATAATTTTATTTTTTTCTCTTTTTTTTTTTTTTTTTTTTTTTTTATTAATTCCCCCAAACTTATATGAAAGTCTAAAATAAGCATACAAGGTTGCAGACGTGAGTTCAGTACATTTCAAGTATAATCCCCCAAGCGTTTAAGTAAATGAGATTTCTCAATACTAACTAACTAAACAAGTGCACAGTGTACAAGAGGAGCTGAAATAACAAGAGTAGAGTGGTTAGCCAGAATGTTAAGAAGTAACTAAACATGCTCAAGCCTTACCTTAGATGAAAACACAATAACTAGCAGAATATCATTGGCCGTTCTTGTAGCATGACACGACTTAGACGAAATAAAATAACTACATTATACTACTGTAGCATGACACGACTTAGACGAAAAATAACTACATTATACTACTACCCCCAAACTTAAAATAAACATAGTCCTCGATGTTCATAATAGACAGAATTGAAAAAAAGAAAACTTCACTGAGGGTAATCAAGCAACACCATCCGCACTGTTGCTATTTGCGTGGTTGCCTCCAGTTGCATCATCACTCGAATCAAGGTCATATTCCGGGAACATAGGTGTCGTTGGGAATTGGACTGCAAGGGGCCCGGTATTGAACCCGTTGTTGTTGATCACCTGTGTGGTAGCCTTATAAAAATCGGAAGTATAATTACACAATGAATTGACCTGCTGAATCGAATGATTAATGCGCCTAGACATGCGCCTATGTTCACGTTCCCTCTCCCGGGCTTCCTTTTCTCTTTCTTGCGCATTCCGCTGCATTTCCGCCCTCATCTCTTGATTTTCGCGCCGAAGCTCACGCATCTCAGCAATAAGTACGTCAATTGAAGAGCTAGATAGCTCAGGGTGCTCGATGCTAAGTGGTGGGTTGGCCTCATCTTCCTCAGTTTCTGGAGGATGCAACGAAGGTAAGTATCCAGCACCATGCTCCTCCGGCGCCCCACCCCTCCAAACCTTGTAGTGGCGAATAGCTTGGCTGTCGATAGGCGTCAAGGGGGGTTGAAGTATCTCACTTGTGTTCCACTTGACCTTTGCCAACTTGCATAAACCACAGATCAGTGATGGGTGTGGCAATCCACCTGTAGACTTTCCGTTAGCATTTTGCACTATGGAATTGCGAATCAGTCTACCCACGTTGATGCTACGCCCCGTAACCAAGGTAAATAAGATTAGTGCCCGCATCGGAATCACTTGTGTTGCGTGGGTGGTTGGCCAAAGCTTGGCGTTTATGAAGTATAACCACGCCTTCCCATACTTGCTTAAATCACCCTGTCGTAGATGCAATGGCTCGTCCCCTTTCATTGTCCACCGGGCGCCAGGCTTACCTAAGGTTGCAATAATTTCATTCCAATTAGGCTTTTCGGTTCCCAACCTAGTGAGCTCATCCGTGCCATGGCTTCGAGGAAGTTTATAATATTCTTCAATGCTTCGCTTGCCAAAAGACACCATTTTGCCCCGAACCATGACTACATAATCGTCAGCCTCCATGGCATTGGCATAAAACTCTCGGACGATTGAAATACATGCGGGCTCGGGTTGTGCGGCGAAAGTCTGCCATCCCCTTTCCTCAATTATGTTAGCAATGCCAAATTCATTAGTCTCGTGTGGAAGAATACCCCTCTCAGGAATTAATGTTTTGGTGGCCATGATAGTGTGGTAACGCTCGGATGCCTCCGCACTAACGAACTTTTTCTTGTCATAGGCTATGGTTGGTTTGGATGATGAATGTTCACCCCGTTGACGTTTGGGAGCCATACCAAAAAAACTTCGATCAAATTTCCCAAAATAGCCAAGAATCCTCACACAGACAAATGATCGAACAGGTGGTGTGCACTCTTTAGAATCGCAGTTGTAAGTTCAATGGGTAGCACGCCTAACCCTCCACAAAGCCTTGCAATGGGAGCTAGATATGTACCTGCTAATAAAAATCACCAAAACACAGCACCCAAGCAAGAAAAATTGCAACTTAAAGCCCTTAGTAACCTTTACTTGGAAAACATTTGAAAAGCCATGGAAATCTTTCAAAAACCTTCAAATTCATGATAAAATCCAAGTTAGAAGATGAAATTGATGATTGGTTGTCGTGATTGGGTGCCAATTTGAAGTAATGATGCACGAAAATTAGTTTGGGAACAAAGCATGCAAGTTGGCTAAAGAGTTAGAGGAGAGAGATATAAGAATGGGTGGAATTAAATGAGCCAAAAGAAGCTTAAAAAGTTCATGCCCCAGCTGCCTGGTGCGGCCGCACAGCATGGGGCGCGCCCGCGCGCGCCTGCTGGGCGCCCAGCCCGCGTGCCACTTGCTGCTCGTCCGCCCGCCTGCTACGCCCGCTGCGCCTAGCGCCTGCTGCGCGCGCCCGCGTCCGCTCGCCGCGCCCGCGCCTGCCGCCTGCCAGCGCCCAAGCCAACGCCGAGTGCTAGCGCACATGTGCTGCGCCTGGGGCGCGCGCGCCCGCGCGGCGCCTGCTGCGCCCGCGCCTACTGCCTGACTGGGCTGCTGGGCGTGCTGCTGCTGGCGTGCTGTCGGCGTTTCGCTGACATGCTTCGCTCGAATGCTAAAATTTGATGAAATTACCTACACGTAGCAACACAATTAACAAAGTTAGAAACAATTAATGATAAAAATCATATTTTTCTAATTTTTTTTTTTTTTTTTTTTTTTTTTTTTTTTTTTTTTTAAAAAATAATGAATTAAATCTAAACAATGGGTTGCCTCCCATTTAGCGCTTGATTTAGAGTCTTCAGCCTGACTCTTCCCCAATCATTTCGGATCGACGAGACTAATTGAGGTCTTTTGGCGTTCAATGTCGCCACCCCAATAGTGCTTAATTCTTTGTCCGTTCACCTTAAACAATTGGTTTGTCTTATCATCCCGCAGTTCAATTGCACCATGCGGGAAAACATGATTGATATAGAATGGCCCTGACCATCGTGATTTGAGTTTACCGGGAAATAGCTTCAACCGAGAGTTGTAAAGTAGGACGGGTTGTCCAGCCTCAAACTTCCGATCGATTATCTTCTTATCGTGCCACCTCTTGACTCTCTCCTTATAGAGCTTTGCATTCTCATAGGACTGGAGACGGAACTCATCCATCTCATTGAGTTGTAAGAGGCGTTTCTCTCCCGCGGCATTCAAATCAAAATTTAGCTTCCGGATGGCCCAATAAGCACTGTGTTCAAGTTCCACCGGTAGATGACATGCTTTCCCATACACAAGCTGATATGGTGACATCCCGATTGGAGTTTTGTATGCCGTCCTATACGCCCATAAGGCGTCATCAAGCTTCAATGACCAGTCCTTTCTATCCGGGTTGACAACCTTCTCTAAAATCCTTTTCACCTCTCTATTGGATACCTCCACCTGACCACTTGTTTGAGGATGATAGGCCGTGGCAATTTTATGGGTTACCCCATATTTGGCAAGAAGGGCATTAAAGTTCTTGTTACAAAAGTGCGACCCTTCATCGCTAATTATTGCACGCGGAGTTCCGAATCTTGTGAAAACATTTTTTCGAAGGAACTTTAGCACCACTTTGGTATCATTGGTGGGTGTCGCTGCTGCTTCAACCCATTTTGACACGTAATCTACAGCCACAATGATATACAAATTGTTGAACGAAGAGGGAAACGGGCCCATAAAATCGATACCCCAGATGTCAAATATCTCGACCTCTAAGATTGTGGTTAGTGGCATCTCATGACGCCTGGAAATGTTCCCTACTCTTTGACATCGATCGCATTTCAGCACAAACACCTGGGCGTCCTTGAACAGGGTTGGCCAATAAAAACCAGATTGAAGCACCTTTGCCGCTGTTCTTTCTCCGCCATAGTGCCCACCAAAAGCTGAGGCATGACAATGTTGCAAGATACTTTCCATCTCAGATTGAGGTACGCACTTCCGGATCAGTTGGTCAGCACATTGCTTAAACAGAAAAGGTTCGTCCCAGAAATAATGCTTCACATCGTGCAAGAATTTCCTTTTTTGTTGATAGCTCAGCTCGGGTGGTAGGACATGGCTCACCACATAGTTGACATAGTCAGCATACCATGGCACCTCATGAGTGATGGCGAAAAGCTGTTCATCCGGGAAAAATTCATTAATCATGACATCGTCTCCCGCCTCATGGTCTGCACTTTCCAGCCTAGACAAATGATCCGCCACTTGATTCTCGGTTCCCTTCTTATCTCTAATCTCAAGATCGAACTCTTGAAGCAATAAAACCCATCGAATCAAGCGTGGCTTTGCGTCCTTCTTTGCTATTAAGTACTTAATGGCAGAATGGTCCGTGTACACAATGACCTTGGTGCCAATGAGATATGCACGAAATTTGTCAAAGGCATACACGATAGCAAGCAATTCCTTCTCCGTTGTTGTGTAATTAAGTTGAGCTCCAGTTAGTGTCTTGCTAGCATAATATATCACATGAAAGACCTTGTCCTTGCGATGGCCCAATACAGCACCAATTGCAAAATCGCTAGCGTCGCACATCAATTCGAACGGAAGATTCCAATCCGGGGCCACGATAATAGGTGCACTTACAAGCTTCTTCCTGAGTAACTCAAAAGCCTCTAAACATGCATGATCGAAGACAAAAGGAGTGTCTTTCTCAAGGAGACTACACAGCGGTTTTGCAACTTTTGAGAAATCCTTGATAAACCGCCTATAAAATCCAGCATGTCCAAGGAAACTACGGATTCCCTTGACGTTTGTTGGTGGAGGAAGCCTCTCAATGGTCTCGATCTTGGCCTTATCAACCTCCAGCCCCTTTGAAGATACTCTATGCCCCAAAATAATCCCTTCTTGCACCATGAAGTGGCATTTCTCCCAATTAAGCACCAAATTTGTCTCAACACATCGTTTCAGCACTTTCACAAGGTTTTCTAGGCATAAGTCGAATGAATCTCCAAAAACCGAGAAATCGTCCATGAAAACCTCCAATCCTTGCTCAACCATATCAGAGAATATAGCCATCATACATCCTTGGAAGGTGGCGGGTGCGTTGCATAACCCAAATGACATTCTTCTGAAAGCAAAGGTCCCATATGGGCAAGTGAACGTCGTTTTCTCTTGATCTTCGGGGGCAATGGCAATTTGGTTGTAGCCCGAGTATCCATCCAAGAGACAATAGAATTCATGTCCCGCCAACCTGTCTAGCATTTGATCAATGAATGGGAGCGGAAAATGATCCTTGCACGTAGTCTTGTTCAACCTTCTGTAGTCCATGCAAACTCTCCATCCGGTGACAGTTCTAGTTGGGATCAACTCGTTGTTTTCATTAGATACCACTGTCATGCCCCCCTTCTTTGGAACACATTGCACTGGACTGACCCATGGACTGTCTGAAATGGGATAGATGATGCCGGCATCGAGCAATTTGATAATTTCCTTCTTGACCACCTCCTTCATGACGGGGTTCAATCTACGCTGATGCTCAACCACAGGTTTGGCCTCATCTTCCAATATGATCTTGTGCATACAAAAAGCAGGGCTAATTCCCTTGATGTCGGCAATGGACCAACCTAAGGCTGTTTTGTACTCGCGTAGCACTCTTAGCAATTTGTTTTCCTGCACATCATCAAGTGAAGCAGACACAATAACAGGCAAAGTACTAGCATTACCCAAATAAGCATACCTCAAATGGATTGGCAATGGTTTGAGCTCCAAAATAGGTGGCTCCTCCCATGAGGATTTTGCAATGGTACTAGAGCTGCTTGGTCTATCTAACGGTTCAAATAGCTGCTTAAACTTGATAAAACGTGGGGGAACATTCAGCACATTTACCATTTCGTTAGGAAATAGAGGTTCACTCTCAAGTGATTCTCCTAGCAATTCTTCAAAAGGGTCAACTTCATAAGTTGCTGTGAACACCTCTTCCACCGCCTCGTCAATCAAGTCTATCCTGAAACATTCATCCTGCACATTAGGAAATTTCATTGCTTTAAAAACGTTAAAAGTTACCTCTTGGTCTTGGACACGCATGGTTAGCTCTCCTTTTTGCACATCAATCAAAGTTCTGCCTGTGGCTAAGAATGGGCGCCCAAGGATGATAGGTATCTCCCTGTCTTCTTCGAAATCAAGGACAATGAAATCCGCTGGAAAAATAAACTTGTCCACCTTGACAAGCACGTCTTCTACTATGCCTCTTGGGTATGTGAGAGACCTATCCGCAAGTTGCAATGTAACATTTGTAGGTTTTGCCTCACTTAATCCCAGCTGTTGATAAATTGAGAGTGGCATTAGATTGATGCTTGCCCCCAAATCACATAGGGCCTTGCCAAAGAATTGGTTACCAATTGTGCAAGGAATCGTGAAACTCCCCGGATCTTTCAACTTTGGTGGTAACTTCCTTTGTAATACAGCACTACATTCTTCGGTTAGTGCCACCGTCTCAAACTCCTCAAGCCTTCTCTTTCTTGACAAGATTTCTTTCATGAACTTCACATAACTAGGCATTTGTTCCAATGCCTCAGCGAATGGGATGTTTATGTGCAATTTCTTGAAAACCTCCAAGAACTTAGAGAATTGCTTATCCAACTTTAATTTCTGCTGACGTTGTGGAAATGGGCATGGTGGATACATAGGGACTTGCTTGCTCCCCACTGGTTTTGGCACTGGCTCTTTTTCCTTTTCTTCTTCTTTTCTCTTTTCTTCCTCTTTCTCCCCATTCACATCCTCGACCACCGCTTCAGCTGGACCCTCATTCACAACTTCCGGTAGCTCCTTCCCACTTCTCAAAGTCACAGCCTTGCAATGCTCCTTACCATCTCTTTTCGGATTAACTTCAGTGTCACTAGGTAAGGCACCAGGGGGACGGATATTCATGGCGCTTGCAATCTGCCCAAGCTGAAGCTCTATATTCCGTATCGAAGCGCTATGTTGTGCAACCAATTGAGCCAATAACTCGTCCCCACTAGGCTTTTTCTCCTGTTGTGGCAAAGGTGGGGTTGAGGCTTGTTGGTGTGATTGGGTTTGATGGTGTGATTGAGTTTGATTTTGGAATCCTGGGGGATATTGATGCCTAGGAGCTGAATATTGGGTTTGGTTGTTATTGTTGTTGCTCCATGAGAAATTTGGGTGATTTTTCCATCCAGGATTGTAGTGATTGGAATGGGGGTTGTTTTGCTGTCTATTGTAATTACCAACGAACTGTACGGATTCTGCATTGATGGGGCATTGCTCGGTAGGATGATTTCCAACACACAACTCACAGGTTTCAGAAATGCTCTGCACAGAATGAGTTCCTAAATTTTTCACTTCCTTTGTGAGTGCGGCCAGCTGTGCGGTAATTGAGGTGAGATGATCCACCTCAAATTTTCCTGCTGCCTTTGGTGGCATTTTCCTCTCCGAAGGCCATTGATAAATATTTGCAGCCATGGTTTCCAATAGTTTGTAGGCTTCCGCAAAATTCTTCCCCATTAAACTACCACCTGCAGCTGCGTCAACACTAGATCGAGTGGCGTTGGTCAACCCATTATAAAAAATCTCAACTTGCAACCATTGAGGCAAACCATGGTGTGGACATCTCCTAATTAGATCCTTGAACCTTTCCCAAGCTTCATACAAGGACTCAGAATCGTATTGAACAAACGAAGTGATGTCATTCCTCAATCTTGCAGTTTTCGCGGGTGGGAAGAACTTTGCCAAAAATTTCTGGGCTAAGTCATCCCACTTAGTAATTGAGCCCGAGGGGAGCGAATGTAACCAACTCTTTGCCTTGTCACGGAGTGTGAAAGGAAAAAGTCGGAGTCTAATCGCATCATCAGTCACTTGAGTGTACTTGAATGTGTCACAAATTTCCAGAAAACTCACCAAATGAGCATTTGGGTCGTCATTGGGCAACCCACCAAACTGCAAACAGTTTTTAACCATTTGGATGGTTCCAGGCTTAATTTCGAAGTGATTGGCCTCAATGGCTGGCCTAGAAATGCTTGAGTGCAAATCTGTGACAAGAGGCATGGCGTACTCCCTCAAGGTTTTAGGCTCCTCCTCAGCCATGGTATCTTGATTGGGTATACCCCGAACTCGTTCTCTACGTAGTCGTCGAATATTTCTCTCGATCTCGGGATCGTAAGGAATTAACTCAAGATCACGTGAGCGTGGCATACAAATCAAGAATACCTACAAAACAAAATGAAAATTATATACAAGTCTAAAAAGAGACCAAGTTGAATGGAATTGATATTGGTATAATTATTAGAAAACAATTCCCCGGCAACGGCGCCAAAAACTTGTTGGTCGATTTAGCTATCGATAAACACACACGTGCAAGTATACACGGTCAACAAGTAATATATGATAAGATATGAGTCGAACCCACAGGGAATTGTGACAAATAATAACCAAGTACCAATCGTCTATCAAATTGATCTAATTTAAACAATGAAGATTTGATAATTTGTTGATTGGTTGAGTTCACAAGTCAAATAATGAGTAAAGTGCGGTAAAATATCAAGATAAGAGGGTCTAAGATTACAATTTCCCCCAACACGTCATTTGAATCTCCTAACTCTCTCTTTTCATTTAGTTATAGCATACGAATTGACAACCGAGAAGTCAAAACTACATAAGAGCCTCTGTCGATGGTCAATCACGAATCTTCCTAAGCGGTGTATAGGTATATGTCTATCCTATACACTATCAAGAGACTAATTTTAGGAATGATTACTAGACACGTGTCACCAAATCTAAATAATCCTCCCTTCAATTACCAACTTTCACGTCGGAAAGTCATTAAGACTAGATTCTCAATAGGTTGCATGCGGTAATTAGGTATATATCTATCCCAACTACTATCAAGATACCTATTATTGCAGATAATTAATAAGACACACGTCACTTAATCCAATTAATAACCCACAACAATCTATACTTTCGCATGTTATCATACTAGGTCTTAACCTATAATCCGTTCGTCAAGTTCATATAGGTTCCCACGGTAATTACGGGCCAAGCAATTAATCTAGAAGCAAAGGTTATGACAATCAATTCACACATGCATAACTAAAATCAATAGAGAGAGAATTCAATTCAAATTAAGTGTTGGGTTCCATTACAATCTTAGAATAGAAGGTTAGTTCATTATAGCTACAATAAACATCATTTTCAATTGATACATTGTCAAATTCGAATTACAAAGAAGGTAGAAATCAAGAAATGAAACCACTTTTGGAGCTATTGAGTTGGTGTTCCTTTGGTTGCTGATGGTTTCCAACTCTCCGCCTTGGCCTTGCAATTCTTCTTGACTGAGTTCCTTGGCTTTTGGCTTGATTTAGCTTGATTTGCAGCCTTGAGCTCTGTTGGTTGATGTATTTTGTAGCCTCCCTCTCTCTAGCTACCTGATATGTAGCTTAGAAGATATTATTTATAGCCTCCATCAAGAAACCCTAGCCAAAATCGGACAAAATGGAGCTCAGATCGCACTATGGTTGTGTCAGATCGCACTGAGCACGGCGTTGCGCGCCCGCACGCCAGCGCGCGCGCCCGCGCCCAGCGCCTGGGCCGCACGCCCAACTGCCGCCCCGCACGCCCGCGCCCGCCCGCACGCCAGCGCGCGCGCGCCCGCGCCCAGCGCCTGGGCCGCACGCTGGCCGCACGCCCCGCGCCCGCACGCCAGCGCGCGCGCCCGCGCCCAGCGCCTGGGCCGCACGCTGGCCGCACGCCCACGCCTGCCGCTCCGCACGCCAGCGCCGCGCGCCCGCACGCCAGCGCGCGCGCCCGCGCCCAGCGCCTGGGCCGCACGCTGGCCACACGCCCAACTGCCGAGTCCGCCGAGCCCCGCGCGCGCGCGCGCGCGCCCAACGCCGAGGCTGCCGAGGCTGCCGAGCGCCCAGCGCCCACACGCCCAGCGCGCGCCCGCACGCCGCGCCCATGCGCCCGCGCCCAGCGCCTGGGTCGCACGCTGGCGCCCCGCCTGCCGCACGCCGTGCCCGCGACTTGGTCAATGCCGCACGCCGTGCACGCTTCCCAACGCCGTGCACGCCCAACTTCCGAATGTCATCAAATTAAGCCCCGAGCATCGCCAAACATAAATTTTCACCGTGTTATCTTCCGGGCATGGAAATTTAGGCATGGGCTTGCCCACGTGGCTTGGCCGACGCCGCACGCCGTGCACGCTTCCCGACGCCGTGCACGCCCAACTACCAAATGTTATCAAATTAAGCACCGAGCGTCGCCAAGCACAAATTTCCATCATACTAGCATTCGGGCACATGCGTCCAAGCACGGACATTTAGTCAATACAAACAACGATCCGAGCGGTCTTTATTTCAATTCCTACAAACATAATAAAAATGCATCAAAGCAACATAAAACATGTAAACTTAACTAAAAACTAATTTATGTAGAAATAAGATAAAATTACATAAAAACCATATAAAGTACCTAAAGACTTGCAAATTATCAAGGCCAAAAGTACCCAAATTGTGTGTATAAAACGCACTCATCACCTGCTCTATAATACGAGTCACCATCCTTCGATCCACCATATCTGGATGACGATGAACTCGATCCTGAGCTCTATCTACTGTGGTGTGAAATATATACTCCATCTCATCAATCTTGGCCTTCTTTGACCGCACCTCACATTCAACACGATCTGCGCGGTTAGCCTCCCTCAACCAAGCAGTTTCAGCTCTCGCCCGCTTAGCTGACTCCTCTTTCAACTCATCTCGTACAATTTCATTCTTGGCTATTAACTGTCCTCGTCGATACTCAGACTGTGCTAGCCTCTGCTCAGCCTCTGCAAGACGTGATGAAAGGTCTTGGATCTCAGCATCCTTCTACTCTAGAGCGGCATGACGTTCCACAACCTGTTCTCCTAACTCCTCCTTTTCGCTCTCAACATGAACCAACTTCCACTCCACGCCCCCAAGACGTATATCGAGCTCCTCAATCTCACTGTTCTTCTGTTCCAAGACAGTCTGTCGCTCAGCCAGCTGCCCCTCTAACTCCTCCACTCTGTCCTGCAACTCTATGTTGCGGTCATACACCTGCTCGTACATCTGAACACCTAAGGAGGTTAGTGATATCTCCTCAGGGTCCTCCTCCTCCTCCTCGACCTCCTCCGGATCCTCCTCAGGATCAGTCTCAGGCTCGTACTCGGGACCTGCAACTGTGATCAATGGGGATGGCTCCCTCTGCACTAGCTACTCCCGAACTACATGAATATCTCGGGGCTCCTCCTCCCTAGCCTGGCTGGGTCCTCCTATATCAGTCATCCTGACAACAAAATTTTAAGTTTTAATTACTAATCGATAATACTCGCGAGCACATAAGTTTGTTATCAAATAAGCACATAACACACAATCATTTTATTATCTTTTATGAATTTCCGTAATTCATTCCTTAGAACTCGATAAGAGTTTATCACCACTATATTCTCTATCTTCTAAAAGGCTACTACCCTAAGGTTTTTCCCACCTAAAGGTTCATAACCTATCAGCTTTGATACCAACCTGTGACACCCCCAAATCCAGGTACTTAATTCCCACTGATTTGGTGTTCACTATAACATTCATTCATAACTAACTACCCATAAAAAATATGACAATTAAATTAAACCGAATGAAATATCTTCCCACATTAGGGATTACAACTTAAAATCTCTTAAATAAACAATTTCCCAGGTTGTCTAACCTGTATTACATCAGTGCGGAAACAAACTTATAAAAACAAGTCTTAATACAAATAAACATCAAATGAGTATTAAGTCTCTTGCTACTTTGACATCTTGCCATTGCCTTTGCTCGTGGATGGCTCGTCCGATTTCTCTACCTTAGCTGCAATGTTTTAGTACAAGAGTGAGCAAACAATTGCCCACAAACATAATAATGATTACAATTGATTAATTAACGAAATAGGTTTCAACTGAGGTATGATAGTTTTTTTTTCTGAATTCAATTAATAACAAATCAAAGATCTGAAAGCTCAAAAGAATTCTTGGCTTGAGAACTGAATATAGACTCAAGATTAAAAGTGCATCTGAGGGTCAAAAGACCTCGAACTATGTCCTAGGTTAACAAGTATTTCTACCGTAACCTTTAACAGTCTTATAGACTATGGACCTTCCATCTCGTACTCAGGGGGATCAGCCCTTTGTATAATGTATTGTGCACAAACATTTTAACGCTGTCGCGTAATTAATCCCCTATATTAGAGTTGTTCATCTCAGTTTAGCATCAGAATCCATACCAAAAGGAACTTGGTTTGGAAAGATTTTAAAATATTCTAAGTCTTTAGAACACTCATCAACTAAGGACTAGCTGAATCAATAAGGGTTTGCTAGTCACTAAAGCATTTGTTCCATCAATAAGTTTGTACAATAGAAACTGTGTTCGAAATTTGAATAACAATCAATGATTGAGTAACAATTGACTGGAATAAAAACTTAAGCAGTTATCATGGTAACAACCTTGCTTGAATAATAATAAGCTAAGGTTAGTAAACTTGCTCAATGATAATAAACTTGCTTTAAATGAGATAACAAGTTAAGGGAAGGAAAACTTGCTCAATTTAATAATGGAGTTCAGAAACTTGCCTCGTACGTAGCTTTCCTAATTACAAACCACGTACAATAAACAACCTACAAATTCCGTTTGTATTGCAACAAAAACGATTAGTTACAATACTCACGTACATTAATACTCCAATCCTCACCTCAATTTCCAATTAACTACTGATTATCAACTCTATTTCAGAAGCTACAAGCTTTATTGCAACAATGTTACACTCTAAGAATCTCCACAACTTATCTTTAAGCTAAGGTATATATATTACCTTATATTTAATCATCATCAAACATCATTTAGAATTCATCTTAACATCTTATTATTCACTTATTACATTTATCTAAGTTTAATCCTGCATAAAATGATATATCATAACTACCAAGAAAAGAAAACAAAATAATAAATTTTTTTTTTCCAGCAGTGATTCTCGCCGGGGCGAGAATTCCCTTTTAAATTTTCTCGCCGGGGCGAGGATTTATAGTGCATTTCTCTCGCCGGGGCGAGAGACTCAACAGTCGTCTCCTACAGTCGCGAACCAGTGAAAACTTAGGCCAAATTTGGCCAAATTTTCCGAATTCTATCATCCAATACATAATTTAAACATACGCAGACATCAAATATAACACAAAACTATTTCCCAACATGTTTTTAAACATTTTCAACATCATATTACACATAATCAACCAACTTGAATTAAAAATTCTCTGTTAAAACAAGATATTCATGTTTTAACCATTTTAATGAAATCAACTACTGTAACCTCATCTTTCAACCATTTTAATCCATTCTAATTACATTCTTTTCGTTTTTCACTATATAATCATAATCAAAAATCAATTTTACCAATTAACAACCAATTTGAATACCAATTTCATACATATATACCATACATGAAATAAACTCTGTAAAAATTACAAACTCTACTCCAAAACGTGTTTTCATGGATTAAAACCTTAAAATTAACTTATAATCATCATATAATCATCTAATTCATGATTACTAACAATTGCATCAACTAATTCATGCTTTTAGCAAACTATTCACTTACATGAAACTAAAAACCATATATAGTGAAACAAAACTATAAATAAAACTTAAAAGAGATTATACCTTCAAACTATATATATAATTCCTTAGCTTAGCACTTCCCTTCCTTCTCTTTCTCAATTCTCAAAACTCTCAAACTCTCAATTTTCTCTCTAATTCTCTCTTCTTCTCTGTATATTCTTCCTTCTTTTTTTTAAACTCTGTGTTTTCTTTTCTTTTAACAACTGACAAGCAAAACAAATAAAAAACTGATGGAACGTATATTTTCTAATTAAATCATCAGTTATAAATATTCAAAAGCCATAAGGCTTTGTTTGGTAAAAATAAATTAAAATAACTCATTATTTCCAACCAAAGGTCATAAGGCCTTGTTTGGTTTGATGGAAATAAAAACTCTTTCTATTTATTTTAATAACTCATTATAACATATAGTTTTAATTGTCACACTTTTAATTTAATTGAACTTATTATTAAATAAATTCAATTAAACCTTACTAACTTAAATAATAGTTCCATTTAACCATTAACACCAAATAAATTATCTTATTCAAATAAATTCTTTATTCAAATAAATCATTTAATCATCTAATTTAATTATTAAATTAAATTAGAATAAACACATCAAATCACAATCAAATAATATTTAACAAAAATTCTTTCACCATAACTTATAAATTATTTATTTTACTCAATAAATAAATTAATAAAAATATTTATATAACTCAATAAATATTTTTATTTAATCACAAAAATTGCATTCGTTACAAAAATACTCAAGTCAAACATACCCAATTAATAGATATAAAATCTACTCATCAAATACCCCCAAACTTAAATATTTGCTTGTCCTCAAGCAAACTCACAGCAATAAATAAATAAATTCTAAAAATTGGCATCCTACTCCTAAGTTCATCATGCATCCATTTATAGCCTCCAAGATCATACAATAACTGTCAACAATTAAATCTGTGCAAACTCATCAACCATTCAGTCATCAAATCACAATAGTTACAATCCCATAATGTGTGTGTGCAAGTTCCACCAAATCAATCATACCTTAAAAGGACTATATCCTGAACACATGGTATAAAGAAGTCATCAACCTATAGGACATATCACCACAGTAACCTCAGCTAGGATATTCATTGTTCAAATCACGAGAATTCAGTTTACTCTAATTTTCTGCTATGCTATCCCTCCTAGAGTATTATCATATATAATTAAGGTGAGTGCGTTTTACGCTGCTTCTCACATGCATGACGAGTGCGTTTTACGCTCCATCTCGTCTTAATTATTATCAAGAAGTATACTTTTAAGCTCAATTCACTCCACCAGATTTCTTAACTCTAAGAAGCATAACATTTTTTTATTTTTATTTTTTCATTTCAACCTTACTCTTTCGCCCAAACTTTTCACTACCCCTATTTCAATTACAGTCGTACCATAATCCTAACTCGTGACAATATCTCTTACCAAGGTTTCAAACTATAGTCTCCTTAAGATTCAACCAATTTCGGTGGGATCTAAGTGCTCAAGATAATAAGGATCATAACTACGCAAATTTGACTCCTAGAATGATATAAAAGTTTAGCACATACTCAAAAGTTTTCTAACTTGCTAATCACCTTTAATCATCTCTTATCATCGGCTATTCTAACGATTCACTACTACTACTACTACTTATTATTATTATTATTATTATTATTATTATTATTATTATTATTATTATTATTATTTTCATTAGAAAAATATCTAGTTATGCAAGAATTAAATAAAATCCCAAAATTAAATCCTAAAATTAACCATGCAGAAAATTAAATAAATCTTAAACAAACCAAACCAACAAATTAAAACGTAAAGTGTCATCAAACCATCCCCCCAAACTTGAATATTACATTGCCCTCAATGTAATACCAAAAACTTTCCTAGAAATCAAGCATCACCAGCATCGCCAGCAGTAGCACCACCATCATCCTTATCCTCAACAAGACTATCAGACTCCTCCTCCGACTCAAAAGCAGAATCATGGAATATTGGGGATGGAGGAAAGTGAATCGGATCTGGATTGTTGACGTTGAACCGAGTTGCAAATGTATTGATAATGCTATTTGTGTACTTCACATAGTTGTTAACTCGGTCTGCTATTTGATTCACTCGGTGGGTTTGCTGACGATTCAAACTAAGCAGATTATCCTGGCCTCGTTCCAAGCTCGTCTGTGTCCTCCTTATAGCCTGAACGTCAGCAAGAATCAAGTCTAAAGTAGCATCAGACGACGCACCACGTCCTGCTCGCCTAGCTCCCTGAGATGAACTCGTTCCTTGCGATGGAACCGCTCCTTCAATTTGTCCAGCGACAGCAGCAACTTCAAAAGATTCGCTATATCTAGCTCCGCTCATATTTGGATAACTGCCTAGGGGCTCCTTGAATTTGGCTATGGTGTTGCTGTCTAGCACTGACTTTGGTTGCTCAAATATTTCATCTGTCTGCCAAACAACTCCAGCGTTCTTACACAACCCATATATGAGAGATGGGTGTGGAAATCCGCCAGATGTACCACTGCGTAATGTATGAAGGATGGAGCTATAGATGACCTTACCCACGTCAATACTTTTTCCAGTTACAATTGCATACAGGAGGGCCGCCCTAGCCTTGGTTACTTCTGAAACATGAGAGGAAGGCATTAATTTAGCACTAATAAAATAAAACCAAGCCTTACCAAATCGACTCAGTCCATTCCGGGGGAAAGAAACTACATAAGCTACTCGAATTATCCATTACGTCCCAAGCTTGCATAAGCCTTGAATAACCTCATCCCAGTTTGGTCCATCCCGAACGAACTTCGTATATTCATCCTCCTCAATGTTTGGTAGGCCATAGTATTCATTGATCGCCTTGCTATCAAAAGGTACCACCTTGCCTCTAACCATGGCTACCCTGTTCACTGCCTCCACCGCATTAGCATAAAATTATGTTACAACTGCTACTACAACGGCTTCGGGTTGAGATGTTAACATTCCCCAGCCACGCTCCTGAATCATGTGCCGGATTTTAATTCCATTGCTCTCTAGTGGCACCAAGCCACGTTCCAGGATTAAATTTTTGTTCACCAATGAGGCATGGAAGCACTCTGAGGCTTCTTCACTGACAAATTTTGAATGATCATAGGTGAAAGAGGAAGCCTGAGAGGTACGTTAACGTTTGGGTGCTATTGGAGAGCTTGATAATGCTTGAAAACCAAAATAGTGATGAAAGATGTGGTTTGGGCAATTTATAGAACACTTGGTGTGCGCCCAATTTTTGACCCAAAATCAAAGCCTTTTGAATATGTGCACTCCCTCAAATCGTTGTTTCAAACACCAAGAAGAATCACAACTAATGTAGTTCAATCACAAGAATGGCAAGAAGTGATTGCATGCATGTGTTTGAAGAAGATGAAAAGAACTGGTGAATATGAGGTTCCAACTCCTTCTTTGCTATATATACTTGAACCCTCCTTGCAGAGATGGAATTAGGGTTAAGTTGGTGAGTTATTATAGAATTGAATCTCTATTTATGGTAGGAATTGATTTGGTTGGGTAAATATGGAATGTGGGTGGTTTTTTTTAGGAAGTTTGTGTTTGAATGGGAGAGTGAGTGGTAAGAGATGGGGGGGGGGAGAATGGGAAAATGGGTGAGATAGGTGCGCGGATGCTGTAATTAGATTGCTGATATACGCATGACGGCCGCGGCTCTTAATATGTGCACCGCGGCTCCTGATTGAGCGTCGCAGCTTTTGAGTTTGCGCGCCGCGACCCCTAATCTCTGATTGGGTTTTTTTATTTTTTGCTGAAGGTTTGAGCACCACGGCTCTTGAAAGTGGGTGCCACGGCTCTTGAGGCATGCCGCGACTCTTAATATTGTGTGCCACGGCCCATGATCTCTGATTGGTACGCGGCTGGAAGCTTGCTAAACCAAAATCTTCCCCTTTCCAAAGCCATTCCAATGCATGCTTCTCACACTATGAATTAATTTTCAATCTCCATGATTTTGATGAATGTCATGTATACCCTGAATTAATTTGCCAACAAAGCTCAACTTAATCAATTAATTATATAGAAATAAAAAAAACAAATAAACTGAATGAATTCAAATCTAATTTTTAATTAACCCCTGGTTGCCTCCCAGTAGCGCTTGTTTTTAAGTCGTCAGCCTGACTTCTTCTTTTTCAATCACTTGAGCTTGTTGACGTGATCGAGAATGCCATTGGTTGCGTATCCCATATCATACTTTCCTTGCCCAATCTCGGCTATATTCCCTTACTTTTCATTTCCTTTTTCTTTTTCAGTGGAATCTTCTTCCCCGGTCTCGTCTTCTAAAATCTCTTGTGTCATATAACACTCCTCCACCTCATTTGGCATTTTCATTAAATCTATCACACTGAATGTGATTTCTTGGTTATTAACCCTCAATGTGAGCTCTCCGTTCTGGACATCAATCAAAGTGCGTCCGGTGGCTAGAAATGGTCGTCCCAGAATCAATGGAATCTTCTCCTCTTCATCATAATCGAGAATAACAAAATCCACCGGGAAAACAAACGCATCAACCTTTACTAGCACATCCTTGATAATCCCTTTTGGACGTGTGATTAATTTATCTGCCAGTTGTATAGTCATTTTCATCGGTTTTATTCCTTTCAACCCAAGTCTCTCATAGATTGATAAAGGCATGAGATTAATGCTTGCGCCAAGATCACATAGATCTTTTCCCATAAATTACTTTCTAATAGTGCACGGGACTGTGAAACTCCCTGGATCCTGCATTTTAGTTGGTAGCTTCTGCTGAATAACTGCACTGCACTCCTCTGTTAAAGCAACCATTTCACAATCTCCCATCCTTCTTTTCTTTGAGAGAATTTCCTTTAGAAACTTGACATAACTCGACATCTGCTCTAATGCCTCTGCGAAATTGATATTGATCTGCAATTTCTTAAAAACGTCCAAGAATTTTGAAAATTGACTGTCCAACTTCTGATTCTTTAACCGTTTGTGGATATGGTGCAACGAAATTCTCTGCTCCTTACTTACCCTTGCACTGTTTCAATACCAATTCTTCATTTTTCTTTTCTTCATTCCTGTTCATATCCTTGTCAATTCCATCTTCTTTATCAGTGTCAATCTTTCTTGCTGGCATGGTATCCTCTTTCGTTAAACTCTTCCCACTTCTTAAAGTAATAGCTTTGCATTGCTCGTGATTTTATCTTCTCGGGTTGACTTCGGTATCACTTGGTAATGCACCATGTGGACGGCTATTCACTGCACTAGCTAGTTGTCCCATCTGAGTTTCCAAATTTTGAAGCGAACCTTCTAAGCTATTCATCCTCGTGTCATTCACTGTAATGTACTTTGTGAGTATTTCTTCTATACTACCCTTCCTTTCTGGTTGGGGGTTTGTTTGACCTTGGAATCCTGGGGGATGGAACTGTCTTGGGGCTGATGATTGATTCTGATTGTTGCTCCAAGAAAAGTTTGGATGATTTCTCCATCCCGGATTGTAGGTGTTAGAATACGCGCACCCTTCTTGTTTCCTATAAAATTCACTGATTCAGTATTGATTGCACACTGATTTGTATGATGATTCCCTGTACATAATTCACAGACTGCAGCTATCTGTTGCACTGCCCGTGTTCCCATTGCATCGAACTTTTTCGACAAACTTAGCCTTTGTGCAGCCAGAGCTATCACTACATCCACCTCAATTTTTCCTCCACTCATTAGCTGAGTCATTCGCGCAGTTGGCCACTGATAATTGTTTGCAGCCATTGTCTCCAATAATTCATATGCTTCTTCAAAACTTTTACCCATTAAGGCTCCTCCAGCAGCTGCATCAATACAAGTGCGTGTTGTGTTAAACAACCCATTGTAAAAAGTTTGTACTTGCAACCACTTCGAAAGTCCATGATATGGACATCTTCTTATCATTTCCTTGAATCATTCCCATGCTTCATATAATGATTCAGAATCCAGTTGTGTGAAAGATGTTGATGAGTGGGTTTTAACCTACGAATTAGGTACATTTTTGGCTTAATTCTTTACAATCTTTAAGTGTTTTTAGGATCTTTTTATTTGTTTTCGTGTTGCTTTTGTAGGTTAAGGCTAGCTGCAGATTGGGAAAAGAACAAGGAAATTTGGTGCAGGGCATTCTCGCCGGGGCGAGCTTTTAAAGCTTGATTTCTCGCCGGGGCGAAATTTTGTGAGGTAGCTTCTCGCCGGGGCGAGGATGTGGCTGGAGGAAAAGAAGTTTATTTTCAACAGGATTAGAGGGTTGATGCTAACAAGGATTCTTTTGACTAATCTGATGAGGAGACTATAAGAGACATATGAAGGCATGAACAATACGACAACACATTGACAATACCAACACTGAGATTGAACTTTCAAAGCTGAACAAGGAAATTGGAGATCGGGACAAGCATTGTGAAGAATTCAGATTGGAGGATTAAAGATTAGAGATTTCATTGAGTTTTTTTTTAATCTTTTATCTCTGATTTGTAATTAATTATGATGACTTATTTTGGAATTCTAGTTTTTATTTTCAGTATGAACTAAACCTTTAATTAAGGCTACAATTGAACTAATTATGCTTATGGATTAATTATCTACTTTGATTCCAGTTATTTATTCAATTCGAGTTGTCTATCATATTCTATGCTTATTGATTAATTGTCTGGCCAACAATTAGCGGGATACTCTAGGTGAATTCGGGAGATGAAATATAGGGTTAGATCTGAATATGATAACATGTATTCTTAATTATTTGCATGTGATAAATAATTAGGGTTGTAAAGTGAATAGGGATATCTCTTTGCTGCATGTAACTATTGGGAATTGATACTTAATGAATTTAATCTCTTAGTTTTGCATAGGAATATCGCAGAATTAATTGGGTTAGATAAATTTATTTGATCACTTGGAAAAGGACTTATAAATAAAATTGAATTCCTGTTAACAACTCCATTGAAGTAAATAATTAGATGACGTAGTTAGATTCGTTTATATTACATAATTGGGGATATTGTAGTCTTAAACCTTTAAATCTGAATTTCGACCTTCGTGTTAGTTATTGATCTTAGTTTCAGTTTAATTAGTTTTAATCGATATTCAAATGGTGATTGTTTAATAGAATAACATTAATCTAGACTGGTAGTTGAAAATATAAAACCTAATATTTCTCTGTGGGAACAATACTCTATTTATCACTTTATTACTTGTTGATCATGTATACTTGCACATAATTGTTAATTGTGAAATCGGACAACAAGTTTTTGCGCTGTTACTGGGGAGATTATTTGTGTTTATAATTTTCAATATCAGTTTAATTAAGTCTGTTCTAATTAAGCAAACTTATTTTTTCTTTTATTTCCTGTTTTAGGTGACTTTTGATTCGTTTATGCAAATGCGATCAAAACAACCGAAACTAGTGCAGTGTGAGGATAATCTTGAGAACAAGTTACGCTAATTGAGGAAATTTTGCCAAGAGACGCTTGAGAAAGAGAAAATGGCGAACGAAGAGCAGAAATCATCGAGGGACTATGTTATGCTCCAAATTGATGAGCTAAAGTCAAGTATCACCAGGACGGCCATCACTACTAATTCCTTTGAAATTAAGCCAGGTACAATTCAGATTATTCAGAATTCAATATAGTTTGGGGGATTGGCTAATGATGATCTGAATGAGCATTTGGTGAGCTTCTTGGAGATTTGTGATACGTTCAAGTACCACAATGTTACGGATGATGCAGTGAGACTACTGCTATTTCCCTTCACATTGCGGGATAAAGCAAAAAGTTGGCTACACTAGCTTCTACCGGGATCCATCACTACTTGGAACGACTTGGCCCAAAATTTTTTATCAAAATTCTTCCGGCCAGCGAAAACTGCGAAGATGAGAAACGACATTACTACTTTTGAGCAACAACATGGAGAATCTCTGTATGAAGCTTGGGAGAGATTCAAGGACTTATTGAGAAGATGCCTGCATCATGGGCTACCCAAGTAGCTTCAGGTTCAGACATTCTACAACAAGTTAAGTAGTAATACCCGAACGAGCATAGACGCAGCTGTGGGAGGGGCACTCATGGCTAAGAACTTTGATGAAGTGTTTGAGTTATTAGAAACCATGGCTGCCAATAATTACCAGTGGCCTATTACGAGGGTAATTGCACCGAAAGCACCTGGGAAATTTGAAATAGATGCAGTAACAGCCTTATCAGCACAAATGGCGATATTAACGAAAAAGATTGAAGCATGTGGACCACAAGCAACTTAGCAAGTGGCGATGATTTGTGAATTGTGTTCAGGAAATCATGCTACGGATCAATGTGCCATCAATGCAGAGTCGGTACAGTTCATAGGAAGATATAATAGACCACAATAGCCATAACAGAATGCTTATAATCCGGGGTAGAGGAATCATCCGGGTTTCTCGTGGAGTAATAATGCTCAGGTTCAAAACCAAGCTCCAAGTCCACAAAACCCACCAGGCTTTCAGAACCAAGTTCTACAATAGGCAGAGAGAAAATCGAGTTTAGAGGAATCGTTGGCAAGATTCATTACAGCATTGATGAGTAGGTTTCATACCTATGAGTTGGATACCAATTGACTGCATTATTATTTAAATCCTTGAGTTTTAGTTACTTTTCATGTGTTTTCTGTGTTTGTGTAGGTATTTTGCATTTGGAACCAAAGTTGATGGAAATTGAGTACTGAAGAAGCCAAAGTCAGAAGTGCTGAAGAACTGCACGGCCGCGCCGATATTGTGAAGGAAAGCAGCGCGCGCGCTGGGTGCCAGAATGTGGCTCTGTTGAAGGACTGCGCGGGCGGGCCGGATTTGTGCTGGGACTTAGCGCTACTGCGCTAGGTCGGGAGTTGACCAAAGGAAGAAGTTTGACTTTTTTTTTTAGTTTTGGACCAGAATTTGAGTTGTAATCAAACTTGTTTTTTCTATTTGGTTTTGGACGTTTAGTAGGAATTATAAATAGTTAGTTTTCAGTAGTTGATATTTTATCTAGGAATTAAGAAACATAATTTTTAATTTGTAATCAATTGGAGATTTGAAGCAATTTGGATAGCACGTAGGAGTGATTATAGGAGCTAAGGAGAGATTGGAGGCTACGATCGGAGTTTTATTTCTCTTCGCTATCTCTTAGTTTGTAATTCTGAATGCTATTTAATTTGTGGATTATAGATTTTGGTTTATGTATGAACTAATTTTCTATTAATATTGTAATGGATCTTATTTCATAGTTTTTATCTAATATGCTTCCTAGTTAATTATTGATAATTATTTTTAGATTGTCTAATATGATTTAAGCTTAATTGTTTAAGTACCTGGGCAGTAATTACCGTGATAATCTATATGAAATTGAGAGATGGATTATATGTTAGATCTGATCATATTAGCATGTGATTATGTTTTCTACTTACGTTTAGGATTCATAATTTGTGTTTAGGATAGAGATATACCTATACACCGCATGTAATCTGATAAGGAACCTGAGCTTCAAATCCCTTTTAATTGTAATTCACATAGAGATATAGTGAATTGGTTATCTAGGGTGTTCAACTTAATTCTAATCTTTGTAGATTTGGGTTGATTTGTCTATGATACACTGAGAATTGGTTTTACATATTGATGAGTTCTTGATTAACAATCTGAATTACTTGTCATAATTTAACAGGAAGTATTTAGATTAAAATGAAGCAATAAGTGAAATTGTAATCTCAAGTTTCCAATAATATCTGTTTTCGAAATTTATTTTCTTAGTTTTATTAAAATTCTCAGCCTAACACACATTTAATCTCTTGTTTAATTTAATTGAGTTAGTTTAGAACTGATTTTTATTATTATAAATTGCATATTTTCCTCGTGGGAGCGATACTCTACTTATTCTTTATTACTTGTGGACTGCGTATACTTGCGTATTTTGCTAGTATAGATTTAGGTAAACAAGTTTTTGGCGCCCGGGGAAATTTTTTGTGTTTGTAATTTTTAATTATCAGTCTAATTGATTCAATTTTAGTTAAACAACATTCACTTTTATTTTTTTCTTTTCCTTTATTTTCTTTTTCAGGTGATTCTGGTTCGTTTATGCAAACTAGATCAAAACAACCGGAACTTGTGCAGTGTGAGGACGATCTTGAAAACAAGATACGCCAGTTGAGAAAATTCTACAAAGAGACAATTGAGAAAGTGAACATGGATAACGAAGAGTACAAATCATTGAGGGAATATTCCATGCCTAAGATAGATAAGATCAAGTCAAGCATCACGAGGCCAGCTATCACTACAAACACTTTTGAAATTAAACAGGGAACAATTCAGATGATCCAGAATTCGGTGCAGTTTGGGGGATTGGCCACTGATGATCCGAATGAACATTTGGTGAGCTTCCTTGAGATTTGTGATACATTCAAATATCACAATGTTTCGGATGATGCGGTCAGACTACGTCTATTCCCATTCACTCTGAGGGATAAAGCAAAGAGTTGGTTGCACTCGCTACCGCCGGGATCCATTACGACTTGGGACGACTTAGCTCAGAAATTTCTTGCGAAATTCTTTCCGTCGGCTAAAACTGCTAAATTGAGGAACGAGATTTCTACTTATGAGCAACAATATGGAGAGTCACTGTATGAGACTTGGGAGAGGTTTAAGGACTTATTGAGAAGATGCCCACACCATGGACTACCTAAGTGGCTACAGGTCCAGACGTTCTACAACGGGTTAAGTGGTAATACTGGATCCAACATAGATGCAGCAGCGGGAGGAGCACTTATGGATAAAAAGTTTGATGAGGCTTATGAACTATTAGAGACAATGGCTGCCAACAATTATCAGTGGCCGACTTCCAGAATGAATCAACAAAAGGTAGCCGGGGTATTAGAGGTTGACGCAGTCACAACATTAGCAGCTCAGATGGCAGCTATGTCTAAGAAGATTGATGCTATAGCAGGGTTGAAAACTCAACAAGTTGCTTATGTTTGTGAGCTATGCGCGGGATCAAATCATACAGATTATTGTCCCATTAATCCTGAAGTAGTGCAGTTTATGGGTAGCTACCAACGACCACCAAACCCTTACCAAAACACTTACAATCCGGGGTGGAGAAATCATCCAGGTTTTTCTTGGAGCAACAATACACAGACTCAAAATCAAGCTCCAAGACCACAAAATCCCCCAGGTTTTCAAAATCAAGTTCCACAACAGACAGAGAAGAAACCAAGTTTGGAGGACTGCTTGACAAAATTTATTACAACTTCTGAGAGGAGAATGAATGATCAGGATAAGCTATTAAACCAAGTAGATATGAATGTGAAAAGTTAGGCGGTGTCGATTAGAAATCTAGAGAATCAGTCGGGACAGTTAGCTTATGTTTTGAATAGTCGACCCCAAAGAGCATTCCCAAGTGATACTGAAGTTAATCCGAAAAGAGACGGGAAGGAACAATGCCAAGCTGTCACTTTGAGAAGCAAAAAACAATTACTGCCAACAGGCGCGGCCGCGCCTGAATTACATGGGGACGTAGTGCGGGCGCGCAACCCACCAGAAATTGAAATGACAGAACTTTCAAGGAAGGAAAGAAGTCTGAAATTGAGCAACAAGAAAAAGAAAAGGGACAAACAACACCATCAATGAAATATCCCCCAGTTCCATATCCACAGAGACTTCAGAAACAGAAGAAAGATAAGCAATTCTCCAAGTTCCTCGAAATTTTCAAAAAGTTACAAATTAACATACCATTTGCGGAGGCTTTAGAGCAGATGTCGAGTTACGCTAAGTTTATGAAGGGAATCTTGTCAAGGAAGAAAAAGTTGGAGGACTATGAAATAGTAGCATTGACTGAAGAATGTAGTGTTGTACTCCAAAAGAAATTGCCACCAAAGTTGAAAGATCCTGACAGCTTTACTATTCCTTGCACTATTGGTAACTTGTCATTTAATAAATGTTTATGTGATTTGGGAGCTAGTATCAACCTTATGCCATTATCGAATACTCTCAGTTGGGCTTACCTGCACCGAAACCTACAAACATCTCTCTTCAGCTAGCAGATAGGTCTGTTACATACCCGAGAGGAATTGTGGAGGACATACTTATTAAAGTTGATAAGTTCATAGTTCCAGCTGATTTCATCATATTGGATTACGAAGAAGACAAGGACATTCCTATCATACTTGGGAGACCATTCTTAGCAACCGGTAGAACATTCATTGATGTGCAGAAAGGAGAATTAACTATGAGAGTTCAAGACCAAGAAGTGAAGTTCAATGTGTTTAAGGCTATGAGGTTTCCTATGGACGAAGAGGATTCATAATGGATATGGTGAAAAAAGTCGTGGATGATGAATTTTTGAAGCTAATGATTAGGGATCCATTGGAGACTACCTTGTCAGGGGAGGAAGATTTAGATGATGCTGAGATTATTGATTATCTTCAGAGGTTGGATGCATTACCTAGGATACACCGATTCAAAATCCCATTCGAACCATTGAATAGCACAGAGCAACCCTTTGAGCAAAATACCCCCAACACTTGAGCTTAAACCACTACCTAATCATCTCAGGAATGCTTATTTGGGTGAATCAACTACTTTGCATGTTATCATTGCATCTGTACTTAATGAATTGCATGAAAGTAAGTTGATACGAGTTCTCCGGGAGTACAAATCGACAATTGGTTGGACCATCGTGGACATTAAAGGAATTAGCCCCTCATTTTGTATGCATAAGATCCTTTTGGAAGATGATGCCAAACCAATAATTGAGCAACAAAAGAGGCTGAACCCAATCATGAAAGACGTGGTGAAAAAGGAAATTTTGAAGTGGCTTGATGCAGGTATCATTTACCCCATCTCTGATAGCAGTTGGGTGAGTCCAGTACAGTGTGTGCCTAAAAAGGGTGGTATGACGGTTGTGGAGAACGAAAATAATGAATTGATACCGACAAGGACAGTGACCGGATGGAGGGTCTGTATGAACTACAGAAAACTAAACAAAGCAATCCGCAAGGATCACTTTCCTCTACCCTTCATTGATCAGATGTTAGATAGACTGGCTGGACACGAGTTTTATTGCTTGTTAGATGGTTATTCAGGCTATAATCAGATAGTGATTGCCCCCGAAGACCAGGAAATGACTACCTTCACTTGTCCTTATAGTACTTTCGCTTTCAGAAGGATGTCTTTTGGATTATGTAACGCACCAACGACGTTTCAAAGATGTATGATGGCTATTTTCTCAGATATGGTTGAACGCAATATGGAGGTATTCATGGATGATTTTTTAGTGTTTAGTGATTCCTTTGATAGTTGTTTGGAAAATCTAGTCCTGGTTTTGAAAAGATGCGTGGAAACCAATTTAGTGCTCAATTGGGAAAAATGCCATTTTATGGTGCAAGAGGGGATCATTCTTGGGCACAAGGTGTCGTTAAAAGGGTTAGAGGTAGATCGAGCTAAATTGGAGACAATTGAAAATCTACCTCCACCAACTACAGTTAAGGGGATACGAAGCTTCTTGGGACACGCCGGGTTTTATAGGAGATTCATAAAGGACTTTTCTAAAATCTCTAAGCCTTTATGCAGTCTATTGGAGAAAGATGTTCCATTCAAGTTTGATGATGAATGTTTGACGGCTTTTGAGGTTTTGAAGAAGAAATTGACCACAACGCCTGTGATAGTAGCACAAGATTGGTCAATGTCATTCGAGTTAATGTGTGATGCTAGTGACTATGCTATTGGGGCTGTTCTGGGTCACCGAAAGGAAAAGGTTTTTCACGCCATCTATTATGCTAGCAAAACATTGTCTGATGCCCAACTCAACTATACGACTACCGAGAAGGAGTTGCTAGCGGTAGTGTATGCTTTTGATAAATTTTGCTCATATACGATATCTGATTTCGAAGAAAGATGCGAAGCCGAGGCTAATTAGATGGATTCTTCTACTCCAGGAATTTGACTTGGAAATTCGAGATAGGAAGGGGACGAAAAATCAAGTGGCGGATCATCTGTCGAGATTGGAGAACTAGGAACATGCAAAGAATGATAAAACAGTGAACAATGAATACTTCCCGGATGAACGATTGTTGGTTATAAACTCAGAAATTCCATGGTATGCAGATTTTGTCAATTATTTAGTAAGCAACGCCTATCCCCCATATTTGACAAATCAGCAAAAGAAGAAGTTTTTACATGATGTTAAAAGGTACATATGGGATGAGCCATTTTTATTCAAACAGTGCGCATATCAGATTATACGACGGTGTATCCCTCAATGCGAAACATATAGCATCTTACATTATTGTCATGACTCGTTATATGGAGGACACTATGGAGCTGAGAAAACAGCGGCCAAGGTTTTACAAGTAGGATTTTTGGCCAACATTGTTCAAGGATGTCCATCAATTCGTACAGAGATGTGATAGATGCCAAAAGATGGGTAACATATCAAAACGTAATGAGATGCCCTTAAACATGGTCTTAGAAGTTGAAATTTTTGATGTTTGGGGTATTAATTTCATGGGTCCTTTCCCAAAATCCTTTATCAATGAATACATTCTACTAGCAGTGGATTACATGTCGAAATGGGTAGAAGCAGTTGCACTACCAACAAATGATGCCAAGGTGGTGTTGAAATTTCTCCAAAAAAACATATTTACAAGATTTGGCACACCGAGGGCAATCATTAGTGACCAAGGGAACCATTTTTGCAACAAATCTTTCACAGCTCTTGGCCAAATATGGAGTTAAGCATAGAATCTCAACCACTTACCATCCCCAAATAAGTGGCCAGGCCGAAGTTTCGAACAGAGAGGTGAAACGGATTCTTGAGAAGGTAGTGAATCCAAATCGAAAGAATTGGTCATTAAAGTTAGATGACGCTCTTTGAGCATACCAGACTGCGTTTAAAACTCCGATTGGGATGTCACCATACCAGCTTGTGTATAGTAAAGCATGTCATCTCCCAGTTGAACTTGAGCATAAAGCATATTGGGCTATACGGAAATTGAATTTTGATCTACAAGCTGCAGGCAAAAAGAGACTGTTATAGGTCAATGAACTGGATGAATTCTGCCTGCAAGCCTATGAAAATGCCAGAATCTACAAAGAAAAAACTAAAAAATGGCACGATCAAAAGATCATACAAAGAAAGTTTGAACCGGGGCAAGCGGTGTTGCTATACAATTCTAGACTGAGATTATTTCCTGGAAAGCTAAAATCAAGATGGTCAGGCCCATACATTATACAACAAGTCTTCCCGCATGGTGCAATTGAGATAGCTAGAACTAATTCGGACGAGCCATTCAAAGTCAACGGACAATGCTTAAAGCATTATTGGGGTGGTGATTACGATCGCCAGAAATCCTTAGTTATTCTCTCCAATCCGGAATGAAACAGGGAGTAGTCAGGCTAAAAGACTTAAAATCAAGCGCTCAATGGGAGGCAACCCATTTATTGTTTATTTTATTTTATTTTTTTGATAGGAGTTAGAGTAGTTAATTTATTGTTTTAGGAGTATAATATGTGAACGTTGCCTTTACAGGTTGCATCTTGTCAAATTAGTGGTCATGCAGCCAGGAGTAAAAAGAATAACAAAATCAAGATGTAGGGCAGCGCGGCTGTGCAAGGATTACAAGGCAGAACGGCGCGGGCGTGCGGTCTACCAGAAGAAATTTTTGGCTCTCTGCCACTTCGGCGCGGGCGCGCTGTTTTTGAACTGCAAATCTGCGCGGGTGCGCCGTAACCTGGACACAGATACTAGATTGTTTTAACCCGACCTGATTGTGCCCTACTTATTACTCCTCACCAGACATTCAAACCTTTACTCCTATTTCTGATCCAAATTCGAATTTCTTCCCCCACTCTCCTATTTCTAATCCAAATCAAATTTCATACATTCAAATCCAATCAAACCCTAACCTTCTCTTCCTAATCCTATACCCATTCACCTATTGATTCTTCATCATAACCCTTTCTATCATCTTCTAAACCTTAATTTTTCCCCACATAATTTCTGTCAGTTATCTCCATAGTCTCAACCTCTCTACTACTATTCACATGTTCCGACACTACCGTTCAGGAGAATTGGTACACAATTAGGATTTCTTTGACCACGTTCCAAGTATTGGTATTTTCTTTTCAACTGCTTTCTGCTTCATTGGGTTATTTATATAAATTGCAGTATAGTGAAAATTGCTAGCACTTGGGATTTCTATATTGGGTTACATTGTTAAATTTCTTTGGTATTCACTGAGCTTTTACATTGTGAGCAATATTTTAAATGGCATTGAAGAGAGCTCGTGTGGTGTCCTCATCGAGTAGTAGTGATGAGGAAATAGAAGCTAGGGATGTGTTGGACACTCATCGATTCGTGAATCTGTTGGCTCAGCACAATTATTTGGATGTATGGCTTGGAAAAAATTTTGTTGTGGAAAGAGGGTTGAAGCCTAATGATGAATATGGGATGATTAAGAGACAAATTATTGAGCATGGATGGGCATTATTTGTTGAATCATCTATGCCAACACCGATGGCGATTGTTCGTGAATTTTATGCCAATGCACGTGAAACACAGAACGGTATATCTTATGTGCGGGGCATGGAAGTGAGATATGATAAGAAAGCCATTGTCGACGCCGGGTTTTTCGCTTCGTGGTGTCCTTTTAGTCTTTTCCAATTTTAGCCTCTTGATTAGGTGATTTTGGGAAAAGGGCGGCAATGATGTCGACGGGGTTTTGAAAGATCGTTTTTTATGATGAGCCAATTAACCAGAGTCGCCAGTTGGTATATTTGAAATGGATGTACCAACTCATCCGAGTTTTCGTTTTCGTAAATCGCTGGCTCATGTGTGACTCCGAATTAATTGGTCTGCGAATCGAGATTCATAGAGTTCGGGGGCTTGCTTAAGTGAGGGGAAGGTGTTAGGCACCCCTCGACTTCCGTAAAACACGGTTACCGCAATCTTGATGCTGTCCTATCTTTTAATTCATGAAATGTGTATATGTGCAGGTGTGTGTGTGTGTGTGCTTATGTGAATGTTGTGGTGAGTTTGTATGAAAGAATCATTTGGATTCTTGGGAAAATCGTGCTTTAATTTGGGAACGCTTCGGAATGTCTACACGAGAAAGCTTGATTCCTTATGAGAGAGGTTTGATTTTAATTTGTCAAAAGCCATGGAATTTTTCTTTAGGTGTCGTTTTGGAAAAAGAGGATTTTATTAAGCCTTAGCCAAAATAGGAATCGAGATTTATACGTTGCTTTCACAAATGATAGGCAATTTCTAGGATCTCTTTCGCCCTATACATCAAGGTTTAATAAAACATTACTCATTTCTAAAATCAAATTTTGTGATGTTTGAAAACGATTTCCTTTAGCTTTCTCGTTAAAATAGGAGTCGACATTCGTTAGCATTCCCAATTTATTATCCTCGTGATGCTAATAACCTATTTTGATCGATTTTAGAAAAATCTTTATTGTTTTGGTTTTGAAATCCTTTGTTTGATGTTACAAATCAATGTAAACATCAAAACGCGTAGGGGGTTATTCACGGGCATGTAAGCCATCAAAATACCCCCGAACGCCAACAATCACATATTTTCACTATGACGGGACCTTAAACACGATTCTTGCTTTAGCGTCGTTTTAAGGCCCGACGATTACATATTTACAATGAAAACTACATCATTCCTACTTCTTACATCAAGATATGTCCATCATCAGATTTGGACCACGGGGTCGCTTTCCTAGGCTCACAAACAAATTTCCACACACCCACAATCGGATGTTACAAGAAATAACCAACACGGATAATCTAACAATACCAAGACATCCTAAAATATCGATCTAAAAGAACTATGCCAAATATAACATCGTAAAACAAACAAAAAAAGATCAACGAATAAATATCATTGGGTTATTAGGAAGAATTTTGTTCCGATGGAACCCTCACTAATAATCCCTAATTCATTGTTCCATCATAAATTACATGAAAACTACATTTAATTTGACCAAAAGATGTGATAGAAATTGCAAAAATAAGGAGATTTTTTACCTTGCAAATGAAATCCAAATGGATGTAAATTTGTCTATTCGGATAGAAGAAAAGATATATGTGATACAATTAATTCACAAGAATATTATTCCTCTCTTTTTTCCTCTCTTTTACTCCTATTTTTGTTGCAAATCTATGCTATTTCTTCCTCAATTTTCGAACTTCTTGATGCTGTATTTTTCTTCTTCTCGGATCTGCTGAATTCCTCTCCTCTCTCGCTCCCTGTATGCTGCAATGAGTTGTTATAGGCTGGCCAGAGCCAGCCGCAGATTGATCTGCGGCTGGCCGCCTGCCTTCCACCCAGCACGCCAACCACTTTGATTATTTAATTCTTCTCGGTTCCCGCACCGCACCTCGATTCTCGCGTCGCGCTGTCAGTTTTATCCGAAATGCCTGTATTTTGCAGTCCGATAATTACTGCGGGACGTGACACATTATTCAGAAATACTCATTTCAGATGGCTTTATCGTCACGTTGATTTTGACTGCAACTTGTCGCGGCGGCGTCCAGTCCTCGCACGTATGCCGATTCTTTTGCTCCCGCAGGCGGGTTCAATTGACGATTTTGCCCTCCTGTCAAGGTTAACATACGAAGTGCAAAATTTGGGTGTCTACAGCTGCCCCTCTTTATCATGTTTATGAAATGTTAAATGAAATGAACAGGATAAAGAAACAGACACCCGATGTCTGAATGACACTGCATAGATATGATAATACACACACGATGCAACACATGTAGTTTATGGTGCAACACAAGATGTAACGCATGCAAAACATTCGAAAGAGTGTCAATGCATCAACCCTCTGACCGTATTTGTTGGTCGTTAGGTTCACTCTTCCAATCTATCATCTCGTTCGGGGCCGGGGGTCGTCGCCGGACATCCATCTCGTGATCGCCGGTTATCGTCGTCGGTCGATCGTCTCGTCGGGGCCGGGTATCGTCGCCGGTCACCCATCGCGTAACCCCCGGTTATCGTCGCCGGTTGGTCATCTTGTCGGAGCCGGTTTTCGTCGCCGGACATCCTTCTCGTGATCGCCGGTTATCGTCGCCGGTCGATCGTCTTGTCGGGGCCGGGTATCGTCGCCGGTCACCCATCATGTAACCCCCGGTTATCGTCGCCGGACATCCATCTCGTGATCGCCGGTTATCGTCGCCGGTCGATCGTCTTGTCGGGGCCGGGTATCGTCGCCGGTCACCCATCATGTAACCCCCGGTTATCGTCGCCAGTTGGTTATCTTGTCGGAGCCGGTTTTCGTCGCCGGACATCCATCTTGTGATCGCCGGTTATCGTCGCCGGTCGATCGTCTTGTCGGGGCCGGTTATCGTCGCCGGTTGGTTATCTTGTCGGAGCCGGTTTTCGTCGCCGGACATCCATCTCGTGATCGCCGGTTATCGTCGCCGGTCGATCGTCTTGTCGGGGCCGGGTATCGTCGCCGGTCACCCATCATGTAACCCCCGGTTATCGTCGCCGGTTGGTTATCTTGTCGGAGCCGGTTTTCGTCGCCGGACATCCATCTCGTGATCGCCGGTTATCGTCGCCGGTCGATCGTCTCGTCGGGGCCGGGTATCGTCGCCGGTCACCCATCATGTAACCCCCGGTTATCGTCGCCGGTTGGTTATCTTGTCGGAGCCGGTTTTCGTCGCCGGACATCCTTCTCGTGATCGCCGGTTATCGTCGCCGGTCGATCGTCTCGTCGGGGCCGGGTATCGTCGCCGGTCACCCATCTCGTGATCTTTCCACTCAATACGTCAAAGGGCTGCAAGGGAGCAAGGTGGGACCCACCAGGGCCAGCCGCAGATGGATCTGCGGCCAGCCGCAGATACATCTGCGGCCATGATCGGGTTTTATAGCCAGCGCGCCTCCTCCAGATATGTCACTTTCAACTTCCAACTCACATAGATTCTCTCAATTTTTGCTTGTTCGCAAGGGTCTTTTGTCGATCTTTTCAACTTTCCTGCAAAAACTGCTCCGGTAGGATTGATCTACGCGCTACAGGTAACACTTTGACCGGTCACTTTTCAATTTCGTCAATGTTTTGCTATACATTTGACTATTTGCATGTTTAGAGATAAAATATATGCTTTAAAATGCTATGCAATGTACTATCATATATACATGCTATGTATTAACTGTGTGAGACCTATTCTATGTTCATGAGGCGGTCCCACGTATATGTTTGCTCCTTTTTGAAAGAAAATCATGCATTTATGGCACTTTACATGCTTTATTTATACATATGAATGCAATATGATCTGTTGTGGCTTGGGTTCTTTGAAAAAAAACATGCCTGGATATGCATGGGATGTCCATTTTATAGACGGAACTCTGCCGAATTTTTTTTTTTTTTTTTTTTATGCATCATGCTGCATTAGTTATATGATGAGGATAGGAATTTAGAATATTCATTGCATAATTTTTAAAGGGAACTTACCTTCCTTTTCGTTTGTTCTATCCCAGCTATGGATTCTGATGCGCCCGCTAGCTCTTCTGCCTCTCGGACTTCGGGTGTTCGCCGTCGTAGGGCTGCACCTGCCCCTGTTCCTCCTCGGACCCGTCAGGCTCGTCGCTTGACGGAGGCTGTCATCCGTCCTGATCATCCGGACGTTGAGGAGGTTGTTCCTCCGGAGGTTGCGGTGGAGGAGCCGTCTTCCAGCACACCGGCTCCCCATTCTCATCGCGCTTTATCTGGCGCTTCTGTCCAGATACCCGACCTATTGGGTCGGGATCTCAGCCGTCATCCCTCGGCATCCCTTGTTGCTAATGAGGTATATTCAATTCTGCTCTGAATTTGCTCTCAATTCCTCAATTTCTGTTCTATCTGGACTGACCCATTGGTGATTTTCACAGGTGCCTGAGTTTACCCAGCCGAGGGGTAACTGGTTCAACATTTACTCCCTTTACGCGGCCTTGCACAATGATTACCGCGCGGTGGTGGACTCCTGGGGTTTTCGCCACTTCTTCACCATCATTCCCCGCCAGTGCCCCTGGGGTTATATGCGGGCTTTGTCCGAGAGGTGGTTTCATCAGACCCAGTCCCTTCATCTTCTGGACTGTGAGGTCGTGCTGACCCCTTGGGATTGGCGGTATATCACGGGGATCGAGTTCACCGGGTCCCATGTCCCTCTGGACCTCGATATTACTCCAGCAGAGGTCCGCGCTCTTTTGGGCTTTGCTGCCGATGACCGGGTCTTCAAGGCCCGCAGTATCCGGTCCGGAGCGTTAGTTATCGATGTTGTCGGAGGTTTATACGCACAGCCTATCCCAGCGGATCAGGGCACTCGTGACATCCTACTACGGCGCTTGTTCCTGACTATCATGAGGGGTTGTTTCCTAGGGAACAACTCATCTACCATCCATTTCAGCGTCGTGGGGGCTGTTCGAGATGTAGACCGGATTGGTGACTACGACTGGGGGTCGTTCACCTTCGCTTATTTCCTTCACGGTCTGCGCCTACGCTCAGAGGGACAGACCGATGCCTGGCTCGGTTTCTACCACTTTCTGTTGGTGAGTCTTCTCCTCCTTTTGATTTATTGCACTTATCTTTATTTCATTTCTCTTTTCGCACTTTAATAGTTACTCACGCCCTACCTTGTTTCCGTTCACAGTTCTGGGCTTACGAGCGTTTTCCATGCTTGAGGCCGGTCACCACCCTTGGCCCGGACACTTATCCCCGGGGTCGGCGATGGCATCACAGCACCTTAGAGGAGGTCCCGGTGTCGGGCAGCTTTGCCCATTGCCGCATTCAGCTGGAGCTGATCACTGCTGCGGAGGTCGTCTGGACTCCCTATCTTTCGGAGCATCTGGTTGTGGGGTTCACCGATGGACATCCCTCCGGCCCGGAGTTTGCACTTTCCACCCGTCGTCTCACCCTGCAGAGCGTTGGAGGCTGGGTGATGTACCTAGGGGAGCGCGCCTTCAGATGTGTGACCGGAGAGATTCGCATCCCGCATTCCCTTTCTTTCACTACTTCCTGGCCGCTGGATTCTCAGCCCTCGGAGATCATGCTCGCCGGGGAGGACGGTCGGATGCTTTCTATGGGTCCCAGTACGAGTGATGCATTCCGTACCTGGTGGGTGCCCCGTACCATCGGTCCTCAGACTCGGGCCACTTTCTTTCTTGGAGACATGGTTCCAGGCTCGGTGACGATGACTGATTGGGCTGCCTGTGTTCGGACCCCCACCCACGCTAAGCAGATCGCCACATTGACCCGTCAGGTAGATCAGTTGTCGCTGTTTCTTCGGGTGTTGGGCCGGACCCCGGAGGAGGCTTATGCCTACGATCCAGACAGTGCGGGTTATGATGCAGGCCCGAGTTCATCTGATGCCACAGCAGATCCATACATTCCTGATACGAACTTTGGTCCTCCGAGCTCGACGACCCCAGGGGATCAGTTCGAGGATCCTGCTTTCATAGATGATACTGATTTTATTTAGATCAGGATAGGATAGGGCTTTTTGTACCTGCATCCGTTTAGATTTCTTTTTCATTTATGCACTATGTACTGAACTCATTTATCTATTATGCACAGTTCCCTTTTTATCTTTATGGAGTTCACTTGTTTTATTTATTTTTTTAATGTATGATGCATGCCCCTTTTTTATTCATGGATAGAGAATGACCCCTGTACAGTCTTTTTGATACTATTTTTCACAGATGTCGTCCTCAGATGCCGTGGTACGTTTGGATTCCATTCCTCCCATAGGGTTAATTGGCAGTCTCCTCCGCTGGTTTGACAGTTTATTACCGGCAGACAGGGTTATCGCAGATGGTCTTTTGGGCCATTCTTCGTCCTTATTGACCTTTCAGGTGCCAGCGGGCTTCGTGGATGGTATTCTGAGCTATTGGGCCCCTGCCCGTCAGGTGTTTAGGCTAGGGACGGTAGAGCTGACCCCCACCCTGGAGGAGTATGCTCGCTTCACCGGCTTGCCTTTGGATAGACCTTGTGCCAGGGTCACGGCTGGTTCCATGCGCCGTCAGTTCTTGACCTTTACCGGTTTGCGGAGGGCTGTCTTGTTACCGGTGATCATATCAGACCATATGGTTCCCCTTCAGTTCTTGATCGACCGATTTGGTTCACCCGACAGCTTTCGTCTTTTCTTCGGTGATTTTTCCGTGTCCGAGGAGCGCTGGGGTTCCTTGAGAGTAGACGTTCTGACGGCCTGTGTCGTCTCAGTTTTGTACTTGCCCGCAGGATCCGATTAGTTGGACATGCGGGTTATCGCGGTCGTTAGATCCCTTCAGGAGGATCACACCATCCTTCCCATGATATTGGCGGATACTTACATGTCAGCCTCATATTGCCAGTCTTTCTGAGGCAGGGTATTCAGAGGGAGCTCGACTTTGTTGTATATGTGGTTCATGAGTCATCTTAGTCCTATCGGCCACTTCCGTCGCCGAGGGTTTTGCTTTAGCCATGACATAACCATGCAGTTTTCGTTTCGTCCCGTGAGTTGTACTGATGTGGCCTCCTGGACATCATTTTTGTCTGTCATTGAGGATCCCTTTCACCTATTGGTCCATTCGGGCTATTGCTCCTTCATGAGCTTCTTGACTCATGTGTCTAACCTGGATTTCATCCACATCGCTGGTTTGAGGGGCGTGACGACCTATCATCCCCTGGCGGTTATGGGGCAGTTTGATCAGACACAGGATTTACACCCCTTCGCGGGTGCAGCCGCATACCGATTCCTTATATCATCTTGTACAGAGAGGGATCTATTGCAGGTATACGAGCTTTGGGATTGCAGGACCCTTGCCGAATATAGTGAGAGCTGTCACATCCAGACATTTGCTTATGTACAGTGGTTACGTGGAGACTTGGATTCGGCTAGTTTGAGTCGGACTGGGGCCTTTGATGACTCTGGAGTGATTTCCCCAAAGGATACCACAGACCACCCCGTCTCAGCCGATTCTGCCCCGAGTCGGGTTACTGAGAATACCCGACTCTGCCTAGCCCTGATTACTGCTGAAACCGAGAGGGATGCCGCTTTTGTCGAGAGAGATGATGCCATTCGGGCTAGAGACGCTGCCATTGCTGACAGAGAGGCCATTGTACTTCAGACCGGGGCAGTTGTAGATGCTCATTTTGGGACGGTCAGCCGAGCCACTGCTTTACTGGATCGTATTGATATGATGGGGCAGCAGATTGTAGGAGATGCTGACGCTTTAGATCTATCCACCACCTTGTCCATCCTGCTTCAGCTAGTCTCAGATTTGTAGATTATTTTGTTTCCTGCATAGACTATGTTAGTTCCATCAGTTATCGAAAAGCAATCTTGTAATAAAATGACTTATATATATAGACATGCATTTAAATTTAGTCATTTTCCCCCTTTGTCGTATCGTTGCGTTTCATTGGATCCCCATTTTATCCAGCTGACCCTGATTTTGACATTTCACCTTCTTTCTCTTCTCAAGTCTTGATGGAGATTTGACAGATATTGCCGCACGCCTTTTGATTTCATCGGATTGAAATCTCAGATTTTTGGATAACTGTTTGGTTGGATCAGGGTTATGTCCTTTGGGATGAAGCTGGTTAGGCAGTTGGTTTCGGGAAGGTTTTGAGGGTGTAGGAGGGTTTTATCTGGCTATCGAAAATTGGATTTGGTTAGGGAAAGGATTATTTTTTTTAAGGGATCGGACCGCGCCATGATGGCTGCCTACGTACCCCCACAAGTTGGGAGATCAGGTCCTACGTAGTTCGCTCTCAAGGAAAAAGGACCTGATGATTCAAGCGTAGAACCGCTTCACCGAGTCAGAATTGAGGGGTTGTGGAAATACCTCACCATCCATTTCTTGCAATATGAGGGCTCCTCCGGATAGCACCTTCTTAACCACAAACGGCCCCTCCTAGTTTGGGGCGAACTTCCCCTTGGCTTCGTCTTGACAAGGCATGACTCTCTTCAACACCAAATCATTTTCTTTGAACTTCCGAGGTCTCATCCTTTTGTCATATGATCGAGAGATCCTTTGTTGATATAATTGACCGTGCCAAACGGCAGCCACCCTTCTTTCATCAATTAGGGCCAATTGGTCGTATCGATTTTGCATCCAATCCTCCTCACTTATCTGAGCATCGATCATTACTCTGAGGGATGCCATCTCAACCTCAACTGGTAGAACAGCCTCCATTCCATACACCAAAGCGTAAGGGGTTGCCCCTGTAGACGTACGCGTTGACGTCCGGTATGCCAGCAGGGTGAGGGGTAACAAATCCGGCCATCCCCGATGATTAGCAGACATTTTGGCCATGATTTTCTTGATGTTTTTGTTTGCAGCCTCCACTGCCCCATTCATCTTAGGACGGTAAATGACGGAATTGAGGTGCTTGATCTTGAACTGGTCACACAGTCCCCTCATGAGGGCGTTGTTTAAATTCTTGGCATTGTCAGAGACCAAAACCTCAGGCTGCCCGTATCGACAAATGACATTATTCCTGATGAACCTGACGATGACCTCCTGAGTTACTTTGGGGAAAGAAGCTGCTTCTACCCATTTGGTGAAGTAATCGATCATGACGAAAATGAATCGGTGCCTGTTGCTTGCCTTGGGCTCTATTGGTCCGATTACATCCATTCCCCACATTGAAAATGGCCACGGGGAGGTCATACAGTGCAGTTCATTGGGAGGCGTATGGATCACATTACCGTGCGCCTGACATTGATAACACCGTTTGACATGATCATCGCAATCGGCTTTCAGCGTTAACCAATAATGTCCTGTCCTCAAGATCTTTTTGGCCAACATCGGTCCACTCATGTGTGGCCCACACACCCCGCCATGGATTTCATTCATAATCCTTTGGGATTGCGTTTCATCTACGCATTGCAACAGTCCCAACCCGGCATCCCTTTTGTAAAGTGAATCCCCACTCAGGTAAAACTTCATCGCCATCTTTTGAATTCTCATTCTCTCAGTCCGATTTGCCTGGTCGGGGATGGACCTATCTCTCAGATATTCCCTTATGTCGTGATACCAAGGCTGCCTCGTCAACCCCACCTCGTTTGATAACACTGCCACATGTTCCTCATATGCCGGGGCATTCTGTACGGTGATCTCAATCTGTGGACTGTCCCTACTCTTGATCACGTGGATTAAGGAGGCCAGAGTCGCCAATGCATCGACAAAGTCATTTCGTCCCCGAGGAATATGGCGGAAGGCGATATCCTCGAACTCTTGCATCAGCTGGATGACACAACGATGGTATGGAAGTAACCGAAGCTCCTTAGTGTTGTATATCCCGATTGCCTGTCTGATTACCAATTCTGAATCCCCGAACACTGCTAGTCTCTTCACTCCCATGTCACGGGCCAAGCGGAGTCCTAAGATACACCCCTCGTATTCAGCGGTGTTGTTCGAATTGTTGAAACGAAGTTTAGTGGCCACGGGGTATTGTTCTCCGGTGATAGAGACTAGGATCGCTCCGGCTCCTGCCCCCTCGGCATTCATGGCACCATCAAAATACAGCTTCCAGAACTGTCCCTCGTCATCACATTTTTCGTGCGATACCCAAAATATATCCTCGCCCAGAAGAGGAGTTTCTAACGGCTCCATCCCTCCTGACGGGGTTTCTGCCAACTGATCTGCAATTCCCTGCCCTTTCATGGCCTTCTGGGTCACGTACACCATGTCAAACTGTTGTAAGATTAACTGCCATCTGGACAATCGACAATTCAGCATGGGCCTTTCAAAAATATATTTCAGGGGATCCATTCTTGATATCAGGTACGTCGTATGCCCATGGAGGTAGTGCTGTAATCTCCCTGCAGCCCAGGCTAGAGCACAACAGGTCTTCTCGATGGGAGTGTAATTCTGCTCACATTGGCTAAATCTTTTGCTGAGGTAATAGATGGCCTGCTCTTTACCCGCCTCATTTTTCTGTCCCAACATACATCCCATCGCGATGGCATTTACCGATATATACATAAACAGAGGGATCCCATCCCTCGGGGGTACCAGCACTGGTGCTTCAGTCAATTGCTTTTTAATGGTCTGAAAAGCCTTCTGACATTGCTCATTCCATTCTTGGGACACCCCTTTTCTTAACAGTTTGAAAATGGGCTCACATGTAGTCGTCAAGTGGGATATAAAACGGCTGATAAAGTTTATCCTTCCGAGGAATCCTCTTATCTCCTTCTCTGTGTGAGGCACCGGCATATCCACAATGGCCTTAATCTTTGCTGGGTCCAACTCAATGCCCCGATCACTAACCAGGAAACCCAAGAGCTTACCTGACTGCACTCCGAAAGCACACTTGGCTGGATTGAGTTTCAAATGATACTTTCTGAGCCGATCGAACAGCTTTTTGAGATGGGCTACATGATCAGATTCTTCCCTCGACTTTACAATAATGTCATCCACGTAGACCTCTATCTCCTTATGCATCATATCGTGGAATAAGGCCATCATGGCTCTTTGATAAGTGGCCCCCGCGTTTGTGAGGCCAAAAGCCAATCGCCTATAGCAGAAAGTGCCCCAAGGGGTGATGAATGCGGTCTTTTCCCGATCTTCCTCTGCCACCATTATCTGATGATATCCCGCGAAGCAATCCACAAAAGAGTACATTTCGTACTGGGCTGTGTTATCTACCAGGATGTGTATGAAGGGCACCGGGAAGTTATCCTTGAGACTGGCCTTGTTTAGATCTCTGTAGTCTACACATACCCTTACTTTTCCTCCAGGCTTAGCCACTGGGACTACATTGGCCAGCCATTCCGGATAAGTAGACACCATAATGATTCCCGCCCTGAACTGCTTGATGATTTCTTCCTTTACTTTTAGGCTCCACTCCGGTTTCAACTTTCTTAATTTTTGTTTGACAGGCCGGAAACCCTCCTTGATGGGTAATCGGTGTACCACAATGTCGGTGGACAATCCGATCATATCCTTATGAGACCAGGCAAAGACATCCTCATATTGTTTTAGCAACTCAGTCACTTCGGCTTTTTGGCTGGGGGTAAGGTCTGTCCCTATCTTGAGTTCTTTTGGCTTGTCAGGGGTTCCAATATCAATGGTGACGGTTTGGTCCAAGTTGGGTTTGGGTTTGTCCTCGACCCATCCTTTGATCTCGTCAGGCGCATCGTCGTAATCTGTCTCGTCTTGTTCAATGCCCATTAAATCGAAATCCAGCTCAATGTCAAAATCATAATCATCATTCAAATTTGAGAGACTATTTGTTAGGCAAGGATTACTCAAATTGGTACACCTGACATGAAACAAAATACTTGTCATATATAAATCATTTTTCACGACGATCGCATTTTCAAAATAACACGAAGAAACGACATAATTATGCAGAAATAAAACAACAACAAAAATAAAACTTCTTCATTCCCCCATCCTCTGGGGTCCACCACCCTGACGTCGGGTTTTACCCTTTTTTGGATATTACTGGTTTCATGGTCCAGTTGTCGACAGTCAGGTCAGATGAAATGCGCTGGATGAAAGGGGGCTTTACATCGGACACTTCCCCGATAATTACGGCTACGTCGCCTGAGTCCTCCCTCCTATTCTCCTCAGGAATGATCAGCCTTGCCCAATCGATGACAGGCACAACTTGTTGGGCTTCGGGTGGTGTGATAATATTCGTCCCCTCCCCACTTCTTGTTGATTGTTCGGGGATGTAGCATTTGGTTTCAAACTCCTTTGCGACCTCCTGCAGGAAACTTTCCTTCCGGGCCGACTCATTACGTGCGGGGGTTAACTCTTCATTCCCTGCCCCAATCACAGGCTCGCTGATCCCCTGCTCATTGTCGACTTTGGTCACTGGACTGCCAGCTAGTCGAATCGGAGCCGCACCTCGACGGTGTCTCCGTGCTGCGTCCTCATGGTATCCCAGCCCTGCTTTGCCTATCTGCTGTGGTAGGTGAATGGGCTTGGTGATTCCCTGACTGCTCCTTCCTAACCCCTGCCCAGGCTGGAAGTTCATTTTTATCATTTCCTTTGCCACAAAGGTAAGTTCGGGAGAGACCCTAGGTTTCACAGTTGGAGCTCCCAGGCATTTATAGTGGGGAGTGCTAATCTCCAGTGCTTGAAAGCTGGCAGGTGCTGCCGACTCATCCACATTGATCACTGGCAGGTCACTCCTAGGAGGAGAAGGGTCATCACATTCGGCCGAGATTGTTACCAGATTCCCATCGATGATTAGCTTGATTTGTTGGTGGAGCGTGGAGGGAACTGCCCCGGCCATGTGTATCCATGGCCTCCCCAACAGCAGGTTGTAGCTGGCCGCGATGTCAAGAACTTGGAAAGAGATGTCAAAAGTACAGGGCCCTATCTCCACCGACAACTCTATTTCTCCAATGGTATCCCTCCGGGATCCGTCAAAAGCCCGGACCACCACATGACTGGCCCGTAGGCGCTTGGAACTGATGTTCATTTTCTTTAGCGTACTGAGAGGACATATATTCAATGCCGATCCCCCATCGATCAGCACCCCATTCATGACATATCCTGAGGAGATTACCGCAATGTGTAGCGGTTTCCGGTGCCCCCTTCCCTCCTTGGGAATGTCCTCATCCGTAAAGGATATTGCATCGCTTTCCAATAGGTGGCCCACCAGCTGGCCGAAACCCTCCTCACTAATTTCTTTGGGCACGTATGCCTCCTCCAGAACCTTCGTCAGGGTTTTGCAATGCTCACTGGATGACAACACCAAGTCCATGACTGATGTTAGGGTTGACTCCTCATTTAAAATCTGGATCCCTCTTGTTTCTGGGTGATCCATCCTTTTCAAAAATTCTATGGCCCTTTCCTCGGAAGCCTCTTCATTTTTTCTCTTTTGTCTCTCAAGGACTCGCCCGGGAAGATATAAGGGGTTCCCCTTTGTTGTCACGGAAGCACAACTGGCCGCTTCCTCCGGTATTCCCCCATAATTCCAGGGTACAGTCTTTAGACTACTGATAGGGAGTTGCGGCCTTGCCGCAAGGATGATGGGCCTCGGAGCCGTCAACTTGACCGGTCCCTCCGTGCTATTCGTACTTACCCCTATCAACCTGATGGGCGTTCCCCGTGCACTCCCATGATCATGTATCACGTTGATCATTTCCTCAATTTTCTGCACATAGTTCAACCTTGGCGGCCCCCCAGCTTCACTTGCCTCCGTCACATTGACTCCCCCTCCATCATGTCTTGGCAGGGGATTTGCCTTAACATTCGGGGAGTCTGGTTGTTCCACCACAATTTCCCCATTGTCGATCATGTTCTGAATTATATGTTTCAATGTCCAACAATCTTGTGTATCATGACCCGGGGAACCCGAGTGGTAGGCGCACCGTTTGCTTGGGTCAAATCTCCTTCCCTTCGGGTCACTTGGGGGAGCCAAATTGATTATCTTCTTTTGGGCCATCAATACCGCCAAAATCCGCTCGAGAGGCTCCCCGAGTGGGGTGAATACTCGATTTTGCGAGGCCTCATATCTTCTTCGCCCCTCTGCCCTTTGATCTGTGAAGTTTGGCTGTCGGGATGGCCCTACCCTTTGCACCTGTACCGGAAGATGGCTTTCTGTTTTTCTGGATGACCCCTGTAGGATGAGGGAGACATCCTCTTCCTTTTTCTTTTGGACCCTCCGGGAACTGCTGCCATAGTTTCCATTCTGTATTTGCTCGGCAGCAGTTTCTAAAACAGTAAAATCCCAGATTTTACCCGATTTCAACCCCATATCTACCATCTCTCCATGTTTAATCATTTCAGCGAAGGGTCTTCCAATCCCCGAGATGACTCGTTCATAATACGGTGCCTCTTGAATGTCTACAAAGGTCATCACCATCTCTGATTCGCTCATCGGGGGGTTCACATGTGCAGCCATGCCCCTCCATCGTTGCGCATATTCCCTGAAGGATTCCCTAGGTTGTTTCTTAACCTTTGTCATTTGATACCTGTCAGGGGCCATCTGGGCCTGAAAGCTGTATTGGGTTAAGAAAGTATGGGCCAATTCCTCCCAGTTGTGGATTCGGGCGTTGTCAAGGCGGGCATACCAAATTCTTGCCTCCCCCGTTAAGCTTTTCTGGAACAGTTGCATTCTCAACCCTTCGTCCTCGGCATAAGACCCGAGTTCTCCAATGTATATTTTCAAATGGGTGTAGGGATCCCCCTTCCCGTTGTATTTTTCAAACTCAGGGATTTTGAATTTCTCCGGGTATCTGGCTCCGGGGAAGACACATAAATCTGAATAGTTAACCCTGCCGAGGGACCCTATGCCCTTCATAGATTGGATGGTCTCTTCCATTTGTCTCATTTTCTTCCGCAAGTCATCTGTATCTCCCTCTTCCAGGATAGTAATCACTGTTTTGTTTGGTACGGGAATGGCCTTTGGGACGACCGGTTCGCCCTTAGGTGGATCCTCCTTAGGTAGTTCCTGCCTGGGTATCAACTGCTCTCTTAGCATTATGGCCATTTCTAACATCTGCTTCTTAAAGTCATCAAATTCCTCCCTAGATATGACACCGGAATTGGTAGATGGAATATCAGCCATTTCAGATATGGAGTTTTGGGCCTTCCTAGACTGCGAACGGGTTTGAGGAGCAATCCTACAGAAACCAAAGTTCGAAGTTTAGTCTTGGGGAGTAAAAAAATGCGGATGCATGCTGAAGCTGTAATTTTTTTGTGTCTTTGGGGTTTTTTAATCTTTCCCTGCAAAACAGAAATTTAGTAGTCCTCTAATGCAATGATAAATGCTAAACATGGCTTTATTAAGCTCCCCAGCTGTTCCCTGCAAAACATAGAGGTTAGTAATTTCTCTCGGCAAAAAGGAAGGCGAATATGAATAATATCATGATATTTATGCGTGAAATGTAAAAAGGCATGAAGAGACTTTTCCTGCGTAGGGTTAATCTGCGGCTGACCTATCCTAGGGTTACTCTCACGGGCTTTTCGGCATGAAGGTCCCCAAATCTTCGCAATCTACTCGTCTGAGCCCTTTCGATTGGAGCGGATTTGGGTGGTGCGTTTCCTGAGCCATCTCCGGGGAGCAGCCCCTTCGAGTCCAGTAATAAGCAACCGACGGGTTCGCCTCAGGAGGAGGTACTCTCTCAGCATACATTCACATTCATCGTCCTCACCGCATGCAAATGATTACTTGAAAGAAAAGCAATTATATTCAATCATTCATTTACTGGACAGAACACACATTCACACAACAAAACGTTCAAAAGATCACAATATCGCACACACACACATATTCATGAATTTTAAAGGATAAGAAAGCATCAAGATTTGAAAGCGGCTTAAGCCCTCTAATGGTCCCCAGCAAAGTCGCCAGCTGTCGACGCCGGGTTTTTCGCTTCGTGGTGTCCTTTTAGTCTTTTCCAATTTTAGCCTCTTGATTAGGTGATTTTGGGAAAAGGGCGGCAATGATGTCGACGGGGTTTTGAAAGATCGTTTTTTATGATGAGCCAATTAACCAGAGTCGCCAGTTGGTATATTTGAAATGGATGTACCAACTCATCCGAGTTTTCGTTTTCGTAAATCGCTGGCTCATGTGTGACTCCGAATTAATTGGTCTGCGAATCGAGATTCATAGAGTTCGGGGGCTTGCTTAAGTGAGGGGAAGGTGTTAGGCACCCCTCGACTTCCGTAAAACACGGTTACCGCAATCTTGATGCTGTCCTATCTTTTAATTCATGAAATGTGTATATGTGCAGGTGTGTGTGTGTGTGTGCTTATGTGAATGTTGTGGTGAGTTTGTATGAAAGAATCATTTGGATTCTTGGGAAAATCGTGCTTTAATTTGGGAACGCTTCGGAATGTCTACACGAGAAAGCTTGATTCCTTATGAGAGAGGTTTGATTTTAATTTGTCAAAAGCCATGGAATTTTTCTTTAGGTGTCGTTTTGGAAAAAGAGGATTTTATTAAGTCTTAGCCAAAATAGGAATCGAGATTTATACGTTGCTTTCACAAATGATAGGCAATTTCTAGGATCTCTTTCGCCCTATACATCAAGGTTTAATAAAACATTACTCATTTCTAAAATCAAATTTTGTGATGTTTGAAAACGATTTCCTTTAGCTTTCTCGTTTTTAAAATAGGAGTCGACATTCGTTAGCATTCCCAATTTATTATCCTCGTGATGCTAATAACCTATTTTGATCGATTTTAGAAAAATCTTTATTGTTTTGGTTTTGAAATCCTTTGTTTGATGTTACAAATCAATGTAAACATCAAAACGCGTAGGGGGTTATTCACGGGCATGTAAGCCATCAAAATACCCCCGAACGCCAACAATCACATATTTTCACTATGACGGGGCCTTAAACACGATTCTTGCTTTAGCGTCGTTTTAAGGCCCGACGATTACATATTTACAATGAAAACTACATCATTCCTACTTCTTACATCAAGATATGTCCATCATCAGATTTGGACCACGGGGTCGCTTTCCTAGGCTCACAAACAAATTTCCACACACCCACAATCGGATGTTACAAGAAATAACCAACACGGATAATCTAACAATACCAAGACATCCTAAAATATCGATCTAAAAGAACTATGCCAAATATAACATCGTAAAACAAACAAAAAAAGATCAACGAATAAATATCATTGGGTTATTAGGAAGAATTTTGTTCCGATGGAACCCTCACTAATAATCCCTAATTCATTGTTCCATCATAAATTACATGAAAACTACATTTAATTTGACCAAAAGATGTGATAGAAATTGCAAAAATAAGGAGATTTTTTACCTTGCAAATGAAATCCAAATGGATGTAAATTTGTCTATTCGGATAGAAGAAAAGATATATGTGATACAATTAATTCACAAGAATATTATTCCTCTCTTTTTTCCTCTCTTTTACTCCTATTTTTGTTGCAAATCTATGCTATTTCTTCCTCAATTTTCGAACTTCTTGCTGCTGTATTTTTCTTCTTCTCGGATCTGCTGAATTCCTCTCCTCTCTCGCTCCCTGTATGCTGCAATGAGTTGTTATAGGCTGGCTGGCCGCCTGCCTTCCACCCAGCACGCCAGCCACTTTGATTATTTAATTCTTCTCGGTTCCCGCACCGCACCTCGATTCTCGCGTCGCGCTGTCAGTTTTATCCGAAATGCCTGTATTTTGCAGTCCGATAATTATTGCGGGACGTGACACATTATTCGGAAATGCTCATTTCAGATGGCTTTATCGTCACGTTGATTTTGACTGCAACTTGTCGCGGCGGCGTCCAGTCTTCGCACTTATGCCGATTCTTTTGCTCCCGCAGGCGGGTTCAATTGACGATTTTGCCCTCCTGTCAAGGTTAGCATACGAAGTGCAAAATTTGGGTGTCTACAACCATCAATAATTTGTATAGACTGCCTATATTCCCTGAAGATGGTTTTGACTGGTTGGCCTACAAGAGTTCTGATATTGATTTGGATATGCTAGTTTCAGTGATGTGCAAGCCAGATACACAGTGGACTACCAATGTTGGAACTACCCAGAAACTCCACTTCCCACACACTGCTCTAAATCGTTACGCCAAGGCGTGGTATAGTTTCATATGTGCGAGCATGCTTCCTACGAGGCATCAGAATGATGTTACGAAAGAACGAGCTATACTGCTATTTGGGATTCTCAAGGGCAAATCCTTTGATGTGGGAGCCCTCATTTACTCATCCATGCTACGATCCATACGAGGGAGTACCTCAGGAGGAATCCTATATGCTTCGATTGTTAGTCGTCTTTGTCTAGCAGCTGGGGTTACGTGGGAGAACGAGACTTTATTGCTACCAATGAAGGATATTGATCGTAATCACATCAGGAGGTATGTAGTATGGGATGGTGGCGAGTCTCATCTACGAGGACTTGGTTTTATTCTGGGAAATGAGGAAGACGAAGAAGAAGCAGAGGCTTCAGTACCAGTGATGCATGCTATGTACGCACACTAGGAGAGGGATATGCATTGTCTTCAGAAAAGGATGGACTCTTTACATGCCGATTTCTGAGCTTATTCTACTGACTTTTCTGGAGCATTGACGCAGGCTTTCAGTCAGTTGGGTGTGCAGGTATAGTTTCCAATCTTTGGTTCCACAAGTTCTTACCCACCACCTGATACTCCTCCCGAGACTAGTGCGGGAGACGATGATGTTGCTACTTAGGGGAGTTTCTTTCTTTCCCCCTGTGCTTTACTTTTTACAATGAGGGCATTGTCTATCATGAGTTTGGGGGGGGGTTTAGTTTTATGTGTTAGTTTTGTGTTTTTGTCTAAGTATGAGTTAGCATGTTAGTTTAAAGCTATGTTTAGTTGTGCATGTCATTTAGTATGTGTTTGCATTTAGTTAGTATTGTATGAATCCAATTGATGAGTAGTATGCTATTGACCAGACCAATGATGAAGTGGTGTTTATTTGTTAGCTTAGTTAGCATTGATAGTTAATATATGAGACATTGTTTTGATCATGAGGATAGTTATGCTTGTCTGAAACTTAAGTTACCGGTTAGCACCTAATTTGATTGTTTTGCTCAACTGTAGTTCAAGGGTTATATAATCATTTTTCTAATTTGGGATATTCTTAGAAATAAAAGACAGAAAACAGTGACTTAACAATGAAGGTGAGAGTTGGGTAAAAGCTAAAGTTTGGGGGTATCTATGAGGTAATTAATTAAATTAAAAAAAAAGATGAATAAATGCTTTGAATAGTTGGACTCTATGACCTTTGTCATTCGGGTAATTAGATCCTTAGGGGTGTCTCAACACCTAATGCCCTAAAACCATCTGGTTTGGGAGTCATTGATTGAAAACTCACTACATGGGTGACTTTGAAAAGCCTAATAGAGTCTGGCATTGCATTGTAAAGCATAAACACGAGATGGAGCGTAAAACGCACTCGTGGATGGATTAGTGTAGAAATAAACCTCAGCTTGCCTTTATACTTAGTATTTGCTCTATTTTAACTGGATTTGTCATTGTTACTGAAATTGAATAGAATTGACATATTCTTGTTAGAAATTTGTTTATGTAACTAAACTTGAATTGTAGTTGGGTTTAATAGTTAAGGACCACACACACACAACTTGGGTGATGACATGTTTGATTTATCTGATTAGTTGGGATTAGTATTTCATATTGATTTGATTTGCTGTTGAGTTTCTTTGTTGATATCTCTGAGGCTTGGAATGATTTGCTACCTACCTGTTGGTTGGATTCGTAGGATTAATAGTTTTTAGTTTGCATTCATTGTGTTTTGTTATTTTGCATTGTGTTGCATTGCTTGGGGACAATCAATAGTTCAAGTTTGGGGGGGTATTTGATGAGTAGGTTTCGTACCTACGAATTGGATACGAATTGACTGCATTATTGTTTAAATCCTTGAGTTTTAGTTACTTTTCATGTGTTTTTTGTGTTTGTGTAGGTATTTTGTATTTGGAACCAAAGTTGATGGAAATTGAGTACTGAAAAAGCCAAAGTCAGAAGTGCTGAAGAACTGCACAGCCGCGTCGATATTGTGAAGGAAAGCAGCGCGCGCGTGCTGGGTGCCAGAATAGGGTTCTATTAAAGGACTGCGCGAGCGCGCCGGATTTCTGCTGGGACTTAGCGCGGCCGCGCTAGGTTGGGAGTTGACCAAAGGAAGAAGTTTGACTTTTTTTTTTTAGTTTTGGACCAAAATTTGAGTTGTAATCAAACTTGTTTCTTCTATTTGGTTTTGGACGTTTAGTAGGAATTATAAATAGCTAGTTTTCAGTAGTTGATATTTTATCTACGAATTAAGAAACATAAATTTTAATTTGTAATCAATTGGAGATTTGAAGCAATTTGGATAGCACGTAAAAGTTTTTGTAGGAGCTAAGGAGAGATTGGAGGCTACGATCAAAGTTTTATTTCTCTTCTCTATCTCTTAGTTTGTAATTCTGAATGCTATTTAATTTGTGGATTATGGATTTCGGTTTATGTATGAACTAATTTTCTATTAAGATTGCAATGGATCTTATTGCGTAGTTTTTATCTAATATACTTCCTAGTTAATTATTGATAATTATTTTCAGATTGTCTAATATGATTTGAGCTTAATTGTTTAATTACCTGGCCAGTAATTACCGTGATAATCTATATGAAATTGAGAGATGGATTATAGGTTAGATCTGATCATATTAGCATGTGATTATGTTTTCTACTTACGTTTAGGATTCATAATTTGTGTTTAGGATAGAGATATACCTATACACCGCATGTAATCTGATAAGGAACCTGAGCTTCAAATCCCTTTTAATTGTAATTCACATAGAGATATAGTGAATTGGTTATTTAGGGTGTTCAACTTAATTCTAACCTTTGTAGATTTGGGTTAATTTGTCTATGATACACTGAGAAGTGATTTTAGATATTGATGAGTTCCTGATTAACAATCTGAATTACTTGTCATAATTTAACAGGAAGTATTTAGATTTAAATGAAGCAATAAGTGAAATTGTAATCCTAAGTTTCCAATAATATCTGTTTTCGAAATTTATTTACTTAGTTTTATTAAAATTCTCAACCCAACACACATTTGATCTCTTGTTTAATTTAATTGAGTTAGTTTAGAACTGATTTTTATTACTATAAATTACATATTTTCCTCGTGGGAGTGATACTCTACTTACTCTTTATTACTTGTGGACTGCGTATACTTGCGTATTTTGCTAGTATAGATTTAGGTAAACAAGCGTCTGAAAAGAGAATGAATGATCAAGATAAGTTGTTAACTCAAGTAGATTTGAATGTGAAAAGCCAAGTAGTGTCGATAAGGAATTTGGAGAATCAACTGGGACAGTTAGCTCACGTGTTGAACAGTCGGCCATAAGGAGCACTTCCAAGCGACAGATAGGTTAATCCAAGGACAAATGGAAAAGAACACTGCAAGGCTGTAACCTTAAGGAGTGGAAAAGAGCTTCTTGATACGGTTGAAGGAAAGTCGAAACCAGAAAAAGTTGTGGAAAACGAAGAAGAGAAAGAGAAAAGTGAGGTGAAGGATACAGGGTTGGAGGCCAAAGCAAAGGAACTCAAGCAAGACAGTGTAGTGCCTTCCGTTCCATTTCCTCAGAGATTTCAGAAAGCCAAGCTAGATAAGCAATTTTCCAGATTCTTAGATGTTTTCAAGAAACTGCACATCAACATACCATTTGCAGAAGCCCTGGAACAGATGCCCAGTTATGCAAAATTCATGAAGGACGTCTTATCGAAGAAGAGAAGATTGGGAGAATTTGAGATGGTGGCATTAACCGAAGAATGCAGTGCAATCTTACAGAATAAACTACCACCCAAACTAAAGGATCCAGGAAGCTTCACCATTCCATGTGTAATTGGTAACCAGTTTTCTGGAAGGGCATTGTGTAACTTAGGAGCAAGTATCAATTTAATGCCGTTATCAGTTTATACTCAGCTAGGGCTAAAGGCACCAAAACCGACAAATATCAGCTTGCAATTGACAGACAGGTCAGTAACATACCCAAGGGGTATTGTGGAAGACATTTTGGTTAAGGTCGATAAATTCATCTTCCCGGCTGACTTTATCATATTGGATTATGAAGAGGATAAGGAAATCCCCATTATATTAGGTCGTCCGTTTTTAGCAACAGGGAGAACTCTGATAGATATTCAGAAAGGTGAATTGACAATGAGAGTGTATGATCAGGAAGTCACCTTCAATGTGTTTAAATCAATGAAATTCCCTAAGGAAGGCAAAGAATGCTTACGGATAGACCTAATGGACAAGATAGTGACTGAAAGGACTGAAACAAGTTATATAGAAGATCCATTACAAGCTGTTTTGGTTGGAATAGACATTTTTGATAATTTGTACGAATGGGATTATGTCAAGGTATTAGATGCATTATCCATCTCTCGAAAATTCAGCAGGGAATTTGATACACTTGACCGGCCGAAAGAAGGAGAAAAGAGGTCCAAAACGTCAGTGGAGGAACCACTCGTGCTTGAACTCAAACCTCTTCCCTCTCATCTAAGGTATGCTTACTTGGGAGATTCTGACACGCTACCGGTAATAGTTTCTGCCCATTTGAATGAATCTCAAGAAGAAAAACTGTTAAGGGTTTTGCGTGAGTATAAAACAACAATTGGGTGGATAATAGGAGACATCAAGGGAATCAGTCCATCATTTTGCATGCATAAAATTTTACTTGAAGAGGGAGAAAAACCGGTTATTGAGCAACAAAGAAGATTGAATCCGATCATGAAGGAAGTAATAAAGAAGGAAATCATCAAGTGGTTAGATGCAGGTATTATCTATCCAATTTCAGACAGTTCTTGGGTAAGTCCTGTACAATGTGTGCCTAAGAAAGGGAGAATGACAGTGGTTAAAAACGAGAATAATGAACTCATTCCTATAAGAATAGTTACAGGTTGGCGAATGTGTATGGATTACCGCAAGTTAAATAAAGCGACTCGCAAGGATCACTTCCCGTTGCCGTTTATTGATCAGATATTGGATAGGTTGTCAGGTCATCAATTCTACTGCCTTCTCGACGAATACTCAGGATATAACCAGATAGTAATAGCTCCGGAGGACCAAGAGAAAATGACTTTTACATGCCCTTACGGAATATTTGCATTATGGAGAATGTCTTTCGGGCTATGCAATGCACCGGCTACATTTCAACAATGTATGATGGCTATCTTCTCGGATATGGTTGAGCAGAATTTGGAGGTATTTATGGACGATTTTTCCGTATTCGGTGATAGTTTTGATTTGTGTCTTAACAATCTCATCTTAGTGTTGAAGCGTTGTGTGGAAACAAATCTGGTGCTTAATTGGGAAAAATGCCACTTTATGGTGCAAGAAGGGATTATTTTGGGTCATAAAGTGTCAGTTGCTGGTGTGGAGGTAGATAAAGCAAAGATTGAAGCAATTGAAAAGCTACCCCCTCCGACATCTGTAAGGGGCGTAAAAAGTTTTCTTGGACATGCAGGTTTCTACAAATGATTTATCAAGGATTTTTTCAAAATTTCAAAACCATTATGTGCACTCCTTGAGAAAGATGTTCCCTTCAAGATGGATCAGTCATGCATTGAGGCTTTTGAAGTGCTGGAAAAGAAGTTAGTTACAGCACCGATCATAGTTGCTCCTGATTGGACGTTGCCATTTGAGTTGATGTGTGACGCGAGTGATTATGCAGTGGGAGCAGTGTTGGGTCAGCGTAGGGATAAGATTTTCCATACCATTTACTACTCAAGTAAAACACTTACTGATGCACAATTGAATTACACTACCACAGAAAAGGAGTTACTTGTAGTAGTATTTGCCTTTGATAAATTTTGAGCATATCTGATTGGAACCAAGGTAATAGTCTAGACTGATCATTCAGCCATCAAATACTTGATTCCAAAGAAGGATGCCAAGCTAAGGTTGATTCAATGGGTCCTTTTGCAAGAATTCGACCTGAAAATTTGAGATAGAAAAGGCACAAAAATTTAGGTAGTTGATCATCTTTCGAGGTTAGAGAATAAAGAAATTCAGAAAAAGGATGATGTGGTGATCAATGAGTCATTTCCGGATGAGCAACTATTCCGTATCAACACCGAAGTGCCTTGGTATGCGGACTATGTGAACTACCTAGTCAGTAATGTACTCCCGCCAGATTTCAATTCTCAGCAACGAAAGAAATTTCTCCATGATGTCAAATAGTACCTTTGGGACGAACCATTTCTCTTCAAGACTTGTGCGGATCAGATGATACGACGTTGCGTGCCACATGAAGAGACGAAAAACATCTTGAATCGGTGCCATTCTTCAGAGTATGGGGGACACTATGGGGGAGAAAGAACAACGACGAAAGTTCTTCAATCAGGATTCTTCTGGCCTTCGTTATTCAAGGATGCCCACCTCTTTGTTCTAAAGTGCGACAGATGTCAACGGGTAGGAAATATCTCAAAACGACATGAAATGCCTCTTAACACTATCTTGAAGTTGAGTTCTTCGACGTAATGGGCATCGATTTTATAGGGCCATTTCTGTCATCCTTCAACAATTAGTACATACTTTTGGCAGTGGATTACGTATCAAAATGGGTTGAAGCAGCTGCTTTACCCACGAATGACGCCAAAGTGGTTCTGCAGTTCTTGAGGAAGAATATTTTTACCCGATTTGGTACACCACGGGCCATAATCAGTGACGAAGGTACCCATTTTTGCAACAAGCAGTTCACCAAATTGCTAGCTAGGTATGGAGTCAAACATAGAATTACTACAGCTTATCATCCCCAAACAAATGGCCAAGCGGAGGTGTCAAATCGTGAAGTTAAGAAAATTCTAGAGAAAGTGGTGAATCCATCTCGTAAGGATTGGGCAATGAAGTTAGACGATACTTTATGGGCGTATCGAACGGCCTACAAGAATCCCATTAGAATGTCACCATATCGCATGGTTTACGGAAAAGCATGCCATTTACCAGTCGAGCTTGAGCATAATGCATATTGGGCTATTCAAAAGTTGAACTTTGATTTTCAAGCATCTGGCGAGAAAAGGTTGCTTCAACTAAATGAGATGGAGAAATTTCGACACCAAGCATATGGGAATGCTAAGCTGTATAAAGAAAAAGTCAAGAGATAGCATGACAAGCGAATAAGTGAGTGGAAATTTGAGCCAGGCCAGACGGTATTATTGTTCAACTCCAGATTGAGGCTATTTCTCGGGAAGTTGAAGTCTACATGGTTAGGTCCTTTTGTTGTCACTGCTGTAGCTCCCCACGGGGCAATCGAAGTCGAAGAACCAAACACAAAGCGCACATTTAAGGTCAATGGTTAACGACTTAAACACTATTGGGGAGGCGATGTGGATCGACAAGCATCATCGATTAATCTCACTTCGATCGATCAGACTGAGTCATGAGACCGCAGAGAAAGTCGAGCTGACGACTATAAACCAAGTACTTGATGGGAGGAAACCCAATCATGTTATTTATTGCTTTTGTAGATTTAGCGTAGTTAATAAATTTTGCTTCCAGTTAGTATATTTAGTAGTTTATTTGTTAGTATTTTTACAATCTCGCGTAGTTGTATTAATCCATGCTATTTTGCGTTGATCAGGGACAAGCCTTTGGGGAATGCATTAGTAGAAGGAACAATGTTTTGGGATGGCTTCAGTTGGACAAAAGAGGAAAGAAGCAAACTTTCAAAAATCATAGTTCTCGCCCCGGCGAGAAAAATGAACTAGGATTCCTCGCCCCGACAAGAACCCCTCTGATAGACTCCACGACACGCTTGCGTGAGGTGGTCATCGCCCGGATCATTTTCAACAAGTTGATAGAATGGATAGCTTGCAACACCTTAACCCTTCGCCTATATTTAGACGGTAATCTTGGTACAATTACTTGCCAATGAAATCTGCGTAGGATGGACACCAACGACACTTCGACCCCTCGCTTATATTGAAGCGGTAATCTTGGTACAATCGACGATTGATGCGGTAGAAGACGCCACACACAACTATAAATCTCCGAAGAGAACTAAGGAACACTTAGGAATTCTTCAAAGAACCACAAGTAGAGAAACAAACTCACAATAATTGATGAGTGGGTTTTATACCTATGAATTAGGTATTGTTGAGCTTAATTATTGTTATCCTTAAGTGTTTTTAGTATCATTTTATTTATTTTTGTGTTTATTTATTGTAGGATGGAGTTGGAGGGGCATAGAAGTCATTTGGTGAAGAAAAGAATTAAAAAGGATTAAAAATTGGGCTGAGTGGCATTTTTATAAATATGTGGTCCTGGTCAAGCGCCTAGGCGCTTGGATCAGTGTTATTTTGAGTGCCTAGGCGCTCTAATGCAGAATGAGAAGGTTTTGTGTGGTTGTGAGGAAAAATTGAAGCCAATTAGGAATAAGAACAAGGGTTTTGACTGATATACAAAGAAGAAGACTTCAGAACATAATGCAACAAGAGATTTTGCAGGGAAAACAACAAGGAGAACACGAAGGAGATTTACAGAACATGAAGATCAAGACAGAGATTGGTAGCAGCTTTATAGTTTCTTCTATCCCTTTCTTTTATCTTTAATTTTGTAATCTCTGGGATATTTTTATTTATTATTTGGATGATGTTTTCCTTTATTGCTATGAACTAAACTTCCAATTAAGATTGCAACGGAACTTAGTATGTAATTTAGATTGATACTTTTTATTTAATTTAAGTTGATTACTCTTGAATCATTTATCATATCTTGTTCTTATTGATTAATTGCCTGATCAACAATTACTAGGATAATTTATACAAAATTAGAAGATGGAGTATAGATTTAGATCTGGGGTATGATAGCATCAGTTCAGATAATCTGATTAAGGTTAATATGATTAGCGTATAGGATAGGAATATACCTATATATCTTTTGTAGCCATTGAAAGAATTTGAGCTTGAAATCCTAATTAACATAATTCACATAGTAATATAGTGAATTAATTAATTAGGGTGTTCCTTGTAATTCTGTTGCTTAATTGTTGGATTTATAAGGATTTGTTCATGTGTCTATCGGAAGACGTGTGTGAATAATATAAAGAATTCTTGGTTAGTGATTCAGTGTAATTAATTAATTAAATAGGAAGTGTATTAGTTTAAATAAAATACTAAGAGAAGTTGTAATCTTAAACTATCATCTCTGTATTTATTCTTGCGATTTCATAATTCAGTAGTTAATTTTGTTTATTTAGTTCTCAAAATCACAAATATGATTCGTAGTTTAAATAGGATTAATTGAGTTAGAATTAGTAATTGATAAATATTTACATATTTTCTCGTGGGAACGATACTCTACTTACTCTTTATTATTTGTTGACCACGTATACTTGCGTATAAATTGTCTATACTAATTTTGGACAACAAGTTTTTGGCGCCGTTGTCGGGAAAATTATGTTAATATTTTGTCATTATTAATTTTGATAAAGTTAATCTTAATTTAAACGTTTTTCTTTCTTTCTATCTTATTTCCTTTTCAGGTACCATGACTACATTTAATTATCAATGGTCATATGAGAAAATGACACAACCAAGGGCGACAATGATAACTGATGTTGATGCATTTACAACATTATCAGCCCAGATAACAGCGCTTTCAAGTACAGTTGACGCTATTGGGAGTCAGTCCACTCAAAATGCATACTATCAACAGCAGCCCAGTACCAACCCAAATCTCTATCATCCAGGCTAGCAGGATCACCAAGACTTTTCATGGAGCTATGATAATCAGGATCAATTCTATACTCCAAGTCCATCATACACACCAGAATTCTTGTATCCACCTCCTCCACAGCAAGAGCTGATAAATTTTGAGGAACGCCTTACCAATTTTATAGAGCAGTATGAGATGACGATGACCAATCAACAAGTGGCGCTTCGAAATCTTGAGAATCAAGTAGAACAGCTGGCTAATGCACTTAAAAATCGTCCTCTCAATACTTTGCCAAGCGATACGGAGTTAAATCCAAGAAGAGAAAGCGTGGAGCATGACAATACAATTCCATGTCGGAATGGTGAGGAGCTACATAAGGCTGGGGGAGGAAAACTAAAAAGGTCACACGATGATGTGGAGGATGTTAATGAAGCTGAAAAGAAAAGTTTCAAGAATGGGCCACAAGAAGAAGAGGTTGCATTCAAGGTAATCAAGCTTCTATATGATCGTGAGGATTGCTTTTGGATTGATGTGGTTAAGGATGCAGGAAAAGTTAAATCCAATGATGAGAAATATTTTCTGCCAATGGATGAAGATAAGTTTGGAGGTTTTCAAACGTACAATGATGCCAAAGAATTGAAAGAAAAGACTAAGAGGAGGCATGCAATGATAATTTTTGCGATTGAACCAGATTGAGAAAAGAGGAAGTAGTCGGGCTAAGGACGTTAAACTAAGCGCTGACTGGGAGGCAAGCCATAACTTATTTTTATTCATTTTATTTTTAGTTCATTTAGTTATTAAATATTTATTTTTCTTTAGCTTGGGATTTTGTATTAAGTTATTATCTCCTTATGCTTTAAAATTAATCATTGGGTTTTTGGGTTGCAGGTTGGTAGCATGAAGGAAGCTAGAATTTGGCTAAGTATTAGGCGCTCATCACAAGCATATTCCAAGCGCCTAGGCGCTCTAGCGAAAACTTAAAAAAAAAAATGAGCCCTAGTTCGAAAAATTACAACACAAACCCAACTCTTCTCTCTCCTAATTCAACTAAACCTCTCTTCCACTCCTTCACAACCCCACGACATCTTTTATTGTCCTCTCCTAATCCAAAATTAAAACAAATTCTCCCACCCACAATCAATAAGAATCAATTCAACTATCAGATTGGGGTTGAATCAAGTTTGGGGGAGGTTCTCAAAAGCGCTTCACAAGGGTGATAGAGATTGATTATGGACTATTGACCAATGTGTGATTGGAATTATTTTAGAGGATGCTTGAATGAATTGATTTTTTTATAAATGAGGTCTGCATACTTCGTCTTCTCTAGTTTTTCTTGATGTAAATTCTATCTCCCTCCTATGTACTTTTCCTTGACTGCTGATCAAGGTTTCTATTTATTGTAAATAGTTTATGTAATAGGATAAGTTAGAATTATTTTGAAGAATTGGAGACAAAGGAGCAATGAGCGCTTGAAGACCCGTTTGTAATGGAGCCCGGGATTTAAATGTAATAGTTATATTTAAATTTAATTCTTGCACTCTAGGTTTGACCTTTTGGTTCACTTGGTGGGTCTAGTGAACCAAACTAGAATAAAAGTCCATAATCAATCCGGGTAGAATATAGTATTCTATATGTGCATGCTTACTATATATATATATATATATATATATATATTATATTATCCAACATGTTTCGCATGTTAAATAATATGATGCGTATTTTATATATATATGTGCATACGCGCTAAACAAGATGAGACAAATAATAACAAACCCCTCAAAGAAATCATATTAAATCCTAAGAATTCAAAGATATTCAGAATATCGAACGTCGCCTTCTAGCATGGTAAAGTAATAGAGTATTAAATATTTAATATGAGTTTGTTGTGCAAACACAAGACGAGTATTAAATATTTAAGATGTTGTTTTATCACATTTAATGCTTATTAAGGAATTGAACATTACTGCTTTGTTGTGCACACACAAGGGCGGTCTTTTTCTCTTCACATATATGGAAGTGCTAGGTTGGACTTAACTTAGATTATTTTAGTTTGGATGTGCACACACTTGAGCATTATAATCTAAGAGGCAAAATAGAAGGAGTTACATAATGATGTAATTGACAATAGTTGTCTACCTATTTATTTATATATAGTTTATTGTGCACACACAAGGGTATATAAATTTGAAATGAGATCCTTATTCTCACTAGCAAATCTTTAATTAGATTTGCCGAACTATATATTGAGGGTAATATAGTTTGATGAAAATAGTGGGAAATACCAATTTAAATAAAGACCTAATTTATTTTGGTAATTAATTAAGAAATGAATGTATGCTAAAATGTTGTTAAATTACAAATTCATTTACAGAATTTTACAATGTCTAATTTACTATCACTACGGAACATATTAAATGCTAATTAACCGGACCAAATTAAAAGGACTGGTTAAAGAATATGAGAATAGTTCTCAAGGCTGAAAAGCTATCTTATGTCCTTAATATGCCTATCCTTGGAATGGTTGTAGACAATGCCTCTGAGGATGAGATTGCTACTTTTAGAAAGTGGCAAGATGATGCACAGTTGGCTCAATGCATCATGCTCGCATCTATGAGTAACGAGCTTCAGCGTCAGTATGAAACTATGGATGCTCCTACTATACTCCTGCACTTTCAAGGAGTTGAATGGTGAGGAAAGTAGGACAGCTAGATATTAGATATCTAAGGAGCTCTTCCAATCTAGAATAACCGATGGTACTACTGTTGAGACTCATGTCCTAAAGATGATCAATCTGATTGAACAACTTGGACAGTTGGGATTCGTAATGGATGGAGGGTTGATCCAAGATTTGATCTTACAATCACTTCTGGACTCTTTCTCACAATTTGTTGTGAATTTCCATATGAACAAGCTATATGTTAGCCTGCCTGAGTTGCTTAAACATGTTGAAAACTGTAAAGAGTCACTTTCCAACCAAGAAAGACCAAATCCTACTGGTAAATGATTCTTCTAAGAAGCAGAAGAGAGACAAAGGATCTTCTTGAAAGAAGAACAATTCAAAGAAGGTATAAGGAAAGGCAATAACTAAGGACACTAAGAACAAAACTGATGCAGATAGCAAAGGAGTTTGCTTCCACTGCAATAAGCCTGGACACTGGAATAGAAACTGTAAGGAGCATCTTGCAAAGGCTAACTAGAAGAAGCTTAGTGAAGCTTCAGTTACAGATATAGGTTTGTTCATCATTCAAATAAATCTTTTTGTAATTCAAGCTTCTACTTGGGTATTGGATACCGGCTATAGTTCTCACGTATGCAATCCAATACAGAGACTAAGAAAAAGTAAAAAGATAAACAAAAAGTAAATAATCTTATGTGTGGAGAATGGAGCAATGGTTGCTACATTAACCGTAGGAACTTATAGTTTAGCGTTGCCTACGGGCAAGTCTATTAAGTTAATAAGTTGTTATTATGTTCCAGTTCTCTTTAGAAACATTATTACTTCCGTTGTTGGACAAGGAAGGTTCTGATATTATATTTAAGAAAAATTGTTGTTCTATTTATAATGATAAGGTTTTGCTTGAAACTAAAAGATTACTTGATGGACTTTGTAAACTTGACTTACATGAATTATTTTTTTTTGTAAATTGAACAAACTAGTAAAAGAAAAGGAGATGATCATTCAAAGAGTTGAATATGTGTATTTGAAGAAATACAAGTCTGAATCATTTGAAAGGTTCAAAGAATTCATAAGTGAAACAAATTAACGAAGTATTAAGATTCTTTGATCAGATCGAGGAAAGAATACTTGTACAATGAGTTTCTAGATCATCTCAAAATGGTATTTTCTCATAATGGACACCTCTTGATACGCAATAATTGATTAGTATATCTAAAAGGAGAAATTGTACCTTGTTGGACATGGTGCGGTCCATAATGATTTTTACCGATATTCCAGTATCCATTTGGGGTTATGTCCTAGAAACGGCTGCATATCTACAAAATAAGGTAACCTCAAAATCCGACCCCAAGACTCCATAAAAGTTATGGATGGGGAGGATTCCTAATCTTAAGTAAGTTAAGTTAATGGGTTGTCCAACTTATGTGAAAAGGTTTAAAAGGATAATCTTGGGACAAAATCTGACAAGTGCAGATTTGTGGGATATTCTAAAAAGGGTTTAGGATATTATTACTATAATCCTATACGTTGCTTTCTTGGATAAAGGTGTTTATCATTGAAGGAGCTAGTGGGAGGATAATAGATCTTGAAGAAGTTCAAGAACCACAAAGCACTTTAAGTCAAACCGAGAAACTTGTAGATAGACCTATTGTATCACAACCGAATTGTAAATCTGGAAGAGTACCGAAGATACCTAGAAGGCATGGATTTATCATATAGGATGATGATGAGGTACGCATCATAGATGATGATGATCCAATTATATACGATGCGGTTATGAGTAGTAGATACTCAGAGAAATGGCAGATGGCCATGAAATCTGAAATGGACTCCATGTATGAGAACTAAGTATAGACTCTTGTTACTCCATCGAAAGGAATAGTGCCTAGAGGGTGTATATGGGTCTTTAAGATAAAGACTAGGGCAAATGGCATGGTGGAGACCTATAAGACCAGACCTATTTAAAAGGTTTAAAATCAAGTCAAGGAGTTGACTGTGATAAAACCTTATTAACGGGTAATGCTCAAGTCCATTTGGATTTTACTTGCGATTGCAGCTTATTATTACTAAATCTGGCAAATGGACGTGGAGACGCCCTTCCTCAATGAAGACTTAAGGAGAATGTATGTATGATACAACTAGAGAAATTTGTTTCAAAGGTTGAAGCAAATCATGTATGTAAGCTACAATGATCCATTTATGGATTGAAACAAGCTTCTTAAAGATGAAACATTCGTTTTGATGAGACAATCAAAAGAGTTTGATTTTATCAAAAACGAGAATGAACCTAATGTGTACAAAAGGGTCAGTGGGAGCACTGTGACATTCCTAGTATTATATGTTGATATACTACTGATAAGGAATGACACACCAATGCTACAATCTGTATAGATAAAATTGTCTAAATATTCCTCCATGAATAACTTGGAAGGAGCATCCTATAAATTGGGGATATAAATCTATATAGATAGATTTAAAAGGATGTTCGGCTTGACCCAATGAACGTATATTCATTCGATGCTAAAGGTATTTAGCATGACAAACTCCAAGAGAAGTCTCATGATGATGAGCCATGGAGTGTATTTCTTTAAATTGTCCTCAATAAAAAGAGATCGCATGAGTTACTATCATGTATGCAATGAATATACAAGGCCTGATGTTGATCAGTCATATTCTGGAGAAGATCACTGTAAGACAATGATAAACATCTTTAAGTACTTAACCGGTACTGAAGATGTGATCATGATTCATGGTAGGTCTGAAATAAAACTAGAGGGTTAAACAGACTCAAGTTTTTCAGACTGACCAAGACGATAACAAATCCACTTTAGGGTAAATCGTTACCTTAAATGGTGGTGCAGTGAATTGGAAAGGTTCCAAACAGCAAAGAGTTGCTGGTTTAGTGATAAAGACAAAGTATATAGCTGTAAATGAAGCTGCCAGTTGATTGTTTGGATGAAAAGTTCATTACCGAACTAGGAATAGTTCCTAAGTCTCATCTTGGATCCAAACATGTGTTGCGGCACTTTCATTTGATTAGTAGAATCATTGAAATAGGAGAAGTTACTATAGAGATAATGGACTCTCAAGAACAACATTGTATATCCATTTACTGAAGCTTTATCCAACAACAGGATGATCGTCACTTAGAGAAGAAGGGTATTAGATACCATAGCAATTGGCTTTAGTGCAAGTGGGAGATTAAAAGTAGTATGCACACAAGCCAATCATATTTGATATGATGTAGCATATACTTTATAATGTTATTCGGTTATTAAAGGCATTTTACTTTACCTACATTATGCTGTTATTTTAAATGTGATAAACCCATAGTTTTGAGCAATGTTTTTAGAATCATGATGGTGATCATGCTAATGAGATCTAAATTCTAGATAGGTCACAAACTAAAATCGTTCATAATCGTTGGATTACTAAAAAGGGGATTAGTGAATCCGGATAGATTAGTACAGACATTGTTTGCTCTTAAGAAGAGGATGATTGATCTCATAATTATTTGTGTGGAGACACTAAAGCAAGTATATAGGTGCTTATTGGATAATAAGTTCACTGAACGTGGCTCACTAAGGAATACCAAATGGAGTTTTACTCGGCTGTCAATAGGAATTCCTCTAGTGATAGTAGTACAAGTGATCCTTAGACTTGAGATCATCATAGTATCTTGTGTATGATGAGTTATACTTTGACATGTCCCTTAAGACCTTTAGGGTATATCAAAGGGTATGATTGGGTATGATAAGTTGTACATGCAGATAGGTGAATGATCAACAAAGAATCTACCACATTTAGTAAAAGATATGAATGTCCTATGTGATTCAATTAATGACAACTCAGTAGTCCTTGGCCAAGGCAGAATAAAATTAGAAAGGAGTTTCTAATTTGCATTATTTAGAGTTGTGCATTTGTGAATCGAAATACATATAATTAAATAAAATAATACTTGACAGTAATTTCATGTCTTATATTTAATTGGGACATTGTATGCTAGAAGAATTGAATTATATGGTAACTATTCACTGAAAGGTTCTTTTGTAATTAATGTTGAAATCTATATTATCTGGAAAGTCGTTGATCGCTAAGGGGGCTTACCCTTATTGTAGAATAAATATTATTTAATTAAATGAATTAAATAGTTTAATTTATTTATTTAAATAAGATTAGAATTGTTTTAATTGATTTTTTCACAACCGGTTTAATATAGAGAACCTAAAGGGTCACACCGCAAAAGAAAAATATTTGTTTAAGAAGTAAATGACATAATTGTAATAATAAGCTAAGTTTATTTAATTTAATCTATGGAGATAGAATAAATTAAATAGCTTAATATTTATTATTTAGTATTTTAAAAATATTAAATATGAATTAATAAGAGGAGTCTTATTATTATTATAATATTATTATTATTTAATTCCTAATAGGGATTGAGAATTAATTAATAGAAGTATTCTCTCATGAATTCCTAATTAGATTAGGAGTTTAATTTAATTAAATGAGTTGAATTAGAATAGAAATCCTAATCCTAAATAGTTTAGGGGAGGGTTTTCCTATATCTATAAATAAGAGAAGACTTATCATAGATTAGGGTTACACACTTTTGCATAAGAATTGTGGAGAGTACTTATAATTTCTATAAAGATAGAAACTTGGATTTTGCCAATATCTATCTTCTTGAACAAGTATTATTCCTTGGTGGATTACCTCTAGAGGCCAAACATTTGGCTGGCTAACCTTGATCAAAGGAAGGAATTTAATCGGTGGAATTCAAGGAGAACGCGAAGGAATTGGAGTTGAACTTGTACCTGAGGAAGGTAGAATTCTACAAGGCTATAATTCTTATTCTCCATCTCTTTCGTTTAATTAATAATTGTGCATAGAGAAAGATCATGATGATAGTTTGTATGAAAAATTTTAAAATCTTATTTTATCGTGCTTCCGCTTTATTTATGTAATTTGATTGCATGTTCGCGTTATACAAACCTAACATTGCCAACTCTTTCAACTTTAGCTTCAATGTTATTATGCAAGAGTGAGCAACAATTGCCCAGCAAATGTAACAATAACAATAATAATAACGTGCGAATATTCAATGGATACTGGATAATTAAAAGCTTGGCTTTTGAATCAAGATTATAAAACAAGAATCAAAAGAACATCTGAGGGTCACAAGACCACGAACTATGTCCTAGGTTATCAAGTATTTCTACTTTTAACCTTTAACAGTCGTAAGACTATATGGACCTTACTTCTCGTACTTAGGGGGATCAACCCTTTGTACCATGTATGTGCACAACATCTTAACACTAACGCATAGATATAATCCCCTATAAAAGGGTTTTTCATCTCAGTTTGACATTAGAGTCCGCACCAAAGGAAGTTTGGTTTGGATTTACTTCAATAACATTTTTAGAATTTAGAACGCTCATCAACTATGGACTAGTTGAATCAATAACGGTTCGCTAGTCAATCAAGGCTCAATAATAAAATGTAAAAGGTATCCAAGAACTAAAGACTGAATCTCAAAGGCATACAATCTAATAAACTCTGTATAACTGAAGTATTACATAAATGGAATTAGAATATCACATTTGAATTCATGAACTTGAATGAATTAGGGTAAAAAACTTACTCAATATAAAGTAGAGTTAAGAAACTTGCGTAAAAGAAGAGTAGGGTTTAGGGAACTTGCATAAAAGTAATAAATTAAGGATAAGATACTTGCACAATAAAAGAGTGAAGTTCAAAAACTTGCCTCGTGCGTAGATTATACGTTTACTATTCACGTTCCTCAATTAATCCTACATACCATTTCAAGGCACGATACCAATTAATTATAGCATAATTAGCATCATTAGTATATTCTCTTTTATCTTATCTTAACTCTAAGTCAGATTATATTAATGACATTTACAACATCAACTCTTAAACACATTATTAAACTTTACAAATAACGAGTTTAAAACACCATCGATTTCCTCATTAATCTCGTAAAACATTATTGACATGTTGTTAATATGTTTTAACATCAAAATGTATAATTATTACATTTTTATATTCATTAGGTTAGGTTCGAATTACGTTTTCTGGACTTATACAATTAAATAAAATTTTCTGGGTAATTCTGATGGCTGGCGCTGCGGCGCAGCCAAAAGTCCTGGAAGACGGCGCTGCGGCTCGGCCAAAAGGCCTGCAGCCAGCGCTGTGGCACTACAGCGTGCAGACAAGCCTACTTAGAGGTGCTGCAGCGTGACGCACCAGTTGCAGAATCTGAAGTTCGCGAAAAATACAAAAACAGGGCCAATAATCTCTAATTTCTTTGTTCATAGCACGAATTACTCATACCCAAACTATATAATCTTTACAGAAACATTACTAAACGTATATGATATAATTAAGACCAACAAAACAACACAAACATTCAAATATAAACCCATAAATTCTATGTTCATGCTATTTTTCCAAAGTTTCATCAAATTTCATGAAATCACAAGTTACAGATTCGTTATAACACCAAATCAGTCCATTTAAGTTTCGTTTTCTTCATTTTTACATTTATAAACATAATCAATAATTAATTTACCGATTAATATGCATTTAAAATATAAATTATCATACATTTAAGCCATATTCAAATATATATTGTTCCTCTGTAAGCTTCAGAACTCCAATTTAAAACATAATCTCATGGATTAACTCAATTAAAAGAATTTATAAACATCATATAGTAGATTATACATACATTTAAACAATTATAAACAACTTCCAAACAGTTTACAGATAAAATTCAATTATCAGAGAACTTATAGTATACGTTCATGGAGAAATTTTAAAAACATAATTAAAGCTTGGGATTAAGAAATTACACTTGATTGTTTGTTTAGATTGCTAGTAGATGAAAGAAATTCTTCTCCCAATTATCAAATCCTCTCAAAATTCTCTATTTCTTTTCTCTGACTTGCTTAGGAAAGTAATACGTATAAACCAACTGATGTTATTAACTAGCGTTACATGGGTGTCAGTTAAGGCCAGAATGCACTTAACTGCTCTCATGTTCTTAAGGCCATGTTTGGTTGTCCCTATAAGCTCCCTTTTTGGTTTATTTTAATTAACTTACTTATTATATAGTCTATTGTCATGCTTTAATAAATCAAACCCTATTATTTAATTATAATTAAATAAAAGTCACTACTATACATTAAATCAAATAATCACATAATTAAAATTCTCATTAATTTAATTATGACGAATCAATAAATCTCTACTTAATTATTAAATTAATTAGAACAACATCACAATTAATAAACAACTCATTTAATTAAATTATCCTAATTAAATTCACACTTTTGTATTATAAAATTACTTCACATTAATATAATCAATGTAATACATTTAATTTAATTAATCTACAATAATTACATCAAATATTTATTTAACTCAATAAATAAATCAACACAAATATTTATTTAATTCAATAAATATTTAAAGAACAAATATAAAATTCTCGTTCGTTACATTATCTGGGTTATGATTAGGTTAGTACATTTGGATTCACACACATACGAGGGGTTGAGAGTAAAGTAAGATTGATAAGTGAGTTCGAATTTGGATGATGCATTACTTTGAAATCTCTCAATAGTTATTGTTTTGAATTTTTGTGGTCAATATTGAAGTTCGTATTAATTTGTAGCTCAAGCTTGTAAAGTTGTCTAGTTAATTCTATTTTTTTTTATTTGTTATTTTTATTTTTATTTTGTATTATAATTTATTTTTGTTTTGTCCGATGACGTGCAAAAGATAAGTGTGGGGGAATTTGATGAGAATAATATATGTTATATTTGTATCTCTTAATGCTTAATCTTTTGTATTTATTTTGTGCCTAAATACATTCATTATTCTTATATTTTTATTTAAGGTTCGATTAAATATTTTTCCTTTTTAATTATATTAATTTATTTAATTAATATGTTCGTGATTAAGCAATATTTAATTCTCTCCTATTCATGGAAGAAAATAAATAAGAAGAAGGATGTGAAACAATCTTGGTGTGCAAGTCAAATCCAATGAAGGAAAGAAAAGTCTATCTAGAAGATCTCTTTGAAGGAAGTTGATTGCCACTAGGAAGTTGAAACCTACATGGAAAAGAATTAATATCTTATGCCTATAAATAGAGGATTACCAAGAGAACTTAGGGACTTGTCTACAAACTTCCCTCTCTATTATTTTTTAGTATTTTCAAGGTCATGTGTAACTAAATTCTTATTCTTGGATTAAGGAGACGAAAACTTCAGAATTATTATACTGTGAGATCTAATTGATTTTAATTGTTTAATTATTATTTTGAGTATTGATTATTCTTCTGTACTTGAATTCTATGATTGATATGTTTGATTACTAGGATGCATACTAGTTTATTAAGTGTTGAAATCTACTGCTAAATTAGAGATCAAATTCGTAATTGTTTGGTCACTCTAATTTGCGAAGCAACTAAGGTTAATAATTGACTGCAGATCACGAGATTATTATATCTTAGGAAGAATACTCAACTAAATTAAATGCAACCGCTTGTGCTTGTGTTGTTTAGTTTCATCGGTTTTTCTAATTGTTAAAGCATCTACTAGATTAAATTTTTAGCGCTTGTCTGAAGTTGTTTAGTAGTTAGGGTTATTTAGATCGCTTGTTTTTATCTAACTAAAATTAAGGAAAGACATGGAATGATTCTGAATGGTGAATTGATTCTAACGTTGAATATTCAAAATATTAATTGATTATACTTGAGTCAATGATCAATGTAAGTTTCTGAGGTGGAACTTGATCTAATCCAAGGTTTATTTTCTCTAATTTACTTTAATAAATTATTTGGCATTATTTTTAGTTTAGTTTACTAATCACAATTAAAACCCCCAATTTTAGTTTACAAAGAATAAATTTAGACTAATCATTCTCTGCGGGATCAACTCTTACTTACACTACTACATAAATATTTTTCGTAGTAAGGTTTTATTTTCGGTTGCCTGCAACAGCACATCAATGTTACATCAATATAAATATCCTTTTAAGATTTTCGTTGCAAGATGTATGCATTTTGGATGTGTAGTTTAGTACGTGAAACACCAAATTCGAGGTATAGGTACCTGAATTTTGGGGGTGTCACAGATTAGTATCAAAGCTATAGGTTATAAACCTTTGGAGATGGAACCCTTAAGGCTATAACCTTAGTAGAGATAGAGGAAGTAGAAGAAGATAAGACTTACTTAGAGTTTATAAGATGCTTTTAAAGTAAAGGACCAGTAGGGTTGCAGAAGTATATTTTCATGCTAACCAATGAATTTATATCTTATCTTAAGGGTACTAATAAATTTGTTATTTCGTGGAGATGGTTGTAGGAATGGCAGAAGTAAGCGAACCAATCAGGATCATGGAGGAGGAACCACGTGAAATATATGTGATATCTGAGACACTTCAGTTAGTAGAACCTATATCTGCTGTTGTTCCAGCCGAGGAGGATCATGAGTCAGAGTCAGAACTAGAAGAAGATCCGGAAAAGGATCCGGAGGAGGACCCCATAAGTAGTGAACCCCTAGATGAAGCAGAGGAGTTTTCTACCACATTGGAAGAAGATTTGTTAGAGGAGTATATAGATCGTATCCTTGAACAAGGAGATTGAATTCAGGAATTGGAGCAGGAGGTTCGGGAACGAAAGGAAACCTCTGTCCAGTTAGGAGACTTTATACATCGTCTTTTGGCAAGGAATGTGGAGCTGGTTGGCAAGTTGGAACAGTAAGAACAGTGGGCGAAAAGTCTGCATATGGAGAAGGAGGCTCTACGAGCCCAATTAGAGGTAGAAGTAGCTGATCGAGTCCGAATAGAAGAGAAATGGGATGATGCCAAAGGACTCGCATGTGATTTAAAATATGAGGTAAGGAGTAAGAGGAGAAAGATGAACAAGATAGGATATGCCTTCCGAACTGCAATGGAAAGGTGGATGGATGGTGTGTATCACTATCCGGCAGAGCAAGGACAGACTCGATATACACTGAGTCAGGATTTGATGATTTACATGGGACAGTTAGAGTATGAGAGCGCCGTGAAGCGCAGAATGCTCGGGTAGATGGTTAGTAATTGGGATAGTAATTTTAGACCCCCCAACTTTTGTAGAGGGGTGGTAGGTTAGAAATCCCCATCTTTTGTTATAATAAGGGGTAAGTAGTGGCGTTTATAGCGGTATGCTATAAGGAAATCATGTATGATGTAATGATTAATGGCATATGAATATAAACGTCCTTATTAGTGTGCTATTAACCTTTGTGCCCGAAATATATGTACATATGCATAATTATTTAAGCACTGATACGTGTGGATAGTAAGGAGATATTATTAAAAAAATTTGTTCCATATCAGAAAATGTCGCCATGACAAAGAATGCCAGTACAACCAACCCTAGAAGAATTGGTCAACAATTAAAGGGAACGAGCGGAATGCAGAGGCTGGTGGATCTGCTAGAGACAGCCCTGCAAGGAAGAAATGTCAGGCCTGTAAACCCCAATCCCCTAACGATACTAGTAACGAGTTTTAAAGACTTCAAGAGCGTAGGACCCCCAGAATTTAGGGGCACAACTGATCCAATCGAGACCCAGTCGTGGGTCAAAGAAATAGAAAAGGCCTTCATCATTGCACGGGTGGGAGACGATCAAAAGACGACATTCACCACTTATATGATGAGGGATGAAGCTAATTACCGGTGGGAAGCAAACCAACAATGGGCCAGAAATGGAATTGTACCATGTGATAGATTTAAAGAGTTGTTCTTTGAAAATTACTTTCCAAATAACATGCAAAATAGGATGAAAGTAAAGTTCTTAGAACTGAAGCAAGGAGAGATGACTGTGATGCAGTATGCAACTTGGTTTAACGAACTCGCGCGATTCGTTCCACACCAGGTGGACACGAAGGAATGAAAGGCTCGACGATTTGAACAAGGACTGAAGTCGTGGTTGTTTAGTAAAGTGTCTGTTCTTCAAATTGAATTGTTTAGTACCTTGTTGGAAAAGGCCATTATCGCTGAGGGAGGAAGTGAGGCCCTAAGTTAGTATAACAAGGAAAGAAAGAATAAGAAGGTTGGAGGAAGTAGCAGTGGAGGAAGTAATCCAGGAAAGAGAAAATGGGAATGAGGTAACAACAGTAACGCCAATACCAGCCAAATGGGAGGTAAATAGGAGGAATTTAAGAAGAAAGGTGGAGTGTGTGGAAAGAACCATCTGGGAGAATGCTGGAAAGGGGCTAAAAATTTGTTATAACTACGAGCAAGAAGGTCACATAGCCCCTAATTGCCCAAACCCTAAGAAAGTTCGAGGATGCTTTGTTTGTGGAGCGATAGGGCATCCGATCAAAGATTGCTTGAACAGAGGAAACACTTGAGGGAGTGGCACCAAGGGAGGAAGTAGCAAGTTGTTGATTGGTGAACCTAGGCAACCGAGTCGTCCAACCACTAGAACATTCAATATGACCGTCCAGGACGCGGTGACATCCAAGGACATGGTGTCGGGTATTATCCCAATCAATAATATAGATGCTTATGTATTATTCGATTCGGGTGCTACCTGTTCTTTTGTGTTCGAAGAATTCGCTAAGCGGTTAGGATTACCCCAGGAGTGGTTAGAAAATCCTTTGGACATAGAGGTTGCGAATAAGGAAGTAATCCCAGTAGAGGTTATATATCGTAATTGTTGTGTTGAGATTAGGGGACATAAGTTAAACATAGATCTAATCTCGATTATATTGAGAGAATTTGACATAATTTTAGGAATGGATTGGTTGCATAGCCATGGGGCAGTAATTGATTGCCAGAAGAAAAGTGTGAGCCTTCAAGCCCCGAAGTAGGCTAAGGTAGTATTTTATGGTAGCACATTGCCCATACAATCTTGTTGTCTGATAGTGATGCAGGCTAAGAAACTGCTGAAGAAAGGATGTGAAGGTTATTTAGCCTATCTCATTGATATAAAGAAAGAGGGGGTAAAACTGGAAAGCATACCGATTGTGAAAGACTTCCAAGACGTATTTCCAGAGGATTTACCTGGTCTTCCACTAGATAGGGAGATTGAGTTTATGATTGACTTAGTGCTAGGAACTGCATCGATATCAAAAGCCCCATATCGTATGGGACCAATAGAAATGAAGGAGCTGATGATATAACTGCAAGAGTTGCTAGATAAGGGTTATATTTCACCGAGTGTATCTCCGTGGAGAGCACCAGTGTTGTTTGTTAAGAAGAAAGATGGATCTATGCGACTTTGTATCGACTATCAAGAGTTGAACAAAGTAAGGACAATGTTTATTTCAAGTTTGGGGTGGGGGGATAATTTATTTTGTTATTTTGTTGGTAGTTAGGTTATATTATTGTGGTTGTAGTTTAGTTAGTTACATGTTAGAAGAATTTTTAGGTGATTAATAGTTGAATAAGATCATAAGTGGTTCAATAGTGTTGTTTGATGGCCAATGATAGTGTTATGAATATTGAATAAGGAGATGCAAAAGTCGATATTTTGATTGGTTTGTGGTTATACATGAGTTGCAACTCTTTGCATCTAGTGAGACATGTTTTGTAAGTTGAATAGTTAGAAAATTTTGAAAGAATTTATAAATTTGGAAGGAATTTGTGCAATCATTTGTTCATGGTAATTTTGTTGAGACTTAAGAAATTGATTGAAATATCGATTGAAACTAAATTGTGGCATGTCATAAGTTTGGGGGAGAAGTGGGATTGATTTGTTGGGTAAGATTATTTGAAATTCATATTGAACTTCCCTACTAATAATTGAAAGAGATGGTGGGCTGAGATGGAGCGTAAAACACACTCACTCCGACAAAAGTAAGGATGAGATGGAGCATAAAATGCACTTATCTTATTTACAAAAAAAAATATGCGTAAAAACATTGGGGAAGAATAAGCGTAGCAAATGATCTTACTATGCCTGTTAAATAAGTATCTCGTTGATTCGCTGGACTTATGTGTTTCCATGATGAGTGGAAATTGATGTGAAAAGAAGTTTTCGAAAGTAGATCTAAGATTTCTATGGAACATTTGATTATGTGATTTCTTCTAAATTTTAACTATTGTGAACTGTATGATTACACACACACGTAGAGGGTTGCAAGTTGTTGTATGATTATCGAATTGATTAAATTATTGAATTTTGCAGGTGTTGAATTATGAATCAGTAGTGGAAGAATTTGTCTTGAGGCCAATAGTTGAGTAACATTATTACATTGCTTATGTTGGGTAATTTAGTTTTCGATTAATTTAGGTCTTTTCTTGAGGATAAGCAAAAGTTTAAGTTTGGGGGTATTTGATGAGTGAATTTTATATCCATGAATCATGTATTTTTAACTTAATTGTTTTGTTAGTTCTTAAGTATATTTAGTTTAGTTTGATGCATTTTAGTGTTTTTATGCAGGAATCGAAGATGTGATCTTAATTGGAGAAAGAATAATAAATGGTGTTTATTTAGCTTCGCTATGAAGCCAAAGATGTTAAGCGAAGACTAGGAGTAAAGATCAGGATTTAACAAGGAGATACAATTCTAATTTTATTTAAATAAATAAATTAAACTATTTAATTTATTTAAATAAATAATATTTATTCTACAATAAGGGTAAGCCCCCTTAGCGATCAACGACTTTCCAGATAATATAGATTTCGACATTAATCACAAAAAAACCTTTCAGTGAATAGTTACCGTACAATTCAATCCTTCTACCATACAATGTCCCAATTAAATATAAGACATAGATTTACTGTCAAGTCTTATTTTATTTAAATATATGTATTTGGATTCCCAAATGCACAACTCTAAATAATGCAAATTAGAAACTCCTTTCTAATTTCATTCTGCCTTGGCCAAGGACTACTAAGTTGTCATTTATCGAATCACATAGGACATTCACATCTTTTACTAGACGTGGTAGATTCTTTGTTGATCATTCACCTATCTCCATGTACAACTTATTATACCCAATCATACCCATCATACACAAGATACTATGATGATCTCAAGTCCAAGGATCACTTGTACTACTATCACTATAGGAATTCCTATTGACAGGCGAGTAAAACTCCATTAGGTATTCCTTAGCGAGCCACGTTCAGTGAACTTATTCTCTAATAAGCACCTACATACTTGCTTTAGTGTCTCCACACAAATGATTATGAGATCAATCATCCTCTTCATAAGAGCAAGTAACGTATGTACTAATCTATCCGGATTCACTAATCCCCTTTTTAGTAATCCAACGATTAGGAACGATTTTAGTTTGTGAGCTATCTAGAATTTAGATCTCATTAGCATGATCCCCATCATGATTCTAAAAGCATTGCTCAAAACTATGGGTTTATCATATTTAATATAATAGCACCATGTAGATAATGTAAAATGCCTTTAATAACCGAATAAGATTACAAAGTATATGCTACATCATATCAAATATGATTGGCTTGTGTGCATACTAATTTCATGGAATTCTTCAAAGAACCAGAAGTAGAGAATAATCTCACAAGAGAAATTTTATTAATATGAATTTTATTGATATATCTCTTTATTACATAAGCCATGTATTCTATTAATATTAATGCATAGAAACCCTAATTCTATAAGGAAACAAGAATTTGAATGGAAATAGAAATCCTAAATAATAAATAATAAGGAAATCAATCCCTATCTAAGAAATATCCTAGTTACAATAGGAATATAGAAATATACTGAAATCCCTAAAATTAAGGAAGAAATCTGCCAAAAATTGGGTGCCTCGAAAAATGCACCAACTAAAATCAGTTGATCTCTCCGGGGTGAGAAGTTTGTACCGAAAAGCCTTGCCGGGGCTAAGATGGCAAGAGAAGTCTTGGTCGGGGCGGCTTTAGCTCTGGCTGGGGCGAAGATGGCCAGGGAAGTTCTCACCGGGGCAAGCTTTCTGGGCATGATATTCTCGCCGGGGCGAGAACCCAGCTGCTCAAGAAATTTCGTCTTCTTTCGAATTTACTTTTCGTGCAATCGAACCTCGTGTTGTCCCATGATATAACATAACCTCTTCAGCTTTCTTGAATATCCATAACGTCGTATGAACGCTAATCCTTCCATTAATTGACACATATCTTCATTAATGATTATACGATACAAACGGACATAACGAACACGACCTCGAATGCATGACTTGCATTGATATGGTCTTACTACATAGATCGTATCTAGCAATCCCAAATCACATGAATGACCCTCTCCTCGATGTTCATATGAATTGAGCTTTAATTTAAGCATCCTTGCATAGATTCTAGCCCAATTACTTGAATTCGTTTATTGAACCCTCGAAGCTTGAGTTGAGTGGATGACGCTTGATGTGAACCACAACTTACAAATCTATGTCTGATGGCAATAGATGAAGATTCCACCACAACCACTGATCTTCGAGTGATCGACATTAGTGAGGTATTTGACTTCAACTCTCCTGATGTTAGCATGGATGATCTAAGATTAGTTTTGCATGACATAACATCTGAATTACATAAATATATGAAGTTATTTAGGGTTCTTTCAAAGGATCATTCTCTACTTCAAAAGGAGAAAGAAAAGGTGAACACAGAGTTGGAAACTACTCTACGAAACACTGTCTCTCTATCCAAAGTTGAGGTTGAGAATGAGAACTTGAGAAAAATAGCTGAAACTGTACACTAAAAGAAATTGCTCTTAACTCTCGAATAGAGGAATTAGAAAAAACAATCTCAATGTGGAATTGTTCTTCTTCGTCAATGGAAGCACTGATCACAAGTCAGAGAGTTGTATCTGACAGATTAGGACTGAGATTTGAAAATTCATCTTATGATTCATGTGTGGAAAAATCAGTGGATACTAGCATTAACCATGTCTCTTCCTCAAATAGAGGCATTGTATTAGTAAAATGCAAAGAAAATTCTGAACCTATTATTCCAAGTTGTCAAATCTCTGGTGATCAGATTGTTGTTCCAAAACACTACTACAAAATAGTAAATAGATAACACTAAAACCACAACGTTTTTATTAAAAACGTTATGGTATATTTTTACACAACGTTTTTTTGACAAAACGTTGTAGATGTATATGAGAAAACGTTATGTATTTGAAAGGGCATTTTTTTGTGTTTAAGTAGATAACGTTTTTTTTAAAAAACGTTATCTATATAAAAAACACGGAGCTCAATTGAAACTTAAAATAAAAAGACATATCGTCTTTCCTTCAGTTTTGTTCTCTCTCTCTGTCGTCGTGAGTTAGGGTTCTTTTTCCCTCATTGCTCGCCACTTTCGTTCCCTCTCGTCAGTTTCCTCTTTCTTTGGGTTTTTCTCTTCATTTTTCCTTCTCTCTCCAGTTTTCCTTCTCTCTATCTGCTCTTTGGCTGTGTTCGATTGGGTGTACGTTCGATCTGAGGCTGAAATCCGAAGAAAGCTATTTGGGTGTTTGACGATAAGCTGTGTTGGGGCTAGGTTTTCATCGTAAGTTCTTCATCTCTTTGGATTTGTTCTTGCATGTGTTTATTTTCAACTCATTTACAGTCTTTGTGTATTTAGGTTTTAATTTCTCCCTTGTTAATTTTCCCTAAAATTTAGGTTTTAATTAGAAATTTAACGATATTTGGAGCAAATTTGGGTTATAATATGAATGAGACCCATTTGTTCAATTTTAGATATCTGTGAGACCCATTTTGGGTTAATTTAGGTGTCTTTCTGCTTGTGTTTTTATTTTCTAGTTTGTGTGGTTTGGCGTCTGCTATTCAAGTATGTGCTACTGGTCAAGAACTTGTTGTGTGTCTTCTTCTCTAGTTTTCATGTGGTATTATTGAACTGGTTGTGTCCTTGTTACTGTGAGGAATAAAGCCTGTTGGTAAAGGGCAGGTGTATTTTGAATGGTTTTATTAATATGTTAGTTGAAAAAGTGGCTCGCCTTTCTTTCAGTTTGCGGTAGCTAATTAAATTGAATGGGCAGTGGGAGGTGAGTTTAGAATCTGATTTTCAATTTGCAAATATTAACAATGAACATTACAATGTTGAAAGTTCCCTGCAATGCTGCCAATGCAGGTAAGCATCTACAAACTACATTATTCAATTTTTTAAAAAAAAACAAAAAAAACTAGTCCTTCAATTAAGCGCTAAGCAAGTACATTACTTAAAATACTTAAAACTGATTGTAAAAGAAAAGTTTGGATAGAGTTACAGTTAAGTGCTGGCTAAGTATTCATCTTTAAATCTGTATTATTACATAAATATAAAAGTTTGGTTGAGCTAAGCTTCTACGTGTTATTGAAGACTAATTAAATCTGTATTATTACATAAAGCATAATGATAATCTTCATTTTCATTTGAAAATCCTTTGTTTTTCCTTCTTGGGTCCGTTCTAATGTTTATTTCACAAAGAGTGAGTTAAGGGGTTTCTTATTCATGATTATTGAGTCTAGCCAATTGATAGGGGACATTGTGCTTATTTAGTGTTTTATATTTAGTGTTGGACTCTAGATGACATGTTTTGTTTTTTTTTAAGATGGACAAGTCATGGATGTGTGCTGATAGAAGGTCACGAGAGTATGAACTAGGCGTTGATGAATTCTTGAGGTTTGCGGTAGACAACGCGAGAAATGTGAATCTTATCCATTGCCCTTGCGTAAAATGTGGAAACATTTTAAAATTTGGTGCCAAAATTATACGGGATCACTTGTATTTTAATGGTGTTGATAGTAGTTATCAAACTTGGATATGGCATGGAGAACCTAGTATGTTAGATGCAGATGAACCTTTTGTAGGCACTACTGAACAAGGCTATAGTGCTGAAACAGTAGATATGGAAGATAATGGTTTTGGGGATTTCTCAAATGATCCGTGTGAGTTTCTTAACGTGATTGGGGATGGAGATGAACCCTTGTACCCTGGTTGTAAATTTAGTAAGTTAGGTGCACTTGTTAGACTCTACAATTTAAAAGCAAAGCATGGGTTGAGTGATGTTGGTTTCACAGAGCACTTGATTTTTCTGACTGAACTTCTTCCAGAAGGTAACCAATTACCTTGCTCCTTGTACGAGGCAAAGAAGACTTTACATGCCTTAGGAATGGATTATGAGAAAATACATGCTTGCCCTAATCACTGTATCTTGTATAGAAAGGAATTTGACCGGGTAACTAATTGCCCAAAATGTTCTGTCTCAAGGTGGAAGATGGATAAGAATGAGCATGTAAGAGAAGGGGTGCCTGCGAAGGTGTTGTGGTACTTTCCTCCTATCCCGAGGTTTAAACGTATGTTTAAATCTAGCAGGACAGCTGAGAGTTTGACTTGGCATGCTAATAATAAAATGAGTGACGGTTATATGCGTCATCCATCAGATTCACCATCTTGGAAACTAGTGGATGATAAGTGGCCGGAGTTTGGTAAAGACCCTAGAAGCCTTAGACTTGCTCTTTCAGCTGATGGGATCAATCCTCATGCTTCTCTTAGTAGTAGATACAGTTGTTGGCCTGTTATAATGATTATTTATAATCTTCCGCCTTGGTTATGTATGAAAAGAAAGTTCATGATGTTGACTTTGTTGATCTCGGGTCCTAAACAAGCCGGTAATGATATAGATGTCTACTTGGAACCATTGATTGATGATTTGAAGTGTTTGTGGAAGGGGGTTCCAGGGGTGTATGATGCATTTAGAGGAGAATACTTCATGCTCAAAGCCCAATTAATGTGGACTATTAATGACTTTCCTGCCTATGGGAACTTATCTGGATGTGTTGTAAAAGGTTATAAAGCATGTCCTATATGTGGCGAGGATACACCTAGCTATAGGTTGACACATGGTAACAAAGTTTGTTACATTGGCCACCGAAGATTCTTGCCTCAAGATCATTCATTTCGGAAGCAACGAGTAACATTTAATGGAGAACAAGAATTTAGACCACCTCCTGTGTCACTAACGGGGGAGGAAGTATTTAGAAAGGTTGATGGTTTGACTCATGCTGTTGATGACAAGGATAACAGGCCTTGTTGGAAGAAGAAGTCAATCTTCTTTGAACTAGAGTATTGGAAGTTTCTTCATATTAGACATTGTCTTGATGTTATGCATATTGAGAAAAATGTATGCGAAAGCATTATTGGTACATTATTGGAGATTCTAGGGAAAAACAAAGATGGGGTTGCAGCTCGGTTAGACCTCTTAGAAATGGGGGTTAAGACTTATTTGCGGCCAGATTTTGGGGGAAAAAGGACACATTTGCCTCCAAGTACTTGGAATCTATCGAGGGCAGAGAAAAGAGTTGTATGTAATTCTTTGTATGGCATGAAAGTCCCAGAAGGTTACGCTTCTAATGTCAAAAGTCTTGTATCATTGCAAGACCTAAAACTCTATGGGCTTAAGTCTCATGATTGTCATACCTTAATGCAACAATTGCTCCCTGTTGCCTTACGTTCGGTGATGGAAAGACCTGTGAGGTATGCAATTATCAGATTGTGTTTTTTCTTTAATGAGATATGCGACAAAGTCATCGACATTTCAAAACTAGATAAAATGCAAGCTGATGTAGTGGTAACCTTGTGTTTGCTTGAGAAGTATTTTCCACCTTCATTCTTTGATATCATGATTCATGTCGTGGTGCATCTTGTTAGAGAAGTTCGATTATGTGGGCCAGTTTACTTTAGATGGATGTATCCATTTGAAAGATTCATGAAAGTATTAAAAGGGTATGTACGTAATCGTACTCGGCCTGAAGGTTGCATGGCTGAATGTTATATTGGTGAAGAAGCTTCAGAGTTTTGCGAGGAATATTTATCTGATGTTAGTACTATTGGGATCCCATCGAGGCGAAATATGGGTCGTACACAACCCTTATCTGGTGCTACCATAGAATCTACGGAGCGTGACATGTTAGACCAAGCACATCGTTGTGTGTTAGACAACACGGATGAAGTTGAACCATATATCAGGTAATTTAAACGTTTTTCTACATAAGATAGAAGAATTTTGTATGATAATTCAACGACTAAAATTTGATTGTCTTCTATTTCATGTAGTGAACATATGATACATCTGAAAGAAACTTATCCGAGATTCAAAAAAAGAACAAAGTGGCTACAAGATAAGCACAATCGCACATTCATTGATTGGTTTCGCAAAAGGGTAAAATTGTGTTTATCTTTGTAAATGTTTGCTGGATGCTCTTGTTTGTTTCTTGATTTATATTATTTTGGATTCAGGTTGCACATCAACTTACCCAAGCATCCAATGACATAACGGAGACTTTGCGGTGGCTTTCGGATGGCCCGTGTATGGAAGTACTCAAGTATAAAAGCTACATTGTCAATGGGCTGCACTTTAACACCAAGTCACGTGATGATGTGCGAGCTGTTCAAAATAGTGGAGTGCACCTAGTGGCAAAAACAATGCAGCTTTCTAGTGCAAAGGATAAAAATCCTGTTGTGGGAGACATGAGTTTCTATGGGGTGATTCAGGAAATATGGGAGCTAGATTATCATAAGTTTAGAGTACCTATTTTTAAGTGCGATTGGGTTGAGAACAATAATGGCATTAAAGTAGATGAACTTGGATTTACGTTGGCCAATCTTGGTAGGATAGGTTTTAGAAATGATCAATTTGTTATGGCTAACCTAGTCAAACAAGTCTTTTATGTTGAAGATCCTTTAGATTCTATGTGGTCAGTTGTATTATCAACCCCAAATAGGGATTATAATGATTGTGCCAGTGATGATGAGCTAGGGGACGTTGTAATTGACCACGAACCCTTTACAAGGGGTATGCCTGCAGTTGAGACATTTGATGATGTTTTTCACGAGGACAACTCACAATACATGAGAGCTGACTGTGAGGATATTTGGATTGATAAGGAATAGGAACTCTTGTGGCAATTAATAGAACTCAATGAACTGAATGTTTAACTTCCAGCAGTTGTATTTATGAACTAAATTATTTTCCAACAGTTGTATTTATAACTCAATGTTTATTTGCCTTTAAATGTTACTTTTCACATGTATTTATATTTTTCAGCAGTTTAAATTTTCATTTTAGCAATTTAAAATGTTACTTTTCCAGCAGTTACGATGTGTTTATTTTCCAACAGTTGTATTTATCACTCAATGTTTATTTGCCAGCAAAATGCTACTTTTCACATTTATTTTTTTAGCAGTTTAAGGTGTTACATTTCAGAATATTCTTCTAACTCAATGTTTATTTTTTGTGCAGAAAAAAATAGAAAGTTATGACATCCCCTCAAAAGAAGAAAGCTATTTCATCCCCTTCAAAGAAGAAAGCTATTCAACAGAAGAAAGCTAGATCATCCCCTTCAACCAAGAAAACTATTTCCTCCCCTCAACAGAAGAATGCTAGTTCATCCCCTTCAACCAAGAAAGCTATTTCCTCCCCTCAAAAGAAGAAAGCTAGATCATCCCCTTCAACCAAGAAAGCTATTTCCTCCCCTCAAAAGAAGAAAGCTAGATCATCCCCAAAAACCAAGAACCAACTTGCCAAGGCTGGTCAGTCGCAGCAAGCTGCTTTAGAGACAGAAGACAGTCTGAAATATGAAGTTGAGACAATCTCCAGTACCGCAAAAAGAAAACGAGGCATTAACACAATGCAGCGAATAGTGAGGCGAAAAGTACAAGGCGTGAGAAAGGTTGTGGAGTATAATAAAAATGGGCAACCTCGTGGGAAGACAGCCAAGGAAATGCAGTCTTACATTGGGGTATTAGCACGCACGAAGGTCCGAATTGACATTAAAAAATGGAAAGCTGTGGAGTTAGATACAAAAAAGAAGATTTTGGAAGCTGTAGAGGTATGTGAAGTAGATTAAATTCCCTATGTAGTTTTATTTTTCTTGTGTTTGTAACATGTATTGATATTTGTGATCTGCTTGTACATAGATGGCGTTTGTGATAGCTCCTCAAAGCCGGAACATGGTTTTAAGATCAGCAGCATGTAAATGGCGAGAGTTCAAGTCTAGACTGACCAATACCTATGTTTATCCTTTCGAAAATGAATCAGAAGTCTTATGTGACCCCCCTGAAGAGTATCCTTTTATTGAACCTGATGCTTGGAGAGCCTTTGTATCCCATAGGTTTACTGAAGAGTTTAGGGTACATTTTCCTCCATTTAATTGCAAATAAATCATTGCTTCTCAAATTACATAACCACTTTTCCCTTCATATTTTGCAGGCATTACATAAGAAACAACAATCAATACGTGCACAATATAAGTATAACCATCGCTTGTCACGCAAAGGATATGCTGGATTGGAGGATGAATTGGTTAGTAAAAATTGTGAAAGATAATTATTTGTCCATGCATGTTAAATTTTGTAAGATAATTTTGTAAGATAATTATTTGTCCATGGATGTTTATATGAAACAGCTGGAAAAAATGGCGGAAGGTGACATAGATCGAGCAACATTGTGGAGGAAAGGCCGCGAAGATAAGCATGGGAATATTCCAGATGAGGAGACAGCTGAGAAAGCAAAGGAAATAGTAAGAAACTCAATTGATGTTCTGAATTCTTTCTCTGTGGCAGTGATTTTTTTTATTGTTAATGTGAATTATTTGTTAATGCATTAGGATGAATTGAAGAAAAAGGTTGATGAAGGTTCGTTGACTGAAATCGGCAGCCATGATATTCTCACAATGGCATTGGGGACTTCAGAGCGTGCTGGACGAGTTAGAGGTGTGGGAGGTTATGTGACTCCAAGTTCGTACTTTCACCGACCAAGACGCCAAACCGAGTATATGAGCCAGAGTATTAAACAAACTGTCCAAACACTTCTTGAAGAAGAGCGAGCTAAGGGGCAAGCTGTGGCAGCAAAACTTGTAGCGGACGAGCGAGATTTTTGGGTGCAGAAGATTATGCAAATAGAGGCAAAACTGGATGGAAAGTGTACGGCCCCTGGTGAAAAAACTATTCCCCCAGGTCACTACTTGACTCCCCCTACCCTTAATGGTGGACCTTTTTCAGACAAAGCTAGTTGTTCAACTGTGGGTAAAATGGAAATTTTGATTGATGAGAAGGAGGATGTTGACAATGATGAGAACAAAGGCAATGCTAACAAAAAGATGCCACCATTAAAGGTACATGTCATTGATTTCATTAAGATAACAATCAGAAACATGTAAAATAATCTTGATTTCATTAATATATATTCTTGTGTTTGTATCTAGAAACATGGAAAATGCTTAGAGTTCGGTAAGACAAGTTCTGAATCGAATAACCTGCGCCCCATGCCAAGCTCATTAAAGGTGTTGTGTGGTTATGCCAAAAATACGCTCCAGTTGAAGGGAAACACCATAAAAATTGTGATCGAGGAGGAAGTTTTTGGGTTTGCTCGTCCTACCCATATTTTGTATGAAGACATTCTACAATTTGGTGCCATGTCAGAAATATCAGGCACTTGCATAGTGATGTACATGAGGTATAATTAAATAAATCTTATTTGGTACTGTGAAAGAAAACTGATTTAACGGTTCTCAATTATTAGGTACTTGTATGACGTGCTGAAGAAGACAAATATGTTGAGGATGATTACTTTTGTGGACCCTGCTCGGGTTGGGGCTAAAGGTTGTGGAAGTATTTCTCAAAAAACACGTTACATATCATCTCAGTTTTCAAGAGCACATCCTGGCACGTATTTCCTGATACCTTACAACTCCGGGTTAGTACTTATTATATTTAGTTCGATCTATAATGGTAAACTTCTTTACCTTTTTTATTAAAACTCCTCATTCTAAAAAACTTGTTGGTTTAACTATAAAAATGTGTTTGGGGATGATTTTTGTGTAGATGTCATTGGGTGTTGACCATTGTCAATCTAGACAATAATACTGTGTACTTCTTGGATTCCCTCAAGTACCGTAGAATCGATGAGGAGTGGAAACAAGTTGTGAACACGTATGTTATTCCAACTTACTTTGTTTTTAATGTAGTTCAATCGGAAAGTTTTATAACAAAATTTCATCTAATAAATCGTGTCTCTGGATGGATGTGCATGATGTTATATGTGTCACCCTCTTGCTCATGAAGTGCCATTAAAGCTGCTAATGGGCAAAACAATAATCAAATACGAAAATCACCACAATGGAGAATCTTGGTGGTATGTTAGATTATATATGTATATACATATATATACATTTTTTATTTTTATTGATTTATCATGACATAATTACTAATTGTGTTTAGGGAACTCCTGTACAACCAACACACACGGAGTGCGGGTATTTTGTGATGCGTTTTATGAAGGAGATAGTTGAGGATGGTAGTTTGGACTTTGTAGCCAAGGTTAGTTATTTTTTGCCAGCTTTATTGGTCATTTTTTTGGATATATAAATTTGGTTATAGATGGTATTTGGTTGGTCATGTACAATAAGCTTGGGAAACAGTATGGTGATGGTAGGAAGTATGTTAAAAGTCATTCCTGTGATTTTTAATCTTTTTAAGTATTATACAAGTTAAATATGATCAAGATTTTGAAATTGAAACTTTTAAGTTTATATAGTAGTAGAGCTTGTTGAATATGGTCAGCCATTTTGGTAAACAAATTTGTTTGGATGAATGTACGAAAAATGGAAATAAACTTTCTTTTGCTTGAATCTGCATTGAGGTTGATGTTCATACATCTATTAGGTTCATGATTGTTCTGCCTATGAGATTATCTGTTTGGTGTTATATACCTGTTTTGGCTTGGCCGATTCCTTTACTAGTGTTATAGCTGTCTTAGTTATTCTTGTTTGTTAGTTTGTTAACAACTTGTTCTGCTATGTTGGATATCTATTGTTGCTTTATCTGTTTTATCTCCTTTACTTGTTCAGACCATGATATGATGGTTGAACCGGTTTGGAGATGCAGTTATATGAGAGTGGTTTGCAGTTTTGGGTCGCTTGTGGTATTGTTTATGGGTTTGCTGTGGTTTGCTAACATTCCAATTTGTACATAGAGCTTTCCCTTGTTGCCTTTTGTTGTTGATTGATGCAGGCTGTTTGTTGACCAATTAGTCTATAGTGGGAGACTAAACTTTTTGTTCTTTTATTTCAGTGGGATAAGGCAAATGGATTAACGTTTACACAAGAACAAATTGACGAAGTACGGGATGAGTGGGCAACGTATGTTAGCAGATACATGTAGAGCTGGCTGGATATGTACAGGGCGTAGGCTTTTTTGAACATGTGTTGGTACTAGCTTAATTTTATGCATACTTTGGTTTATTTTGTGGATGCATGTAATCAAATTCACAATTCAATATATTTTTGGTGGATGTAGTAATTTAAAATTGTAAACGAACGGTATTATTGGGATGTATTGTTGATACATTTTGGCTTTAAATTAAATGAGAATTTAGACTTTTTTTGGCTATATAGCATGTCATTAGCAGATTGCAGGTGCACTGGTCATATAAGCGAACAACAACTTTTTTTCTTTTTAAAAATGTTGTGTATGCAACACAGCTACAACGTTGTTACATGATTACAACATTTGCAAGTCAATATACAACATTTTAAACACGTCGTCTGTTATTGATTTCTATGGTTAAAAAACGTTATATAATTTTGTCTAAATAGATGACACATTATAAACGTTGTATAAATGTGTCTAAACGTTGTCTATTATATTAAACTACAACATTTTATATAAATTTGTCTAAATAGATGACACATTATAAACGTTGTATAAATGTGGATAAACGTTGTCTATTATATTAAACCACAACGTTTTCGAGCATCTACTGATTTATGGAAAACAAATCTACAACGTTTTTTCCTTAAAAACGTTGTATAAGGTGCCTAACTACAACGTTTTAAAACGTTGTATAAGGGTGTCAAATAGATGACACCCTTAACCACGACGTTTGGCTGACAGAATCTACAACATTTTTTCCGCGTCGTATATTTGCTATTTTGTAGTAGTGAAAGATAACAGATCACATGCTGATCTAGGTTTTGTTAAACCACAAAGTAAATCCAAGTCTATGTTTTCACCACGAAAAGTTGTAAAGTTTGACAAGTTTAACTGTACGAATTAACCTAATATTAATCGTAGAACTCGATCTTACTCTACGAAATTTTAAAATCATAGAACAACATTCAAACAGAAAAGAGATAAGACATATTCTCCATATAAATTCCAAATGAGAAGATATTCACACACACACTCACATACATAACATGTAAGATGTTTTAGCTATTTCAAACATGGTCACAAAGCTACATACTGCCATTACTCTGAGCATATTTTACACAGAGGACTCAAAATCAATAGATTTGGGTCCCAAAGGGAACTAACGTTGCAGGACCCAAATACACATGGGTACCAAAATGAAGAGTAGTCATTTTTGCAGGTACCAAGGAGATCTGAATTAATTTAGTATCTTGATAGCGGATGTTCTAAGCACATGACTGTGAACAAGGCTCTCCTATCATAATTTAAGGCTAAAGATTGTCCAGCAGTTATCTTTGGAGATAATAACTCTGGAAAAACCAGAGGCTATTGTAACGAATGTAATTTTTGTGAATAAATAAAATATTTATTGAGTTAAATAAATGTTTTTGTTAATTTATTTATTGGCTAAAATAAATAATTGATAAAGTTATTATGGAATAATTCATTTTAAGTGTAATTATGTGAATTGTTATTTGAATGTGATTTGATGTGTTTATTCTAATTTAATTTAACAACTAATTAGATGATAAAATGATTTATTTGAGTAAAGGATTTATTTGAATAAGATAATTATTTGGTAATATTATTATTGGTCAACTAAAAGTTATAATTAAATTAGTAAGGTTTAATTGAATTTATTTACTAATGGGTCTTATTAAATTAAAAGCGTGACAATTAAACTATATAGTATAATGGGCTATTAAAATAAATAGAAAAAGAGTTTTATTTTAGCTAAACCAAATAAGGCCTTGTGACCCTTGGTTGGTAAAAAAATGGTTTGTTTTGCTTTAGTTCAACCAAATAAGGCCTTGTGGCTTTTGAAGTTCTATTTTTTTTAATTGGGTTTACCAAACATGGTCTAACCCTTTGTTTTTGCAACTGACTAATTAAAATCAAGTTACGTTAAAGTTAGAGTTCATGAAGGTTCATCAGGTTATTTAAAAAAAAACTATCCATTGATTATTTAATTGTTTTTGTTATTATACTTGTGGACAATTGTTTGCTCACCCTTGCATAAAATATTGCAGCTAAGACTGAGAAGACAGATGAGCCGTCCACTAGTAAGGGCAAGGGAAAGATGCAGAAGTAGCTCGTGAATTGTTATTTGTTATGGAGTTTTGTAATAAGACTTATTTAATATTATGTTTTAATTCCGCAATGATGTAATAAAAGTTAAATAACCTGGGATTAATTTACTTAAGAGATTAAGGTTGTAACCCCTTTTGTGGGAAGATGATTTATTTAGTTTAATTGCATTATCCTTTATTATGGGTAGTTAGACATGAATGCATGGAATACTAAACACCAAATCAGTGGGATTTATGTACCCGAATTTGGGGGTGTCACAGGTTGGTATCAAAGTCGTAGGTTAAGAACCTTAGGTGGGGAACCTTAGGAGTTAGCCTTGTAAAGAATCGTAAACATAGTGGTGTTAAAACTCTTATCGAGTTCTAAGGAATGAATTAAGGAATTTATTAAATATAATATAAAAAAAACTTTATGTGTTATAACTTTATGTGCTACAACTTATGTGCTCGCGAGTAGTATCGAGTAGTAATTAAACTTAAACTTTTGATGGCAGGATGGCTGATATAGGAGGGTCCAGCCAAGTTAGGGAGGAGGAGCCCCAAGATGTTCATGTAGTCCGGGAGCAGCTAGTGCAGAGAGAACCAACCCCACTGACCACTGTTGCAGAACCTGAGTATGAACCTGAGTCAGATCCTGAGGAGGATCCTGAAGAGGTTGAGGAGGAGGAAGAAGACCATGAGGAGATACCACTATCTTCCTTAGGTGTTCAGATGTATGAGCAGGTGTATGATCGCAACATAGAGTTGCAGGATAGGGTGGAAGAGTTAGAGCAGCAGGTGGCTAAGCGTCAGGCTGTTCTGGAGCAGAAGAATGGCGAGATTGAGGAGCTTGATATACGTCTTGGGAACGTGGAGTGGAAGTTGGTTCAAGCAGAGAGCCAAAAGGAGGAGTTATCAGCTGAGGTGGAGAAACTGAAGAGTGAGCTGAGAGAAGAGTCTGCAAAGCGTGCTAGAGTCGAGGACACGTGGATGAAAGCTGCTGATCATGCAGATCGTGTTGAGGACGAAGTCCAGTTAAAGAAGATTAAAATGGAGGAGATGGATCATGTTTTTCACACAACGACGGATAGAACTCAGGATCGGGTTTATCATTACCCAACTCAGTTCGAGGATTTACCGTGGTACGTGATGGATCGCAAGACGATGATTCGTATCATGGAACAAGAGCGTGAAGAAGCTGTGCGACATGGAATGTCTTTATAGGTCACGAATAGTAGCAATAATAAGTTATTTTCTAAGAGAGTTAATATGATGTAAATCTGAAATGGTATAAATAGGGGAATATGATGATGTAATCCTGGAATGTTATGAATTCAGGGTAAAAGATGTAAATAACTATAATACTATCTATGTTATGTTTTGAGGCAGTAAATGAATAAGATACAGAACTTTATCAGATGTGCTATGTGCTAAATGTTGTTTATAAAATGTTTCAGTTAGGACTTAAACGTTTAAGTAATTGAGCAATAATCTACTAGAGTGAATTCTTAATAGTAAGATGCCACCAAGAAGAAGACCAACACGTCAATAGACCCCTGAAGGATCCACAAATAACAACGATAAAACTAACGCTAATCTAGTGCAGCAATTGGTGGATTTGTTAACAGGAGCATTTGTGAATCAACCTCGAGTTCAGGCCACACCTTTCAAAGATTTCAAGGTTATTGGACCCCCAGAATTTCAAGGATCTATGAACCCAATTGAAGCTCAAACATGGGTCATGGAGATGGAAAGGTTTTTGACGTTGCTAGGGTTAGCGAGGACCAGAAGACTGCATTCGCGCCATTTATGCTCAAATCAAAAGCTAGTTACTGGTGACAAGCTAACAAAACCCGAGGTGGTTAACGGGTAATTCCGTGGGAACGATTCAAAGAGATTTTTTTCGAAACTTATTTTCCGGCAAGTGCGCAGAATCAGAAGGAAGTGTAATTTCTAGAGTTAAAGTAAGGTACGATGGCGGTGCTTGAGTATGCTGCAAGATTTAACGAATTGGCGAGGTTTGCACCATATCAAGTTAATACTAATGAGAGAAAGGCCAGAAGGTTTGAGCAGGGACTAAATCCCTGGCTGTATAGTCGAGTTTCGATGTTTCAACTGAATTCATTTGCAGCAGTGCTTGAGAAGGCGATTATCGTTGAAGGAGTTAGTGATGCACTGTCTAAATACAACCAAGAGCAGAAGAAGAAGAAGAAGAAGAAGAAGAAGAAGAAAAAGAGTGAGAATGAGAATAAAGCAAGTGGTAGCCATGGTAACAACAATCAAAAGAGGAAGTGGAATGACAATAACTCTGGTGGCAGTCAATAGGGAAATCAGAAGAAGAAGGTGGAAGCATGCAGCAACTGTGGAAAAAATCACGTGGGTGTTTGCTTGAAGGGCAAGAGAGTATGCTTTAATTGTGGTCAAGAGGGTCACATTGCACCAAATTTCCCTAGTCCGAAGAAGGGTACATATTTCACTTGCGGATTGAAGGATCACCTTGCTCGAGATTGCCTTAAGAAAACTACAGGAGGAGCAAGCAGAGGAAAGGGAAACAACAGTGGTGGCAATTTGACTATCATTGGACCGATGCCATCCCATTGACCTACCGCCCGAACATTCAACATGACGGTGCAGGATGTTGTGCAGGGAAAGGATGTGGTTTTAGGTATCATTCCGGTCAATAGTGTAAATGCTTACGTATTATTTGATTCGGGTGCTACTTGTTCATTTATATCCGAAGATTTTGCTGGGAAATTAGAGTTACCTCACGAAGAGTTAGATTACCCTATGAATAGAGAAATTACGAATAGAGAAGTGATTCCTGTTAAGTTTGTACACAAGAACTGTCGGGTAGATATTAAGGGTCATGTGATGACGGTAAACTTAATCCCAATTCAACTTGGGGAGTTTGACGTTATTTTGGGAATGGATTGGTTGTTCAACTATGGGGCAGTTATTGATTGTCAAAAGAAGTGTGTGAACCTTAGGTAGTGTTTTATGGCAGCAAGTCGCCCAGACAAACGAGTTGTCTGACGATGATGCAGGCCAGGAAGATGTTGAGACAAGGATGTGTAGGATATCTAGCCTACATAGTCGATACACGAAAGGTGGGTGCAAAACTGGAGGAGATACCGGTAGTTAGGGATTTTGTGGACGTGTTTCCAGATGACTTGCCGGGACTACCACCAGATAGAGAAATTGAATTTGTAATTGATCTAGCACCGGGTACAGTCCCTATATCAAAAGCCTCGTATCGAATGGCTCCGGTAGAGATGAAGGAGTTGATGGTGCAATTGCAAGAGTTGCTAGATAAGAAGTATATTCAACCGAGCGTTTCGTCGTGGGGAGCGCCGGTGTTATTTGTCAAGAAGAAAGATGGATTAATGCGTCTTTACATTGATTATAGAGAGTTGAACAAGGTCAAGATTAAAAATAAGTATCTGTTACCAAGGATCGATGACCTATTTGATCAGCTGAAGAGAGCGAGATATTTTTCAAAGATAGATCTGTGAAGTGGGTACCATTAGTTGAAGGTGAGAAAGGAAGACATACCAAAGACAGCATTCCGAATTAGATGGCCACTATGAGTTTTTGGTTATGTCATTTGGTTTAACAAATGCACCTGCAACATTTATGGATTTAATGAATAGAGTGTTCAAACCATTTTTGGATAAATTCGTAGTAGTGTTCATAGACGAAATTCTGGTATATTCCAAAACTCAGGAAGAGCATGTGGAACACTTGAAGGTGACATTGGAAGCGTTATGGAGAGAGAAACTGTATGCGGAATTCTCTAAATGCGAATTTTGGTTGGAGCATGTTCAATTCCTTGGGCATGTTATTGATAAAGACGGGATTTCGGTGGATTCAGCGAAAGTGAAAGCTGTGATGTACTGGCTGTTAGGTTTGTATGTAACGCAAACATGCAATCAAATTACATAAATAGAGCGAAAGCGTGATAAAACGAATTTTAAAATTTTATACAAACCATCACCATGATCTTTCTTTATGCACAATTATTAATTAAACGAAAGAGATGGAGAATAAGAACTATACCCTTGTAGAACAAAGCTTCCTCAGGTACAAGTTCAACTCCTAGTCCTTCGAGTTCTCCTTGAATTCAACGGTGTGATTCCTTCCTTTGATCAATGTTAGCCACCCAAGTGTTTGGCCTCTAGAGGTGATCCACCAAGGAAGAACAAATATTCAAGAAGTTGGGTGTTTGGCAAAACCCTAGTTTCTATCTCTATAGAAATTGTAAGTACTCTCCACAATCTAATGTAAGAATGTGTAACCCTAATCTATGATAAGACTTCTCTTATTTATAGATGTAGGAAAACCCCTTCCCTAAACTATTTAGGATTAGGGTTTCTATTTTAATTAAACTCCTTTAATTATATTCCTAATCCAATTAGGAATTAATGAGAGAGAGAGTACTTCTATTAATTAATTCCCAATCCCTATTAGGAATTAAATAATAGTTATATTAATTAATTCCCAATCCCTATTAGGAATTAAATAATAGTAATATTAATTAATTCTCAATCCCTATTAGGAATTAAATAATAGTAATAGTAATAATAATAATAATAAGACTCCTCTTATTAATTTATATTTAATATTTCCAAAATATTAAATAATAAATATTAAGCTATTTAATTTATTCTATCTCCATAGATTAAATTAAATACACTTAACTTATTATTACAATTATGCCATTTACTTCTTAAATAAATATTTTCCTTTTACGGTTGTGTGTGACCCTTTAGGTTCTCCATATTAAACCGGTTGTGAATAAATCAATTAGAACAATTCTAATCTTATTTAAATAAATAAATTAAACTATTTAATTCATTTAAATAAATAATATTTATTCTACAATAAGAGTAAGCCCCCTTAGCGATCAACGACTTTCCAGATAATATAGATTTCAACATTAATCACAAAAGAACCTTTGAGTAAATAGTTACCGTACAATTCAATCCTTCTACCATACAATGTCCCAATTAAATATAAGACATGGAATTTCTGTCAAGTCTTATTTTATTTAATTATATGTATTTCGATTCTCAAATGCACAACTCTAAATAATGCAAATTAGAAACTCCTTTCTAATTTCATTCTGCCTTGGCCAAGGACTACTGAGTTATCATTTATCGAATCACATAGGACATTCACATCTTTTACTAGACGTGGTAGATTCTTTGTTGATCATTCACCTATCTCCATGTACAACTTATTATACCCAATCATACCCTTTGATATACTCTAAAGGTCTTAAGGGACATGTCAAAGTATAACTTATCATACACAAGATACTATGATGATCTCAAGTCTAAGGATCACTTGTACTACTATCACTAGAGGAATTCCTATTGACAGCCGAGTAAAACTCCATTAGGTATTCCTTAGCGAGTCACGTTCAGTGAACTTATTCTCCAATAAGCACCTACATACTTGCTTTAGTGTCTCCACACAAATGATTATGAGATCAATCATCCTCTTCATAAGAGCAAGCAACGTATGTACTAATCTATCCGGATTCACTAATCCCCAATTTAGTAATCCAACGATTAGGAACAATTTTAGTTTGTGAGCTATCTTGAATTTAGATCTCATTAGCATGATCACCATCATGATTCTAAAAGCATTGCTCAAAACTATGGGTTTATCACATTTAATATAACAGCACCATGTAGATAATATAAAATGCCTTTTAATAAAAATCAATTCCTTTATTAAATAAATGAATAAGATTACAAAGTATATGCTACATCATATCAAATATGATTGGCTTGTGTGCATACTACTTTCAATCTCCCACTTGCACTAAAGCCAATCGCCATGGTATCTAATACCCATCTTCTCTAAGTGACGATCAAACTGCTGTTGAGTTAAAGCTTTAGTAAATGGATCTGCAATGTTGTCTTGAGAGTCCACACGCTCCAGGGTGACATCTCCTCTTTCAATGATCTCTCTAATCAAATGAAACCGCCGCAACACGTGTTTGGATTTCTGATGAGACCTGGGTTCCTTAGCCTGCGCAACAGCTCCGTTGTTGTCACAGAATAAAGGTACGGCTCCTCTAATGCTAGGAACCACTCCAAGTTCAGTTATGAACTTCTTCATCCAAACAGCTTCCTTTGCAGCTTCACTTGCAGCTATATACTCTGCCTCTGTCACTCAATCAGCAACTGTTTGCTGCTTGGAACTCTTCCAACTCACTGCGCCACCGTTTAAGGTAAACACGTACCCTGAAACGGATTTACTGTCATCTTGGTCCGTTTGAAAACTTGAGTCTGTATAGCCCTCTAGTTTCAATTCAGACCCACCGTAGACAAGAAATACATCCTTAGTTCTTCTCAAGTACTTTAGGATGTTTTTCACTGCCTTCCAGTGCTCTTCTCCTGGATTCGACTGATATCTGCTTGTTACACTAAGTGCATGAGCGACATCTGGTCTAGTACATATCATACCGTACATGATAGATCCTATTGCAGAAGCATAAGGAATCTTACTCATACGGTCTCTCTCCTCAGGTGTCTTTGGGGCCTGTTTCTTGGAGAGATGTATTCCATGGCTCATCGGTATGAGACCTCTCTTGGAATCTTCCATGCTAAACTTCTTTAGCATCGAGTCAATGTACTTTCCTTGGGTCAAGCCCAGCATCCTTTTAGATCTATCTCTATAGATCTTTATCCCCAAAATATAGGATGCCTCACCCAAGTCCTTCATGGAGAAGTGTTTAGATAACCAAATTTTGATCGACTGTAGCATAGGAACATCATTCCCTATCAATAATATGTCATCAACATATAATACAAGGAATGAAACAGCGCTCCCACTAACCTTCTTGTACACACAAGGTTCATCCTCATTTTTGACAAAATCAAACCTTTTGATTATCTCATCAAAACGGATGTTCCACCTTCGAGAAGCTTGCTTCAATCCATAAATGGATCGTTGTAGCTTACAGACTTGGTTTGTTCCAACCGTTGAAACAAAACCCTCTGGCTGTATCATATATACATTCTCCTCAAGCTCTCCATTGAGGAAGGCCGTTTTCACGTCCATTTGCCAGATTTCGTAGTCATAATAAGCTGCAACTGCAAGCAAAATCCGAATGGACTTGAGCATAGCTACTGGTGAGAAGGTTTCATCATAGTCAACTCCTTGTCTTTGTTTGAAACCTTTTGCAACCAGTCGGGCCTTATAGGTCTCTACCTTGCCATCTGCTCCAGTCTTTCTCTTAAAGACCCATTTACACCCAATAGGCTTAATGTCCTCAGGTGGTGAAACCAAAGTCCATACTTGGTTTTCATACATGGAGTCCATCTCGGATTTCATGGCTTCTAGCCATTTCTCTGAGTCTTCACTACTCATAGCCTCTTCGTAAGTCAATGGATCATCATCATCTATGATGCGTACCTCATCATCATCCTCTATGATGAATCCATACCTCTCAGGTATCTTCGGTACTCTTCCAGATTTATGAATAGGTAGTGGTACAGTAGGTTCTTCTACTTGGTCAGGTACCTGACTTTGATCCGGAGTATTTTGTGGTTCTTGAACTTCTTCAAGATATATCTTACTCCCACTGACCCCTTCAAGGATAAACTCCTTTTCCAAGAAGGCAGCGTGTTTCGCAACAAACACCTTTTGATCAGTAGGATGATAGAAATAATACCCTGATGTTTCTTTAGGGTATCCCACAAATCTACATTTGTCGGATCTAGTCTTCAGCTTATCATGCTCAAACCTTTTGACATAAGCTGGACAACCCCAAGTCTTAACATGCTTAAGATTTGGTTTCCTCCCTGTCCATATCTCATATGGAGTCTTTGGGACGGATTTGGTAGGTACCTTGTTAAGTAGGTATGCAGCCGATTCTAGGGCATAACCCCAGAAGGATACTGGAAGGTCGGTAAAACTCATCATGGAACGAACCATGTCCAACAATGTTCGATTTCTCCTTTCAGATACACCATTCAACTGTGGCGTTCCTGGTGGAGTCCATTGTGAGATTATACCATTTTCTTTGAGACAATTGAGAAACTCATTGGTCAAGTATTCCCCTCCTCGATCCGATCGAAGAATTTTAATACTTTTACCAGTTTGTTTCTCTACTTCACTTCTGAATTCTTTGAACTTTTCAAACGATTCAGATTTGCATTTCATTAAATACACATATCCAAATCTAGAATGATCATCAGTGAAAGTAATAAAATAAGAATATCCTCCTCGTGCATTCGTTGTCATAGGTCCACATACGTCTGTGTGTACCAATGCTAACAACTCTGTAACTCTTTCTCCTTTTCCACTAAAAGGAGATTTAGTCATTTTACCCATGAGACAAGATTCACAAGTTGGATATGATTCGTAATCAGATAGCTCTAAAAGTCCATCTTTATGCAACTTGGATAATCTTGTTTCATTGATATGACCGAGTCTACAGTGCCACATAAAGGTATAATTAACATCATCTCTTTTCCTTTTCTTAGTTTGTTCAATTTGAAGTATATTTTCATGCAAGTCAAGTATGTAAAGTCCATTCAGTAAGTTGCCAACACCATATAAAACATTTTTATTATAAATAGAACAACTGTTGTTCTTTATTATAATATCAAAACCATCCATATCCAATACAGAAATTGAAATAATGTTTCTAATGAGTGTTGGAACATAATAACAGTTATTTAAACTAATGAACTTGCCCGAAGGCAGTGCTAAACAATAAGTCCCTACAGCCAATGCAGCAACCTTTGCTCCATTTCCCACTCGTAGGACGACTTCATCCTTGTTCAGCTTTCTACTTCTGCTTAGTCCCTGCATATTATTACATATGTGAGAACTACAGCCGGTATCCAATACCCAAGTAGAATTTTGACTTTCAGAAAAATTAATTTCAATCATGAACAAACCTAGATCGGAAGTTGAAGCTTCTCCAAGCTTCTTTTGGCCCGCAAGATACTCTTTGCAGTTCCTCTTCCAGTGTCCCGGCTTATTGCAATGGTAGCAAATTCCTTTGCTATCTGGATCAGGTTTCTTTTTATCCTTTCCCTTCGCCTTGCCCTTAGCCTTCTTGTTTTTCTTCTTTTCAGAAGATACCTTGGGCCTCTTCCTTTTCTTGGAAGAATCATCCACTAGTAAGACTTGGTTCTTGTTGGATGAGAAGTGGCCTTCAGTAGTTTTCAGCATGTTAAGTAGCTCAGGCAAGCTGACATCCAACTTATTCATGTGAAAATTCACAACAAATTGTGAGAAGGTGTCCGGGAGTGACTGCAAGATCAAATCTTGGCTTAACTCCCCATCCATCACGAACCCAAGCTGTCCAAGTTGTTCAATCAGATTGATCATCTTAAGGACATGAGTCTCAACAGCAGTGCCCTCAGTCATACGAGATCGGAAGAGCTCCTTAGATATCTGATATCTAGCAGTCCTACTTTGCTCACCATACAACTCTTTGAGGTGCAGCAATATAGTAGGAGCATCCATAGTTTCATGCTGACGCTGAAGCTCGTTACTCATGGATGCGAGCATGATGCATTGAGCCAAGATTGCATCATCTTGCCACTTTCTGAAAGTAGCAATCTCTTCCTCAGAGGCTGTTTCTGCAACATTTGCAGGGACTGGCGAATTTAGGACATAAGAAATCTTTTCAGCAGTGAGAACAATTCTCAGATTCCTTAACCAGTCCGTGTAATTCGGTCCGGTCAGTTTGTTAGCATCTAGTATGCTACGCAGTGATAGTGAGTTTGACATTTTTAAATTCTGCATGTGAAATAGACAACATTTTTAGCATACATTCATTTAATTAATTACCAAAATAAATCAGGTCTTTTATTTTAAATTGGTATCTCCCACTATTTTCATCAAACTATATTACCCTCAATATATAGTTCGGCAAATCTAATTAAAGTTTTGCTAGTGAGATTAAGGACCCCATTTCAAATGTATATAGCCTTGTGGTGACACAACAAACGATATATAAATAAATAGGTAGACAACTATTGTCAATTACATCACTATGTAACTCCTTTTATTTTGCCTTTTAGATTATTTTGATTAAGTGGTGACACATCCGAATCAAAATTATCCAAGTTAAGTCCAACCTAGCACTTCCATATATTCGAAAGAAAAACACTGTCCTTGTGGTGACACAACAAAACAGCATCGTTCAGTCTATTTATAAGCATCAAATGTGATAAAACAACATCTTAAATATTTAATACTTGCCTTGTGGTGACACAACAAACTCATATTAAACATTTAATACTCTATTGCTTTACCATGCTAGAAGGCGACGTTCGATATTCCAAATATCTTTGAACGCTTAGGACTTAATATAATTTCTTTGAGGGGTTTATTATTATTAGTCTCATCTTATTTAGCGCGCATGCACATATATATATAAAATACGCGTCATATTATTTGACATGCGAAGCATGTGGGATAATATATAATATATATATACTAAGCATGCACATATAGAATACTATATTCTACCCGGATTGATTATGGACTTTTATTCTAGTTTGGTTCACTAGAGCCACCAAGTGAACCAAAGGTCAAACCTAGGGTGCAAGAATTAAATTTAAATATAACTATTACATTTAAATCCCGGTCTCCATTACAAACGGGTCTTCAAGCGCTCCTTGCTCCTTGGTCTCCAATTCTTCAAAAATAATTCTAACTAATCCTATTACATAAACTATTTAAAATAAATAGAAACCTTGATCAGCAGTCAAGGGGAAGTACATAGGAGGGAGATAGAATTTACATTAAGAAAAATTAGAGAAGACGAGGTACGCAGACCCCATTTATAAAAACTCATACATTCAAGCATCCTCTAAAATAATTCCAATCACACATTGGTCAATAATCCATAATCAATCCCTATTTATTATCATACATATCTCTATATGTATCAATAAATAACATTCATCTCATGAATAATAAAATCATTCTACACATATATGAGTATCATTTAATGGACAATTTTAAGTTGCATGAAATCCAATTTCAAGATTAAAATAAACTCTTTATTTTAATTATAAAATTATTAAGAATATTATATATATATATATATATATATATATATATATAACCACGATATATATTATATATATATAATCACGTGATACATATGTTATATATATAATCCGTTACATATGTTATATATATATATAATCTGTTACATATGTTATACATATATAATCCGTTACATATATTATATATATAAATCCGTTATATATTATATATATATAATATATGTAATCCGTTACTAATTATATATATATATATATATATATATATATATATATATATATACATGTGTAATCCATTACTAATCACCCATTTAATTAAATCAAGTGATTTCGTTTTTCATAAAATAATAATTTTACACAACTAATTATGCCCAATAAATTATTCTAAATACATACCCATATATAAATAGAATCAAAACAATTAATAATTCGCATAAAGATTGGCTCTGATACCACTGTTAGGTTTGTATGTAACGCAAACATGCAATCAAATTACATAAATAGAGCGGAAGCGTGATAAAACGAATTTTAAAATTTTATACAAACCATCACCATGATCTTTCTTTATGCACAATTATTAATTAAACGAAAGAGATGGAGAATAAGAACTATACCCTTGTAGAACAAAGCTTCCTCAGGTACAAGTTCAACTCCTAGTCCTTCGAGTTCTCCTTGAATTCAACGGTGTGATTCCTTCCTTTGATCAATGTTAGCCACCCAAGTGTTTGGCCTCTAGAGGTGATCCACCAAGGAAGAACAAATATTCAAGAAGTTGGGTGTTTGGCAAAACCCTAGTTTCTATCTCTATAGAAATTGTAAGTACTCTCCACAATCTAATGTAAGAATGTGTAACCCTAATCTATGATAAGACTTCTCTTATTTATAGATGTAGGAAAACCCCTTCCCTAAACTATTTAGGATTAGGGTTTCTATTTTAATTAAACTCCTTTAATTATATTCCTAATCCAATTAGGAATTAATGAGAGAGAGAGTACTTCTATTAATTAATTCCCAATCCCTATTAGGAATTAAATAATAGTTATATTAATTAATTCCCAATCCCTATTAGGAATTAAATAATAGTAATATTAATTAATTCTCAATCCCTATTAGGAATTAAATAATAGTAATAGTAATAATAATAATAAGACTCCTCTTATTAATTTATATTTAATATTTCCAAAATATTAAATAATAAATATTAAGTTATTTAATTTATTCTATCTCCATAGATTAAATTAAATACACTTAACTTATTATTACAATTATGCCATTTACTTCTTAAATAAATATTTTCCTTTTACGGTGTGACCCTTTAGGTTCTCCATATTAAACCGGTTGTGAATAAATCAATTAGAACAATTCTAATCTTATTTAAATAAATAAATTAAACTATTTAATTCATTTAAATAAATAATATTTATTCTACAATAAGAGTAAGCCCCCTTAGCGATCAACGACTTTCCAGATAATATAGATTTCAACATTAATCACAAAAGAACCTTTGAGTAAATAGTTACCGTACAATTCAATCCTTCTACCATACAATGTCCCAATTAAATATAAGACATGGAATTTCTGTCAAGTCTTATTTTATTTAATTATATGTATTTCGATTCCCAAATGCACAACTCTAAATAATGCAAATTAGAAACTCCTTTCTAATTTCATTCTGCCTTGGCCAAGGACTACTGAGTTATCATTTATCGAATCACATAGGACATTCACATCTTTTACTAGACGTGGTAGATTCTTTGTTGATCATTCACCTATCTCCATGTACAACTTATTATACCCAATCATACCCTTTGATATACTCTAAAGGTCTTAAGGGACATGTCAAAGTATAACTTATCATACACAAGATACTATGATGATCTCAAGTCTAAGGATCACTTGTACTACTATCACTAGAGGAATTCCTATTGACAGCCGAGTAAAACTCCATTAGGTATTCCTTAGCGAGTCACGTTCAGTGAACTTATTCTCCAATAAGCACCTACATACTTGCTTTAGTGTCTCCACACAAATGATTATGAGATCAATCATCCTCTTCATAAGAGCAAGCAACGTATGTACTAATCTATCCGGATTCACTAATCCCCAATTTAGTAATCCAACGATTAGGAACAATTTTAGTTTGTGAGCTATCTTGAATTTAGATCTCATTAGCATGATCACCATCATGATTCTAAAAGCATTGCTCAAAACTATGGGTTTATCACATTTAATATAACAGCACCATGTAGATAATATAAAATGCCTTTTAATAAAAATCAATTCCTTTATTAAATAAATGAATAAGATTACAAAGTATATGCTACATCATATCAAATATGATTGGCTTGTGTGCATACTACTTTCACTGGGATCAGCCAAAAACACCGTCAGAAGTAAGGAATTTCTTGGGATTGGCAGGTTATTATAGGCATTTTATTCAAGATTTCTCAAGGATCGCCACTCCGTTGACGAATTTGACAAGGAAAGCAGTGAAGTTCGTTTGGACGGAGAAGTGCAAAGAAAGCTTTCAGGAGTTAAAGAGACGTTTGAGTTCAGCACCTGTGTTGTCTTTACCGGATAATACAGGAAATTTTGTGGTATATAGTGACGCATCGCACAAGGGGCTAGGCTACGTGCTTATGCAGAACGGTAAGGTTATCGCGTATGCATCGCACCAATTAAAAGACTATGAAAAAGGGTATCTCACCCATGATTTAGAGTTAGCAGCCGTGGTGTTTGCTTTGAAAATTTGGAGGTACTATCTCTATGGGGAGAAGTGTGAGATATATATACAGACCATAAAAGTCTGAAATATATTTTCACACAAAAGGATTTGAATATGTGTCAGAGGTGATGGATAGAATTGATCAAAGACTACGATTGTGAAATCCTATACCATCTAGGGAAGGCTAATGTGGTTGTTGACGCTTTGAGCAGGAAGGATAAGCAAAAACTATTCTTGTCAACTGCTCAGGAGAAGCTCATAGCGGAAATGGCTAAATTAGAGTTAGAGGTGAAGTGTCTGGCAGAGCCGAATAAAAAATTATTCCAGATGGAAACACGATAAACTCTAGTGGACAAGGTAAATGAAGCACAACTCCAAGATGAGGAGTGTGATAAAATACGGAAAAGGGTGCTTAAGGGTGAGGAGCTTAAATTCAAAATCGATACCAAAGAGTTGTTGAGATTTGAAGATAGAATCTGGGTTCCGTCAGTGTTGGAGATCAGAGAAGAGATTTTGAACGAAGCTCATAGTTCAAGATTTTCAGTTCACCCGAGAAGTACAAAAATATACTAGGATCTTCGACAACATTTCTGGTTGCTGAGTGTGTTGCGAAGTGCTTAACTTGTCAGAAAGTCAAAGCAGAACATCAGAGGCAAAGTGGTTTGTTACAGCCCTTGGAGATACCAGAATGGAAGTGGGAGCATATCACGATGGATTTTGTGGTAGGTCTTCCAACTACTCAAAAAGGCTATGACGCAATATAGGTTATCATGGACCGACTAACGAAATCAGCACATTTCTTGCCGATCAAAATCAGATTCACCCTAGATTAGTTGGCAAATTTATATGTTAAGGAGATTATCTCGAGGCACGGTGTTCCAGTATCAATTATGTCGGACAGAGATTCACGTTTCACATTAAAATTTTAGAGGAGTCTACAAACTTGTATGGGAATGCAGTTGAGAATGAGTACAGCGTACCATCCTCAAACTGATGGCCAGAGCGAAAGAACAATTCAAATGTTGGAAGATATGTTGCGAGCTTGTGTAATGGACTTTAAAAGGAACTGGGATGACCATTTACCACTGGTAGAGTTTGCTTACAATAACAGCTATCATGCAAGTATTGGCATGCCGCCCTACGAAGCGTTCTACGAAAGGAAGTGTAGAACTCCATTATGTTGGGATGAGGTCAGTGAGCATCGTCTTCTGGGTCCCGAGTTGGTGCAGCAGATGGCAGAAATTGTCAGAATAATAAGAGCTAGATTATCGGCAGCTCAAGACAGGCAGAAAAAGTACCGACAGAATAGAGAATTCGACGTTGGAAGTTTTGTGTTTCTCAAAGTATCTCCTTTGAAGGGGAAGATCAGATTTGGTAAAAAGGGTAAGCTGAGTCCGCGATTTATTGGACCCTTTGAGGTGTTGAAAAGCGTAGGTGAGGTGGCCTATGAGGTGGCTTTACCTCCCGAATTAGACCACATTCATAATGTCTTCCATATATTGGTGTTAAGACCATATAAGCCCGACTATAAACATATTATAGAATATGAACCAATACAATTTTAGAAAGATTTATTCTATGAAGAGTTTCCTATAAAGATAGTTGACAGGAAAGAGTAGGTTCTTAGAAATAAAGTTATACCTTCTATTAAGGTAATCTGGAGCAACCGCAACGCGGAAGAAGCTACTTGGGAACTCGAAGAGAAAATGATGCACAACTATCCTTAATTATTTGCTTAATCATTGTATCGTGATTCTGGGGACAGAATCCTTGTAAGGAGGGGAGAATGTAACGGGCGAATTAATTGTGTTGTGACTCTAGAGACAGAATCCTTTTAAGGAGGGAAGGATGTAACGAATGTAATTTTTGTGAATAAATAAAATATTTATTGAGTTAAATAAATATTTTTGTTAATTTATTTATTGAGTAAAATAAATAATTGATAAAGTTATTGTGGAGTAATTCATTTTAAGTGTAATTATGTGAATTGTTATTTGAATGTGATTAACACGTTCTTTTCATCAGTTAGTTTCATAAGGCTAAAAACAGAGAACGGAGGAGAGAAAGAGAGAAATTGAGAAGGAAATTCTAAAAATCAAAGAAGAAGGAGAGCAGGCAAGCAATTTTTATCATGTGTCTAAATAATCTCAAGAAGGAATCAAAGGTAAAAACTTAGCTTTAGGTTCTTAATTTTCTATTCCTTGAATTTTATTTAAAATGGATTTTTGGTTGATGGTTTGATGAGATGTTGGCTATATATGTTTATAAACATGTTTAATTGGTTATATAGTGTTTATATATGATTTTGGAGTTATTAATCCATGAAAAATATGTTTAAAGTAAAGAATTTGGTTTTTGGTTGAATATGTACGTTTTGGCTTGTTTTAGAGTCAAAATTGATGGTTAATTCATGTGGTAATCTGTAAATTGATGATGGGTTGTTGTTATGCGTTAAAAAACGAAAACAACAAAAGTTAAACGGACCAAATTGGTTGAATAACGAATCTATAATGATTGATTACGCTAAATTTGTCAAACTTTGTAAAATTAGTATGAATATGAGATTTAAGGCTCCAAATTGGTGGATTAATGTGAGTATGTACTTAGGATGGTTAATTATATGTTTATAATTGTTTTAACCAAAGATTATAATATTTGGGTATGTCTAATTTGTTGATAAATGAAGAAATTGGGAATTTTTGGTCTGGAATTGCACTGAATCACAAACTGCTGGAACGGTCAGTCGAGTCTACTGACCCGGCGGTAGAAATGAACTGAGTTCACCGCCCCGGCGGTATCGTCGCCCCGACGACAAAAGTGAACTAGAACCCTTGCCCCGGCAGTAGCCTCGCCCCGGCGGTAACTTTGTAAAGGAAACCACCGCCCCGGCGGTGGAACAGGAATTAAAAAAAAAAAATTTCTTTTTCTTTGTGGCTATGCTATGTTACCATATGCATGTTCAAAGTTTGGATTAATGTATTTAATGAATGATAAGATATTATGATGAACGTTAGAATATACCCATTTATTTTCATATGACAATTAGAATATTAAAATGAGATTGGATGTGAGTGAATCATGAAGTGTTGTAGCAAGCCAAAAATTAGCTTAAGTAGTGTTAATAAACATTATACGTCTAATGTAAAGAAGAGTTTAAGATTTAATTAATGTTAAGTGTCGATTAAAGTGAGACGTAATAAAACGAAAGTTTATAAGGAGAACTTAATTTTTAAGTTGAGAATTGTATAGAGAATAAAAATGAAGGATTATGAAATGTAGAGTAGAGTAATACTAAGTATTGTTATGTGACTAATAAATGTTGTGCATGATTATATGTCGTGTAGGATGCGTGAAATGCAGATAAGTATAAGCTGATTATGGTAATTGGTAATCTACGAATCAGGCAAGTCTTTCAGTTCCTATTTGTTATGTGAACTAAATGATCAACTGTTTTAAATTTATGGTGCAAAAGCATGTTGTATTTTATATATGTTGCAATTATGAAACGACAAAGTCAAAATATGACTACGTTCGTTAAGTAAAGAATGCTGATCGAGTTATGGGGCTCAATCTTTATTTTATTTGTGTTGATCATTATGTATGATATGCTTAGTCAAATGTTTATGATTTAGATGATGAGCATGTTATCTATGTGTTATGTGATGCATGCAAACTGTTAGATATGCTGTGCTGTCGAGCTCATTCTTGTAAATAACCATTTTTGCAGGTTAAGGATCCAAGGTAACGTTATGTGATGCTTGAATTGAAAGTAGTATGCACACAAGCCAATCATATTTGATTTGATGTAGCATATACTTTGTAATCTTATTCGGTTGTTAAAAGGCATTTTACATTATCTACATAGTGTTGTTATATTAAATGTGATAAACCCATAGTTTTGAGCAATGCTTTTAGAATCATGATGGTGATCATGCTAATGAGATCTAAATTCTAGATAGCTGACAAACTTAAATTGTTCCTAATTGATGGATTACTAAAAAGGGGATTAGTGAATCTGGATAGATTAGTACATACGTTGCTTGCTCTTATGAAGAGAATGATTGATCTCATAATCATTTGTGTGGAGACACTAAAGCAAGTATGCAGGTGCTTATTAGAGAATAAGTTCACTGAACGTGGCTCGCTAAGGAATACCTAATGGAGTTTTACTCGCTTGTCAATAGGAATTCCTCTAGTGATAGTAGTACAAGTGATCCTTGGACTTGAGATCATCATAGTATCTTGTGTATGATGAGTTATACTTTGACATGTCCCTTAAGACCTTTAGGGTATATCAAAGGGTATGATTGGGTATAATAAGTTATACATGGAGATAGGTGAATGATCAACAAAGAATCTATCACTTCTAGTAAAAGGAGAGAATGTCCTATGTGATTCGATAAATAACGACTCAGAAGTCTTTGGCCAAAGCAGAATGAAATTAGAAAGGAGTTTCTAATTTACATTATCAGAGTTGTGCATTTGAGAATCGAAATACATATAATTAAATAAAATAAGACTTGATAGTAATTTCATGTCTTATATTTAATTGGGACATTGTATGGTAGAAGGATTGAATTGTACGGTAACTATTCACTGAAAGGTTTTTTTGTGATTAATGTTGAAATCTATATTATATGGAAAGTCGTTGATCGCTAAGGGGGCTTACCCTTATTGTAGAATAAATATTATTTATTTAAATGAATTAAATAGTTTTATTTATTTATTTAAATAAGATTAGAATTGTTCTAATTGATTTATTCATAACCGGTTTAATATGGAGAACCTAAAGGGTCACACCGCAAAAGGAAAATATTTATTTAAGAAGTAAATGACATAATTGTAATAATAAGTTAAGTGTATTTAATTTAGTCTATGGAGATAGAATAAATTAAATAGCTTAATATTTAGTATTTAATATTTTAAAAATATTAAATATAAATTAATAAGAGGAGTCTTATTATTATTATTACTATTATTTAATTCCTAATAGGGATTGGGAATTAATTAATAGAAGTACTCTCACATGAATTCCTAATTGGATTAGGAGTTTAATTTAATTAAAGGAGTTTAATTAGAATAGAAATCCTAATCCTAAATAGTTTAGGGAAGGGTTTTTCTACATCTATAAATAAGAGAAGTCTTATCATAGATTAGGGTTACACACTCTTGCATAAGAATTATAAAGAGTACTTATAATTTCTATAGAGATAGAAACTAGGGTTTTGCCAACACCCATCTTCTTGAACAAGTATTATTCCTTGGTGGATCACCTCTAGAGGCCAAACACTTGGGTGGCTAACGTTGATCAAAGGAAGGAATTTAATCGGTGGAATTCAAGGAGAACGCGAAGGAATTGGAGGTGATCTTGTACATGAGGAGGCTAGAATTCTACAAGGGTATAATTCTTATTCTCCATCTCTTTCGTTTAATTAATAATTGTGCATAAAGAAAGATCATGGTAATGGTTTGTATAAAATTTTAAAATCTGATTTTATCGCGCTTCCGCTTTATTAATGTAATTTGATTGCATGTTCGCGTTATACAAACTAACAGTGGTATCAGAGCCTGTGACACCCCCAAATCCAGGTACTTAATTCCCACTGATTTGGTGTTCACTATAACATACATTCAAAACTAACTACCCAATAAAATAACAATTAAATAAACTTAAAGAAATATCTTTCCAAAATGGGTTACATCACCAAACTATTAAATATTCAACTCCCAGGTTATCTTAACCTTAATACATCAAATGCGGAATAAAACATAATTTAAATAAGTCTTGATACAATCGATCATCAAATAAATAACAGATCTTTAGCTATTTATGCATCTTGCCCTTGCCTTTGCTCGTGGACGGCTCGTCCGGTTTCTCAGCCTTAGCTGCAATAATTTGTGCAAGAGTGAGCAAACAATTGCTCACAGGTATAATAACAATAATATCTAAATGAAATGATTTCAACTGAGGAGTAATAGTTTGCTGATTCTCAACCAATAAATGATTTAAATTTAAAAGCTCTTTAGAATGCTTGATTCCAAAAATATAGAATTCAAGATTTAGAAATTATATCTGAGGGTCACAAGACCTCGAACTATGTCCTAGGTTGACAAGTATTTCTACTGTAACCTTTAACAGTCATATAGACTATGGACCAACATCTCGTACTCAGGGGGATCAGCCCTTTGTACAATGTATTGTGCACAAACATTTTAACGCTGTCGCGTAAGTAATCCCCTATGTTAGGGTTGTTCATCTCAGTTTATCGTCTGAATCCATACCAAAAAGGAAATTGGTTTGGAACAAGTATAGAAAACATTCTAAGTCTTTGAAACACTCATCAACTAAGGACTAGCTGAATCAATAAGGGTTTGCTAGTCTAATTCAACAGAGTTTGTTCAATAGAAACTATACTCGAAGTTTGAATAATAACAATGATTGGAATAAAACTTGAGTATATAATCATGATAATAACCTTGCTTGAATATCAATAAGCTAAGGTCAATAAGCTTGCTCAATATAAATAAACTTGTCTTGAATAAATTAACAAGTTAAAAGAGAACAACAACTTGCTATAAATAATTCTCAAGCTTAAGGAAGGAAAACTTGCTCAACAGAAAGTAATAAGTTGAGATAAGGAACTTGCCTCAAGCGTTGATTACAAATTAAATATCTCACGATCCTTAAACAACCTATACATTTAATTATAAAATGGTAACATAATTAGTTACAAAATAATATACACTTTAAGCTTGCTTTTATCCTTTTTATTATAACATCTCATTTAGCAAACCATGATCAACAAGTTTCAATTGTCTAGGAATTTCATTAATCACTTAATACTTTAATATAAATTTAATTATCCATCATAACTTCTAAGAAAGGAAAACAAAATAAAAATTTTCCAGCAGTGGTTCTCGCCGGGGCGAGAATTCCTTTTAAATTTTCTCGCCGGGGCGAGCTCTCGTCGGGGCGAGGATTCCCTTTGTAAATTTTCTCGCCGGGGCGAGCTCTCGCCGGGGCGAGAATTTACAGTTCATTTCTCTCGCCGGGGCGAGAGACTCGACAGTCATCTCCTACAGTCGCGAACCAGTGAAAACTTAGGCCAAATTTGGCCAAATTTTCCGAATTCTACCATCCAGAATACAAATTAAACATACCCAGACATCATATATGATATAAAATATTTACCTAACATGTTCTGTAAACATTTTAATCATTCTAACACATAAACAACTAGTTTAAAACCAAAAATTCACTGTTAAAACAAAATATTCAAGTTTTAACCATTCTCATGAAATTAAACTCTGTAAATTCATTTTTCAACCAATTAAAACAATTCTTTTTGCATAACTCATGTTTTTCATCAAATAATCATAAACAATTATCACTTTACCGATTAATAACCAACTAGAGCATCAATTTTCATACAAATATGCCATACATGAAATAAAGCTCTGTAAAACTAAGAACTCAATTCTAAAGCATGTTTTCATGAATTAATTCTTCAAACTAGTTTATAATCACCACATAATCTTTAATACATGCTTACTAACAATTATAACCAAGTAATTCATATATTTGGCATATAAATTCATATACAGTGAAGTAGAAATCATATACAGAGAAATAAAATAATAAAAACATAATGAAGAACAAAACCAAAAGAATTATACCTTCAAGCTATATATAATTCCTTACTAGCACTTCCCTTCCTTCTCTTTCTCAATTCACAAACTCTCAATTCTTTCTTTTCTCTCAACTCTCAAACTCACAGAGCTCTATTCTTTTCTTTCTCTCAAACTCTGTTCTTTCTCTTCTTTCTTTTCTTTTTCTTAACTGACGTAGTTTAAAAATATAAACTGATAAAATAAAAACTGATGATTTAATAAAATAATAACGTATGATATTAATCTATCAGTTAAAGATTTCAAAAGCCTCTAAGGCTTGTTTGGTAAACACTAATAAAAATAACCTATTATTCTTATGTCTTGTTTGGTAAAACACAATTAAAATAACTCATTTATCCAACCAAAGGTCATAAGGGCTAGTTTGGAAAAACTAAATTAAAACTCCTTTCATTTATTTTAATAAAACATTATAACATATAGTTTTAAATGTCACACATTTAATTTAATTGAACTTATTATTATTAGATAAATTCAATTAAATATAACTAACTCAAATAATAATTTTATTTAACAAAAACACCAAATAAAATATATTATTCAAATAAATTATTTATTAACATAAATCATTTATTCAAATAATTCTTTTCATCATCTAATTTAATTAATAATTAAATTAGAATAATCATCACACATCATATTCAAGTAACAATTAACACAATTAACTCAACATAAACTTATTTCACAATAGCTTAATAAATCATCTATTAATTCAATAAATTAACAAAAATATTTATACAACTCAATAAATATTTTTATTAATTCTCAAAATTGCATTCGTTACATCTTTCCCTCCTTAAAAGGATTCTGTCCCCAGAATCACAACGCAATTAAATCATCCGTTACATTTTCCCCTCCTTACAAAGATTCTGTCCCCAGAATCGCAATATAACAATTAGGCAAACAATTGAGGGTAATTCTGTATCATTTGCTCTTCGAGTTCCCACGTTGCTTCCTCAGCACTGTGGTTCCTCCAGATTACCTTTACAGAAGGTTTCACTTTATTTCTAAGAACTTGCTCCTTCCTGTCCACTATCTGAACAAGAACCTCTTCATAAGACAAATCTTTCTCGAATTGTATCGGTTCATACTCCATGACATGCTTATAATCAGACTTATACGGTCGTAGCACCGATATGTGGAATACATTGTGAATACGACCTAACTCAGGAGGTAAAGCTACCTCATAAGCTACTTCACCCATCCGTTTCAGCACTTCGAAAGGTCCAATAAACCGCGGACTGAGTTTACCCTTTTTACCAAATCTGATCTTTCCCTTCCAAGGTGATACTTTGAGAAACACAAAGCTCCCGACTTCAAATTCGCGATTTTGTCGGTGGTGATCAACATACTTCTTCTGTCTGTCTTGAGCGGCTACCAGTCTGGCTCTTATCACCTTGACAATTTCAGCAGTTTGTTGTACCAGCTCGGGTCCCAATAGTCGTCGTTTACCAATCTCATCCCAGCATAATGGAGTTCTGCATTTCCTTCCGTACAATGCTTCGTAGGGCGGCATGCCGATACTAGCGTGATGACTATTGTTGTAAGCAAACTCGACCAGAGGTAAATGATCATCCCAGTTGCCTTTAAAATCCATGACGCACGCCCGAAGCATATCTTCCAACGTTTGAATTGTTCTTTCGCTCTGGCCATCAGTTTGAGGATGATAGGCTGTACTCATTCTCAACTGTGTCCCCAAACAAGCTTGTAGACTCCTCCAAAATTTTGAGATAAAACGTGGATCTCGATCTGATACTATTGTTACTGGAACTCCGTGCCTTGAGATAATCTCTTTGACATATAATTTCGCCAGCTGATCCAAAGTGAATCGGATTTTGATGGGCAAGAAATGCGTTGATTTCGTCAATCGGTCAACTATGGCCCATATTGCGTCATATCCCTTCTGAGTAGTTGGAAGCCCTACTACAAAGTCCATTGTGATATGCTCCCACTTCCATTCTGGTATCTCCAAGGGCTGTAACAAACCACTTGGTCGTTGATGCTCCGCTTTAACTCTCTGACAAGTGAGACATTTCACAAACATTCAGCAACCTCTCTTTTCATGTTCGGCCACCAAAAATGTTGTCGAAGATCCTGGTACATCTTTGTGCTTCCCGGGTGAACCAAAAATCTTGAACTGTGAGCTTCATTCAAAATCTCCTCTTTGATTGCCAATACCGACGGTACCCAGATTCTGCCTTCAAATCTCAGCAACCCTTCGGTATCGATTTTATATTTAAGTTCTTCACCTTCAAGCACTCTTTTCCGTATCTCAACACACTCCTCATCCTGGAGTTGCGCTTCTTTCACTTTTTCCACCAAAGTTGGTTGAGTTTCCATTTGGAACAATTTTTCATTAGGCTCTGCCAGATGTTTCACCTCCAATTCCAACTTAGCCAATTCCGCCACAAGTTTCTCCTGAGCAGTTAGCATAAACAGTTTCTCCCGACCTTTTCTACTCAAAGCGTCGGCAACCACATTAGCCTTCCCTGGATGGTATAGAATTTCACAGTCATAATCTTTGATCAATTCTATCCATCTCCTCTGCCGCATATTCAAATCTTTCTGCGTGAAAATATACTTCAAACGTTTATGGTTTGTATATATTTCACACTTCTCCCCATAGAGATAGTGCCTCCAGATTTTTAAAGCAAACACCACGGCTGCTAACTCCAAATCATGGGTCGGATACCCTTTTTCATAGTCTTTTAGTTGGCGCGATGCATATGCAATAACCTTACCATTCTGCATCAACACACAACCAAGTCCTTTATGTGATGCGTCACTGTACACCACAAAATTTCCTGTAGCATCTAGCAAAGACAACACAGGTGCTGAACTTAGTCTCTCCTTTAGTTTTTGGAAACTTTCTTCGCACTTCTCCGTGCAAACAAACTTCACTGATTTCCTTGTTAAATTCGTCAACGGAGTGGCGATCCTAGAGAAATCTTGAATAAAACGCCTGTAGTATCCTGCCAAACCAAGGAAACTCCTCACTTCCGACGGTGTCTTCGGCTGATCCCAGTTCATGACAGCCTCTACTTTCGCTGTATCCACTGAAATCCCGTCTTTATCAATAACATGGCCAAGAAATTGAACACGCTCTAACCAAAATTCGTACTTTGAAAATTTTGCATACAATTTCTCTTTTCTTAAGGCCTCCAATGTCACCCTCAAATGCTCCACGTGTTCTTCTTGAGTTTTGGAGTAAACCAAATGTCGTCTATGAATACCACCACAAACTTATCCAGAAATGGTTTGAACACCCTATTCATTAAGTCCATGAATGCTGCAGGCGCATTCGTTAAGCCAAATGACATAACCAAAAACTCATAGTGACCATATCTGGTTCGAAAACGCCGTCTTTGGTATGTCCTCTTTTCTCACCTTCAATTGATGGTACCCACTTCGTAAATCTATCTTCGAAAAATATCTTGCTCCCTTCAGTTGGTCAAACAGGTCATCGATCCTTGGCAATGGATACTTATTTTTAATCGTGACCTTGTTCAACTCTCTATAATCAATGCAAAGACGCATCGACCCATCCTTCTTCTTAACAAACAATACCGGCGCTCCCCACGGTGAAACGCTCGGTTGGATATACTTCTTATCCAGCAATTCCTGTAATTGCACCATTAATTCCTTCATTTCTACTAGAGCCATTCGATATAGGGGCCGTTCCCGGTGCTAAATCAATTACAAACTCAATTTCCCTATCTGGCGGTAATCCTGGCAAATAATTAAGAAATACATCCGCAAAATCCCTAACTACTGGTATCTCCTCCAGTTTTGCACCCACCTTTCGGGTATCAACTATGTAGGCTAGATATCCTACACATCCTTGTTTCAAACATCTTTCTGGCTAGCACCATCGTCAGACAACTCATTTGTCTAGGCGACTTGCTGCCATAAAACACTACCTTTGACGGAGTCATAAGGTTTACACACTTCTTTTAACAGTCAATAATTGCCCCATGGTTAAACAACCAATCCATACCCAAAATAACATCAAACTCCCCAAGACAAATTGGGATCATGTTTACTGTCATCACATGACCCTTAATATCTACCTGACAGTTCTTGTGGACAAACTTAACAGGAATCACCTCCCTATTCGCAATTTCTATGTTCATAGGGTAATCTAATTCTTCCTGGGGTAACCCTAATTTCTTAGCAAAATCATCGGATATAAATGAGCAAGTAGCACCCGAGTCAAACAATACATAAGCATTAACATTATTGACTGGAATGATACCTGACACTACATCCTTTGACTGCACAGCATCCTGCACCGTCATATTGAATGTTCTAGCGGTAGGTCGGTTGGGCTGCGTGGGTCCTGTGGTAGTTAGATTGCCTCCACCACCGCTGTTTCCCTTTCCTGAACTGGCTCCGCCTGTAGTTGCTTTCTTAGGGCACTCTCGGGCAAAGTGATCCTTCGACCCGCAGATGAAACATGCTCCCTTCTTTGGATTAGGGCAATTTGGTGCGATATGCCCCTCCTGCCCGCAGTTGAAGCACACCCGCTTACCCTTCAAACAAGCACCCATATGGCTCTTTCCACAGTTGCTGCACACCTCCATCTTCTTCTTCTGATTACCCTGCTGATTTCCCGCAGAGTTACTATCATTCCATTTCCTCTTCTGGCTACTGCCCCCATGGCTACCACTTGCCTTGTTTTCATTCTCATTCTTCTTTTTCTTCTGCTCCTGATTGTACTTAGACAAAGCATCACTGCCTCCTTCAGCGATAATTGCCTTCTCCAGCACCGCCGCAAACGAGTTCAGTTGAAACATTGAAACTCGGCTATACAACCAGGGCTTCAATCCCTGCTCAAACCTTCTGGCCTTCCTCTCATCCGTGTTAACCTGATAAGGTGCAAACCTCGCCAACTCGTTGAATCTAGCAGCATACTCAGATACCGACATAGCACCTTGCTTCAACTCTAGAAACTGTACTTCCATTTGGTTCTGAGCACTTGCCGGGAAATAGGTTTCGAAAAATATCTCCTTGAACCGCTCCCACGGAATAATCCCTTGGCCACCTCGAGTCTTATTTGCTTGCCACCAGTAGCTAGCTTCTGATTTCAGCATAAACGTTGCAAGTGCCGTCTTTTGGTCCTCATTAACCCTAGCAACATCAAACACCTTCTCCATCTCCATGATCCACGTTTGAGCTTCAATGGGATTCATAGTGCCGTGATATTCCGGAGGTCCGACTGCCTTGAAGTCTTTAAAGGTTGTAGCCTGAGCTTGTGGTTGATTTGCAAAGGCTCCCGTTAACAAATTTACCAACTGCTGCATGGGATTAGCGTTGGCTTCTTCGTTGTTAGTAGATCCCTCAGGGGTCTGTTGACGTGTTGGTTGTCTTCTTGGAGGCATCTTACTATTAAAAAACAATTCGCGTCATTAGACTATTGCTCAATTACCTAAACATTTAAGTCTTAACTTAAACATTTATATAAAACACTTAACACACAGTACATCTGATAAACTTTCGCATTTTATTCATTAACTGCTTCAAAACATAATAGAGATAACATCGTAGTTATTTACATCATCTATCCTGAAATCACAAAGTTTCAGAATTACATCATTATTCTATCCCATTATAGAAACTGGGATTTACAATTTATTCACTTCATAGCTTCCTAATAACATAACTAATCACAATCTATGATGACATCCCACGACGCACAGCTTCCTGGCGTCCCTGCTCCATAATGCGTGTCATCATCCTACGATCCATCACATCTGGATGACGATTAGCTCGATCTTGAGCTCTATCCATGGTAGTATGAAAAATATACTCCATCTCATCAATCTTGGCCTTCTTTGACCGCACCTCACACTCAACACGATCTGCGCGATCAGCCTCCCTCAGCCAAGTTGTCTCCGCTCTCGCCCGCTTAGCTGACTCCTCTTTCAACTCATCTCGTACAATCTCATTCCTGGCTATCAACTGTCCGCGTCGATACTCAGACTGTGCTAGCCTCTGCTCAGCCTCTACAAGACGTGATGAAAGGTCTTGAATCTCAGCATCCTTTTGCTCTAGAGTGGTTTGACGTTCTGCAGCCTGTTCCTCTAACTCCTCCTTTTCACTTTCTACATGAACCAGCTTCCACTCCACATCCCCAAGACGTATGTCTAGCTCCTCGATCTCACTGCTCTTCTGCTCCAAAGCAGTCTGTCGCTCCACCAGCTGCCTCTCTAACTCCTCCACTCTATCCTGTAACTCTACGTTGCGATCATACACCTGCTCGTACATCTGAACACCCAAAGTAGATAGTGATATCCCCTCAGGGTCTTCCTCCTCCTCCTCAACCTCTTCAGGGTCCTCCTCAGGATCCTCCTCAGGATCAGTCTCAGGCTCATACTCGTGACCTGTAACTGTAACCAATGGAGATAGCTCCCTCTGAACTAGCTGCTCATGAACCACGTGAATATCTCGGGGCTCCTCCTCCCTAGTCTGGCTGGGCTCTCCTCTATCAGTCATCCTGATAATAAAGTTTTAAGTTTTAATTACTAATCGATAATACTCGCGAGCACATAAGTTTGTTATCAAATAAGCACATAGCACATAATCATTTTGTTATCTTTTATGAATTTCCGTAATTCATTCCTTAGAACTCGATAAGAGTTTATCACCACTATATTCACTATCTTCTAAAAGGCTACTACCCTAAGGTTTTCCCAACCTAAAGGTTCATAACCTACAGCTCTGATACCAACCTGTGACACCCCCAAATCCAGGTACTTAATTCCCACTGATTTGCTGTTCACTATAACATACATTCAAAACTAACTACCCAATAAAATAACAATTAAATAAACTTAAAGAAATATCTTCCCAAAATGGGTTACATCACCAAACTATTAAATATTCAACTCCCAGGTTATCTTAACCTTAATACATCAAATGCGGAATAAAACATAATTTAAATAAGTCTTGATACAATCGATCATCAAATAAATAATAGATCTTTAGCTATTTATGCATCTTGCCCTTGCCTTTGCTCGTGGACGGCTCGTCCGGTTTCTCAGCCTTAGCTGCAATAATTTGTGCAAGAGTGAGCAAACAATTGCTCACAGGTACAATAACAATAATATCTAAATGAAATGATTTCAACTGAGGAGTAATAGTTTGCTGATTCTCAACCAATAAATGATTTAAATTTAAAAGCTCTTTAGAATGCTTGATTCCAAAAATATAGAATTCAAGATTTAGAAATTATATCTGAGGGTCATAAGACCTCGAACTATGTCCTAGGTTGACAAGTATTTCTGCTGTAACCTTTAACAGTCATATAGATTATGGACCAACATCTCGTACTCAGGGGGATCAGCCCTTTGTACAATGTATTGTGCACAAACATTTTAACGTTGTCGCGTAAGTAATCCCCTATATTAGGGTTGTTCATCTCAGTTTATCGTCTGAATCCATACCAAAAAGGAAATTGGCTTGGAACAAGTATAGAAAACATTCTAAGTCTTTGAAACACTCATCAACTAAGGACTAGCTGAATCAATAAGGGTTTGCTAGTCTAATTCAACAGAGTTTGTTCAATAGAAACTATACTCGAAGTTTGAATAATAACAATGATTGGAATAAAACTTGAGTATATAATCATGATAATAACCTTGCTTGAATATCAATAAGCTAAGGTCAATAAGCTTGCTCAATATAAATAAACTTGTCTTGAATAAATTAACAAGTTAAAAGAGAACAACAACTTGCTATAAATAATTCTCAAGCTTAAGGAAGGAAAACTTGCTCAACAGAAAGTAATAAGTTGAGATAAGGAACTTGCCTCACGCGTTGATTACAAATTAAATATCTCACGATCCTTAAACAACCTATACATTTAATTATAAAATGGTAACATAATTAGTTACAAAATAATATACACTTTAAGCTTGCTTTTATCCTTTTTATTATAACATCTCATTTAGCAAACCATGATCAACAAGTTTCAATTGTCTAGGAATTTCATTAATCACTTAATACTTTAATATAAATTTAATTATCCATCATAACTTCTAAGAAAGGAAAACAAAATAAAAATTTTCCAGCAGTGGTTCTCGCCGGGGCGAGAATTCCTTTTAAATTTTCTCGCCGGGGCGAGCTCTCGTCGGGGCGAGGATTCCCTTTGTAAATTTTCTCGCCGGGGCGAGAATTTACAGTTCATTTCTCTCGCCGGGGCGAGAGACTCGACAGTCATCTCCTACAGTCGCGAACCAGTGAAAACTTAGGCCAAATTTGGCCAAATTTTCCGAATTCTACCATCCAGAATACAAATTAAACATACCCAGACATCATATATGATATAAAATATTTACCTAACATGTTCTGTAAACATTTTAATCATTCTAACACATAAACAACTAGTTTAAAACCAAAAATTCACTGTTAAAACCAAATATTCAAGTTTTAACCATTCTCATGAAATTAAACTCTGTAAATTCATTTTTCAACCAATTAAAACAATTCTTTTTGCATAACTCATGTTTTTCATCAAATAATCATAAACAATTATCACTTTACCGATTAATAACCAACTAGAGCATCAATTTTCATACAAATATGTCATACATGAAATAAAGCTCTGTAAAACTAAGAACTCAATTCTAAAGCATGTTTTCATGAATTAATTCTTCAAACTAGTTTATAATCACCACATAATCTTTAATACATGCTTACTAACAATTATAACCAAGTAATTCATATATTTGGCATATAAATTCATATACAGTGAAGTAGAAATCATATACAGAGAAATAAAATAATAAAAACATAATGAAGAACAAAACCAAAAGAATTATACCTTCAAGCTATATATAATTCCTTACTAGCACTTCCCTTCCTTCTCTTTCTCAATTCACAAACTCTCAATTCTTTCTTTTCTCTCAACTCTCAAACTCACAGAGCTCTATTCTTTTCTTTCTCTCAAACTCTGTTCTTTCTCTTCTTTCTTTTCTTTTTCTTAACTGACGTAGTTTAAAAATATAAACTGATAAAATAAAAACTGATGATTTAATAAAATAATAACGTATGATATTAATCTATCAGTTAAAGATTTCAAAAGCCTCTAAGGCTTGTTTGGTAAACACTAATAAAAATAACCTATTATTCTTATGTCTTGTTTGGTAAAACACAATTAAAATAACTCATTTATCCAACCAAAGGTCATAAGGGCTAGTTTGGAAAAACTAAATTAAAACTCCTTTCATTTATTTTAATAAAACATTATAACATATAGTTTTAAATGTCACACATTTAATTTAATTGAACTTATTATTATTAGATAAATTCAATTAAATATAACTAACTCAAATAATAATTTTATTTAACAAAAACACCAAATAAAATATATTATTCAAATAAATTATTTATTAACATAAATCATTTATTCAAATAATTCTTTTCATCATCTAATTTAATTAATAATTAAATTAGAATAATCATCACACATCATATTCAAGTAACAATTAACACAATTAACTCAACATAAACTTATTTCACAATAGCTTAATAAATCATCTATTAATTCAATAAATTAACAAAAATATTTATACAACTCAATAAATATTTTTATTAATTCTCAAAATTGCATTCGTTACATCTTTCCCTCCTTAAAAGGATTCTGTCCCCAGAATCACAACGTAATTAAATCGTCCGTTACATTTTCCCCTCCTTACAAAGATTCTGTCCCCAGAATCGCAATATAACAATTAGGCAAACAATTGAGGGTAATTCTGTATCATTTGCTCTTCGAGTTCCCACGTTGCTTCCTCAGCACTGTGGTTCCTCCATATTACCTTTACAGAAGGTATCACTTTATTTCTAAGAACTTGCTCCTTCCTGTCCACTATCTGAACAAGAACCTCTTCATAAGACAAATCTTTCTCGAATTGTATCGGTTCATACTCCATGACATGCTTATAATCAGACTTATACGGTCGTAGCACCGATATGTGGAATACATTGTGAATACGACCTAACTCAGGAGGTAAAGCTACCTCATAAGCTACTTCACCCATCCGTTTCAGCACTTCGAAAGGTCCAATAAACCGCGGACTGAGTTTACCCTTTTTACCAAATCTGATCTTTCCCTTCCAAGGTGATACTTTGAGAAACACAAAGCTCCCGACTTCAAATTCGCGATTTTGTCGGTGGTGATCAACATACTTCTTCTGTCTGTCTTGAGCGGCTACCAGTCTGGCTCTTATCACCTTGACAATTTCAGCAGTTTGTTGTACCAGCTCGAGTCCCAATAGTCGTCGTTCACCAATCTCATCCCAGCATAATGGAGTTCTGCATTTCCTTCCGTACAATGCTTCGTAGGGCGGCATGCCGATACTAGCGTGATGACTATTGTTGTAAGCAAACTCGACCAGAGGTAAATGATCATCCCAGTTGCCTTTAAAATCCATGACGCACGCCCGAAGCATATCTTCCAACGTTTGAATTGTTCTTTCGCTCTGGCCATCAGTTTGAGGATGATAGGCTGTACTCATTCTCAACTGTGTCCCCAAACAAGCTTGTAGACTCCTCCAAAATTTTGAGATAAAACGTGGATCTCGATCTGATACTATTGTTACTGGAACTCCGTGCCTTGAGATAATCTCTTTGACATATAATTTCGCCAGCTGATCCAAAGTGAATCGGATTTTGATGGGCAAGAAATGCGTTGATTTCGTCAATCGGTCAACTATGACCCATATTGCGTCATATCCCTTCTGAGTAGTTGGAAGCCCTACTACAAAGTCCATTGTGATATGCTCCCACTTCCATTCTGGTATCTCCAAGGGCTGTAACAAACCACTTGGTCGTTGATGCTCCGCTTTAACTCTCTGACAAGTGAGACATTTCACAAACATTCAGCAACCTCTCTTTTCATGTTCGGCCACCAAAAATGTTGTCGAAGATCCTGGTACATCTTTGTGCTTCCCGGGTGAACCGAAAATCTTGAACTGTGAGCTTCATTCAAAATCTCCTCTTTGATTGCCAATACCGACGGTACCCAGATTCTGCCTTCAAATCTCAGCAACCCTTCGGTATCGATTTTATATTTAAGTTCTTCACCTTCAAGCACTCTTTTCCGTATCTCAACACACTCCTCATCCTGGAGTTGCGCTTCTTTCACTTTTTCCACCAAAGTTGGTTGAGTTTCCATTTGGAACAATTTTTCATTAGGCTCTGCCAGATGTTTCACCTCCAATTCCAACTTAGCCAATTCCGCCACAAGTTTCTCCTGAGCAGTTAGCATAAACAGTTTCTCCCGACCTTTTCTACTCAAAGCGTCGGCAACCACATTAGCCTTCCCTGGATGGTATAGAATTTCACAGTCATAATCTTTGATCAATTCTATCCATCTCCTCTGCCGCATATTCAAATCTTTCTGCGTGAAAATATACTTCAAACGTTTATGGTTTGTATATATTTCACACTTCCTCCCCATAGAGATAGTGCCTCCAGATTTTTAAAGCAAACACCACGGCTGCTAACTCCAAATCATGGGTCGGATACCCTTTTTTCATAGTCTTTTAGTTGGCGCGATGCATATGCAATAACCTTACCATTCTGCATCAACACACAACCAAGTCCTTTATGTGATGCGTCACTGTACACCACAAAATTTCCTGTAGCATCTAGCAAAGACAACACAGGTGCTGAACTTAGTCTCTCCTTTAGTTTTTGGAAACTTTCTTCGCACTTCTCCGTGCAAACAAACTTCACTGATTTCCTTGTTAAATTCGTCAACGGAGTGGCGATCCTAGAGAAATCTTGAATAAAACGCCTGTAGTATCCTGCCAAACCAAGGAAACTCCTCACTTCCGACGGTGTCTTCGGCTGATCCCAGTTCATGACAGCCTCTACTTTCGCTGTATCCACTGAAATCCCGTCTTTATCAATAACATGGCCAAGAAATTGAACACGCTCTAACCAAAATTCGCACTTTGAAAATTTTGCATACAATTTCTCTTTTCTTAAGGCCTCCAATGTCACCCTCAAATGCTCCACGTGTTCTTCTTGAGTTTTGGAGTAAACCAAATGTCGTCTATGAATACCACCACAAACTTATCCAGAAATGGTTTGAACACCCTATTCATTAAGTCCATGAATGCTGCAGGCGCATTCGTTAAGCCAAATGACATAACCAAAAACTCATAGTGACCATATCTGGTTCGAAACGCCGTCTTTGGTATGTCCTCTTTTCTCACCTTCAATTGATGGTACCCACTTCGTAAATCTATCTTCGAAAAATATCTTGCTCCCTTCAGTTGGTCAAACAGGTCATCGATCCTTGGCAATGGATACTTATTTTTAATCGTGACCTTGTTCAACTCTCTATAATCAATGCAAAGACGCATCGACCCATCCTTCTTCTTAACAAACAATACCGGCGCTCCCCACGGCGAAACGCTCGGTTGGATATACTTCTTATCCAGCAATTCCTGTAATTGCACCATTAATTCCTTCATTTCTACTAGAGCCATTCGATATAGGGGCCGTTCCCGGTGCTAAATCAATTACAAACTCAATTTCCCTATCTGGCGGTAATCCTGGCAAATAATTAAGAAATACATCCGCAAAATCCCTAACTACTGGTATCTCCTCCAGTTTTGCACCCACCTTTCGGGTATCAACTATGTAGGCTAGATATCCTACACATCCTTGTTTCAACATCTTTCTGGCTTGCACCATCGTCAGACAACTCATTTGTCTAGGCGACTTGCTGCCATAAAACACTACCTTTGACGGAGTCATAAGGTTTACACACTTCTTTTAACAGTCAATAATTGCCCCATGGTTAAACAACCAATCCATACCCAAAATAACATCAAACTCCCCAAGACAAATTGGGATCAAGTTTACTGTCATCACATGACCCTTAATATCTACCTGACAGTTCTTGTGGACAAACTTAACAGGAATCACCTCCCTATTCGCAATTTCTATGTTCATAGGGTAATCTAATTCTTCCTGGGGTAACCCTAATTTCTTAGCAAAATCATCGGATATAAATGAGCAAGTAGCACCCGAGTCAAACAATACATAAGCATTAACATTATTGACTGGAATGATACCTGACACTACATCCTTTGACTGCACAGCATCCTGCACCGTCATATTGAATGTTCTAGCGGTAGGTCGGTTGGGCTGCGTGGGTCCTGTGGTAGTTAGATTGCCTCCACCACCGCTGTTTCCCTTTCCTGAACTGGCTCCGCCTGTAGTTGCTTTCTTAGGGCACTCTCGGGCAAAGTGATCTTTCGACCCGCAGATGAAACATGCTCCCTTCTTTGGATTAGGGCAATTTGGTGCGATATGCCCCTCCTGCCCGCAGTTGAAGCACACTCGCTTACCCTTCAAACAAGCACCCATATGGCTCTTTCCACAGTTGCTGCACACCTCCATCTTCTTCTTCTGATTACTTGCTGATTTTCCCGCAGAGTTACTATCATTCCATTTCCTCTTCTGGCTACTGCCCCCATGGCTACCACTTGCCTTGTTTTCATTCTCATTCTTCTTTTTCTTCTGCTCCTGATTGTACTTAGACAAAGCATCACTGCCTCCTTCAGCGATAATTGCCTTCTCCAGCACCGCCGCAAACGAGTTCAGTTGAAACATTGAAACTCGGCTATACAACCAGGGCTTCAATCCCTGCTCAAACCTTCTGGCCTTCCTCTCATCCGTGTTAACCTGATAAGGTGCAAACCTCGCCAACTCGTTGAATCTAGCAGCATACTCAGATACCGACATAGCACCTTGCTTCAACTCTAGAAACTGTACTTCCATTTGGTTCTGAGCACTTGCCGGGAAATAGGTTTCGAAAAATATCTCCTTGAACCGCTCCCACGGAATAATCCCTTGGCCACCTCGAGTCTTATTTGCTTGCCACCAGTAGCTAGCTTCTGATTTCAGCATAAACGTTGCAAGTGCCGTCTTTTGGTCCTCATTAACCCTAGCAACATCAAACACCTTCTCCATCTCCATGATCCACGTTTGAGCTTCAATGGGATTCATAGTGCCGTGATATTCCGGAGGTCCGACTGCCTTGAAGTCTTTAAAGGTTGTAGCCTGAGCTTGTGGTTGATTTGCAAAGGCTCCCGTTAACAAATTTACCAACTGCTGCATGGGATTAGCGTTGGCTTCTTCGTTGTTAGTAGATCCCTCAGGGGTCTGTTGACGTGTTGGTTGTCTTCTTGGAGGCATCTTACTGTTAAAAAACAATTCGCGTCATTAGACTATTGCTCAATTACCTAAACATTTAAGTCTTAACTTAAACATTTATATAAAACACTTAACACACAGTACATCTGATAAACTTTCGCATTTTATTCATTAACTGCTTCAAAACATAATAGAGATAACATCGTAGTTATTTACATCATCTATCCTGAAATCACAAAGTTTCAGAATTACATCATTATTCTATCCCATTATAGAAACTGGGATTTACAATTTATTCACTTCATAGCTTCCTAATAACATAACTAATCACAATCTATGATGACATCCCACGACGCACAGCTTCCTGGCGTCCCTGCTCCATAATGCGTGTCATCATCCTACGATCCATCACATCTGGATGACGATTAGCTCGATCTTGAGCTCTATCCATGGTAGTATGAAAAATATACTCCATCTCATCAATCTTGGCCTTCTTTGACCGCACCTCACACTCAACACAATCTGCGCGATCAGCCTCCCTCAGCCAAGTTGTCTCCGCTCTCGCCCGCTTAGCTGACTCCTCTTTCAACTCATCTCGTACAATCTCATTCCTGGCTATCAACTGTCTGCGTCGATACTCAGACTGTGCTAGCCTCTACTCAGCCTTTGCAAGACGTGATGAAAGGTCTTGAATCTCAGCATCCTTTTGCTCTAGAGTGGTTTGACGTTCTGCAGCCTGTTCCTCTAACTCCTCCTTTTCACTTTCTACATGAACCAGCTTCCACTCCACATCCCCAAGACGTATGTCTAGCTCCTCGATCTCACTGCTCTTCTGCTCCAAAGCAGTCTGTCGCTCCGCCAGCTGCCTCTCTAACTCCTCCACTCTATCCTGTAACTCTACGTTGCGATCATACACCTGCTCGTACATCTGAACACCCAAAGTAGATAGTGATATCCCCTCAGGGTCTTCCTCCTCCTCCTCAACCTCTTCAGGGTCCTCCTCAGGATCCTCCTCAGGGTCCTCCTCAGGATCAGTCTCAGGCTCATACTCGTGACCTGTAACTGTAACCAATGGAGATGGCTCCCTCTGAACTAGCTGCTCATGAACCACGTGAATATCTCGGGGCTCCTCCTCCCTAGTCTGGCTGGGCTCTCCTCTATCAGTCATCCTGACAATAAAGTTTTAAGTTTTAATTACTAATCGATAATACTCGCGAGCACATAAGTTTGTTATCAAATAAGCACATAGCACATAATCATTTTGTTATCTTTTATGAATTTCCGTAATTCATTCCTTAGAACTCGATAAGAGTTTATCACCACTATATTCACTATCTTCTAAAAGGCTACTACCCTAAGGTTTTCCCAACCTAAAGGTTCATAACCTACAGCTCTGATACCAACCTGTGACACCCCCAAATCCAGGTACTTAATTCCCACTGATTTGCTGTTCACTATAACATACATTCAAAACTAACTACCCAATAAAATAACAATTAAATAAACTTAAAGAAATATCTTCCCAAAATGGGTTACATCACCAAACTATTAAATATTCAACTCCCAGGTTATCTTAACCTTAATACATCAAATGCGGAATAAAACATAATTTAAATAAGTCTTGATACAATCGATCATCAAATAAATAATAGATCTTTAGCTATTTATGCATCTTGCCCTTGCCTTTGCTCGTGGACGGCTCGTCCGGTTTCTCAGCCTTAGCTGCAATAATTTGTGCAAGAGTGAGCAAACAATTGCTCACAGGTACAATAACAATAATATCTAAATGAAATGATTTCAACTGAGAAGTAATAGTTTGCTGATTCTCAACCAATAAATGATTTAAATTTAAAAGCTCTTTAGAATGCTTGATTCCAAAAATATAGAATTCAAGATTTAGAAATTATATCTGAGGGTCACAAGACCTCGAACTATGTCCTAGGTTGACAAGTATTTCTACTGTAACCTTTAACAGTCATATAGACTATGGACCAACATCTCGTACTTAGGGGGATCAGCCCTTTGTACAATGTATTGTGCACAAACATTTTAACGTTGTCGCGTAAGTAATCCCCTATGTTAGGGTTGTTCATCTCAGTTTATCGTCTGAATCCATACCAAAAAGGAAATTGGCTTGGAACAAGTATAGAAAACATTCTAAGTCTTTGAAACACTCATCAACTAAGGACTAGCTGAATCAATAAGGGTTTGCTAGTCTAATTCAACAGAGTTTGTTCAATAAAAACTATACTCGAAGTTTGAATAATAACAATGATTGGAATAAAACTTGAGTATATAATCATGATATTAACCTTGCTTGAATATCAATAAGCTAAGGTCAATAAGCTTGCTCAATATAAATAAACTTGTCTTGAATAAATTAACAAGTTAAAAGAGAACAACAACTTGCTATAAATAATTCTCAAGCTTAAGGAAGGAAAACTTGCTCAACAGAAAGTAATAAGTTGAGATAAGGAACTTGCCTCACGCGTTGATTACAAATTAAATATCTCACGATCCTTAAACAACCTATACATTTAATTATAAAATGGTAACATAATTAGTTACAAAATAATATACACTTTAAGCTTGCTTTTATCCTTTTTATTATAACATCTCATTTAGCAAACCATGATCAACAAGTTTCAATTGTCTAGGAATTTCATTAATCACTTAATACTTTAATATAAATTTAATTATCCATCATAACTTCTAAGAAAGGAAAACAAAATAAAAATTTTCCAGCAGTGGTTCTCGCCGGGGCGAGAATTCCTTTTAAATTTTCTCGCCGGGGCGAGCTCTCGTCGGGGCGAGGATTCCCTTTGTAAATTTTCTCGCCGGGGCGAGCTCTCGTCGGGGCGAGAATTTACAGTTCATTTCTCTCGCCGGGGCGAGAGACTCGACAGTCATCTCCTACAGTCGCGAACCAGTGAAAACTTAGGCCAAATTTGGCCAAATTTTCCGAATTCTACCATCCAGAATACAAATTAAACATACCCAGACATCATATATGATATAAAATATTTACCTAACATGTTCTGTAAACATTTTAATCATTCTAACACATAAACAACTAGTTTAAAACCAAAAATTCACTGTTAAAACCAAATATTCAAGTTTTAACCATTCTCATGAAATTAAACTCTGTAAATTTATTTTTCAACCAATTAAAACAATTCTTTTTGCATAACTCATGTTTTTCATCAAATAATCATAAACAATTATCACTTTACCGATTAATAACCAACTAGAGCATCAATTTTCATACAAATATGCCATACATGAAATAAAGCTCTGTAAAACTAAGAACTCAATTCTAAAGCATGTTTTCATGAATTAATTCTTCAAACTAGTTTATAATCACCACATAATCTTTAATACATGCTTACTAACAATTATAACCAAGTAATTCATGTATTTGGCATATAAATTCATATACAGTGAAGTAGAAATCATATACAGCGAAATAAAATAATAAAAACATAATGAAGAACAAAACCAAAAGAATTATACCTTCAAGCTATATATAATTCCTTACTAGCACTTCCCTTCCTTCTCTTTCTCAATTCACAAACTCTCAATTCTTTCTTTTCTCTCAACTCTCAAACTCACAGAGCTCTATTCTTTTCTTTCTCTCAAACTCTGTTCTTTCTCTTCTTTCTTTTCTTTTTCTTAACTGACGTAGTTTAAAAATATAAACTGATAAAATAAAAACTGATGATTTAATAAAATAATAACGTATGATATTAATCTATCAGTTAAAGATTTCAAAAGCCTCTAAGGCTTGTTTGGTAAACACTAATAAAAATAACCTATTATTCTTATGTCTTGTTTGGTAAAACACAATTAAAATAACTCATTTATCCAACCAAAGGTCATAAGGCCTAGTTTGGAAAAACTAAATTAAAACTCCTTTCATTTATTTTAATAAAATATTATAACATATAGTTTTAAATGTCACACATTTAATTTAATTGAACTTATTATTATTAAATAAATTCAATTAAATATAACTAACTCAAATAATAATTTTATTTAACAAAAACACCAAATAAAATATATTATTCAAATAAATTATTTATTAACATAAATCATTTATTCAAATAATTCTTTTCATCATCTAATTTAATTAATAATTAAATTAGAATAATCATCACACATCATATTCAAGTAACAATTAACACAATTAACTCAACATAAACTTATTTCACAATAGCTTAATAAATCATCTATTAATTCAATAAATTAACAAAAATATTTATACAACTCAATAAATATTTTTATTAATTCTCAAAATTGCATTCGTTACAGAGCCAAACTTTATGTGAATTATTAATTGTTTTGATTCCGTATATACATTGATATGTGTTTAGAACAATTTAATTGGGCATAATTGTTTGTGTAAAATTATTTTATTTTTTTTATTTTTTTTTGGTAAATTAAAATAAAGGAGTTTATTTTGATTTGGAATTTGATTAAAAATAAAGGAGTTTATTTTTATTCAAAAAAATTGGATAAATTAAAATAAAAGAGTTTATTTTGATTTGGAATATGATTAAAATAAAGAAGTTTATTTTAATTGAAATTGGATTTCATGATAACTAATTAGAGTTGGAATTGGATTCCATAATAACTAATTGGAGTTGAAATTGAATTTTATACTAACTAATATTGCCCATTAAATGATATCAATGCATATATGGAATGGTTTTATTATTCATGGGATGAATGTTATTTGTAACGAATGCAATTTTTGTGATTGAATAAAAATATTTGTTGAATTATATAAGTATTTTTATTAATTTATTGAGCTTAATAAATAATTTATTAAGTTTTTGTGAAATGGGTATATGTTAAGCTTAATAATGTTAAATGTTATTTGAATGTGATTTGTTATGTTTATTCTAATTTAATTTAATAATTAAATTAGATGATGAAAAGGTTTATTTGAATAAGAGAATTTATTTGGTATTATTGTTATTTGTTAAATGAAATTATTATTTGAGTTGGTAAGGTTTAATTTAATTTATTTAATAATAAGTTCAATTAAATTAGAAGTGTGACATTTTAAAACTATATGTTATAATGATTTATTAAAATAAATGAGAAAGTGTTTAATTCAGTTTTACCAAACAAGGCCCTATGATCTTTGTTTAGAAATAATGGGTTATTTTATTTGTGTTTTACCAAACAAGCCTTTAGTTAGAATAATGGATTATTTCTAAATCAGTTTGCCAAACAAGCCTTATGGCTTTTTGAATTTTATAACTGATGGATTAAATTTATATTATACGTTATTATTACACTAAATCATCAGTTTTTATTTTTATTCATCAGTTTTATATTTTATTTTTATACTACGTTTGTTGTAAAAAGAAAAGAAAGAAGAGAAAGAACAGAGTTTAGAGAAGAAAGAATATACAGAGAAGAAGAGAGAATTAGAGAGAAAAATTTGTGAATTGAGAAAACGAAGGAAGGGAAGTGCTAAACTAAGAATTTTATATAGCTTGAAGGTATGATTCATTTAGTTTTGTTCTTTATTATATTCTTATTATTTTACCTCTCTATATATGATTTCTACTTCACTGTATATGAATTTATATGCTAAATATATGAATTACTTGGTTATAATTGTTAGTAAGCATTATTAGAGATTATGTGATGATTATAAACTAGTTTGAAGAAATAATTCATGAAAACATGCTTTAGAATTGAGTTCTTAATTTTACAGAGCCTTATTTCATGTATGGCATATTTGTATGAAAATTGATGATTTAAATTGGTTATTAATCAGTGATTTAATAATTGTTTATGATTATTTGATGAAAAACAAGAATAATGCAAGAAGAATGGTTTTAATTGGTTGAAAAATGAATTTACAGAGCTTGATTTCATGAAAATGGTTAACACTTGAATATTTGGTTTTAACAGTGAATTTTTGGTTTTAAATTAGTTGATTATGTGTTTTATAATGCTTAGATTGATTAGAAACATGTTGGGTAATTATTTTATATCATATTTGATGTCTGGGTCTGTTTAATTTGTATTTTGGATGGTAGAATTCGGAAAATTTTGGCCAAATTGGCCTAAGTTTTCACTGGTTCGCGAGCTGGGGAAGACGACAGTCGAGTCTCTCGCCCCGGCGAGAGAAATGAACTGATTTCTTCGCCCCGGCGACAAATTTGTTAAGTATAACTTCGCCCCGGCGAGCCTCTCACCCCGGCGACGATTTTCTTAAGCTTTTTCTCGCCCCGGCGAGAAACACTACTGTTAAAAAAAAAATTTATTTTGTTTTCTTTTCTTGGAAGTTATGATGCATAATTAAACTTATATTAATGTGACTAATGTATTACCAAGGTGGTTGCTAAACTAGTACTTGTTGATTATGGTTTGCTAAATGAGATGTTATGATAAAAGAGCAAGATTAGAATGCTTTTAATCTTGTGACTAATTATATTACCATTTTACAATTAAATGTTTAGGTTGTTTAAGGATCGTGAATTACTTAAATTTGTAATCTACGCTTGAGGCAAGTTCCTTATCTCAACTTATTACTTTTACGTTGAGCAAGTTTTCCTATTTCAAACTTGTTATTTCATTTAAAGCAAGTTTAATATCATCGAGTACCTTAGCTTATTGTCATTCAAGCAAGGTTGTTGTCATGATTAAATGCTTAAGCTTTATTCCAGTTGTTTATTGTTCGATCATTGATCGTTATTCAAACTTTGAATAGAATTTCTATTGTTTGACTTTATTGATGAATTAGACTAGCAAACCCTTATTGATTCAGCTAGTCCTTAGTTGATGAGCGATTTCAAAGACTTAGAATATTTTCTATTCTTGTTCCAAGCCAAGTTTCTTTTGGTACGGATTCAGACGATAAACTCAAATGAACAACCCTAATATAGGGGATTACCTACGCGACAGCGTTAAAATGTTTGTGCACAATACATTGTACAAAGGGTTGATCCCTCTGAGTACGAGATGTTTGGTCCATAGTCTATATGACTGTTAAAGGTTACAGTAGAAATACTTGTTAACTTAGGACATAGTTCGAGGTCTTGTGACCCTCAGATATAATTTCTAAATCTTGAAATCTATTTTTCCTTGAATCGAACATTTAAACGAGCTTTTTGACTTTGATCATTTGTTGACTAAGATTCAGAAAACTATTGTTCCTCAGTTGAAATCCATTTCATTTAAATATTATAGTTATCGTACTTGTGAGCAATTGTTTGCTCACTCTTGCACTAAAACATTGCAGCTAAGCCAGAAAAGCAGGACGAGCCGTCCACGAGCAAAGGCAAGGGCAAGATGCATAAATAGCTAAAGACCTGCTATTTACTTGATGTTTGATTGTAATAAGACCTATTTAAATTATGTTCTATTCCGTATTTGATGTATTAAGGTTAAGATAACCTGGGATTTGATTGTTTAATAGTTTGGTGATGTAACCCATTTTGGGTAGATGATTTCTTTAAGTTTATTTAATTGTTCTTATTTATGGGTAGTTAAATGTGAATGTATGAGATAGTGAGCACCATATTTGTGGGAATTAAGTACCTGGATTTGGGGGTGTCACATTATTTATTGATACATATAGAGATATGTATGATAATAAATAGGGATTGATTATGGACTATTGACCAATGTGTGATTGGATTTATTTTAGTGGATGCTTGAATGTATGAGTTTTTATAAATGGGGTCTGCGTACCTCTTCTCTAATTTTTTCTTAATGTAAATTATATCTCCCTCCTATGTACTTCCCCTTGATTGCTGATCAAGGTTTCTATTTATTCTAAATAGTTTTTGTAATAGGACTAGTTAGAATTAATTTTGAAGAATTGAAGACAAAGAAACAAGGAGCGCTTGAAGACCCGTTTGTAATGGAGCCCGGGTTTAAATGTAATAGTTATATTTAAATTTAATTCTTGCACCCTAGGTTTGACCTTTTGGTTCACTTGGTGGCTCTAGTGAACCAAACTAGAATAAAAGTCCATAATCAATCCGGGTAGAATATAGTATTCTATATGTGCATGCTTAGTGTGTGTGTATATATATATATATATATATATATATATATTATCCAACATGTTTCGCATGTAAAATAATATGACGCGTATTTTATATATATATGTGCATGCGCGCTAAACAAGATGAGATAAATAATAATTACAAACCCCTCAAAGAAATTATATTAAGTCCTAAGCGTTCAAAGATATTTGGAATATCGAACGTCGCCTTCTAGCATGGTAAAGCAATAGAGTATTAAATATTTAATATGAGTTTGTTGTGTCACCACAAGGCAAGTATTAAAATATTTAAGATGTTGCTTTATCACATTTGATGCTTATACATAGACTGAACGATGTTATTTTGTTGTGTCACACAAGGACAGTGTTTTTCTTTCGAATATATGGAAGTGCTAGGTTGGACTTAACTTGGATAATTTTGATTCGGATGTGTCACCACTTGATCAAAATAATCTAAGAGGCAAAATACAAAGAGTTACATAGTGATGTAATTGACAATAGTTGTCTACCTATTTATTTATATATCGTTTGTTGTGTCACCACAAGGCTATATACATTTGAAATGGGATCCTTATTCTCGCTAGCAAATCTTTAATTAGATTTGCCGAACTATATAATGAGGGTAATATAGTTTAATGAAAAAGTGAGAGATACCAATTTAAAATAAAGACCTAATTTATTTTGGTAATTAATTAAAATGAATGTATGCTAAAATGTTGTTAAATTACAAATTCATTTATAGAATTTTACGATGTCTAATTCACTATCACTGCATAGCATATAAGATGCTAATTAACTGGACCAAATAACACGGACTAGTTAAGAAATTTGGGAATAGTTCTCAAGGCTGAAAAGCTATCTTATGTCCTTAATACGCCTATCCCTGCAATGGTTGCAGACAATGCCTCTGAGGAAGAGATTGCTACTTTTAGAAAGTAGTAAGATGGTGCATAGTTGGCTCAATGCATCATGCTCACATCCATAAGTAACGAGCTTCAGCGTCAGCATGAAACTATGGATGCTCCTACTGTACTCCGACACCTTCAAGGAGTTGAAGGGTGAGGAAAGTAGGACTATTAGATATCAGATATCTAAGAAGCTTTTCCGATCTAAAATGACCGATAGCACGATAGTATAGATAAATGTCCTAAAATGATCAATCTGATTGAACAATTGGGACAACTGAGTTTTAATGGATGGAGAGTCGATCCAAGATTTGATCTTGTAATCACTTCCAGACTCTTTCTCACAAATTGTTGTGAATTTCCACATGAACAAGCTATATGTCAGCCTGCCTGAGTTGCTTAAACATGTTGAAAACTGTAAAGAGTCACTTTCCAACCAAGAAAGACCAAGTTTTACTAGTAGATGATTCTTCCAGGAAGCGGAAGAAGGCCAAAGGATCTTCTTAAAAGAAGAACAATTCAAAGAAGGTAAATAAAAAGGCAAAAACAAAGGACAATAAGAACAAGACTGATGTGGATAGCAAAGGAGTTTGCTTCCACTGCAATAAGCCTGGATACTGGAGAGGAAACTGTAAGTAGAATCTTACCGAGGCTAATCAGAAGAAGCTTAGTGAAGCTTCGGTTACAGATATATGTTTATTCATGATTAAAATAAATCTTTCTGTAAGTCAAGGTTTTACTTGGGTATTGGATACCGACTGTAGTTCTCACGTATGTAACCCAATACAGAGACTAAGCAGAAGTAGAAAGCTAAACAAAGAGTAAGTAATCTTACGTGCGGAGAATGGAGTAATGGTTGCTACATTAGCCGTAGGAACTTATAGTTTAGCGTTACCTACGAGCAAGTCTATTAAGTTAATAAGTTGTTATTATGTTCCAGTTCTCTTTAGAAACATTATTACTTCCGTTGTTGGACAAGGAAGGTTCTGGTATTATATTTAAAAATAATTGTCCAACTTATGTGAAAAGGTTTCAAAGATAAGTTTGGGACAAAATCTGACAAGTGCAGACTTGTGAGATATCCTAAAGTGAGTTTAGGGTATTATTACTATAATCCTACACGCTGCCTTCTTAGATAAAGGTGTTTATCATTGAAGGAGCTAGTGGGAGGGGTAATAGATCTTGAAGTAGTTCAAGAACCACAAAGCACTTTAAGTCGAACCGAGGAACCTGTAGATAGACCTATTGTACCACAACCGAATCGTAAATCTGGAAGAGTACCGAAGATACCTGGGAGGTATGGATTCATCATAGAGGATGATGATGAGGTACGCATCATAAAGGATGATGATCCAGTTATATACGATGAGGCTATGAGTAGAAGACACTCAGAGAAGTGGCAGATGGCCATGAAATCTGAAATGGACTCCATATATGAGAACCAAGTATAGACTCTGGTTACTCCACAAAAGGGCATAGTGCCTAGAATGTGAATATGGATCTTTAAGAGAAAGACTAGGGCAAATGGCAAGGTAGAGACCTATAAGACCAAACCTGTTTAAAAGGTTTTTCAAGTCAAGGAGTTGACTGTGATAAAATCTTATTACCGGTAATGCTCAAGTCCATTTGGATTTTGCTTATGATTGCAGCTTATTACGAAATCTGGCAAAATGGATGTGGAGACGTCCTTCCTCAATGAAGACTTGAGGAGAATGTTTGTATGATACAGCCAGAGGAATTTGTTTCAAAGGTTAAAGCAAATCATGTTTTAAGCTACAATGATTCAAAGATGGATTGAAGCAAGCTTCTCAAAGGTGGAACATTCATTTTGATGAGACAATCAAAAGAGTTTGATTTTATCAAAAACGGGAATGAATACAAAAGGGTCAGTGGGAGCGTTGTGACATTCTTGGTATTATATGTTGATATACTACTGACAAGGAATAACACACTAATGCTACAATCAGTAAAGATAAAATTGTCTAAACATTCCTCCATGAATGACTTGGGAGGAACATCCTATAAATTGGGGATACAAATCTATATAGATAGATTTGAAAGGATGCTCGTCTTGACCTAATTAATGTATATTCATTTGATGCTAAAGGCGTTTCGCATGACAAACTCCAAGAGAGGTCTCATGATGATGAGCCATGGAGTGTATCTCTCTAAAATTGTCTCCAATTGAAAGATAGATCGCATGAGTTACTATCATGTATGCAATGAATATACTAAGCTTGATGTTGATCGGTCATATTCTGGAGATGATCACTGTGAGATAGTGATAAACATCTTTAGGTACTTAACCGGTACTAAAGATGTTGTAGACACCCAAATTTTGCACTTCGTATACTAACCCTGATAGGAGGGCAAAATCGTCAATTGTCCCAGCCTACGAGAACAAAGGGTGGACAGAAGTACGAACACCTAGAGCCACCGCAACGACATGCGATCAAAGCCGACACGATAACGATCAAAGCGGAATGATATGACACGTTTCCCAGCAGTTCCCGGACTGCAAAATACAACCCTTTCAGCGGAAACCAACGGTATGACACGAGAATCGAGGTACGGTACAAAAATCGAGCAAATCAGCCCAGCCAACCGCGGATTTATCTGCGGCCAATGATTAAAATAAACTGAAGTGCGCGGCGGGCGGCTGAAGTGCGCGGCGGGCGCGGAGGAACCGAGGCCAGCCGCAGATCAATCTGCGGCCAGCCGCAGATCAATCTGCGGCCAGCCGCAGATTAATCTGCGGCTGCCTCTAATCAGCCTTTATCAGCACATTTCTTCATTTGGCATACAGAGAGTTACACAGCAGCGGAAGAAGAAAGAAAAGAGGAAGAACCAGCAGCAAATAGTAGCGAGAAAGGAGAGAAAAGAGAGAAAAAAGTGAGGATTTATACCCCTTTTGCTAGATTGTATCACATATAATTTCTACCATATTCAATATACGAGTTTATACGCATCGTGGTGTCATTTACAAGGTGAAAAAGAACCCTTTCTATAGCAGTTTTGTCATATCATTTTGTTAAGTTTTATCATTTGGGTCATATTAAATGTAGTTTTTCTTGCATATTATTGAGGTTACGAGGATTGAGGATTATTAGTGAGGGTTCCAACGAAACAAAATTCTTCCTAATGGTCCGATGATATCCATTTGGTGATTTTTTGTTCGTCATGGTAATGAATTAGGCGTAGTTTATTTAAATTGCTATTTTAGGATATTTGTGAAGTGTTAGGCAATTCGGTATTGTTCATTGGTGTGTTATCCATTTTGTGGGTATGTAGTAGTTTTGGATGTGAGCCTAGGAACGCGACCCCGTGGTCCAAATCCGATGATGGACATTTTTGGGTGTATGTATTAGGGACGATGTACCCTTGATTGTAAATATGTAATTGTCGAGCTTTAAAACGATATCAAGTTGAAAGTCGGGTTTAAGGCCCCGTGATAGTGAAATATGCGATTGTGGGCGTTTGGGGTTATTTTGATGGCTTACATGCCCATGAATAACCCCAACGCATTTTAATGCTTGATTTGATTTATGACACAAAAATTGATTTCAAAGCTAAACAATGAGATTTTCATAAAATCAATCAAATTAGGTTATTAGCACCATAAGGCTTAAAATTGGAAGTGCTAATGAATGTCGATTCCTATCTAAACGAGAAGGCTAAACAAAGATCGTTTTCAGACCTCACAAAAAATGGTTTTATAAAATGAATAACGTTTTATTAAATCTTTGTGCTTAGGGTTAAAGAGATCCTAGAAATTGCCCGTCATTTTATTTACAAAAGCAATGTATAGGTCTCGATTCCTATTTTGACGAAGGTTTAAAAAACTCTTGTTTTGCCAAAACGGCACCTAATGAAAAAATCTCACGGCTTTTGATAATTAAAATCAAACCTTTCTCATAATAATAAAGCTTTCTCGTGTAAACCGGAAGACATTCTAAGGCATTCCCAAACCAAAACACGACTTTCCAAAAAACCAAATAGTCCTTTCATACAAACTCACCATAACATTCACATAGGCACACACGCGCGCACATACACATTTTAAGAATTAAAGGATAGGAAAAGCATCAAGATTGTGGTAACCGTGTTTTCACGGAAGTCGGGGGGTGCCTAACACCTTCCCATCGCTTAAGCAAGCCCCCGAACTATATGAATCTCAGTTTGCAGACCAATTAATTCGGAGTCACACATGAGCCAGCGATCTACGAAAATGAAACTCGGATGAGTTGGTACATCCATTTTAAATATACCAACTGGCGACTCTGGTCAATTGGCTCATCATAAAAAATGATCTTTCAAAACTCCGTCGACATTCATGCCGACCTTTTCCAAAAAAGCATCTAATAAAAAGGCAAAAATTGGAAAGGGTAATAATCACCACAAAAGCGATCCTCCCGGCGTCGACAGCTAGCGACTCTGCTGGGGACTCTTAGAGGGCTTAAGCCGCGTTCAAATCTTGATGTTGTCCTATCCTTTAAAATTTTATAAATGCGTGTGTACGTGCGATATTTTGACAGGTTTTACTTGTGGTTGTGTGAATGTGTGTTTTGTCCAATGAATGAATGATTGAATGGAATTGCTTTACTTTAAAGTAATCATTTGCATACAGTGAGGATGATGAATGTGAATGTATGTTGAGAGTGTACCTCCTCCTGAGTCAAACCTGCCGGTTGCTTATTACTGGACTCGAAGGGGCTGCTCCCCGGAGATGGCTCAGGAAACGCACCACCCAGATCCACTCCAATCGAAAGGACTCAGACAAGTAGATTGCGAAGATTTGGGGACCTTCATGCCGAAAAGCCGCGAGAGTAACCTTAGGATAGGTTAGCCTCAGATTAACCCAACGCAAGGAAAGTCTCTTCATGCCCTTTTACGTTTACGCGTGTAATTGTCATAGTCCCATTCAATACTTTTACATATACCTTCCCTGTTGTCAAAAGAAAGTACTGACCTCTATGTTTTGCAGGGAATAGTTGGGAAAGCATAATAATTCGTGTCTATCAATTATTATTGCAATAAGGGACTGCTAACATTTTGTTTTGCAGGGAAAGATTAAAAAATCCAAAAACACAAAAGTTACAGCTTTAGCATGCATCCACATCTTTCATTTCCCAAAGATTAAACTCCAAACCGTTTTTTTCTGTAGGATTGCTCCTCAAACGCGTTCGCAATCTAAGAAGGCCCAAGTTTCTACATCTGAAATGGCTGATATTCCACCTACTAATCCTGGTTCCATATCTCGGGAGGAATTCGATGATTTTAAAAAACAGATGTTAGAAATGGCCACGATGCTGAAAGAGCAGTTGCTACCTAAGCAGGATCCGCCAAGCAAGGATCCGCCTAAAGATGATCAACCCCAGCCTAAGGGCGAGCCAGTCATCCCAAAGGCCATTCCTACACCTAACAGGACAGTGATCACTATCCCAGAGGAGGGAGACACTGATGACCTTCGAAAGAAAATGAAGCAGATGGAGGAGACTATCCAGTCTCTGAAAGGCATAGGTTCCCTGGGCAGGGTCAATTATTCAGACCTGTGTGTCTTTCAAGGAACCAGGTATCCGAAGAAGTTCAAGATCCCCGAATTTGAGAAATATAATGGGAAGGGAGACCCTTATACACACCTGAAGATATACATTGGGGAACTTGGGTCTTATGCAGAGGACGAAGGACTGAGGATGCAGTTATTTCAAAAGAGCCTAACAGGAGAAGCAAGAACTTGGTATGCCCGCCTTGATAACGCTCGGATCCACAACTGGGAGGAGTTGGCCCATAATTTCTTGACACAATACAGCTTCCAGGTACAGATGGCCCCTAACAGATATCAGATGATAAAAGAGGCAGTGGAGGGGTATGGCTGCACAGGTAAATCCCCCAATGAGCGAGGCGGAGATGGTAATGACCTTTGTGGATATTCAGGAGGCGCCCTATTATGAGCGAGTGATAGCGGGGATTGGAAGACCTTTTGCTGAAATGATAAAGCATGGAGAAATGGTTGACATGGGGTTAAAGTCAGGCAAGATCCGGGACTTCACAGCTCTAGAGGCAGTTGCGGAGCAAATCCAGAGTGGAAACTATGGTAGTACTTCCCGCAGGACCCAAAAGAAAAGGGAGGAGGATGTTTCCCTCATCCTGCAGGGATCATCTAGGAAGGTGGAGGATAGCCCTCCAGTGCAAATATAGAGAATAATGCCACCCCGACAATCTAATTTCCATAATCAAAGGACGGACGGACGAAGAAGGTTTGAGGCCACAAAGGACCGGGTGTTCACCCCACTTAGGGATCCTCTTGAATAGATTCTGGCAGTCTTAATAGCACAGAGAAAGATAGTCGATTTGGCACCCCCGATTGACCCAAAAGGGAGAAGATTTGACCCGAATAAGAAGTGTGCCTACCATTCGGGTTCCCCTGGTCATGATACTCAGGAATGCTGGACGCTGAAGCACAAGATTTAGAACATGATCGATAGCGGGGAGATCGTGGTGGAGCAACCAGAGTCACCAAATGTTAAAGTCAATCCTCTGCCTAAGCATGATGGGGAAGGGGTCAATGTGGTGGAAGCCAGCGAAGCCGGAGGACCACCAAGGTTGAATTATATAAAGAGAATTGACGAGATGATTGGCATGACAAGTGATCAGGAGAATATACGGGGGACACCGATTAGGTTGGCGGGTCTGAGCAGGAGAATCACCGAGGGGCCTATCAGGTTAATGGCTCCGAAACCTCTCACTATTGTAGCGAGGCCACAAATCCCCATTAGCAGTCTGAAAACAGTACCGTGGAATTACGGGGGAGTATCAGAGGAGGCGGCCAGTTGTGCTTCAGTAACATCAAAGGGGAATCCTTTATATCTTCCAAGACGAGTCCTTGAGAGCAAAGAGGTGAGGAGCGAAAAGATATCCGAGGAGAAAGTTGTGGAATTCTTAAGGAAGATGAATCATCCAGAAGCGAGGGGGATCAAGGTACTGAGCGAGGAATCGACCCTGACATCGATCATGGATTTGGTATTATCATCTGACGATCACTGCAGAATTCTGGCCAAAGTCATGGAAGAGGCACACATTCCCAAGGTGATTAGCAAAGAAGGGTTCGGCCATCTAGTGGACCATCTGTTAGAAAACAATGTAATATCGTTCACAAATGATGATATCCCCAAAGAAGGAAGGGGGCATCCGTTGCATATTGCGGTAATCTCATCAGGATATGTTATGAATGGGGTGCTAATTGATGGGGGATCAACATTGAATATCTGTCCATTTAGTACATTGGAAAAAATAAACGTCAATCCCAAGCGTCTTCGGGCCAGTTATGTGGTGGTACGAGCCTTTGACGGATCCCGGAAGGATACGATGGGGGAGATAGAATTGCCTGTGGAAATAGGGCCTTGTACTTTCGATATTTCATTCCAAGTCCTGGATATCGCGGCAAGTTATAACATGTTATTGGGAAGGCCGTGGATACACATGGTCGGGGCAGTTCCCTCTACGCTACACCAGCAAATTAAGTTTATCATCGACGGGAACCTGGTGACGATGTCTGCGGAGCATAATGACCCTTCTCCTTACAAGAATGGTCTGCTGGTGATTAATTTGGACGAGACGGTGGTGCCCGCCAGTTTTCAGGCACTGGAAATCAATACTCCCCACTACAGATGTCTGGGGGCTCCAGCCGTGAAACCTAAGGTCTCTCCTGAACTTACCTTTGTTGCTAGAGAAATGATGAAGATGAAGTTTCGACCTGGGCAAGGGTTGGGAAAAAATAGTCAAGGAATTACTAAGCCTATTCAACTGCCCAATCAGATAGGCAAGGTGGGGTTGGGATATTATGGAGGCATAGCACGGAAACACTCACATGGGGAGACCCCAACTCGACTGGCCGAAAGTCTGATGCCGAAAGTCAACGATGAACAAGGTACTGGCAAGCCTATGTCTGGAACAGGAGGTGAAAATTTGACCCCCACGAATGATGAGTCGGCCAGAAGGGAGAGTTTCCTGCAGGAGGTCATGCAACAATTTGAAACCAAATGTTATATCCCTGGACAGTCAGTTAACAGTGGAAAAGGGAAGGATGTTACCACGCCATCAGGAGCCCAACCGAGTGTGCCTATCATCAATTGGGTGGGGCTGACTATTCCTGGGGATGTTATGAAGAATAACTAATGCGATGTGGCTGTAGTCATCGAGGAAGTTTCCGATGCGGAGCCGCCTTTCATCTGTCGCATTCCGGCCGATCTGACCACCGACAACTGGATGATGGAGCCAGTAATATCTAAACGAGGGTAAAATATGGCATCAGGGTGGTACACCCCGGATGGTGGGTGATGAATGGATACCAGTTTTCGTCCTTTATTTTAAATTTTGCATGGTTATGTTATTTTGTCATGTTATTGTAAAGATGATCATTGCGGGAAAATGACTTATATATATGACAAATATTTTTGTTTCATGTCAGGTGTACCGATTTGAGTATTGTTTGCCTAACAAACGATGTTTCAAATTTGAAAGATGACTATGATTTTGATATTGAGCTGGATTTCGATTTAATGGGCATTGAGCAGGATAAGACAGATAATGACGACACACCTGACGAGATCAAAGGATGGGTCGAAGACAAACCCAAACCCAACTTAGACCAAACTATCACCATAAATATCGGGACCCCTGACAAACCCAAAGAGCTCAAGATAGGGACAGACCTGACCCCTAGCCAGAAAACAGAAATAACCGAGTTGTTAAGCCAGTATGAGGATGTTTTTGCCTGGTCTCATGAGGACATGATCGGATTGTCCACCGATATTGTGGTACACCGGTTGCCCATCAAGGAGGGTTTCAAGCCTGTCAAGCAGAAACTAAGAAAGCTAAAACCGGAGTGGAGCTTGAAGGTGAAGGAAGAAATCGTCAAACAATTCAAGGCTGGAATCATTATGGTGTCCACTTACCCGGAATGGCTGTCCAATATAGTCCTAGTGGTTAAACCCGGAGGGAGGGTGAGGGTATGTGTCGACTATAGAGACCTGAACAAGGCTAGTCTCAAGGACAACTTCCCAGTGCCTTTCATACACATCCTGGTGGATAACACAGCCCAGTACGAGATGTACTCTTTCGTTGATTTCTTTGCGGGGTTATCATCAGATAATGGTGGCGGAGGAAGACCGGGAAAAGACCGCTTTCATCACCCTTGGGGCACCTTTTGCTACAGACGATTAGCCTTCGGTCTCACAAATGCGGGGGCTACTTATCAGAGAGCCATGATGGCCCTGTTCCACGACATGATGCACAAGGAGATAGAGGTCTACGTGGATGACATTATCGTGAAATCGAAGGTAGAATCTGATCATATAACCCATCTCAAAAAGCTATTCGATCGGCTCAGAAAATATAATTTGAAGCTCAATCCGGCAAAGTGTGCTTTCGGGGTGCAGTCGGGCAAGCTCTTGGGATTCCTGGTTAGTAATCGGGGCATTGAGTTAGATCCGGCGAAGATTAAGGCCATTGTGGATATGCCGGCACCTCGCACAGAGAAGAAGATAAGAGGATTTTTGGGAAGGATAAACTTCATCAGCCGATTCATATCCCACTTGACAACTTCATGCGAGCCGATTTTTAAACTGTTAAGGAAAGATGTCTCCCAAGAGTGGAATAAGCAATGCTAGAAAGCCTTTCAGACCATTAAGAGACAGCTGACAGAAGCACCAGTGTTGGTACCCCCGAAGGATGGGATCCCTCTATTTATGTATATATCGGTCAATGCCATTGCGATGGGATGTATGCTGGGACAGAAGAATGAATCAGGCAAAGAGCAGGCCATCTATTACCTCAGCAAGAGATTTAGCCGATGTGAACAGAATTACACCCCCATCGAAAGGACCTGCTGTGCTTTGGCATGGGCTGCAATGAGATTACAACACTATCTCCATGGGCACACTACGTACCTGATATCGAGAATGGATCCCTTGAAGTATATCTTTGAAAGGCCCATGCTGAACTATCGATTGTCAAGGTGGTAGTTAATCTTACAGCAGTTTGACATCGTATATGTGACTCAGAAAGCCATGAAAGGGCAGGGAATTGCAGATCAGTTGTTAGAAATGCCAGCCGGGGGGATGGAGCCTTTAGAAACTCCTTTGCCAGGCGAGGATGTATTCTGGATCTTACACACGAGATGTTATGACGAGGGGCAGTTCTGGAAGTTGTATTTTGATTGTGCCATGAATGCCGAAGGGGCAGGAGCCGGAGCAATCCTGGTCTCTATCACCGGAGAGCAATACCCCGTGGCCACTAAATTGCGGTTCAGTAATTCGAACAACACAACTGAGTATGAGGGATGTATATTGGGACTCCATTTTGCCCGTGATATGGGAGTGAAGAGACTAGCGGTGTTCGGAGATTCGGGGCTGGTAATCAGACAGGCGATTGGGGTGTATAGCACTAAGGAGCTCCGGTTACTTCCATACCACTGATGTGTTATCCAATTGATGCGAGAGTTTGAAGATATCGCTTTCCGACATATCCCCCGGGGACGGAATGATTTTGCCGATGCATTGGCAACTCTGGCTTCCTTATTCCACATAATCAAAGGCAGGGATATCCCACAAATCGAAATAGCGGTACAGAATGCCCCGGCATACGAGGAACATGTGGCAGTATTATCGGAGGAGGTGGTCCTGCCGAAGCAGCCTTAGTATCACGACATAAGGGAGTATCTGAGGGATAGATCCATTCCTGACCAAGCAAGCCGAGCTGAGAGGTTGAGAATCCAAAAGATGGCAATGAAGTTTTATCTGAGCGGGGATTAATTATACAAGAGGGATGCCGGTTTGGGATTGTTGCGATGTGTAAATGAAACGCAGGCCCAAAAGATTATGGACGAAATACATGGGGGAGTATGTGGGCCACACATGAGTGGACCGATGCTGGCCAAAAAGATCTTGAGAACGGAGCATTACTAGTTAACACTGAAAGCCGACTGCGATGATCATGTCAAACGATGTTACCAATGCCAGGCGCACGGTAATGTAATCCACGCGCCTCCCAATGAGCTGCATTGTATGACCTCCCCTTGGCCATTCTCAATGTATAGTGTGGATGTAATCGGACCAGTGGAGCCCAAAGCAAGCAACGGACACCGATTTATCTTCGTCATGATCGATTACTTCACTAAATGAGTAGAAGCAGGCTCTTTCCCTAAAGTAACTCAGGAGATCATCGTTGGTTTCATCAGAAATAATGTCATTTGCCGATACGGGTAACCTGAGGTCTTACTCTCCGACAATGCCAAGAATTTGAACAATACCCTCATGAAGGAATTATGTGACCAGTTTAAGATCCGACACCTCAATTCTGTCATTTACCGTCCTAAGATGAATAGGGCAGTGGAGGCTGCAAATAAGAATATCAAGAAGATCATGGCGAGAATGTCTGCTAATCATCGAGGATGGCCAGATCTGCTACCTCTCACCCTGCTGGCGTACAGAACGTCGGTGCGTACATCTACAGGGGCAACCCCTTACGCTTTGGTATACGGAATGGAGGTTGTTCTGCCAGTTGAGGTTGAGATGGCGTCCCTCAGAATCTTGATTGATGCTCAGATAAACGAGGAGGGTTGGATGCAAGGTCAATACGACCAATTAGCCCTAATTAATGAAAAAAGGGTGGCTGCTGTTTTGCACGGTCAGTTATATCAGCAAAGAATCTCTCGATCGTACGACAAAAAGATAAGACCTCGGAAGTTCAAGGAAAATGACCTAGTGCTAAAGAGGGTCATGCCTTGTCAAGACGAAGCCAAAGGGAAGTTTGCCCCGAACTGGGAAGGACCTTTTGTGATTAAGAAAATGCTGTCCGGAGGAGCCCTCATGTTGCAAGAGATGGATGGTGAGGTGTTTCCACAGCCCATCAATTCTGACTCGGTGAAGCGGTTCTACGCTTGAAAAAAAAAATCATCATCATTTTCTCCTCTTTTTTTGAACAACGAACTACGTAGGACCTGATTTCCCGACCTGTGGGAGTACGTAGGCAGCCATTATGGCACGGTCCATTTTTCTTTACAAAATAATACTTTCTCTAACCAAAACCAATTCCCAACAGCCAGAAAAACCTTCCTATACCCTCGAAACCTTTCCGAAGCCAGCCACCTAGTCAGCTTCATCTCAAATGACATAACCCTAACCCAACCAAACAGTTAGCCAAAATCTAAGACTCGGTCCGATGAAATCAACAGGGTGTGCGGCAATATCTGTCAAATCTCCGTCAAGACTTGAGAAGAGAAAGAAGGCGAAATATCAAAATCATGGTTAGCTGGATAAAATGAGGATCCAGTGAAAGGCAACGATACGAAAAAAAGGAAAAATGACTATATTTAAATGTATGTCTATATATATAAGTCATTTTGTTACAAGATTTCTCTTTCAATAACCGATGAAACTGACATAGTCTATGCAGGAAATAAAATGATCTACAAATCTGAAACTAACTGAAGTAGGATGGATAAGGTGGTGGATAGATCTGAAGCATCGGTATCCCCTGCGATCTGCTGTCCCATCATGGCAATGCGATCCAATAAAGCAGTGGCTCGGCTGACAGTCTCAGAGTGAGCATCTATAATTGCCCTAGTCTGCAATACAATGGCGTCTCTGTCAGCAAGGGCAGCATCTCTGGCCTGAATGGCAGCATCTCTCTCAACAAGAGCAGCATCCCTCTCGGCCTCCATAGTAATCAAGGCCAGACGGATCCGGCTATCCTCAGTAACCCGACTAGGGGCAGAATCAGCTGAGATGGAATGAGGAGTCTGGGCGGGAGTGGAGAAGCCTTCAAAATCACATCTGGATATCGTCTCTGTAGACTCAGGAGGAATAAATACCTTTGGGGTGGTATCATCTGTGAAAATTACTTGAGAGTCATCAGATACTCCAGTCTGACTCGAGCCAGAAATAGGGATGAAATCCAAGGTGGGCACATGAGTCGAGAAGCTCATGAAGGAGCAATAACCCGAATAGATCAAGATATGAAAGGGCTCCTCAATAGCCGATAAGAATTCTATCCAGGAAGCCGCATCAATACAGTTCACGGGACGGAATGAAAATTACATGGCTATGTCGTGGTTGAAGCAAAACCCATGGCGACAGAAATGACCGATGGGGCTGAGATGGCTCATAAACCATACATACAACAAAACAGAGCTCCCTCTGAATACTCTGCCTCGAAAAGACTGACAATATGAGGCTGACATGTAGGTATCTGCTAGTATCATGGGAATAATGGTGTGATCCTCTTGAAGGGCTCTAGTGGCCGCAATAACTCGCATATCCAACAGATCGGGTATAGCTGGCAGATACAAAACTGAGATAACACAAGCCATCAAAACATCTACTCTCAAAGCGCCCCAGCGCTCCTCAGATACGGAAAAATCACCAGAGAATAGATGAAAACTGTCGGGTGAACCGAATCGGTCAATCAAGAAATGAAGGGGAACTAGATGGTCTGATGTGATCACCGATAACAGGACTGTCCTCTGCAAACCAGTAAAAGTCAAGAATTGACGGCGCTTGGAACCAGCTGTGACCCTGGCACAAGGACCATCCAAAGACAAGCCGGTAAAGCGAGCATACTCCTCGAGAGTGGGGGTCAGCTCCACTGTCCCTAATCTGAACACCTAACGGGCAGGGGTCCAATAGCTTAGAATACCTTCCACAAAGCCCGCCGACACCTGAAAGGATAACAAGGACCAGGAATGTCCCAGAAGACCATCTGCAGTAACCCTGTCGCCCCGCGACAAACTGTCCAACCAGTAGAAAAGCCTGCCAACCAACCCTGTGGGAGGACTGAGATCCAAACGTACAACGGCATCTGATGACGACATCTGTGAAAAATAGTATCAAAAAGACTGTGCAGGGGTCATTATCCATCCATGAATAAAAAAGCATGCATCATATAGTTAATAATAAGGCAATTGAACTGTCATAATGATAAAACTGTGCATAAATAAACAAATGAGTTCAATACATAGTGCATGAAATGAAAAGAAGCTAAACAGGTTCAGGTACAAAAGGCCCTATCCTATCATGATCTAATCAAAGGTGATGTCATCTATGAAGTCGGGATCCTCGAACTGATCCCCTGGAGTCGTCGAAGTCGAAGCCCCGAAGTTCATATCAGGGATATATGGCTGCATGGGGGCATCAGATGAGCTCGGGCCTGTGTCAAAACCCGCACTGTCAGGATCATATGCGTAGGCATCCTCTGGGGTCCGGCCTAACACCCGAAGGTATAAGGATAGCTGGTCCACCTGACGGGTCAGAGTTGCAATCTGCTCAGCATGGGTGGGACTCCGAACGCAGGCGGCCCAATCAGTCATCATCACCGAGCTAGGGACCATATCTCCGAGGAAGAATGTGGCCCGAGTCTGAGGACCGATAGTGCGGGGCACCCACCAGGTACGAAAAGCCTCGCTCGTGCTGGGACCTGAAGAAAGTGTCCGGCCATCCTCCCCCGCGAGCATAATCTCTGAGGGCTGAGAGTCCAACGGCCAGGATGTAGTGAAGGGAAGGGAGTGCGGAATGCGGATCTCTCCAGTAACGCATCTGAATGCGCGCTCTCCCAAATACATCACCCATCCCCTAACACTCTGCAAAGTAAGGCGGTGGGTGGAAAGTGCGAACTCTGGGCCGGAGGGATATCCATCTGTAAATCCCACGGTCAGATGCTCAGAAAGATAGGGAACCCAAACGACCTCAGCGGCGGTGATTAGCTCCAGCTGAATGCGACAGTGTGTGAAGCTGCCAGATACCGGGACCTCCTCCAAAGTACTATGGTGCCATCGCCGACCCCGGGGATAGGTATCCAAGCCGAGAGTCGTGACAGGCCTCAAGCATGGGAGTCGCTCGTAGGCCCAGAACTGTGACCAGAAACAAGAAACGGCCTGAGTGACCGGCAAATGCAGAAAAGAGAAATGAAATGATAGGAGGTGCAGTAAGAAAAAGAGGCTTACTAGCAGAAAGGGGTAAAACCCCGCTGGAGTGTCTGTCTGTCCCTCCGAACGAAGACGAAGACCGTGGAGGAAGTAGGCAAAAGTGAAGGACCCCCAATCATAGTCACCGATCCGGTCTACATCCCTGACAGCTCCGACGACACTGAAATGAATGGTAGAGGAGTTGTTCCCTAGGAAACAACCCCTCATAATGGTCAGGAACAGACGCCGGAGCAGAATATCACGAGTGGCTCGATCTGCAGGGAAGGGCGTCGCATATATGCCTCCAACAGCGTCAACAGCCAAAGCTCCAGACCGAATGCTGCGGGCCTTGAAGACCCGGTCCTCGATAGCGAAACCCAATAAAGCTCGGACCTCCGCTGGAGTGATGTCTAGATCCAAAGGGACACGGACTCCGGTAAACTCAATACCGGTGATGTACCTCTAATCCCAAGGAGTCAGCACAACCTCGCAGTCTAGAAGATGAAGGGACTGGGTCTGGTGGAACCATCGCTCAGACAAAGCCCTCATATAACCCCAGGGGCACTGACGGGGAATGATGGTGAAGAAAGAGCGGAAACCCCAGGAGTCCACCACCGTGCGGTAATCGGTGTGCAAGGCTGTGTAGAGGGAGTAGATGTTAAACCAGTTACCCATCGGCTGAGTGAACTCGGGCACCTGTGACAAACACTAACGGATCAGTCCAGATATGAGCAGAGATCGTGAGGGGATTCAGAGGAGTAATGAATATACCTCATTAGCAACAAGAGATGCTGAAGGGTGACGACTGAGATCCCGACCCAATAGATCGGGTACCTGTACAGAGGCGCCAGGTAGAACGCGACGAGTAGATGGAGCCGGTGTGCTGGAGGACGGCCCCTCTGCCTCAATATCTGGAAAAACGGCCTCGTCAACCTCAGGATGGTCAGGCCGAACGACAGCCTCCGCCAGTCGGCGAGCCTGGCGAGTCCGAGGCAAAACCGGGGCAGGTGCAGCCCTACGGCGGCGAACACCCGAAGCACGAGATGCAGTGGAGCTGCTGGGAACGTCAGGATCCATAGCTGGAACGACACAGTCAAAGGGGGAGGTACATTATATTTTGAATTGTGTCACGAAATATTTTATCTACCTATCTTCATCACAGAAATTAATGCAGCATGATGCATGGTTACCATATATGCATAAATTAGATTTTAGTGCGACGCAAAAAAAAAAAATCGGCCGAGTTTCGTCTATAAAATGAGCATCCCATGCACAAACGAGCATGTTTTCAATTAACCCAAGCCATAACAGATCAAAATTGCATTTTATACGGTTAATTACGACATTAAAATGACCATAATGCATGCTTTCATTCAAAAACGACAAATATGTATGACCCGCATCATGAACACAAAATATGACTCGCACAGTTGAGACATAACATATACATGCAATGATACATAGCATAGCATTTCAAAGCATACATTTCTATCTCTAAACATGCAAAATAGCCAAATGTATAGCGAAACATTGACGAAATGAGAAAACAATCGGTCAAAATGTTACCTGTAGCGTGTAGATCAATCTAACCGGAGCGGTTTTTGCGAGAAGGTTAGAAAAGTCGGCAAAAGGGACGTGCAAAGGCGAAAAATCGCGAAAACCAATGTGGGGTACGGGTTAAAAATGACAGATCTGGGAAGGGGTGAGCCGCTTATAATATCCGATCTTGGCCGCAGATCAATCTGCAGCTGGGCGCAGATCCATCTGCGGCTGGGCCCTGTTTCCCTCCTTTATCCTCCTGTGCAAAATTGATCCAATTCAAATCCATTTGACTTAAAATACGAGGTTTCAACCAATCGGGTATGCAACATAACTAATCAATCAACCGGATACAAGACCTGGTGCCGACAAGACGATTAACCGGAGACGAAACCCGGTACAGACGAGTCGACCAATCGGAGACGAGAACCGATACAGTCGAGTCAATCAACCGGAGACGAGACCCGGTGCCAACTATACGATTAACCGGAGACGAAACTCGGTGCAGACGAGTCGACCAATCGGAGACGAGAACCGATACAGTCGAATCAATCAACTGGATACGAGACCCGGTGCCGACAAGACGATTGGCCGGAGACGAAACCCGGTGCAGACGAATCGACCAATCGGAGACGAGAACCGATACAGTCGAATCAATCAACCGAGTACGAGACCCGATGCCGACAAGACGATTGATCGGAGACAAAACCCGGTGCAGACAAGTCGACCAATCGGAGATGAGAACCGATATAGTCGAATCAATCAACCGGATACGAGACCCGGTGCCGACAAACCAATCAACCGGAGACGAGACCCAGTGCCGATGAGACGATTGACCGGATACGAGACCCGGTGTAGACGAGTCGACCAATTGGAGATGAGAACCGATACAGACAAATCAATCAACCGGAGACGAGACCCGGTGCCGACGAGACGATTGACCGGATACGAGACCCAGTGCAGACGAGTCGACCAATCGGAGACGAGAACCGATACAGACGAAACGATCAACCGGATACGAGACCCGGTGCTGACGAGACGATCCACCAGAGATGAAACCTGGTGCCGACGAATCGATCCACCGGAAACGAGACCCGGTGTTGACAAGACGATCCACCGGAGATTGATCTGCGACCAATGATTAAAATAAACTGAAGTGCGCGGCGGGCGGCTGAAGTGCGCGGCGGGCGCGGAGGAACCGAGGCCAGCCGCAGATCAATCTGCGGCCAGCCGCAGATCCATCTGCGGCTGCCTCTAATCAGCCTTTATCAGCACATTTCTTCATTTGGCATACAGAGAGTTACACAGCAGCGGAAGAAGAAAGAAAAGAGGAAGAACCAGCAGCAAATAGTAGCGAGAAAGGAGAGAAAAGAGAGAAAAAAAGTGAGGATTTATACCCCTTTTGCTAGATTGTATCACATATAATTTCTACCATATTCAATATACGAGTTTATACGCATCGTGGTGTCATTTGCAAGGTGAAAAAGAACCCTTTCTATAGCAGTTTTGTCATATCATTTTGTTAAGTTTTATCATTTGGGCCATATTAAATGTAGTTTTTCTTGTATATTATTGAGGTTACGAGGATTGAGGATTATTAGTGAGGGTTCCAACGGAACAAAATTCTTCCTAATGGTCCGATGATATCCATTTGGTGATTTTTTGTTCACCATGGTAATGAATTAGGCGTAGTATATTTAAATTGCTATTTTAGGATATTGTGAAGTGTTAGGCAATTCGGTATTGTTCATTGGTGTGTTATCCATTTTGTGGGTGTGTAGTAGTTTTGGATGTAAGCCTAGGAACGCGACCCCGTGGTTCAAATCCGATGATGGACATTTTTTGGTGTATGTATTAGGGACGATGTACCCTTTATTGTAAATATGTAATTGTCGGGCCTTAAAACGATATCAAGTTGAAAGTTGGGTTTAAGGCCCCGTGATAGTGAAATATGCGATTGTGGGCGTTTGGGGTTATTTTGATGGCTCACATGCCCATGAATAGCCCCAACGCATTTTAATGCTTGATTTGATTTATGACACAAAAATTGATTTCAAAGCTAAACGATGAGATTTTCATAAAATCAATCAAATTAGGTTATTAGCACCACGAGGCTTAAAATTGGAAGTGCTAATGAATGTCGATTCCTATCTAAACGAGAAGGCTAAAGAAAGATCGTTTTCAGACCTCACAAAAAAGGGTTTTATAAAATGAATAACGTTTTATTAAATCTTTGTGCATAGGGTTAAAGAGATCCTAGAAATTTCCCGTCATTTTATTTACGAAAGCAATGTATAGGTCTCGATTCCTATTTTGACGAAGGTTTAAAAAACTCTTGTTTTGCCAAAACGGCACCTAATGAAAAAATCTCACGGCTTTTAATAATTAAAATCAAACCTTTCTCATAATAATAATAAAGCTTTCTCGTGTAAACCGGAAGACATTCTAAGGCATTCCCAAACCAAAACACGACTTTCCAAAAAACCAAATAGTCCTTTCATACAAACTCACCACAACACTCACATAGGCACACACGCGCGCACATGCACATTTTAAGAATTAAAGGATAGGAAAAGCATCAAGATTGCGGTAACCGTGTTTTCACGGAAGTCGGGGGGTGCCTAACACCTTCCCCTCGCTTAAGCAAGCCCCCGAACTCTATGATTCTCGATTTGCAGACCAATTAATTCGAAGTCACACATGAGCCAGCGATCTACGAAAATGAAACTCGGATAAGTTGGTACATTCATTTCAAATATACCAACTGGCGACTCTGGTCAATTGGCTCATCATAAAAAACGATCTTTCAAAACCCCGTCGACATTCATGTCGACCTTTTCTAAAAAAGCATCTAATAAAAAGGCAAAAATTAGAAAGGGTAATAATCACCACAGAAGCGATCCTCCCGGCGTCGACAGATGTGATCATGATTCATGGTAGGTCTGAATAAAAACTAGAGGGCTTAACAGACTCAAGTTTTTCAGACTGACCAAGACGATAATAAATCCACTTTAAAGTAAATCGTTACCTTGAATGGTGGTGCAGTAAATTGGAAAGATTCCAAACAGCAAAGAGTTGTTGGTTTAGTGATAAAGATAAAGTATATAGCTGTAAATGAAGCTGCAAGTTGATTGTTTAGATGAAAAGTTTATTACAGAATTAGGAATAGTTCCTAAGTCTCATCTTGGATTCAAACATGTGTTGCGGCACTTTCATTTGATTAGTGGAATCATTGAAAGAGGAGAAGTAACTATAGAGATAGTGGACTCTCAAGAACAACATTGCATATCCATTTACTAAAGCTTTATCCAAACAGCAGGATGATCGTCATTTAGAGAAGAAGGGTATTAGATACCATGACGATTGGCTTTAGTGCAAGTGGGAGATTGAAAGTAGTATGCACACAAGCCAATCATATTTGATTTGATGTAGCATATACTTTGTAATCTTATTCGGTTGTTAAAAGGCATTTTACATTATCTACATAGTGTTGTTATATTAAATGTGATAAACCCATAGTTTTGAGCAATGCTTTTAGAATCATGATGGTGATCATGCTAATGAGATCTAAATTCTAGATAGCTCACAAACTTAAATTGTTCCTAATCGATGGATTACTAAAAAGGGGATTAGTGAATCTAGATAGATTAGTACATACGTTGCTTGCTCTTATGAAGAGAATGATTGATCTCATAATCATTTGTGTGGAGACAATAAAGCAAGTATGTAGGTGCTATTTAGAGAATAAGTTCACTGAACTTGGCTCGCTAAGGAATAACTAATGGAGTTTTACTCGCCTGTCAATAGAAATTCCTCTAGTGATAGTAGTACAAGTGATCCTTGGACTTGAGATCATCATAGTATCTTGTGTATGATGAATTATACTTTGACATGTCCCTTAAGACCTTTAGGGTATATCAAAGGGTATGATTGGGTATAATAAATTATGCATGGAGATAGGTGAATGATCAACAAAGAATCTACCACTTCTAGTAAAAGGAGAGAATGTCCTATGTGATTCGATAAATGACGACTCAGAAGTCTTTGGCCAAAGCAGAATGAAATTAGAAAGGAGTTTCTAATTTGCATTATCAGAGTTGTGCATTTAAGAATCGAAATACATATAATTAAATAAAATAAGACTTGACAGTAATTCCATGTCTTATATTTAATTAGGACATTGTATGGTAGAAGGATTGAATTGTATGGTAACCATTCACTGAAAGGTTCTTTTGTGATTAATGTTGAAATCTATATTATCTGGAAAGTCGTTGATCGCTAAGGGGGCTTACCCTTATTGTAGAATAAATATTATTTATTTAAATGAATTAAATAGTTTAATTTATTTATTTAAATAAGATTAGAATTGTTCTAATTGATTTATTCACAACCGGTTTAATATGGAGAACCTAAAGGGTCACACCGCAAAAGGAAAATATTTATTTAAGAAGTAAATGACATAATTGTAATAATAAGTTAAGTGTATTTAATTTAGTCTATGGAGATAGAATAAATTAAATAGCTTAATATTTATTATTTAATATTTTAGAAATATTAAATATAAATTAATAAGAGGAGTCTTATTATTATTATTACTATTATTTAATTCCTAATAGGGATTGAGAATTAATTAATAGAAGTACTCTCACATGAATTCCTAATTGGATTAGAAGTTTAATTTAATTAAAGGAGTTTAATTAGAATAGAAATCCTAATCCTAAATAGTTTAGGGAAGGGTTTTCTTACATCTATAAATAAGAGAAGTCTTATCATAGATTAGGGTTACACACTCTTGCATAAGAATTGTAGAGAGTACTTACAATTTCTATAGAGATAGAAACTAGGGTTTTGCCAACACCCATCTTCTTGAACAAGTATTATTCCTTGGTGGATCACCTCTAGAGGCCAAACACTTGAGTGGCTAACGTTGATCAAAGGAAGGAATTTAATCAATAGAATTCAAGGAGAACGCGAAGGAATTGGAGGTGAACTTGTACTTGAGGAAGCTAGAATTCTACAAGGGTATAATTCTTATTCTCCATCTCTTTCATTTAATTAATAATTGTGCATAAAGAAAGATCATGGTGATGGTTTGTATAAAATTTTAAAATCTGATTTTATCGCGCTTCCGCTTTATTAATGTAATTTGATTGCATGTTCGCGTTATACAAACCTAACATGAAAGGCATAGATCAAAGTGAAGCATGAAGATTAAATATTTTAGTTGAAGTTATTACTTGAATTATGTTAAGTTTTGTGATAAATGTATTTACGTTAAGTTGTAAAGTTTGTATTGAGGTGTAAATGTTTATAATAAGTTCGATAGGGTGAATTATAATATTAACATGATTCTAAGATATTAGATATAAATGTTGAGAATTTTGGGATCGAGAATGATTTGTAATAGAAAAATTTGAATTATTCCGCATTTTTATTAAGTTTAACATTGAACAAAGTTGTACAGTCAGAATGAGGATGTATTGATAACGACCGACGTTAAGAGTTGAATTGTATAAATTTATGGGTCGTTACAGTTGGTATCAGAGCTGATAGGTTAGAAACTTTAGGTACGAGTACCTTAGGCTATAACCTTAGAGAAAAGATGTGAAGATGATAGAGTTTAAAGAATAATAAGTTAAGTATGAGTAAGGTAAAATCGTACTCTTTAATGGTTGATATATGGTATATGGGCTAAACAATTCCTTCAGAGAGCGGAGGTTGATCGAACTAGCAACCGATCTAGCTCACTATGCAAGACAGTGTAGACGAGACGGGAACTAGTTTGTTGGTTGTTTGTGGGAAACCACTCAGGTGCTATACTGAACACTATTAGAGACTCGAGGTGTACCGAGTATAGAATTATGGATGCGTATGATTAAGAAGTGATTCTCTTCGTATAGGTGAATGTATGAGATGAGTTAAGTCCTAGAAACGTTACAAGGAGAAGATGTGAATGACGCGAAGTAAACTCGAATAAAATAGTGGACGATATGAATGAAGTTAGAGATTCTTAAAGGAAGAATTGATATATATATATATATAAAGAAGAAGATTTAAAGAAGAATCTTGAAGAGTTATGAAAGATGAGAACCAGGAGTTACCTGACTCCAGTAATAAAGATAGTGTTAATAAATAGACGATGTCTAGAAGATGAGAATGATATTAATGATAAGGATGAACTCAAATAGAGTTTAGAGAATTCATATGAGACAAGATTATGATAAAATGATTTGGTTCAAAGAAGAACTTGAAGAGCTAAAAGATCAGGGAACACCTGAGTTGAGTAATCATAAGACAATGTGACTAAAGAATCGTAAAAAGAGTTGATGATAGAATGAGACGACGTGATCTGCTAAAGTTGTAAAAGGGTCAGAGGATCTGAAATGATTAAATAGTTGTAGCATGATGCTATAAAGAGATGGTACTATGAAATAGTACGAGATAAACTCACGAGGAGTTATAGATGATGGAATACGAGAAATTCGTATCAAACAAAGAGTTAAGTTAAAAGCAAGATGAAATTAGGTGGGATTTCAATTGAGGACTCATGTTAGTGGCTGAGTTGTACAATTCCTGCTATGGGACGGGAATTTATGCTTGGTTTGAAAACTACTTAGCTTCCTATATTAATATAGTGGTTGAGTTGAACAAATCCTGGTATGGGACAGAATTTGTCCGTGGTTTAACAACCGCTCAGCTTCCTATATTGATTAGTGATTGAGTTGGTTCGACAACCACTTAGCTTCCTATATTGATAATCATTGAAATATTGGTGTCGCACTATCGATATATACATGACGGGAAGGTGATTCTTTTCTCATATTTATATTTGATAGTTAGAGAATATTTAAGATTAGGTACGGTTCTTCAAACTTGTACTTATGGTAGGATCGTGACTCATAATCGTATGGTGGAACCCCTCAGCGAATGGACAATTTTGGTCTGACTAGGATAAGTTCCTAAAACCATATGATTATGGTAAGTTCCTGAACTTCTAAAGTGTGGTAAGTTTGATGAACTACATTGGGTATAGAAACGTTATGGAATAGAGAGCATTGATGATATTGAAGAATGATAGGATGATTTATTAATGGAGCAATGGCGTAAAGATTGAAGTTGATGGAGAGAAAATGGATATTCCTAATCTTCTAGCTATGCTAGATTTTCGAAATTCATTGACATCGTGCTGAAATTCGTAATTTTGAATTCTCAAAAATATATTGGGTCAATGTTTGAGCCAATGAGTTTTAAAGAGGTGCTATTATTTGTACGTCTATGCTAATTGTTTCAGCTAGACAAAAATGATTTGAAATTATCAAAATGTATTTTGAACGATGGAGTCATCAATGCAACTGAACCTAGTGTTGGATGTGATCGAAGGATCGTCAGCCCACTATGGTATGATGTAGTATGACAAAGTCCTAAAATGACAGCATCCTCAACGTACTATTAAACGGTACGGTATCATGACGTCATAAAAGAATTTTATTTTTCTTTTAAGTTATGAAAAGATATGCCTATTGAGTTGGCTAAAAATATTTTGACTGTTGTCTGAATTGTTGTTCAAGGTCTAAGCTAATTGATTCGGTTAGACGACTATTGAAAGATATTTTACCAGATTCAAGCATTCCTTGAGAATTTATGCCAAACCAGATTGTTCTGGTACGGAATTTGTATTAAGTCTGAGGTGAACCAACCCTATAATGGGGGATACGCAATAGCGTTAATATGTATGTGCACAATACATAGTACAAAGGGCTGATCACCTGGAGTACGAGAAGAGATGGTCCATAGTCTTTTGACTGTTAAAGGTTACAATAGAAATATCTGTTAACCTAGGACAAGGTCCAAGTCTTTACAATTCCTCAGCAAGATATTGAAAGTTTTTGAATGAATCTTTTAAATTCCTAAGTTATTCATACTATTTCCCAATTATTGAATAATTGTGGAAGATTCTTATTCTTTTGAAAGCTGGAAGTGGAAAGAACATATTCCTTAAGAAGGGGTAAGTCGTAGAATACAACATGTGGTGATGAGTAAGTTAAACAAACTATAATAAATCCAAGAAAGAAATGAAATTCCAGAAAGGGAAGAGATAAATTTAGCTGATGATGAGTAATGATGAGAAATTTTTAAAAGAGGAAGATATAAAGAATGCGATGATCTTAGAAAGATCCTAAGAGAAAGAACTTGCTCATAGAACCCAATGAATAAGTTGAGATTAACGTAAAGTTCATTTTGATAGCTGGAAGGAACGAATATTAGTAAATCAAAATTTTGAGGACGAAATTCTTAGAAGAAGGGGTGAATGTGATATCCTGAATATTTATGCGATGCTAAATCAGGATATTAAATGTTTACGACGAGTATGATATGTGATAAGTGCGTTAAAGGATTAAAGAATATATAATACTCGAAGTGTTTCAAGTTTAAGTGAAGGTGATGAAATAAAACCTACACTAAAGTAATGTGTTAAGTTATTCAACGATAATTGTGAAAGAGATTGAGTGAAAACTGAGTAAGGGAGGTTTCGTTGATTCCGATGACGGAATCCTTATAAGGAGGGAAGGATGTGACAACCCAGATTTTCAAAAATTATTAAATAAGAATTTAATAAATAAAATTTTTATTACGGGATGTTTTGGGTTTAAATATGTGTATATATATGTGTTTTCATAATTGTGAAATATGTGATTTAATATGAAGAGAATTATATATTCGTGTGTTTGAGAAATGAGGTTTAATGGTAAATTAAACCATTGATGATAGTAAATGAAATTGTTACGAAAAAGATATTAATTGAATGTTATTAAGTTAAAATTATATTATGAAATAATATATTTTAATTATTATGCCTTGTTAGCAAAGAAATTATTATGGATTATATTTCATAATAATGTGAATAATTCACTTAATTAAAATGGTGAATTAATGTAAATATATATTTATTTTAATACAATAAATATTTGATAAAATTATTTAGGTATGATGATATTGAGTAGTTGATGATAAATAATTTTATCGTTGGTGCATATTTTTGTTACGCTAATAGAATGGTAATATTCTAATTTAATTAAATAATTAAATTAGAGGATTAATGTTTTATTGAATAAAATGTTTGATTTAATAAAATTATAGTTTGGCTAAATTGAATTATAATTTGGTCAGTAAAGTTTTAATTGAAATTATTAATAAGTTTAATTAGATTTATTAATATAATAAGTTTAATTAAAATTTCATAAGTGTGACAAAATATCATATAGTAAGAAGGAATATTAAAATAAAGAGAAAAGAGGATTTTTGAGTTGATGTCAAACAAGCCCTTGTGGCCTTTGGTTTTCTTAACTGATGAAATTCCTAACACGTTCTTTTCATCAGTTAGTTTCATAAGGCTAAAAACAGAGAACAGAGGAGAGAAAGAGAGAAATTGAGAAGGAAATTCTGAAAATCAAAGAAGAAGGAGAGCAGGCAAGCAATTTTTATCATGTGTCTAAATAATCTCAAGAAGGAATCAAAGGTAAAAACCTAGCTTTAGGTTCTTAATTTTCTATTCCTTGAATTTTATTTAAAATAGATTTTTGGTTGATGGTTTGATGAGATGTTGGCTATATATATTTATAAACATGTTTAATTGGTTATATAGTATTTATATATGATTTTGGAGTTATTAATCCATGAAAAATATGTTTAAAGTAAAGAATTTGGTTTTTGGTTGAATATGTACGTTTTGGCTTGTTTTAGAGTCAAATTTGATGGTTAATTCATGTGATAATCTGTAAATTGATGATGGGTTGTTGTTATGCGTTAAAAAACGAAAACAATGGAAGTTGAACGGACCAAATTGGTTGAATAACGAATCTATAATGATTGATTACGCTAAATTTGTCAAACTTTGTAAAATTAGTATGAATATGAGATTTAAGGCTCCAAATTGGTGGATTAATTTGAGTATGTACTTAGGATGGTTAATTATATGTTTATAATTATTTTAACCAAAGATTATAATATTTGGGTATGTCTAATTTGTTGATAAATGAAGAAATTGGGAAATTTTGGTCTGGAATTGCACTGAATCGCAAACTGCAGGAACGATCAGTCGAGTCTACCGCCCTGGCGGTAGAAATGAATTGAGTTCACCGCCCCGGCGGTATCGTCGCCCCGGCGACAAAAGTGAACTAGAATCCTCGCCCCGGCGGTAGCCTCGCCCCGACGGTAACTTTGTAAAGGAAACCACCGCCCCGGCGGTGGAACAGGAATTAAAAAAAAATATTTCTTTTTCTTTGTGGCTATGCTATGTTACCATATGCATGTTCAAAGTTTGGATTAATGTATTTAACGAATGATAAGATATTGTGGTGAACGTTAGAATATACCCATTTATTTTCAGATGACAATTAGAATATTAAAATGAGATTGGATGTGAGTGAATCATGAAGTGTTGTAGCAAGCCAAAAATTAGCTTAAGTAGTGTTAATAAACATTATACGTCTAATGTAAAGAAGAGTTTAAGATTTAATTAATGTTAAGTGTCGATTAAAGTGAGACGCAATAAAACGAAGGTTTATAAGGAGAACTTAATTTTTAAGTTGAGAATTGTATAGAGAATAAAAATGAAGGATTATGAAATGTAGAGTAGAGTAATACTAAGTATTGCTATGTGACTAATAAATGTTGTGCATGATTATATGTCGTATAGGATGCGTGAAATGCAGATAAGTATAAGCTGATTATGGTAATTGGTAATCTACGAATCAGGCAAGTCTTTCAGTTCCTATTTGTTATGTGAACTAAATGATCAACTGTTTTAAATTTATGCTGCAAAAGCATGTTGTATTTTATATATGTTGCAATTATGAAACGACAAAGTCAAAATATGACTACGTTCGTTAAGTAAAGAATGTTGATTGAGTTATGGGGCTCAATCTTTATTTTATATGTGTTGATCATTATGTATGATATGTTTAGTCAAATGTTTATGATTTAGATGATGAGCATGTTATCTATGTGTTATGTGATGCATGCAAACTGTTAGATATGCTGAGCTGTCGAGCTCATTCTTGCAAATAACCATTTTTGCAGGTTAAGGATCCAAGGTAACGTTATGTGATGCTTGAAAGGCATAGATCAAAGTGAAGCATGAAGATTAAATATTTTAGTTGAAGTTATTACTTGAATTATGTTAAGTTTTGTGATAAATGTATTTACGTTAAGTTGTAAAGTTTGTATTGAGGTGTAAATGTTTATAATAAGTTCGATTGGGTGAATTATAATATTAACATGATTCTAAGATATTAGATGTAAAGGTTGAGAATTTTGGGATCGAGAATGATTTGTAATAGAAAAATTTGAATTATTCCGCATTTTTATTAAGTTTAACATTGAACAAAGTTGTACAGTCAGAATGAGGATGTATTGATAACGACCGACGTTGAGAGTTGAATTGTATGAATTTATGGGTCGTTACAAGTAAGGTTTAATTGAATTTATTTACTAATGGGTCTTATTAAATTGAAAGTGTGACAATTAAACTATATAGTATAATAGGCTATTAAAATAAATGGAAAAAGGGTTTTATTTTAGCTAAACCAAACAAGGCCTTGTGACCCTTGGTTGATAAAAAAAATGGTTTATTTTGCTTTGGTTCAACCAAACAAGGCCTTGTGGCTTTTGAAGTTCTATTTTTTTTTAATTGGGTTTGCCAAACATGGTCTAACCATTTGTTTTTGCAACTGACTAATTAAAATCAAGTTAGGTTAAAGTTAGAGTTCATGAAGGTTCATTAGGTTATTTAAAAAAACTATTATATTTCAATTAAAAATCTACACCATTGATTATTTAATTATTTTTGTTATTATACTTGTGGGTAATTGTTTGCTCACCCTTGTATAAAATATTGCAGCTAAGACTGAGAAGACAGATGAGCCGTCTACGAGTAAGGGCAAGGGCAAGATGCAGAAGTACCTCGTGAACTGTTATTTGTTATGGAGTTTTGTAATAAGACTTATTTAATATTATGTTTTAATTCCACAATGATGTTATAAAGGTTAGATAACTTGAGATTAATTTACTTAAGAGATTAAGGTTGTAACCCCTTTTGTGGGAAGATGATTTATTCATTTTAATTTCATTATCCTTTATTATGGGTAGTTAGACATGAACGCATGGAATAGTGAACACCAAATCAGTGAGATTTATGTACCCGGATTTGGAGGTATCATAGCTATGGATTAATTAGCAATGGAGTTGTCTCATTCAATAAGGTAGCCTATGTTGATGGGTTAAAGCACAATCTCCTAAGTATAAGTCAACTGTATGATAAAGGTCATCAAGTTACCTTTCTCAACAATCAATGTCAAGTTTGGGATCTGGAAACTAACTCACTAAAGTTGATAGGATCTAGAGAAGGAAATGTGTATGTGTCAATCTCTCTGAACTAAGTTCTTCAGCATCAGCTTGCTTCTTCGCCAAAGCCTCTGAAGACGTTAGTTGGTTATGGAACAGAAGACTATCTCACCTTAATTTCAACAGTATATCAAAACTCATATCAAAGGATCTAGTCAGAGGTCTGCCAAAGCTGAGCTTCATCAAAGAAAGACCTTGCAAAGCATGTCAGCTAGGGAAGCAGACCAAGAATTCATTCAAGAGCAAAGAAGTCAATTCAAATGACAGGCCTCTACAACTTCTTCACATGGATCTTTTTGGGCCTGTTCCAACTGCTAGTCTTGGAGGTAAAAGGCACTCTCTGGTAGTAGTGGATAACTACTCCAAAATCACATGGGTATTCTTCATAAGCTCTAAAGACGAAACTAGTTCTACGCTGATCAAGTTCTTCAAGCAAGTGATGAATGAAAAAGGCGAGAAGATAATAGCAATAAGGAGTGATCATGGAAGAAAATTCGACTACTCTAACGTCAACCAGTTCTGTGAAGATAATGGAATTATGCATAACTTCTCAGCTCCAAGAACTCCACAACAAAATAGAGTGGCTGAAAGAAAGAACAAAACATTGATAGAAGCAGGAAGAACACTTCTTGCTGCAGCTCATCTTCCAGAATATTTTTGGGCAGAAGCAGTTAATACAACATGTTATACTCGGAATAGGTCCTCGATTCACTCTACGCTCAAGAAGACACCCTACGATCTGTAGAAAGGAAGAAAGCCGAATATAAGTTATTTTCATGCTTTTGGCTGTGCATGCTACATACTCAACAATGGTAAAAGATATCTAACCAAGTTTCAGCCAAAGTCAGATGAAGGAATCTTTCTAGGATACTCTATGGAAAGTAAAGCTTATAGAGTGTTCAACAAGAACTCCTTGACAGTAAAAGTCTCTATTCATGTCACCTTTGATGAGGTTGATTAAGGAACACCAGAAAAGGCAACTCAACCTGAAAAGATCGTAGAGTTGGAACCTGTAAGGACCACAATTTTTCCTAGAAATATTATTGAGACCTATATATTAACCTTTGTCATTTTCATTGACTCATTAATGATTTGGGTAGCTATGTGGTTATTTGATTAATTGATTTAATAGTCTGAGTATATTGGACTAGCTTTGCGTTGATTAAACAAGCCCAAATAGTTATTTATGGCCTTCTAGAGGGATAGCATTATTATTTCCACTTAGAGGTTCTAGTAATGGGCCAGTCCGGTCATTTTATTTAAATAAGCCCAGTCCAAGTTGGGTCGGATTGAGATGGTCAGTAGCTAGGATCCAGTAGCCCAGAGGTGGTGCGACCCAACCACGTGATCCTTACTGTTAAACACTGACTCTAAGGTTGCCATTGTGTGTAAGTATGAGGCGTTGCATTGGGCCAATGGCCTATACCTCCTATTGCGCCGATTAAAGCCTAAACCATGATTAATGGGGATGGATGAGGAGCTGGGTTGGTGGAACTTTTCACCTAAACCTGAACAACCAACGTGTAATACCGCTATGAACTAGTCCTAACACCTTAGTAGTGACCATCGCCAGGATAATAATTTTCCTATAAATGGAGACCCTGTTCTCATGGGAAAGCTTGCTGAGTTTATTTGATACAGATACTAGAGAGATATATCGCGGTAAGAGTTACTTTGAGAGGTAGTTCCGCCATTCGGAGGGACATTCAGAGTTCGAAAGCTAGAAGGTTAGCAGTCGGACAGTAGAAGAGGTAAGACTCTTTCTCTTGATTCTCAGCCTGTATCTCCCTTATCCGGTCGGATTTCCTTTCACTAAGTCAGTGCTGGATGAGTCGACCATCACAGGTTGAGTCATTATGGCGATACCAAGCTTGGTAGTTACAGAGTAATTACCTTATCTTGTATCATTTTAATACATAGTCGAAGCATGACTTAAACTCGATTCACAGTATAGACCTTAATTATCGTACCTAAACTTGATAATAAGAGTCGGATGGGGATGCCGGAGTCGTGCGGTGAGGTCCGCCACCTTACCCCAAACTCATGGACCTAAGCAACAAGGTTAGGTAACGGTAGTTACCCGACCCTAGACTGTGGAGTGAATTTCGAAGTGGAATCTGAAGTCAAACCTTGGTAGGAGAATAGTCGTCAGACCCAAACCCTTAGTATTAGTAATGTCTAAACCTGACCTTCGAAGTTGAAGCCAAGATTTTATCGACAGAAGGGTCAGCCAGACCCGAAGTATACTACCAGACTATAAGATAATTTCTATAGAGGAATCTGTAGTCAAACCCGAAGGTCGTAGCCTTTGCTCTGGGTTTAGTTCAATATTAGACCCGAAGTCAAACCCCCGATATCTGTAAGGCTTGGACCCAACTTCCAAAGTCATAACCCGATGCTGAAGTCTTAAATTTACAAGGAGACCCAAACCTCTGGATTCCCGATGCTAGACTCGAGGCACATCCAATCCTGAAGGGATCCCCGAACTACGAACGATTTCGACCAGAAGTCGAAGTCGTAGCCTTGTTGGCAAAGGGTCGGTAAGACCCAATACTATCCCGAATCGACTAACAAGTGTACCTTGAACTGTTTTTGAATCCCGATGGGACCCTAAAGCCCATTCGGCATCCGTAGAGTAAGATAGCCGAATCCTTCGGCCATCTTAGGATGGACCCTGTCGATGGTACTACCTCCTCACCGATCGTGGAGCTGTCCTATCGGACCATAGAGTGTTGGAATGGTCCATTGAATAGATAGTGTGAGTCGCTCATATTTTTTATTAGCTATGTTATTTCGGCATAGTTATATCTAATCAAAGAATGAATCATATGCTGCAGGGTGCTTACCGAACAAAAACGTAGAGTAAATTGTTAAGTAGCGATTCAGGCAAGTTTCTGAATTTCACTCTTTAATTGGGCAAGTTCCCTTGACTTCTACCAACTTGTGTAAATATATTGTTGTTGTAAAAGTATTATTGAGTAAGTTCCCTCACTTTGAGCTTTTGGATCAATTGTTATACTATTGTGTATATCCTTTCTAGTATTCTTCCACACAGTTTATTATACTGATGTGCATATCTATGCTTCCTAACTTACACCACTTTGAAATTCCGAACCCTCATACCCTTCGTATTATATGATGGTTCTGATATTATGTTGCAAGTTCTTTAAATTAAGTTTGAACTCTATTTCCCAATACGTGTTAAGTGGTCTAATTGCTTTAAGAATTATTCCACCCTGATATCGTTGGCATTCACATACTGTGCATTTGTTCTCAGATTCCACGGTTGAACTATACTAACATAAAGCTTCGGCTATTCATGCACTGTTCAAAGAGAAGCCTAAGCCACTTGTTCGGCTAGGCATGTGCATGATAATTACTTGAAGAGCTATCCAAAGCCATTATTGGGATAAATTCTTAGACTGAGATGAACGACCCCATGATGGGGATGAAACCTAAGTATCTGAAAGACGGTATGCGTCAGAGTTAAATGGTATATATATTCATGGGTACAAAAGGCTGATCCCCTTGAGTACTTACTTTTTAGTTGGCAACCTAATAAAGGTCAGACAATATGGCTGATGCCTTAGCGTGTGTTCATAGTCTATCTTGGACTGTTGGCAGTAAATAATCAATCTTCATTTCTTTATTTGAACTATGATTATGTTGTTCGCTTATTTTCTTCGGTAAATTGTTGAAATTATGCTGATGTTATTCATATTCATTCATGATATATCCCTCTCATTTATTTATAACTTGCTAAGCAAACTCGTTGTTCACCCTTGCTATATCATGAAACATTTCAGATCAGCCCAAGTGCTCGAGCAGAGATAAGGGCAAGGAGAAGGTGAAGTACTAGGCTTCAGATGGGCGCGCCATCCACTATTATGTTTTGTCTTCGGCCCTTTTGTATTTCAAGCTACATTAGTTGTTTCTTTGTATTTCGCGTTGTAGCTATTTAAGGTTGTAGACCTTGGGACCCATATATAAACCTTTCTAAAAGATCAATATATGATTATTTATTCCGCATTTAGTTATCATATATTGCTTGAAGGTGTTTGGATGTTGTAGATTGTGAGCACCAAGTTTAGAGTATTTGGTACCTGAATTTGAGAGTGTCACAGGTTGGTATGAGAGCTGTAGGTTATAAACTTTAGGATCGCAAAACCTAGGTTATAACCTTAGTATTAAACTCGTATTGAGTACGCTAGGACTTGGATCGAGGAGATTCATTGAGTCTTATGGGATTGGAAATGAGTCGTGGAAGAACTCATCGAGCCGATGCGATGTATAATAAAATATCTTTCATTTCATCAATGAATATGTTTATTGAGGTTTTGATGACGTCTGTTGGTATGTTATAGGACGACGGAGATAGGAGAGTCGAGTCTTATAGCTGTGGAAGAGGAGATCACGGATGTACATGTGGTCTCTAAACAGTTGGTAGTTGAGCCAGCGGCACCAGTAGAGTCCGAACCCGAAGAGGATGAGGACTATTTAGCCGAGTCTGAAGAACCCGTCAGAAGAAGGGTTGTAATGTCCGAGAAATTTTGTAACTATGCTATCAATTCATTTTTAATATAATATAAAATTTTACTTTCTAGGAAATTATTTTGTGTGCTTAATTAGGCCCATGTATGTGCATCATTACTTGATTGAATAATTATACGATCTAAGTTATAATGTTAAGGGGTTAAATAATAAATTTCACCTCAACTTAACGATAAATTCAAGTTATCGAATTATATAACTTGAATGAATAGCTAAAACAGTAAATAATTACACCAATTATTTAATTTTAATATCATAAAGTATAATAAGGAATTTATTGTTAAAAATAAATTTTTTTTCTTAAAACAATTAATTAATTAAGTTAGTTAATTAATTTAAAAGTGTAGTATTATTACCTCTAATAAATGGATTTAGACCATTTCTTTTATCCTGGATTGGACCCAAATTTTATTAGAGCCTAATTTCCCTTTTATTTTTCTATGGACCAAACCAAATGGGCTGCCAAGTCCTTAGGAAATAAATAAAATGGGATGAGCCCATTCCACCAGCTGGGTCGGTCCATTTTGAATTGGGGAAAATGGTTGGGTCGGTTGCTAATAGTCTGGGGAAAAACCCAATTGGCATTACCAATTTAAGGATTTAGCCAAACCAGCAAACCCATGCTCTCAAATCAATCGCAACTGAGCAAAAGGGGGAAACCAAACCCTAGGCCCCTCAAATCGAAACAAAACTAGACGCTGCAAAGCTTCAATCATTCAGGCCACAGAGCGAGCCAGAGACGGGAGGGAGAATCGAAGCTGTCAATCGCCGGCTCGAGTCGACCGGCGGCGTAAAGGGAGACCAGCAGGCTAAGCGGGGAATCGGCGTGAGCGACCAAGCTGCCATCAACGGACCAAGGGTCCCTGAAATCCGGCGACGCGACCGGTGAGGGCACGCGTGGCTCGAGGGCTGCCGACGATGTCAGTTAACTCGATGGGAACGACGGACGACTCACCCCCTCCGACCGAAGGTTATTAACTGGCCAATTTAGTTAATACCCAAACCAAATTGGGTAAATGTGCTGCTATAAATTGTACCCAAAACCCTAGTTTGAGCCGCCAGTATTTCATTTCAAATTAGAGGAAAATAGTCACTGAGAGAAGAGAGAGAGCAGGGGATTATCAGTGAACGATCCGGCTGGGTTTTGTATTGTGGTAGAGGAGAAAAAATTTCAACGCGAATCAAACCCAAGGTATACCAAGCTGCCGATTTTTTTTTCTTGTGGGTTTAGTTTTGGAATTTTTTGTGTTGTTCCCCTGTTTTGGGTCGTATTGTTTATGGGCAAGAGCTGTGTATGAAAGTTCATAGAAATTTAGGACTGGTTAATGATTTTGGAATTCTGGAAATTTCAGAACCTTATGGTTCGGGTAGCATAAACTCTGTATTGGGGTATTTTGTTCTCTGCATTGGATTAAACTGTGTATACATTGAAGTTGGTTTGTGAAAATTCTTTGGTTTCTTGGTTTATACTATACAGTATATTGGATTGTTGTGTTTATTCCTCTGTATTTAATTTAGTTGCCTTTGGTATTGTTTGGCTTATACTGCTTGGTTGAGACTTGTATACTGAAGAATCATAGGCTGTGGCAATTTGAATTGGTACAATAGTTAGAGCAGTATTGAACCCCTGTTTGCCCAACAAGTGTTTGTTAAAATGCTTGAACGAAAACCATTCTCCACTTTGGAATTTCTGTCGACAGTTTGTTGTATGAAACTTGGTTTCTTTGGCTATAAATCTAATGGGAGTTCCCTATTGTGTTGGATAATGAACTGGATAATTGAAATGAATTATTGGCAGGAATTTCCCAATTGGTTTTGTAATTCATTGGGTTATTTAAAACAACAATAAATTAGGGTTAATAATTATTTATTATTTAACATTAAATAATAAAGAAAATAAATATTTAATTTATAATAATAATTAAGTATGAATATAGTTAATAAAATAATTATTTATTATTTAATAATAAATAATAAATAAAGGTAATAAATATTTAATAATAATTAAGTGTGAATAAAATAGCCTTATATGCTATTTTTCCATTGTTTAGTTATTTATTTTTATTAACTTTAATTAATGAATAAACCTAATTAGTTATTATTTGTTATTAGATAATAACTAAAGGTAACTCTTACTCACTAATTAACCATTTATTATTTAATTAACTTTAAATAATAAATAAACCTAATTAGTTATTATTAAATAATAACTAAATATAATTATTACTCACTAATTAATTATTTATTATTTGATTAACATTAAAATAATAAATAAACCTAATTAGTTATTATTAAATAATAACTAAAGGTAATTCATACTTGTTGATTGATTATTATTTGAATAACCTTAAGTAATAAATAAATCTAATTAGTTATTATTTATTATTAAATAATAACTAAAGATAATTCATAGTTACTAATTAATTATTTACTTCTTTGATTAACTTTAAATAATAAACAAACCTAATTAATTATTATTTAATCTTAAATAATAATTAAAAATTTATAATTCGATTATTATTTAATTAATAATTGAATAATAAGTGAATATAATTAGTTATTAATTGCTATGATTAATAACTAAATTAATGAATTACTATTAAATGAAGATAGAGTTAATAAAACAGAGAGAGTTCAAATAGCTCATTAATTAAACAATTTTAATTAATTGTTTAAGGGTTTAATAAATGAATATTAATTAAGAAAAAGTAATGTTAATTAATTAAACAATTATAATTAATTGTTTAAGGGATTAATAAGTGTTTATTACTTAAGGGATACATGATTGATTTATTTAAACCATCAACCTAAAAGTAAATTAAGTGCCTTATAAAATTTGCTATAGTTTATTTACTGTGTGCTATGTGAATTTCTTAAATTGTTAAATAAATAGTATAAGTAAGCGTATCGGCGTACAACTACGCAGTACTAATTGATAGACCGACATTATCTATGTTAGGTTCTTCAAAGGCCAAATAGTTAAAGCTAGAATTATTGTAGCTGAGCAAACAGGCAAGTTCCTAACCCTAAACTTCTTACATTATTGCAAGTTCCCTAACTCAAACTCGAGTTATTATTTTCGAAGCATGTTAGTGAATAATTATTGTCGATTATTCACATCTATACTATTTATTAAGATTCGCACATTGTGCAATTGAATTCCTATCCTATTATGATTGAACTGTAAATTTAATTAAAGTTCTTTCAAGTATGAATTGTTTATGAGATCGATCTATGCTATTTGTATCAGCTAGATCCAGCATGTCTAAATTGGTTAAGACAATGGTATTTTAAAAGCTGTTCTTATTAAATTGTTGTGGTAAGAACTCTTGGCTGAGAAAAGGATAAACTTGTTTAAGGCATGATATCAATGCTGGTTATTAAGTGTTTATGCATAAATCACGGGGTATGAGAGGCTGATCCCCTCGATTACCAAAACTTTTTAAGAGGTCCAGCTTACATGCTGAGAACCTTGGAAAACGTCCTTGGTTATTTCAAACCACTCAGTAATTGTCATTCAATTATTCGGATATTCAACTGTTGTTTACTAATTCATGTTCCTTCACACCCTTATACTGTTGTTGAACATTGAAAGCAAAATTTCCTTCTATCATGATATATCTCTTGTGTATATACTTGCTAAGCAAATTAGTTGCTTACCCTTGCTATATCATGATCTTTATTTCAGCTAAGGCAGAAACGTCTAGAGGAGACAAAGGAAAAGGGAAGGTGCAGGAATAGATGCCCGATAGTGCCTATGTACTAGTTATTATTGAATGTTGTTTGATTAGGTGAACCTTTTGTTGTATTAAGGGTACGTTTTATGTTAAGGTTAAAGAACCTTGGGACCAGAATTGTAAGACTTCATTTCCATTCGATAAACAATGTATGTTTATTATTCCACATTTAGTTAGATAGTATGTTTGTCGTCGATTATCGTGAGCACCGAATTCGACGTTTGGAAACCTGGATTTGGGGGTGTCACAAGGGTGATGAGATCGGGTAGTCACGACGCCGAAGTTGAGTCCGGGGAGGACCACATCATTGCCGAAGAAATGGAATAGGGAGAGGATTATCCTTTGCCCAAAGAGATCCCAACTGAGAACTATTTAGTAGACCAACTGTCCGATAGGAACTCAGAGCTAGAAGAGAGAGTCCGAGACCTGAAAGAGTAGAATGTGATCCATCAGAGTATGGAGGATCAATATAAGGAGATAGCTTATCAGTTGGAAGATGAGATGAAAGGACTGAAGGTGCAACTGGAAGGTTCTATGACTTCAGCCCAGCAAGTAGGACCATTACTTCATCAGCTAGTCGCCCCGAAATACTGAACTAAGGGAGAAGAAGGATCAGGTAGAATTAGAACTAGCAAAACTGAAGGTGGTGCTCGAGGCCATAAGGGCCGATTTCAATTAGAAGATAGCAGACAAGATCCGCGTTAAGGAAGCATGGGTTCGGTCTGCTAGAAGGGTAGATCAGCTAGAGAGAGAAGTCCAGGTCAGGGATATTTGGATTGAATCCTTGGGCGTTGCATTGGATCTCGTCGTTGGGAACTTGAGAGACCAAAGGTATTTCGCCGAAGAGAGTCAGCCCAGCCGTTCGGTTCGACGCCGATTGATGTGACAAATTGGGCCTAGTAGGTCTCACTTTTGTCCATGCTAGGGGCACCTTTTGTTGTGAATCCTTGTGCGAGGTTGTATGCACGAGATAGTGTTAGAACCCCGTCAGCTGTTCTAATCAGAGGGGTAGTATGTTGTGAATCCCTACTTTTGTTCATTTAGGGATAGGTAGCAGTTGAAAGGTTGTGCCTTTGGCATTTATAGAAGTATTCCACATATTAGGTCTTATTGTACCAAAACAGTGGTATATGAATATAAATGAAGTTGCTTTTTTTCGAATGTGTTTGATAGATACCTATGCTTTATTTTGCTTACGTCAATAAAGTGTTGCATAAGAACTCAAAACCGAAGTGATAATGTGATACAATCCTGACCAGGCTCGCATTAAGCGTCATCGACTCAACTCAAGCTTCGAGCGTTCAACAAACGAATTCAAGTAATTGGGCTAAAATCTACTCAAGGATGCTTACAATGGAGCTCAATTCATATGAACATCGAGGAGAGGGTCATTCATGTGATTTGGGATTGCTATATACGATCTATGTAGTGAGACCAAATCAATGCAAGTCAAGCGTTCGAAATAGGGTTCGTCATGTTCGTTGGTATCGTCTAATCATTAATGAGGATATGTGTCAATTAATGCAAGGATTAGCGTTCTTACGATGTTATGGATGTCCAAGAAAGCTGAAGAGGTTATGTTATATCATGGGACAACACGAGGTTGGATTGCATGGAAAACAAACTCAGAAGTTGGGATTCAGGGTTCTCGCCCCGGCGAGAATCGCACGCTTATTTTTCTCGCCCCGGCGAGAACTTCTCTGGATATTTTTGCCCCGGCCCAAACTGAAGCCTCCCCGGCCAAGACTTCTCTGGCCATTCTCACCCCGGCGAGAATTTCTAGTACAAGTTTCTCGCCCCGGCGAGAACATCCAGATTTTCCTGACACGTTTTTCGAGGCACGCGATTTTTGGCAGATTTCTTTCTTTTATTTTAGAGATTTACATATCTTTTAGATTTCTATTGTAATTAGGATATTTATTAGATATGATTTGTTTTCCATATTAATTAGTTAGGTAGAATTTGTTTTCCAATTGGATTTCTATTCCTTTTAGGATTTAGGGTTTCTTAAGGTTTTATTCTATTAGTATAAATAGAATACATGGCTGATGTAATAGAGATATACACTTTTTGATTAATGAAATTATTGTGAGATTTTTCTCATCTTTTGGTTCTTTAATAATTCCTAGATTATTTTCTTAGTTTTCTTGAGATTCAATTATCGACTTATCATTCAACAGATCATAGTTGTTTGTGGTGTCATTCTACCAAACCATCAATCGTCGATTGTACCGAGGTTCCTGTTTCTCTATAAACACGGGGTTTAGGTGTCGTTGGTGTCTATTCAACGCAAGCTTCCTGGCACAAAGCAATTATACCAAGGTTCTCGTCTCAATATAGGCGAAGGGTTAAGGTGTTGTGAGCGTTCCACCTTCATAACTTGCTGGAAACGATCCGGGCGACGACCACCTCACGCAAGCGTGCCGTGGAGTCTATCATTTGGTATCAAAGCTAAGTTCCTAGCAGGTTACTTATCCATATTTTTCGTGTTGATTATATATTGGAAAAAAAAATTCGTTAGCAAAAAAAAAAATCGTTAGTAAAAAAAAAAGTGATATTCGTGAGACAAAAAAAAATTATTATTATTGTTGCAATTTTATGGGTTTCATAAGTTTCGTGAATATTGGGATTATATTGAAGAATCTATCATTTGGTTCTACTGTTGGAATTTGTGAATTTTGAGGATATTGGAATTTCACTCAAGAGGATTTTAATTGGTGATCGTGAAACTTTGGTGGTTAGCGTACGTCACACTTGCTATATTTGTTTTGTGATAAGTTCTTATTGGATTGAAAAGTAAATTGTGAAATTATTTGGAGATTTCAAAAAGAACCTATAAGAGGGAATTTGAGAGGTAAAAGGCAAGAGTGTGAGATCAATTGAGGTTAAAAGCCTAAATTGTGTGATACACGAGCGTTTCATAATTGTGGGATATATTGTTTGAGCGAAACACGTAAGGGAGTGTGTGAGGAAAAATTTTCTTTATCTACTAACCTTTGTTTTGCAGCGAACATGTATAATTATGGTTATGAAAATAATTATGAGTGGCAAAAGAGATCTTTTCAAGGAAGGCGCGATCCTGAAGTTTATTTGAGTTGGGAGGAAAGGAAGGAACGAGAGTTTGGCTATCATAATTATTTCGAGTACAAGAAGTTCAAACTTGCAGTTCAAGATTTTTCTGATTATGCAGCTACATGGTGGGCTGAATTTGTGCGTAGCAGGAAAAGGTATGGAGAGCGTCCGATCGAGACGTGGGAAGAGTTGAAAACCGTGATGAGAAAGCGGTATGCTCCAGGACAACCTAGTAGGAGGAATGAACATGCATCTCCGAAACATGTAGAGCAACCTTCAAGGCGTTCAGCTTGTGATAATGAAAAGAAGGTTCGTAGACATGAAGATTTGCAGTGCAGACAGCGAAGAGAAACTCCTAGGGTGTATATTGAACCGACATCATTTGAGGACATCATGAGAACGTATAGTGAGTTGAAGGATGATCATTTGAAACAGCAACGAGTCACTCTTAAGGCACAAAAAGAGCGAGATCAGCCGCAAGAGGAAGAAGATGGAAAAGAATATGTTGTTCAAGGAGAGTTGTTAGATTCCGATGTTCGAGATGTAGTCCATGATCTTGAGGAAGAAAATACCAGTGAAAGTGAACGACAAAAAGAAATTGAAAAAGAAATTGAAAAAAAGATTGGGTGTGCACAAGAAAAGTGTGAAAAAGAGAATGAAAAGAAACGAGAGAATAAAAAGAATGAGAGTGAAAATAAACGAGAGAAAGAAACAGTGGAGAGTAAGAGTGAAAAAAGAGAGGAGAGTAAGTTGGAAAGTGAGTTGTATTTTGAAAAGCCAATGACTGTACATTCGTACAAGACGGCGCTTTTGAATACTAACCAGATTAACTCTTCTTTGTCTAGTTCTGTTGTTTCTCTTATACAGGTGATTGAAGATATACCCCGAGCTATAATTCCATATCAGCCAACTTGTAGTATTCCCGAGGAGACGACGGAGTTACCAAGGCGGGTTGGCGAGTTGATGGAGTCCAACTTCATCAAAGCGGGTATCGTGGATGAAGTCATTAGTGCATGTGCTATTCATGAGATCGTAGTACCTAAGGAAGATAGAATGCCGAGCTTGTTCGTTGATTTTGAATTGGTAAACAAGTATCAATATTATTTTCTTTGCTTAGATAATATGCTTGATAAATTGCATAGTACTTATGTTTTGTATACATTGGGTGATGACCATGTGAGGATATTGCCTAGTCAATTTAGCATGAGAGAGTGTGATAAATGGAAAATTGTGTTTACATGTAACTTGTATAGGTGGTTAGTTATCTCTGTTAGATTAACTAATGCATCTAGTGTTTTCATGAGTTTATTAAAACATGTTTTGCATGCTTCCATTGGTAAAGTTGTGTTTGGCTATTTTGAGGGTAAAATCGTCTTTATCATAAACTATGGAGGATATTTGATATTTGTTGAGTTAGTTTATGAGCATGCGTTATATTTTCATTGTCAATATTCCTACTATCATTTGGTAAATTCTCATTGTCAAAGTGCATATCTTCGTAGAATTTATTCTAGTGATTATTGTGGGTATTCTCGTTTTCAACATTTGTACTTGCATGAAACTCATTCTAGGGTTTTTCATTCACATGTTGAATTAGATTTTGATCAATCTTTGCATGGCATGTCGTTAATTGGTAATGGTAGTGATCATGATTCTTCAGTAGAGAAATCTTCATTGCATGATTTGCTATCGTTTGGTAATGTCTTTCCATTAAAGTTGTTATCATTGCATGATTTTGAGAATGTTGTCTTGAATGGGAAAGAATTACTGTCATTTGGTATTGAGTTGAAAAGTGATTATCATCGGATTGGATTAAGATATGGTTTACATACATGTTTAGTTAAATCATTAGGATTAACTAATGCATTAAAAGTTTTTATGTTAAATCATGTGTTACATTCTTTCATGGGAAAATTTGCTAATATCTGTATTGATGATACTTCGACTTTTGTTGACACTTGAAAAAATTCTTTGGCATATGTTGAGTTTGATTGTGAGTATCATAAGTATGCTAGTGAGTTTTTATCTTGTGGTGTTGGTTTTGATCTTTCAATTCCATTGATGTCGTTATCTGATGTTGCATTGGTTAATGTCAACGGAAAGGGAAAGGTTAGTTTTGTTGTGCAGGTTCAAGATGGATTCTTACTCATTGAGGAGAAAAGCATGGATCATTGGGTAAATCCATTTGAACAATGCGTGGAAAATCTAAAGGGAAGTTATTTGGATTTTATTCTAGTAGACTTTGCATGTGATTTTGATTTATTTGATTTCTTTGTGATTAAACAAAAGGTACTTGTTGATTTGTTTTGTGTTGTGTTTAATCCAGGAATTCAAAGGTGCTTGCAAATGCAACGTGTCAAGTTTCAAATTTTGACATTTGATCTGGGTGCATTGGAATGGAAGTTAGTACAAATGATCGAGATCATAAGGTTCACTTTTGATCCGGGAATTTATCAATGGGTTTATCTACGAATGGTCAAGATCATCAGATTGGTTTTTGATCCGGGAATTCGTGGATGGGAGATTATGCTTCATGAAGAGTTCTACATGCTGATATTTGATCCAGGAGGATATAGGACTTTTCATAGTTTTATTTGTTTTTATTTTACTATATATGCATTTGATTTCTTAGGTAGAAATTTTGATTGTGTTTTTGTTTTAGTTGCTAATTTAGTTGGTTTTGTTTTAAGTTAGCATTTGGGAAGAAATTGGCTTACATTTGCAAGAGTATCATGGTAGTTTGCCGAAGTGTTTGAGTCAAAGAGAACAAGAGTTTAAGTTTCCAGGTCATATTTCGAAGAACTCACATGGGGATATGTCGATTCGATCGTCATTTGGAAGGAGATCTTCAATAGTGTTTCATGTTAACTCGAGAAAGATGCTTGATATTGCTATTTTGAGTCTTGAGGGAGTTGGAAGTTCTATTGATTATTTTCATATTCTTACACACTTTATTTATATATTTCATGTGATTGGTGAGAATTATGATTATGTTTTGTTTGATGCTTCTAACTTGGTTTGTTTGGGTGTAGGATCAGTTTTATGGATATATCTTTTTCAAGGGGAGATGCTGGATTTGAGGACAAATCCTTTTGAAGAGGAGGGGAATGATACAATCCTGACCAAGCTCGCATTAAGCGTCATCGACTCAACTCAAGCTTCGAGGGTTCAACAAACGAATTCAAGTAATTGGGCTAAACTCTACTCAAGGATGCTTACAATGGAGCTCAATTCATATGAACATTGAGGAGAGGGTCATTCATGTGATTTGGGATTGCTAGATACGATCTATGTAGTGAGACCAAATCAATGCAAGTCAAGCGTTCGAAATAGGGTTCGTCATGTTCGTTGGTATCGTCTAATCATTAATGAGGATATGTGTCAATTAATGCAAGGATTAGCGTTCTTACGATGTTATGGATGTCCAAGAAAGCTGAAGAGGTTATGTTATATCATGGGACAACACGAGGTTGGATTGCACGGAAAACAAACTCAAAAGTTGGGATTCAGGGTTCTCGCCCTGGCGAGAATCGCAGGCTTATTTTTCTCGCCCCGGCGAGAACTTCTCTGGATATTTTTGCCCCGGCCCAAACTGAAGCCGCCCCGGCCAAGACTTCTCTGGCCATTCTCGCCCCGGCGAGAATTTCTAGTACAAGTTTCTCGCCCCGGCGAGAACAGCCAGATTTTCCTGACACGTTTTTCGAGGCACACGGTTTTTGGCAGATTTCTTTCTTTTATTTTAGGGATTTACATATCTTTTAGATTTCTATTATAATTAGGATATTTATTAGATATAATTTATTTTCCATATTAATTAGTTAGGTAGAATTTGATTTCCAATTGGATTTCTATTCCTTTTAGGATTTAGGGTTTCTTAAGGTTTTATTCTATTAGTATAAATAGAATACATGGCTGATGTAATAGAGATATACACTTTTTGATTAATGAAATTATTGTGAGATTCTTCTCATCTTTTGATTCTTTAAGAATTCCTAGATTATTTTCTTAGTTTTCTTGAGATTCAATTATCGACTTATCATTCAACAGATCATAGTTGTTTGTGGTGTCATTCTACCGAACCATCAATCGTCGATTGTACCGAGGTTCCTGTTTCTCTATAAACACGAGGTTTAGGTGTCGTTGGTGTCCATTCAACGCAAGCTTCCTGGCGCAAAGCAATTATACCAAGGTTTTCGTCTCAATATAGGCGAAGGGTTAAGGTGTTGTGAGCGTTCCACCTTCATAACTTGCTGAAAACGATCCGGGCGACGACCACCTCACGCAAGCGTGCCGTGAAGTCTATCATAATGTAAGGTTTTGCTTTGTGGCAGACCATGCCGCCGAAGAGACAGCCACGAAACCAAAGGGTCGAAGAGTCGGTTAATAACACTCAGGGTCAAACCGACCTGATGAGAGCTTTGAAAGTAGTATGCACACAAGCCAATCATATTTGATATGATGTAGCATATACTTTGTAATCTTATTCGGTTATTAAAGGCATTTTACATTATCTACATGTGCTGTTATATTAAATGTGATAAACCCATAGTTTTGAGCAATGCTTTTAGAATCATGATGGGGATCATGCTAATGAGATCTAAATTCTAGATAGCTCAAAAATTTAAATCGTTCCTAATCGTTGGATTACTAAAAAGGGGATTAGTGAATCCGGATAGATTAGTACATACGTTGCTTTCTCTTATGAAGAGGATGATTGATCTCATAATCATTTGTGTGGAGACACTAAAGCAAGTATGTAGGTGCTTATTAGAGAATAAGTTCACTAAACGTGGCTCGCTAAGGAATACCTAATGGAGTTTTACTCGCCTGTCAATAGGAATTCCTCTAGTGATAGTAGTACAAGTGATCCTTGGACTTGAGATCATCATAGTATCTTGTGTATGATGAGTTATACTTTAACATGTCCCTTAAGACCTTTAGGGTATATCAAAGGGTATGATTGGGTATAATAAGTTATACATGGAGATGGGTGAATGATCAACAAAGAATCTACCACTTCTAGTAAAAGGAGAGAATGTCCTATGTGATTCGATAAATAACAACTCAGAAGTCTTTGGCCAAAGCAGAATGAAATTAGAAAGGAGTTTCTAATTTGCATTAATAAGAGTTGTGCATTTGAGAATCGAAATACATATAATTAAATAAAATAATACTTGACAGTAATTCCATGTCTTATATTTAATTGGGACATTGTATGGTAGAAGGATTGAATTGTACGGTAACTATTCACTGAAAGGTTCTTTTGTGATTAATGTTGAAATCTATATTATCTGGAAAGTCGTTGATCGCTAAGGGGGCTTAACCTTATTATAGAATAAATATTATTTATTTAAATGAATTAAATAGTTTAATTTATTTATTTAAATAAAATTAGAATTGTTTTAATTGATTTATTCATAACCGGTTTAATATGGAGAACCTAAAGGGTCACACCGCAAAAAGAAAATATTTATTTAAGAAGTAAATGGCATAATCGTAATAATAAGTTATGTGTATTTAATTTAATCTATGGAGATAGAATAAATTAAATAGCTTAATATTTATTATTTAATATTTTGGAAATATTAAATATAAATTAATAAGAGGAGTCTTATTATTATTATTACTATTACTATTATTTAATTCCTAATAGGGATTGGGAATTAATTAATAAAAATACACTCATAAATTCCTAATTGGATTAGGAGTTCAATTAATTAAAGGAGTTTAATTAAAATAACAACCTTAATCCTAAATAGTTTAGGAGGGTTCCCTATATCTATAAATAAGAGGAGTCTTATCATGATTTAGGGTTAGACAGTTATACACTCTTCCATAAAAATTGGAGATAGTGAGAGTACTTGCAATTTCTATAGAGATAGAAACTAAGGTTTTGTCAACACCCATCTTCTTGAACAACTATTATTCCTTAGTGGATCACCTCTAGAGGCCAAACACTTGGGTGGCTAACGTTGATCAAAGGAAGGAATTTAATCGGTGAAATTCAAGGAGAACGCGAAGGATTTGGAGGTGAACTCATACCTGTGGAAACATAGTTCTACAAGGGTATGATTCTCATACTTTATGTAACGAATGCAATTTTTGTGATTAAATAAAAATATTTATTGAGTTATATAAATATTTTTATTAATTTATTTATTAAGTAAAATAAATAATTTATAAGTTATGGTAAAAGAATTTTTGTTAAATATTATTTGATTGTGATTTGATGTGTTTATTCTAATTTAATTTAATAATTAAATTAGATGATTAAATGATTTATTTGAATAAAGAATTTATTTGAATAAGATAATTTATTTGGTGTTAATGGTTAAATGGAACTATTATTTAAGTTAGTAAGGTTTAATTGAATTTATTTAATAATAAGTTCAATTAAATTAAAAGTGTGACAATTAAAACTATATGTTATAATGAGTTATTAAAATAAATAGAAAGAGTTTTTATTTCCATCAAACCAAACAAGGCCTTATGACCTTTGGTTGGAAATAATGAGTTATTTTAATTTATTTTTACCAAACAAAGCCTTATGGCTTTTGAATTTTTATAACTGATGATTTAATTAGAAAATATACGTTCCATCAGTTTTTATTTGTTTTGCTTGTCAGTTGTTAAAAGAAAATAAAACACAGTGTTTAAAAAAAAGAATATATAGAGAAGAAGAGAGAATTAGAGAGAAAATTGAGAGTTTGAGAGTTTTGAGAATTGAGAAAGAGAAGGAAGGGAAGCGCTAAGCTAAGGAATTATATATATAGTTTGAAGGTATAATCTCTTTTAAGTTTTATTTATAGTTTTGTTTCACTGTATATGGTTTTTAGTTTCATGTAAGTGAATTGTTTGCTAAAAACATGAATTAGTTGATACAATTGTTAGTAATCATGAATTAGATGATTATATGATGATTATAAGTTAATTTTAAGGTTTTAATCCATGAAAACACGCTTTGGAGTAGAGTTTGTAATTTTTACAGAGTTTATTTCATGTATGGCATATATATATGAAAATTGATGTTCAATTAGATTATTAATTGGTAAATTGATTTTTGATTGTGTTAATATGATGAAAAACGAAAAGAATGTAATTAGAATGGATTAAAATGGTTGAAAGATGAGGTTACAGTAGTTGATTTCATTAAAATGGTTAAAACATGAATATCTTGTTTTTACAGAGAATTTTTAATTCAAGTTGGTTGATTATGTGTAATATGATGTTGAGAATGTTTAGAAACATGTTGAGAAATAGTTTTGTGTTATATTTGATGTCTTGGTATATTTAAATTATGTGTTGGATGGTAGAATTCGGAAAATTTGGCCAAATTTGGCCAAAGTTTTCACTGGTTCGCGACTGTAGGAGACGACTGTTGAGTCTCTCGCCCCGGCGAGAAATTTTAAAAGGGAATTCTCGCCCTGGCGAGAATCACTGCTAGAAAAAAAAATTGTTTTCTTTTCTTGGTAGTTATGATATATCATTTTATGCAGGATTAAACTTAGATTAATGTAATAAGTGAATAATAAGATGTTAAAATGAATTCTAAATGATGTTTGATGATGATTAAATATAAGGTAATATATACCTTAGCTTAAAGATAAGTTGTGGAGATTCTTAGAGTGTAACTGTAACGACCGGGAATTCTGAAATTTCCTTATAGTTCGAATTTTTGAATAATTAATGAATATTTTATATTTTATTAATATTATATTTGTGCTACGTGTTTAAAGGTTGTGGGGCAATCTAGATTATGTGAATGTATGTTTTACGTGTTATAGTTTTGTTTAAGTGAACAATTGATTTCGCGTAGCGCCGCTAAATCACTATTCACGAGGCACGTTTCCCGAGGCACTATTCATGTCAGATATTTTTGTGTCTTTTTCAATATTAATAAATTTCATTAATACGTGTATGTGTACGAATAATTTTTCCAAGTGTCGGAAATTTTATTTGAGCTGATACGTGATTTTATCCGTATCCGAAATGCAATAAATGGGTGTTCCGAATATTTGGACAAATCCCATAATAATTATTTTTACCCATCCCAATATTTATGGTAATACCCATTTTAATTTTGGGTAGAGTTATTTACCAGTTTTGGTACAAAAGTGGGAGTTTTCGGATATATTTTTGGTATTTTCGGGTATTTGATTTGGCTTATTGCTCCAAGTGGGAACCACCAAACCACTTTCAACCAATCAAAATGCTAAGGAGTGAGAGAGTGGGGGGGTGCCGGCGCCACCTTGAGTTCCAAACCCATTTTCTCCCTAAATTCTTCCACTTCTTCAATAATCATTCATTCAACTCTCAATCCATTCCATCCCATTCCAAGTTGCTCAGCTGATAGGGATTCTGCAGAGAGAGAGAGAACTTGCCGGAGAAAGGAAAAGAAAGGAGGAAGAAGTCGCCGGAGTTCGCCGGAAAAAGAGAAGAACTCGCCGGAAAAGAAAGGAGGAAGAAGGAGAAGGCACGGGTGGAGGAACCAAGCAAGAAGGACCTTCAAAATCAAGCCTAGCCAAGCTTCTTAACCTCTAGGAAGGATTTATAGAGGTAAAACACCAACCAAATCCTTTCCATTCGATTTCTTGTTAACCTTTTCAAGTTTTTCTTAGTTTTAAGCTCTTAAGCTTGTGGGTCGGATTTTTGGCGATTCTTGGTGTTTTTGTTTGTTGTGATTGTTTGTAAATGTTGTTAAGAGACTATGTAAGCCATTAATAACATCAAAGTGGAACAAAAACGCAAGAAATCCTTACTTTGGCTTAATGGAGCAAGAACAATGGACTTTGGACATGAACTTGGACATTCGGACTTTTTAGAGGACTGTAGAGCTATGATTTTGTGTTTGTTAATTTTATTTGTTGCTATGGTATTGTAGTTCCATGGGTTACGAAGCTAACCCAGTTGGAATGGAGTAAAAAGGAGTTAAAACGAGTTCGTAGTAATGATTTTTGTAAAACATGTCAAGAACATGAAGAACAGAGTATGAACTTTACACTTTGGCTTAGGATTTAACCATGTTAATGTTAATGGGTAGCTTTGCATTTTTGATATGTTGTGGCCCTATGAGTTAGGAGTCCATAGAGTCCGAAATGGACCAATTTGTTTGTGTATTGAAGGAGTTATGGAGGTTGGAGTGACCGGAGGTCGGAGTCGCGAACTGGGAAGAAACCCAGAATCCGGCTACTGGAGAGTCGCGCCGCAGCGCCACTCATAAGCCCTGCAGCTCACGCTGCAGCGAGGGGCAAAGATGGGAATAGACCGGAGCTCACGCCGCAGCGTGAGATCCAAGTTATAGGGCTCACGCCGCAGCGCGAAGCCCGGTCATGGAGAAAACATGGGGCTCACGCTGTAGCGTGAGGCCCAGTGCTAAGGCTTGGCGCCGCAGCGCCAGTGCCGTGTCCGGCCTGGGTGGTCCGTCAGACCGGATCGGGTCGGGTCAGACCTAATGAATCCTTTTCAAATGGGTCCAACACTTATATCTTTCCTTGTATTAAATGATTAGACAGGTTAACTAAGCATATTTTGTTAAGCCCTAAATGCTTAATTATTTCCCAAATGTCAACCAGATTGGTATTGTCTTAAGGCGAAAATCGAATAATCTAATTGCAATTTAGGCTTGGTTTCCAGGGGGGCGCTGCCCCCGACCCCCGCCAGCTCACCGGCGAGCTGGGCAGCCGCTCGCTCACCGAGGAGCGAGACCCCCGACTGGGTAGTCGTAGGGCAGTCAATGTGTTTTGATGATTGATGAGTGAGTTTTATACCTACGAATTGAGTACTTTTGGATTGATGAAGGTGTGTGTTCTTAGGTAGTTTATGTTCCTTTTTATGTGTTTTTATCTTATTGTTATATTATATGGTTTTGTATTGCATTATTATGTTTTTGTATGTATTTTATATGTTTTAACTTTGTTTTATAGGTATTAAATAAAGGCCCTTTGGATCGATGCATTTTTGACTTGAATTCGGCTTTTCAGCTGCTTGTTTCTCAATTTCACCCATGCTCTAATCCGAATCTCTCAAAACTCAAAGAACGAAAGTTGTAGATATTTGTCTTAGCTTTCCAGATCATCCAGAATCATCCAATTTGAAGTTCGTATGAGAGAGTTATGGTCTTTTTACCATCGGATTTTGCATGCATTTTACACATTAGTTGCTTCCCGGAGAAATTGAGACTTGCTCCGGCCATTATCTCGACGAGCTCCAGTTATTAAAGTTGTAGAGCTACTCTTAGCTTTCCATAGCCTCTTTAAACGCCTTAATCCGAGTTCGGACGAAGAAGTTATGGCCATTTTTCCAACAGACATCGAAGCTGGAAATCCTGACTCAGGGACCCTCGCTGCAGCGCGAGTTCCTAGTGTTATTGGCCTCGCTGCAGCGCGAATATGCAGTAGCCAAGGTCATGCTTAACACTGCAGCGCGAATTTCAGGCCAAATGCCCACGCCGCAGCGCCAAGCACGAATTCTGGGCAAAATTGGGTTGTTAAATGCCTAACCTAATGACCCAAATCAAAAATCCTTGAATTCATCAGCAACCTAGGGGTAGAAAGGGAGAGAGAACACAAGAGAAACCCATATTTTCTCTCATCTCCATAGCTTAGCTTAGTTTATTTTCTCTTTAGCTTTGTAAATAGCTTGTGATTAGCACACAGGGAGACGTTTGGGATTCCTTGGAGCTGAAGAGCGATGGTCAACACGGAAGGAAAAGCAAGGATTGGGTGAAGTCTTGGAGTTTGAAGAAGCTTTGACACAGTTTATTCTTCTCTAGTATTTCCCTTGATTTTGTCATCTAGAAATGTTGTATTTATTGCTACTTATGTTTTAGCTTAAAAGCTATGAACTAAATATTTGCTCTAAGGTTATAATGAAACCCTTTGTTATTTGAATTGATTAGCTTATCTCTTTGGTTGGCACCATATGGTTTGGTTCAATATATCTATGCTTAATGATTCTTGCTAAGGAATTAGTGATGATTTTGGTAATCTATAAGAAATTGGGAAATGGATTATAGATGTATACCTTGATATATTGGCATGTGATTATGATTTATCTATACCAATGGATTGCATAATTTGTGTGTAAGATAGGAATATACTTATATGCCATGTGTGGCCTAATTGAGAATCTATGCTTTAATTCTCTGCTTTGAATAATTCACATAGGAATGTGAGGATTATTACCTAGCTTTGATATTCTTTTCAGTTCTATTCCCTTTTGGGTAGATCTTTGATAGGATACGTTCATACTTACCTCGAAAGAATGGTATGAATGCTTATGAGTTCTCGGTCGACATTCCATCGTGACCATTAGGCCAAAGAGAGATAGTTATGACGTTCGATAAAACATAGCACACCAAGTGTTCGACAGAATGCTTGTGTGGGGGAACAATTATAATCTTAGCTTGTAGTACCTTAGATACCAATCGTTATCCATTTACTTGCTTTAATAATTAGAATTAATTAGATTAATTTCATATCTTCGATTTAACTGTTTAAATAAGATTGAAGCGGTATAAAGTCGGTACTTGGTAAATATTAGCTATAATTCCTCGTGGGTTCGATACTCAACTTATCATTATATTACTTGTTAGACCGCGTATACTTGCGTGAGTTTTTCAGTTGTGAAATCCACCAACAAGTTTTTGGCGCCGTTGCCGGGGAATTATTTATTCTAATATTGTCCAATATTGATTTCAATCAATTTAGTCTTAATTTGAACTTGTATATCTGTATTTAATCTCTTTTTGCTTTGTTTTGTTTGTAAGTTCTCTTAGGATGGACGAAATTTTTTATCAATGGTCTTTTGAGAGGACGGCACAACTAGGATTGGAAGAAAGACTTGAGCATTTGCAAGATCAAATTGCAAACCTCTTGAGGTTTTCTGACAACCATGAGTGTCAGTCCACTCAGAATGCCTACTGTCAGGAACTAGCTGACAATGAACTGACTTACTATCATCCAGACTGTCAGGTTATCCAAACTCATGGGACTACAGTCAAGAGCAGTATTGTGATCTAAATCTTTCCTATCAGGCAGAATCTGAATATCAGTGTCCGCCACAATATGAGGTGACATCTCAGTTGGACCTGAGCTTTTCCATGAACCCTGAACGAGAAGAAGAGAGAAGGCTTGAAGAGCTCCTTACTAACTTTATGGAGAGAAATGAGGTTCGAAAAGCAAACCAAGACGCCTCATTGCAAAATCTCGAGAGCCGAATGGGGCAACTCATCAATTCGATACACAAAGCAGTCTACCTGTCGTTATTGATCACAACGAGGGGAGTGACGAGCATTGCACGGTGGATACACAAGGAAAAGGCGATGAGTCTCACGAAGATGTAAAGGAATATGTCGAACTTTGCTTTGACAAATCTGAGGATTCTAAGTTAGGAGAAGAGACAATCATGAAGGGTTGTAAATTCAAGACTGATGAAAAGTTAGGAACCATGCTCAAGGTTGTTGAAATCCCAGAGGGCCCACTAGTGCATGGAGAACGATTTCATTTTGATGAGAATGGAGAATTAGTGGATAACTCAAACAACGAAAAGTTCTTCGTGCCAATGGATGGAGTGAAGTTTGGGGGTGGCCAATCATCTATGTCCGCCGTGAACATCAAGGAAAAGACCAATAGGCGGCATGATATGGTCATCTTTGCATATGAGCCAGACTGAAAGTAACTGCGCAGAGTCGGGCCGTCGACTTTAAAACAAGCGCTCGATGGGGAGGCTATCCCATCTCAGTATCACTTTTATAATTCTGTCATCTTCATAATTTTGTTTTCATCTAATTTTTAGTAGTTAGTAATATATTTGGTCATTATCATGCTTTTGTTCGTTTCAGGATAGTAATGTGTGCATATGTTATTTATAGCATCTTTCCTTTATTAAACATGTTAGTAAGTAAGGTATCCTATTTCTAAAAGATTTTGGTAACCATTAGTTCATATTGGTCTAAGTAGCCTTTTTGAGTAACCATGATTTATTAAATCCTATTGGTTATATATACATTTTGGTAGAACTTCTGTCAATTGCATGGGATCTTTTAGAAGTGCGGTTTTGACATTCTTGTTCATGTACTTCTAAGTTCCACGGATAGAAGTCTCTAACTTGTGATTTCTTATTTTGTGTTTGTAAGCGTTTAGTTTTTAGTTATAATTTGTTTTTGGTTAATGGTTTTTTAGGCTAAGTGTTGATTTGGGTTGCTTGCAGGAAACCAATAAATGAGGCTGAGCCAGGACTCACACTGCAGCGTGAGTTTATAATGCAAGCTTGGCGCCGCAGCACCAACACCGAACCCTCCCATGCCAAGACTCAACGCTGCAGCGTGAATTTACAAAGCAAGCATCACGCCGCAGCGTGAACGCCGTGCCTTCCCAAGCCAAGAGTCGACGCTGCAGCGGCGCTAATCCACGCTACAGCGGCACCAAGTTAGAAACCTACTAGAGAGTTACGCTGCAGCGTGGCCATTTTTGCCTTCGGTCCACGCCGCAGCGAGCCATTGTTTTCAGCACAAGGAACTCACGCTGCAGCGTGAGTATTACATAGCATTTCTCACGCCGCAGCGCCAACAGCGAATTTTTTTTAAAAAAAAAAACAGACTGGACTCTGCATTTACGCACAAATCATACCCAATTCCCCTACTACAGTGGAGGGCAATAAGGAGGGCGACGATGAGATCCCAGACGATGATATCACAGATTGATTCTTCTTTCCACCTACTCAGCCACTAAGGGCACTGGCTATCTGAAGTTTGGGGGTGTTATCAGTTTTTCTTATTTATTTTTGCTTATTATAGCTTTCATGTACTAGGATGCCATTAGTACTTTAGTATTACCATCAGTACTTTTTGTTAGTTTTTTTTTGGGCTGCAAATTAGGTTATTAATTGCAGTCATGGATTATGACTATCAGTTTTGATATACATGGAGTGTGTATGAATGTTTATTGCTTATTTCTATCCATGTTACAGTTTTAATAGTTATGAATGGATTCATATCTATATTTATATTTTTGTGCCATGTTTAGACCCTATTTTGATCATTTATTATTGTTAGGGTTTATTTATCCAGTTGGGCCGTGAGATGACTTTTGATTAACCCTATCTTGAACTGTTTATTATCTAATTGGTGGGTTATTTTTAGTCAAAATTTTTGATTGTGGCCAGTGATATGCGTATGTTATGGCTTTGTCAAAGAGGTCAAGCATTTATGAATGAGATTTTAGATAAATTTTTAGTTAAGACTGTTGTTGATCTTGTCTAGACCATGGAGCACATGCCAACTGTTATAGCTATTTATGCTTCTAATAGACTTATTGGTAATGTACTGTGGAATTTTTGCATTAACTCTTTTTAGCTTAAGTGAGTCTATGATAGTAAGATTTAGATTCTTATGCAAGTTCAGATACATTCGTCGTGTTAGAGCTTTTTTAGAATAAAAAAAAAAGAAAAAAAAAGAAGAAGAAGAAAGAATAAGTTGAAAACCTCAAGTGACTATGTTTAATTTCGTGGCCAGTGTTACTTGAGTTATTAGATCCTTAGGGGTGTTCTACGCCTAGTGCCCTAAAGCTATCTGGCTTGGGAGTCATTGATCAAAAGCTCGTTACGTGGGTAACTCTGAATAGCCTAATGTGATTAGACATTGCACAACCATGCTTGAGGTTGGATTAGTTATAATATGTCGAATAAAATTCTAGTTTGGCTTAAGTTTGGCTACGTGGATAGTGTTACTTGAGTTATTAGATCCTTAGGGGTGTTCTACGCCTAGTGCCCTAAAGCTATCTGGCTTGGGAGTCATTGATCGAAAGCTTGCTACATGGGTAACTCAGCCTAAGGTAGCCGAATTTTGCATAAGTCAGTTCTAGTCGTTCTCATGCTAATACCGAGTGATCTGTTCTTGCATTTGTATCTTATTCTGAATTCTTGATGTAATTTGAGCGTATAGAGTTGGCATCTTTTTTTTGCAATTGTCTATGCATATGAATTATAATTAGTTAGAACAGTTGGTAATCACACACACACACACACACACAGAGATTTGGATCAGTAGCAGTCTAAACTAGAAGTTTGATTAAAGCCTTATTTATGACTTTGCTTCTCCTTTGAAATCGCCATTCTTATAATTGACGCCGCAATGCTAGTATATAGTTGTTGGATGTGATTCACAGTTATATATTTACTTTTGATTTATAGGTAGTTTTGCTTGAGGACAAACAAAGATTTAAGTTTGGGGGTATTTGATGAGTGAGTTTTATACCTACGAATTGAGTACTTTTGGATTGATGAAGGTGTGTGTTCTTAGGTAGTTTATGTTCCTTTTTATGTGTTTTTATCTTATTATTATATTATATGGTTTTGTATTGCATTATTATGTTTTTGTATGTATTTTATATGTTTTAACTTTGTTTTGTAGGTATTAAATAAAGGCCCTTTGGATCGATGCATTTTTGACTTGAATTCGGCTTTTCAGCTGCTTGTTTCTCAATTTCACCCATGCTCTAATCCGAATCTCTCAAAACTCAAAGAACGAAAGTTGTAGATATTTATCTTAGCTTTCCAGATCATCCAGAATCATCTAATTTGAAGTTCGTATGAGAGAGTTATGGTCTTTTTACCATCGGATTTTGCATGCATTTTACACATTAGTTGCTTCTCGGAGAAATTGAGACTTGCTCCGGCCATTATCTCTACGAGCTCCAGTTATTAAAGTTGTAGATCTACTTCTTAGCTTTCCATAGCCTCTTTAAACGCCTTAATCCGAGTTCGGACGAAGAAGTTATGGCCATTTTTCCAACAGACGTCGAAGCTGAAAATCCTGACTCAGGGACCCTCGCTGCAGCGCGAGTTCCTAGTGTTATTGGCCTCGCTGCAGCGCGAATATGCAGTAGCCAAGGTCATGCTTGATGCTGCAGCGCGAATTTCAGGCCAAATGCCCACGCCGCAGCGCTAAGCACGAATTCTGGGCAAAATTGGGTTGTTAAATGCCTAACCTAATGACCCAAATCAAAAATCCTTGAATTCATCAGCAACCTAGGGGTAGAAAGGGAGAGAGAACACAAGAGAAACCCATATTTTCTCTCATCTCCATAGCTTAGCTTAGTTTATTTTCTCTTTAGCTTTGTAAATAGCTTGTGATTAGCACACAGGGAGACGTTTGGGATTCCTTGGAGCTGAAGAGCGATGGTCAACACGGAAGGAAAAGCAAGGATTGGGTGAAGTCTTGGAGTTTGAAGAAGCTTTGACACAGTTTATTCTTCTCTAGTATTTCCCTTGATTTTGTCATCTAGAAATGTTGTATTTATTGCTACTTATGTTTAGCTTAAAAGCTATGAACTAAATATTTGCTCTAAGGTTATAATGAAACCCTTTGTTATTTGAATTGATTAGCTTATCTCTTTGGTTGGCACCATATGGTTTGGTTCAATATATCTATGCTTAATGATTCTTGCTAAGGAATTAGTGATGATTTTGGTAATCTATAAGAAATTGGGAAATGGATTATAGATGTATACCTTGATATATTGGCATGTGATTATGATTTATCTATACCAATGGATTGCATAATTTGTGTGTAAGATAGGAATATACTTATATGCCATGTGTGGCCTAATTGAGAATCTATGCTTTAATTCTCTGCTTTGAATAATTCACATAGGAATGTGAGGATTATTACCTAGCTTTGATATTCTTTTCAGTTCTATTCCCTTTTGGGTAGATCTTTGATAGGATACGTTCATACTTACCTCGGAAGAATGGTATGAATGCTTATGAGTTCTCGGTCGACATTCCATCGTGACCATTAGGCCAAAGAGAGATAGTTATGACGTTCGATAAAACATAGCACACCAAGTGTTCGACAGAATGCTTGTGTGGGGGAACAATTATAATCTTAGCTTGTAGCACCTTAGATACCAATCGTTATCCATTTACTTGCTTTAATAATTAGAATTAATTAGATTAATTTCATATCTTCGATTTAACTGTTTAAATAAGATTGAAGAGGTATAAAGTCGGTACTTGGTAAATATTAGCTATAATTCCTCGTGGGTTCGATACTCAACTTATCATTATATTACTTGTTAGACCACGTATACTTGCGTGAGTTTTTCGGTTGTGAAATCCACCAACAATGATACAGCGTCCGTTTTGAACCATTATTTGGTATGTGACTAATTGTTATGTAAATATGTACTTAATTGTGTAGGATATTAAGGAGCGTGTGTTATAATATTGTAGCAGCGCATCAGGCAAGTTTCTCTAACCCTTGTCTAACCCTTGTGTTGGGCAAGTTTCCTAACCCGTACAACTTTTATTATTGTACGAGTTGTTTATTAATTGAGCAATCATTCTATATTATTGCAAGTTCCTTACTCAATTGTTTTTATTGAGCAAGTTTCCTATTTTATACGGTGTTGTATATTGTTGCACGTTTCATGACTCAAATAGAGTCATTACTTTTAAATGATATTAGTGGAATAATTATTGTCAATTATTCCACCTCCAAGATAATTATTGGTATTCGCAGCTTATGCATTTGAATTCATTATCTGTTGTTGGATTGTGAAACGTTTAAGTTCTTCATTCATGAACTGTTTAAGTTGATAGTCTACGCCATTCGTTTCGGCTAGACATGTACATGTTATTATTTTAAAAGCTATCCAAACCAGTAGTTGGTACGGATTCTTGGACTGAGAGAGCAACCCTTATTAGGAGATTATAATGTGTCGGTTATTCGATGCAGTCAGAGTTAAATGTTATGCATATACATGGTGTACAAGAGGCTGATCCCCTCGAGTACAACTGACGGGGCCAGGTTTTAAAAGAGTTAGTTGAATGATTGACTCTTTGGCCAAAAGTTCATGGTCGGTTGGACCACTCAGTAGTAAATAATCATCATTCATTGTTTCATTTGGACTTTGATTATGTCATTTCAGCTAATTCATCAATATTCATAAATTGTTGATCTATGCAGTTATTATTCTTATTCATTCATGATATATCTTCATTCTTTCTTTTAAACTTGCTGAGCAAAGTAGTTGCTCACTCTTGCTATATCATGAACCTATTGCAGCTAAGCCGGGGAGTTCCAAAGCGGACAAAGGCAAGGGAAAGCTTAAGGAATAGTTATATGTACTATCCTGTTATGTAATTCGTGGAATCATTTTGTATTACTATGGTATTCTGCGATGTATTTCATTTAAGGTTTTAGACCTTGGGACCGTAGTGAACCTCTTGTAATGAACAACATCTGTTTATTTTATTCCGCATTGGTTGATTTATGTTGTTTAGAGGTGTATGGATGTATTTTATCGTGAGCACCAAATTCGAGGTATTGGTACCTGAATTTGGGGGTGTCACAGTAACATTGTTGCAATAAAGCTTGTAGCTTCTGAAATAGAGTTGATAATCAGTAGTTAATTAGAAATTGAGGTGATGATTGGAGTATTAATGTACGTGAGTATTGTAACTAATCATTTTTGTTGCAATACAAACGGAATTTGTAGGTTGTTTATTTTACGTGGTTTGTAATTAGGAAAGCTACGTACGAGGCAAGTTTCTGAACTCCATTATTATGTTGAGCAAGTTGTTCTTCCCTTAAACTTGTTATTTTATTTAAAGCAAGTTTACTTTTATTGAGCAAGTTACTAACCTTAGCTTATTGTTATTCAAGCAAGGTTGATACCATGATAAGTGTTTAAGCTTTATTCCAGTCAATTGTTATTCGATAATTGATAATTAATCAGATTTTGAACATAGTTCCTATTGTACAAATTTTATTGATGAATCAGGCTAGCAAACCTTATTGATTCAGCTAGTCCTTAGTTGATGAGCGTTCTAAAGACTTAGAACATTTTAAAATCTTTCCAAACCAAGTTCCTTTTGGTACGGATTTTGATATTAGACTGAGATGAACAACCCTAATATAGGGGATTAATTACGCGACAGCGTTAAAATGTTTGTGCACAATACATTGTACAAAGGGCTGATCCCCCTTAATACGAGATGGATGGTCCATAGTCTATAAGACTGTTAAAGGTTACGGTAGAAATACTTGATAACCTAGGACATAGTTCGAGGTCTTGTGACCCTCAGATACACTTTTAATCCTGAATCTATATTCAGTTATTGAGCTAAGCTTTCTATTGAGCTTTCAGATCTTGACTAGTTATTAATTGAATTCAGAAAAACTATTATACCTCAATTGAAATCTATTTCATTGGTTATTCAATTGTTATTGTTATCACACTTGTGAGCAATTGTTTGCTCACTCTTGCAATCAAACATTGCAGCTAAGGCAGAGAAATCGGACGAGCCGTCCACGAGTAAAGGCAAGGGCAAAATGCCGAAGTAGCAAAAGACTTGTTGTCTTTTTTATGTTTTATTGTAATAAGATTTATTTAATTTCATGTTTTATTCCGCACTGATGTAATAGAGGTTAGATAACCTGAGACTTGTTTCATTTAGAGCTTGGTGATGTAACCCCATTTGAGGGAAGATATTTCTTGAAGTTTATTTTAATTGTTCTTAATCATGGGTAGTTAGTAATGAATGTATGCTATAGTGAACACCAAATCTGTGGAGTTGAAGTACCCGGATTTGGGGGTGTCATATGTTGGTATCAGAGCCGATAGGTTATGAACCTTTAGGTGGGGAAAACCTTAGGGTAGTAGCCTTTTAGAAGATAGAGAATATAGTGGTGATAAACTCTTATCGAGTTCTAAGGAATGGATTACGGAAATTCATAAAAGACAATAAAATGATTATGTGTTATGTGCTTATTTGATAACAAACTTATGTGCTCGCGAGTATTATCGATTAGTAATTAAAACTTAAAATTTTGGTGGCAGGATGACTGATAGAGGAGAACCCAACCAGGCTAGGGAAGAGGAGCCCCGAGATATTCACGTAGTTCAGGAGCAGCTAGTGCAGAGGGAGCGATCCCCATTGATCACAGTTGCAGGTCCCGAGTACGAGCCTGAGAGTGATCCTGAGGAGGATCCGGAGGAGGTTGAGGAGGAGGAGGAGGACCCTGAGGAGATATCACTAACTTCCTTAGGTGTTCAGATATATGAGCAGGTGTATGATCGCAACATAGAGTTGCAAGATAGAGTGGAGGAGTTAGAGAGACAGCTGGCTGAGCGACAGACTGTCTTGGAGCAGAAGAACAGTGAGATTGAGGAGCTCGATATACGTCTTGGGGACGTGGAGTGGAAGCTGGTTCATGTTGAGAGCGAAAAGGAGGAGTTAGGAGAACAGGTTGTGGAACGTCAAGCCGCTCTAGAGCAGAAGGATGCTGAGATCCAAGACCTTTTATCACGTCTTGCAGAGGCTGAGCAGAGGCTAGGACAGTTGATAACCAGGAATGAAATTGTACGAGATGAGTTGAAAGAGGAGTCAGCTAAGCGGGCGAGAGCTGAAACTACTTGGTTGAGGGAGGCTAAACGCGCAGATCGTGTTGAATGTGAGGTGCGGTCAAAGAAGGCCAAGATTGATGAGATGGAGTATATTTTTCACACCACAGTAGATAGAGCTCAGGATCGAGTTCATCGTCATCCAGATATGGTGGATCGAAGGATGGTGACTCGTATTATGGAGCAGGAACGTAAGGAAGCTGTGCGCCGTGGGATGTCATCGTAGTTAATGATTAGATATGCTAGTATGAAAATTTATGAAGTTAATAAGTTATAAATCCCAGTTTTATATAATGGGATAGAATAATGATGTAATCCTGGAACTTTATGATGACATGATAGATAATGTAAATAACTACGATGCTATTTCTATTATGTTTTGAAGCAGTAATGAATAAAAATGCGAAAGTTTATCAGATGTGCTATGTGTAAAGTGCTGTTTATAAATGTTTAAGTTAAGACTTAAATGTTTAAGTAATTGAGTAATAATCTAATAGCGCGAATTCTTAACAGTAAGATGCCGCCAAGAAGACAAACCTGTCAACAGACCCCTGAGGGATCCACCAATAACAATGAAGAAACCAACGCTAATCCAATGCAGCAATTGGTGAATCTGCTAACGGGAGCATTTGCCAATCAACCCCAAGCTCAGGCCACGACTTTTAAAGATTTCAAGGCTATTGGACCCCCAGAATTTCAAGGCTCTATAAATCCAATTGAAGCCCAAACTTGGGTCATGGAGATGGAGAAGGTGTTTGATGTCGCTAGGGTTAACGAGGACCAGAAGACGGCATTTGCAACATTCATGCTCAAGTCAGAAGATAGCTACTGGTGGCAAGCAAATAAGACTCGAGGTGGCCAAGGGATTATTCCATGGGAACGATTTAAGGAAATATTCTTCGAGACCTATTTTTCGGCAAGCGCGCAGAATCAAATGGAGGTGCAGTTTCTAGAGTTGAAGCAAGGTACCATGACGGTATCTGAGTATGCTACAAAATTCAACGAGTTGGCGAGGTTTGCACCATATCAGGTCAACACGGATGAGCGAAAGGCTAGAAGGTTTGAGCAGGGACTGAAGCCTTGGTTGTATAGCCGAGTTTCGATGTTCCAATTAAACTCATTTGCGGCTGTTTTGGAAAAGGCAATTATCGCTGAAGGAGGCAGTGATGCTCTGTCCAAGTATAATCAGGAGCAAAGGAAGAAGAAGAATGAAAGTGAAAACAAGGTAAGTGGTAGCCATGGGGGCAGCGATCAGAAGAGGAAGTGGAGTGATAGTAACTCTGTGGGAAGTCAGCAGGGTAATCAGAAAAAGAAGGTAGAGGTGTGCAGTAACTGCGGAAAGAGCCATGTGGGTGTTTGTTTGAAGGGCAAGAAGGTGTGCTTTAACTGCGGACAGGAGGGTCAGATCGCACCGAATTGCCCTAGTCCGAAGAAGGGCGCATGTTTCATCTGCGGGTCGAAGGATCACTTTGCCCGAGACTGCCCTAAGAAAGCAACTACAGGTGGAGCCAGTGCAGGAAAGGGAAACAGCGGTGGTGGCAATCTGACTATCACAGGACCGACACAGCCTAATCGACCTACCGCTCGAACATTCAACATGATGGTGCAGGATGCTGTGCAGTCAAAGGATGTAGTGTCAGGTATCATTCCAGTCAATAATGTTAATGCTTATGTATTGTTTGACTCGGGTGCTACTTGCTCATTTGTATCCGATGATTTTGCTAGAAGATTAGGGTTACCTCAGGAAGAATTAGATTACCCCATGAATATAGAAATTGTGAATAGGGAAGTGATTCCTGTTAAATTTGTCCACAAGAACTGTCAGGTAGATATTAAGGGTCATGTGATGACGGTCAACTTAATCCCAATTCGTCTTGGGGAGTTTGACGTTATTTTGGGTATGGATTGGTTGTTCAACCATGGGACAGTTATTAACTATCAAAAGAAGTGTGTAAACCTTATGACTCCGTCAAAGGTAGTGTTTTATGGCAGCAAGTCGCCTAGAAAAACGAGTTGTCTGACGATGATGCAGGCCAGAAAGATGTTGAGACAAGGATGTGTAGGATATCTAGCCTACATAGTCGATACCCGAAAGGTAAGTGTAAAGTTGGAGGAGATACCAGTTGTTAGGAATTTTGCGGACGTGTTTCCTGATGATTTGCCAGGACTACCGCCAGATAGGAAAATTGAGTTTGTAATTGATCTAGCACCGGGTACAGCCCCTATATCAAAAGCCCCGTACCGAATGGCTCCGGTAGAAATAAAGGAGTTGATGGTACAATTGCAAGAGTTGCTGGATAAAAAGTATATTCAACCGAGCGTTTTGCCGTGGGGAGCGCCGGTGTTATTCGTCAAGAAGAAGGACGGATCAATGCGTCTTTGCATTGATTATAGAGAGTTGAACAAAGTCACGATTAAAAACAAGTATCCGTTGCCAAGGATCGATGACCTGTTTGACCAGCTGAAGGGAGAGCAAGATATTTTTCAAAGATAGATCTGCGAAGTGGGTATTATCAACTAAAGGTGAGGAAGGAAGACATACCAAAGACGGTATTTCGAACTAGATATAGTCACTATAAGTTTTTGGTTATGTCATTTGGTTTAACAAACGCACCTGCAGCGTTTATAGATTTAATGAATAGGGTGTTTAAACCATTTTTAGATAAATTCGTAGTGGTATTCATAGACGATACTTTGGTATATTCCAAAACTCAGGAAGAACACTTGGAACACTTGAAGGTGACATTGGAGGCGTTAAGGAAAGAAAAATTATATGCAAAATTTTCAAAGTGCGAATTTTGGTTGGAGCGTGTTCAATTCCTTGGACATGTTATTGATAAAGACAGGATTTCGGTGGATCCAGCTAAAGTTGAAGCTGTGATGAACTGGGATCAGCCGAAAACACCGTCAGAAGTGAGGAGTTTCCTAGATTTGGCAGGTTATTACAGGCGTTTTATTCAAGATTTCTCCAGGATCGCCACTCCGTTGACGAATTTAACAAGAAAATCGGTGAAGTTCGTTTGGACAGAGAAGTGTGAAGAGAGTTTTCAAGAGCTATAGAAGAGACTCAGTACGGCACCTGTGTTATCTTTGCCAGATGATACAGGAAATTTTGTGGTGTATAGCGACGCATCACATAAAGGACTTGGTTGTGTGCTTATGCAAAATGGTAAGGTTATCGCATATGCATCGCGCCAACTAAAGGACTATGAAAAAGGGTATCCGACCCATGATTTGGAGTTAGCAGCTGTGGTGTTTGCTTTGAAAATCTAGAGGCACTATCTCTATGGGGAGAAGTGTGAAATATATACAGACCATAAAAGTCTGAAGTATATTTTCACACAGAAGGATTTGAATATGCGGCAGAGAAGATGGATAGAATTGATCAAAGATTATGATTGTGAAATTCTATACCATCCGGGAAAGGCTAATGTGGTTGCCGACGCTTTGAGTAGAAAAGGTCGAGAGAAACTATTTTTGTTAACTGCTCAGGAGAAGCTCGTAGCAGAAATGGCTAAAATGGAGTTAGAGGTGAAGGGTCTGGCAGAGCCTAATGAAAAATTGTTCCAGATGGAAACTCAACCAACTCTGGTGGACAAAGTCAAGGAAGCGCAACTCAAGGATGAGGAATGTGTTAAGAGACGGAAAAGAGTGCTTGAGGGAGAATAGCTTAAATATAAAATTGACACCGAAGGGTTACTGAGATTTGAAGGCAAAATCTGGGTTCAGTCAGTGCTGGAGATCAGAGAAGAGATTTTAAACGAAGCTCATAGTTCAAGATTTTCGATACACCCGGGAAGTACAAAGATGTATCAGGATCTTCGCCAACATTTCTGGTGGCCAAATATGAAAAGGGAAGTTGCTGAGTGTGTTGCGAAGTGCTTAACTTGTCAGAAAGTCAAAGCAGAGTATCAACGACCAAGTGGTTTGTTACAGCCCTTGGAGATACCAGAATGGAAGTGGGAGCATATCACGATGGACTTCGTGGTAGGGCTTCCAACTACTCAGAAGGGTTATGACGCAATATGGGTAATAGTTGACAGATTAACGAAATCAGCGCATTTCTTGCCAATCAAAATCAGATTCACTTTGGATCAGCTGCCAAAGTTATACGTCAAAGAGATTATCTCAAGGCACGGTGTCCCAGTATCAATTGTGTCGGACAGAGATTCACGTTTTACATCAAAATTCTGGAGGAGTCTGCAAGCTTGTTTGGGGACACAGTTGAGAATGAGTACAGCTTACCATCCTCAAACCGATGGCCAGAGTGAAAGAACAATTCAAACGTTGGAAGATATGCTGAGAGCGTGCGTTATGGATTTTAAGGGCAACTGGGATGATCATTTACCTCTGGTCGAGTTTGCCTACAATAATAGTTATCACGCGAGTATCGGCATGCCACCCTACGAAGCATTGTATGGAAGGAAGTGCAGAACTCCGTTGTGTTGGGATGAGGTTGGTGAACGTCACCTATTGGGACCCGAGTTGGTACAGCAAACTGCTGAAATTGTCAAAGTGATAAGAGCCAGATTATTAGCTGCTCAAGATAGGCAAAAGAAATATGCGGATCGGCATCGTCAAAATCATGAATTTGAAGTTGGGAGTTTTGTGTTTCTCAAAGTATCTCCCTGGAAAGGAAAAATTAGATTTGGTAAAAAGGGTAAGCTCAGTCCGCGGTTTATTGGACCCTTCGAAGTGCTGAAACGAGTAGGCGAGGTGGCTTATGAGGTAGCTTTACCTCCCGAGTTAGACCACATTCATAATGTTTTTCACATATCGGTGCTACGACCGTATAAGTCTGATTATAAACATGTAATAGAATATGAACCAATACAATTTGAAAAAGATTTGTCCTATGAAGAGATACCTGTTCAGATAGTAGACAAGAAAGAGCAGGTTCTCAGAAATAAAGTGATACCTTCTGTTAAGGTAATTTGGAGGAACCACAGTGCTGAAGAAGCTACGTGGGAACTCGAAGAGAAAATGATGCAGAGTTATCCTCAATTATTTGTTTAATCTTTGTATCGCGATTCTGGGGACAGAATCTTTGTAAGAAGGGGAGAATGTAACAAACGAATTAATTGTGATTCTGGGGACAGAATCCTTACGAATTAATTGTGATTCTGGGGACAAAATCCTTTTAAGGAGGGAAGGATGTAACGAATGCAATTTTTGTGATTAAATAAAAATATTTATTGAGTTATATAAATATTTTTATTAATTTATTTATTGAGTAAAATAAATAATTTATAAATTATGGTGAAGGAAGTTTTGTTAAATATTATTTGATTGTGATTTGATGTGTTTATTCTAATTTAATTTAATAATTAAATTAGATGATTAAATGATTTATTTAAATAAAGAATTTATTTGAATAAGATAATTTATTTGGTGTTAATGGTTAAATGGAACTATTATTTAAGTTAGTAAGGTTTAATTGAATTTATTTAATAATAAGTTCAATTAAATTAAAAGTGTGACAATTAAAACTATATGTTATAATGAGTTATTAAAATAAATAGAAAGAGTTTTTATTTCCATCAAACCAAACAAGGCCTTACGACCTTTGGTTGGAAATAATGAGTTATTTTAATTTATTTTTACCAAACAAAGCCTTATGGCTTTTGAATTTTTATAACTGATGATTTAATTAGAAAATATACGTTCCATCAGTTTTTATTTGTTTTGCTTGTCAGTTGTTAAAAGAAAATAAAACACAGTGTTTAAAAAAAAGGAAGAATATACAGAGAAGAAGAGAGAATTAGAGAGAAAATTGAGAGTTTGAGAGTTTTGAGAATTGAGAAAGAGAAGGAAGGGAAGTGCTAAGCTAAGGAATTATATATATAGTTTGAAGGTATAATCTCTTTTAAGTTTTATTTATAGTTTTGTTTCACTGTATATGGTTTTTAGTTTCATGTAAGTGAATTGTTTGCTAAAAACATGAATTAGTTGATACAATTGTTAGTAATCATGAATTAGATGATTATATGATGATTATAAGTTAATTTTAAGGTTTTAATCCATGAAAACACGCTTTGGAGTAGAGTTTGTAATTTTTACAGAGTTTATTTCATGTATGGCATATATATATGAAAATTGATGTTCAATTAGATTATTAATCGGTAAATTAACTTTTGATTGTGTTAATATGATGAAAAACAAAAAGAATGTAATTAGAATGGATTAAAATGGTTGAAAGATGAGGTTACAGTAGTTGATTTCATTAAAATGGTTAAAACATGAATATCTTGTTTTAATAGAGAATTTTTAATTCAAGTTGGTTGATTATGTGTAATATGATGTTGAGAATGTTTAGAAACATGTTGGGAAATAGTTTTGTGTTATATTTGATGTCTGGGTATATTTAAATTATGTGTTAGATGGTAGAATTCGGAAAATTTGGCCAAATTTGGCCTAAGTTTTCACTGGTTCGCGACTGTAGGAGACGACTGTTGAGTCTCTCGCCCCGGCGAGAGAAATGAACTGCAAATCCTCGCCCCGGCGAGAAATTTTAAAAGGGAATTCTCGCCCCGGCGAGAATCACTGCTGGAAAAAAAAATTTGTTTTCTTTTCTTGGTAGTTATGATATATCATTTTATGCAGGATTAAACTTAGATTAATGTAATAAGTGAATAATAAGATGTTAAGATGAATTCTAAATGATATTTGATGATGATTAAATATAAGGTAATATATACCTTAGCTTAAAGATAAGTTGTGGAGATTCTTAGAGTGTAACATTGTTGCAATAAAGCTTGTAGCTTCTGAAATAGAGTTGATAATCAGTAGTTAATTGGAAATTGAGGTGATGATTGGAGTATTAATGTACGTGAGTATTGTAACTAATCGTTTTTGTTGCAATACAAACGGAATTTGTAGGTTGTTTATTGTACGTGGTTTGTAATTAGGAAAGCTACGTACGAGGCAAGTTTCGGAACTCCATTATTATGTTGAGCAAGTTGTTCTTCCCTTAAACTTGTTATTTTATTTAAAGCAAGTTTACTTTTATTGAGCAAGTTACTAACCTTAGCTTATTGTTATTCAAGCAAGGTTGATACCATGATAAGTGTTTAAGCTTTATTCCAGTCAATTATTATTCGATCATTGATAATTAATCAGATTTTGAACATAGTTCCTATTGTACAAATTTTATTGATGAATCAGACTAGCAAACCTTATTGATTCAGCTAGTCCTTAGTTGATGAGCGTTCTAAAAACTTAGAACATTTTAAAATCTTTCCAAACCAAGTTCCTTTTGGTACGGATTTTGATATTAGACTGAGATGAACAACCCTAATATAGGGGATTAATTACGCGACAGCGTTAAAATGTTTGTGCACAATACATTGTACAAAGGGCTGATCCCCCTTAATACGAGATGGATGGTCCATAGTCTATAAGACTGTTAAAGGTTACGGTAGAAATACTTGATAACCTAGGACATAATTCGAGGTCTTGTGACCCTCAGATACACTTTTAATCCTGAATCTATATTCAGTTATTGAGCTAAGCTTTCTATTGAGCTTTCAGATCTTGACTAGTTATTGATTGAATTCAGAAAAACTATTATACCTCAGTTGAAATCTATTTCATTGGTTATTCAATTGTTATTGTTATCACACTTGTGGACAATTGTTTGCTCACTCTTGCACTCAAACATTGCAGCTAAGGCAGAGAAATCGGACGAGCCGTCCACGAGTAAAGGCAAGGGCAAAATGCCGAAGTAGCAAAAGACTTGTTGTCTATTCGATGTTTTATTGTAATAAGATTTATTTAATTTCATGTTTTATTCCGCACTGATGTAATAGAGGTTAGATAACCTGGGACTTGTTTCATTTAGAGCTTGGTGATGTAACCCCATTTGAGGGAAGATATTTCTTGAAGTTTATTTTAATTGTTCTTAATCATGGGTAGTTAGTAATGAATGTATGCTATAGTGAACACCAAATCTGTGGAGTTGAAGTACCCGGATTTGGGGGTGTCACACTTTATCTCTTTCGTTTAATTGATAATTGAGCACATGGATGATCATAGTGATGGTTTGTAAGAAAAATTTTAAAATCCGTTTTTATCGCGCTTCCGCACTATTTATGTAATTTGATTGCATGTTTGCGCTATATACAAACCTAACAGTGGTATCAGAGCCTAACCTTGTGCTAATTATCGATTATTATGATTCTATGTATGTATGGGTATGCGATTGGATCGATTTTCTGGGCAAAGAAAAAAAATTTCGAACTCTGCTACGCGGCCGCGCCTGAACCCAGAAAACATTTCTGGGGGTGCAGCGCGGCCGCGCCGCTCCTAGTTCATTTTGGAGCGCGGCCGCGCCGGTCTGCAGATTTTGAAAAAAAATTTATTTTGATTTTATTTATTTTCAATTAAGATAAAAGGTTTATTTTGAATTGGAATATAATTAAAAGTTTTATTTACATATGGAATAGGATTCCATGTTTCCTAGAATAAAAGAGTTTATTCACATATGGAATAGGATTCCATGTTTCCTTAAAAATAAAGATATTTATTTTGATAAGGAATAGGATTCAACATATTTTATTTTCCAAACAATTTTAAGTTAAAATAAAAGAGTTTGTTTTGAACTTGAAATTCGATTCCATGTTAATTGAAATAAAAGAGTTTATTTTGATTTGGAATTTGATTAAAAATAAAGGAGTTTATTTTTATTCAAAATTGGATAAAATAAAATAAATAAGTTTATTATGATTTAAATTTTGATTAAAATAAAGGAGTTTATTTTTTGTTTCAAAATTGAATTTCTAGTAAACTTTTAATTGTCCATTAAATGATATCAATGCATATATGGAATGATTTGATTATTCATGAGATAAATGTTATTTATTGATACATATGGAGATATGTATAATAATAAATAGGGATTGATTATGGACTACTGACCAATGTGTGATTGGATTTATTTTAGTGGATGCTTGAATGAATGGGTTTTTATAAATGAGGTCTGCGTACCTCCTCTTCTCTAATTTTTCTTAATGTAAATTCTATCTCCGTCCTATGTACTTTCCCTTGACTGCTGATCAAGGTTTCTATTTATTGTAAATAGTTTATATAATAGGTTTAGTTAGAATTACTTGAAGAATTGAAGACAAAGGAGCAAGGAGCGCTTGAAGACCCGTTTGTAATGGAGCCCGGGTTTAAATGTAATAGTTATATTTAAATTTATTATTGCACCCAAGGTTTGACCTTTTAGTTCACTTGATGGCTCTAGTGAACCAAACTAGAATAAAAGTCCATAATCAATCTGGGTATAATATAGTATTCTATATGTGCATGTTTACTATATATATATTATATATTATACAACATGCTTCGCATGTTAAATAATATGACGCGTATTTTATATATATATATATATGTGCATGCACGCTAAACAAGATGAGACTAATAATAACAAACCCCTCAAAGAAATTATATTAAGTCCTAAGCGTTCAAAGATATTAGGAATATCGAACGTCGCCTTCTAGCATGGTAAAGCAATAGAGTATTAAATATTTAATATGAGTTTGTTGTGCACACACAAGGCGAGTATTAAATATTTAAGATGTTGTTTTATCACATTTGATGCTTATTAAGGAATTGAACATTACTGCTTTGTTGTGCACACACAAGGGCGGTCTTTTTCTCTTCACATATATGGAAGTGCTAGGTTGGACTTAACTTAGATTATTTTAGTTCGGATGTGCACACACTTGACCATTATAATCTAAGAGGCAAAATACAAGGAGTTATATAGTGATGTAATTGACAACAGTTGTCTACCTATTTATTTATATATAGTTTGTTGTGCACACACAAGGCTATATACATTTGAAATGGGATTCTTATTCTCGCTAGCAAATCTTTAATTAGATTTGCCGAACTATATAATGAGGGTAATATAATTTGATGAAAAAGTGAGAGATACCAATTTAAAATAAAGACCTAATTTATTTTGCTAAATAATTAAGAAATGAATGTATGCTAAAATGTTGTTAAATTACAAATTCATTTACAGAATTTTACAATGTCTAATTTACTATCACTGCGGAGCATATTAGATGCTAATTAATCGGACCAAATTAAAAGGACTAGTTAAAGAATTTGAGAATAGTTCTCAAGGCTGAAAAGCTATCTTATGTCCTTAATATGCTTATCCCTGCAATGGTTGCAGACGATGCCTCAGAGGAAGAAATTGTTACTTTTAGAAAGTGGTAATATGATGCACAGTTGGCTCAATGCATCATGCTCGCATCCATAAGTAACGAGCTTCAGCGTCAGCATGAAACTATGGATGCTCCTACTATACTCCTGCACCTTCAAGAGTTGAAGGGTGAGGAAAGTAGGACTATTAGATATCAGATATCTAAGAAGCTTTTCCGATCTAGAATGACCGATGGCACTACAGTATAGACAAATGTCCTAAAAATGATCAATCTGATTGAACAATTAGGACAATAAGGTTTTGTCATGGATGTAGAGTTGATCCAAGATTTGATCTTGCAATCACTTTCGGACTCTTTCTCACAATTTGTTGTGAATTTCCACATGAACAAGCTATATATATCAGCCTGCCTGAGTTGCTTAAACATGTTGAAAACTGTAAAGAGTCACTTTCCAACCAAGAAAGACCAAGTCTTACTAGTAGATGATTCTTCTAGGAAGCGGAAGAGGGCCAAAGGATCTTCTTAAAAGAAGAACAATTCAAAGAAGGTAAATGGAAAGGCAAAAACAAAGGACAATAAGAACAAGACTGATGCAGATAGAAAAGAAGTTTGCTTCCACTGCAATAAGCCTGGATACTAGAAAGGAAACTGTAAGGAGAATCTTACAGAGGCTAACCAGAAGAAGCTTAGTAAAGCTTCGGTTACAGATATAGGTTTGTTCATGATTGAAATAAATTTTTCTGTAAGTCAAGATTCTACTTAGGTATTGGATACCGGCTATAGTTCTCACATATGTAATCCAATGCAGAGACTAAGAAGAAGTATAAAGCTAAACAAAGAGTAAGTAATCTTACGTGTGGAGTATGGAGTAATGGTTGCTACATTAGCCGTAGGAACTTATAGTTTAGCGTTGCCTACGGGCAAGTCTATTAAGTTAATAAGTTGTTATTATGTTTCAGTTCTCATTAGAAACATTAGAACTTTCGTTGTTGGACAAGGAAGGTTCTGGTATTATATTTAAGAACAATTGTTGTTCTATTTATAATGATAATGTTTTGTTTGAAACTGGAAGATCACTTGATGGACTTTGTAAACTTGACTTACATGAAAAATAATTTTGCAAATTGAACAAACTAGTAAAAGAAAAGGAGATGATCATTCAAAGAATTAAATATGTGTATTTGATGAAATACAAGTCTGAATCATTTGAAAGGTTCAAAGAATTCAGAAGTGAAACAAATTGACAAAGTATTAAGATTCTTTGATCAGATCGAAGAAAGAATACTTGAGCAATGAGTTTCTAGATCATCTCAAAATAGTATTTTCTCATAATGAAAACCTCCTGATATGCAATAATTGATTGGTGTATCTAAAAGGAGAAATTGTACCTTATTGGACATGGTGCAGTCTATAATGATTTTTACCGACATTCCAGTATCCATCTGGGGCTATGCCTTAGAAACGGCTGCATATCTACAAAATAAGGTAACCTTAAAATCCGGCCCAAAGACTCCATACAAGTTATGGATAGGGAGGATTCCTAGTCTTAAGTATGTTAAGATAAGGGGTTGTCCAGCTTATGTGAAAAAGGTTTCAAAAATAAGTTTGGGATAAAATCTGACAAGTGCAGATTTGTGGGATATCCTAAAGAAAGTTTAGGGTATTATTACTATAATCCTACACGTTGCCTTCTTAGATAAAGGTGTTTATCATTGAAGGAGCAAGTGGGAGGGTAATAGATCTTGAAAGAGTTCAAGAACCACAAAGCACTTTAAGTCGAACCGAGGAACATGTAGATAGACCTATTATACCACAGCCGAATTGTAAATCTGGAAGAGTACCGAAGATACCTGGGAGGTATGGATTCATCATAAAGGATGATGATCAGGTACGCATCATAGAGGATGATGATCCAGTTATATACGATGAGGCTATGAGTAGAAGACACTCAGAGAAATGGCAGATGGCCATGAAATCCGAAATGGACTCCATGTAAGAGAACCAAGTATAGACTCTGGTTATTCCACCTAAAGGCATAGCGCCTAGAGGGTGTATATGGGTCTTTAAGAGAAAGACTGGGGCAAATGGCAAGGTGGAGACCTATAAGACCAGACCCGTTTAAAAGGTTTTTCAAGTCAAGGAGTTGACTGTGATAAAACCTTATTACCGGGTAATGCTCAAGTCCATTTGGATTTTGCTTGTGATTACAGCTTATTACGAATTCTGGCAAAATGGATGTGGAGACGCCCTTCCTCAATGAAGACTTGAGGAGAATGTATGTATGATACAGCCAGATGAATTTGTTTCAAAGGTTGAAGCAAATCGTGTTTTAAGCTACAATGATCCATTGATGGATTGAAGCAAGCTTCTCAAAGATGGAACATTCGTTTTGATGAGACAATCAATAGAGTTTGATTTTATCAAAAACGAGAATGAACCTAGTGTGTACAAAAGGGTCAGTGGGAGCACTGTGACATTTCTAGTATTATATGTTGATATACTACTGATAAGGAATAACACACCAATGCTACAATCAGTAAAAGATAAAATTGTCTAAACATTCCTCCATGAATGACTTGGGAGGAGCATCCTATAAATTGGGGATATAAATCTATATAGATAGATTTAAATGGATGTTCGGCTTGACCTAAGGAACGTATATTCATTTGATGCTAAAGGCATTTAGCATGGCAAACTCCAAGAGAGGTCTCATGATGATGAGCTATGGAGTGAATTTCTCTAAAATTATCCCCAATTGAAAGAGAGATCGCATGAGTTACTATCATGTTTGCAATGAATGTACAAGGCTTGATGTTGATCAGTCATATTCTAGAGATGATCATTGTAAGAGAGTGATAAACATCTTTAGGTACTTAACCTATACTGAAGATGTGATCATGAAACATGGTGGGTTTGAATCAAAAACTAGAGGGCTAAATAGACTCAAGTTTTTCAGACTAACCAAGACGATAACAAATCCACTTTAAGGTAAATCGTTACCTTAAATGGTGGTGCAGTGAATTGGAAAGGTTCCAAACAGCAAAGAGTTGTTGGTTTAGTGACAAAGACAAAGTATATAGCTGTAAATGAAGCTACAAGTTGATTGTTTGGATGAAAAAGTTCATTACAGAACTAGGAATAGTTCCTAAGTCTCATCTTAGATTCAAACAAGTGTTGCGGCACTTTCATTTGATTAGTGGAATCATTGAAAGAGGAAAAGTCACTATAGAGATAGTGGACTCTAGAGAACAACATTGCATATCCATTTACTGAAGCTTTATCCAAACAGCAGGATGATCGTCACTTAGAGAAGAAGGGTATTAGATACCATAACGATTGGCTTTAGTGCAAGTGGGAGATTGAAAGTAGTATGCACACAAGCCAATCATATTTGATATGATGTAGCATATACTTTGTAATCTTATTCGGTTATTAAAGGCAATTTACATTATCTACATGGTGTTGTTATATTAAATGTGATAAACCCATAGTTTTGAGCAATGCTTTTAGAATCATGATGGGGATCATGCTAATGAGATCTAAATTCTAGATAGCTCACAAACTAAAATCGTTCCTAATCGTTGGATTACTAAAAAGGGGATTAGTGAATCTGGATAGATTAGTACATACGTTGCTTGCTCTTATGAAGAGGATGATTGATCTCATAATCATTTGTGTGGAGACACTAAAGCAAGTATGTAGGTGCTTATTAGAGAATAAGTTCACTGAACGTGGCTCGCTAAGGAATACCTAATGGAGTTTTACTCGCCTGTCAATAGGAATTCCTCTAGTGATAGTAGTACAAGTGATCCTTGGACTTGAGATCATCATAGTATCTTGTGTATGATGAGTTATACTTTGACATGTCCCTTAAGACCTTTAGGGTATATCAAAGGGTATGATTGGGTATAATAAGTTATACATGGAGATAAGTGAATGATCAACAAAGAATCTACCACTTCTAGTAAAAGGAGAGAATGTCCTATGTGATTCGATAAATGACAACTCAGAAGTCTTTGGCCAAAGAAGAATGAAATTAGAAAGGAGTTTCTAATTTGCATTAATAAGAGTTGTGCATTTGAGAATCGAAATACATATAATTAAATAAAATAAGACTTGACAGTAATTCCATGTCTTATATTTAATTGGGACATTGTATGGTAGAAGGATTGAATTGTACGGTAACTATTCACTGAAAGGTTCTTTTGTGATTAATGTTGAAATTTATATTATCTGGAAAGTCGTTGATCGCTAAGGGGGCTTACCCTTATTATAGAATAAATATTACATATGAATATGAACTATATGTATGAAATTGATGTCTGTGTTGCAAGTTAATCGGTTAAATTGATAATTTATTTTGTTTATGCATGTAAAAATGAAGGAAACAATATTTAAATGGATTAATTTAGTGTTATAACGAACCTGTTATGTGTGATTTCATGGAATTTAAAGAAACTTTGATAAAATTACAGAAACCTCAAATTTTGATTCTTAGATTCATGGTTTATACGATTTAAGTTGTTAGAATCATGCTAGAAGACATGGGTAACGATTATATATGAATTATAGTATTTGGGTATGTTTAATTTGATATAAGAATAAGAAGATTAGAAATTTTTGGCCTGTTTCTGTGTTCTCCGCGAACTGGAGAATCTGGAATTCGTGTTTCTCGCCCCGGTGAGCTCAATGAACTGAGTTTCTCGCCCCGATGGGAGCTCACCCCGGCGAGCTCATTGAACTGAGTTTTCTCGCCCCGGCGAGAAAACTGTGAAGGAATTTCTCGCCGCGGCGAAGTCTCGCCCCGATGAGAGATTTTGTTAAGGAATTCTCGCCCCGACGAGCTCACTGTAGAAAATGTTAAATTTTTTTTCTTTGTAGTTATGCTACGTCACCCTATGCATGTTTAAAACTTAGATTAATGTGTTGAACGAATACCAAGATGTTGAGTTGGATGCATATACTTGCTGATTATAGAATATAAAGATTGATGGACCTTAACTTAACGTTAAGTTTTAGGAATTCATAAGTATGATATTGCTATGATTAAGCTTACAACTTCTGAAGTGAGATTGATAACCAGAAGACAGTTTAGATATTAAAATGAAAATTGGATGTGAATGAGTCCTGAAGTGTTTATAATACTGTAACTAATTTTGTTACTGCTTTATAAACCGGATGTATAGGTTGATTAAAGAACGTGAAATTTTAATTTGTAATCTACGCACAAGGCAAGTTTTCTACCCTTAACCTTTATTTCATCGAAATTAAGTTTATTACTCCTAATCTTTTTATTTCGTTGAAAGCAAGTATCTTATCCTTATTTAATTATTTCTACGCAAGTTCCTGAAGTTCATCCTTTTATCATGCAAGCTTTATAATGTTATTATTTACTTGAACAAGTTCTTAATTCTGTTTCATTCAATTGTATCTTTTGTGAGATTTAGTCTTTGATTCTCGAATTTCAATTACATTTTTATTGAACCTTGATTGACTAACGAACCCTTATTGATTCGACTAGTCCATAGTTGATGAGCGTTCTAAATTCTAGAAACGTTTTTGAAGTAAATCCAAACCAAACTTCCTTTAGTGCGGACTCTGATGTCAAACTGAGATGAACAACCCTTATACAGGAAATTTTATTTACGCGTTAGTGTTAAGATGTTGTGCACATACATGGTACAAAGGGCTGATCCCCCTGAGTATGAGAAGTAAGGTCCATATAGTCTTACGATTGTTAAAGGTTTAAAGTAGAAATACTGATAACCTTGGACATAGTTCGTGGTCTTAAGACCCTCAGACGTTCTTTTGAATCTTGTCTTATAATCTTGACTGAGAAGCTGAATCGATTATTCAATATTCGTTGATTATTTCGCATGTTATTATTATTGTTGTTGTACTTGCTGGGCAATCATTGCTCACCCTTGCATAATAACATTGCAGCTAAAGTTGAAAGAGTTGACGGCTTGTCCACTAGTAAGGGCAAAGGAAAAGCAAATAAGTGATGAAGACTTATTGTATTTGTTTTAATGATGATTATGTATTAGACTTGATTATGTGTTAGACTTAATTATGTTTCCGCATTTAATGTTTTATTTAGGGTTAGATGACCTAGGATTTATTTATTAATGATGTTGTAACCTCTTTAATGGGAGATTTCTATTTTAATTAAGAATTCTCATTTATATTTGAATGGGTAGTTAGATTGCACAAGACAGTGGGGCAGCAATAGACATCAAGGTTGCTCGAACAGTTATAATGTAGATCCCCTGGATCCACCAATTTTCTTGGTCAGCCCAAATCTGCCGCACGCTGCGCGCATTTGCCGCACGCTGCGCTCATCTGCCGCACGCTGCGCCCATCTGCCGTACGCTGCCGCACAATCTGAGTGTCAAGTCCGTGTCAAGCCAAAAGAGGTCTAACAAACCACCCTCGCTTGAAGAATTTGACGCCCTCATCGAAGCTTCTCTGAGTAGCCCTTCAATTTGTTAAACCAAGGAGATTATTCCCACCAAGCCATCAAGTTCGTCTGATGTCTTAACTTTTATGTGCTAAACTTGGCATCTCCTGCACCAAGAACAACACACAGCAATTATTTATTTTCTGTCACATGCAGGCCCCAGCACCTGCATGCTGTTAACTCTAACCATGTTGAGGCTTTCCTCTGCACCCGAATCAGACCCCTCATGATCTTCATCAGCCATCAACGCTGTTAACTTTACTTTCTTTGGGCAAGAACATTGTGTAGACACCCAAATTTTGCGTTCCCTATACTAACCCTGGCAGGAGGGCAAAATCGTTAATTAACCCAGCCTACGAGACGAAAGGTGGACATAAGTGCGAACACTCAAGGCCACCACGACGACTTGCGATCAGGGTTGACACGACGACGGGCGAAGCAAACACCCATGAATGACGTGGCATTTTTCCCGGCGGTCCCCGGACTGCAAAATGCAAAACCTTCAGCGAAAACCAACGGTATGGCACGAAAATCGAGACGAGGTACAAAAAACGAGAAAATCAGCACAGTCAGCCGCAGATCAATCTGCGGCCAAGGATGGAACTCGAGACGACACAGGACTCGAGTGCACGGGACTCGAGCGCGGCTGTGGGGAGAACCAAGGGCCAGCCGCAGATTGATCTGCGGCCAGCCGCAGATCAATCTGCGGCTGCCCTTGGCAGTGCCTTATCAGGCCATTTCGCATACAGAAACAGGGGAAGAGGCAGCAAGAAAAAGAAATCAGCAGCAGCAGCTCGGAAATAGGGAAAAAACAGCAGCAAAACAAGAGGAATTAGGAGAGAAAAAGAGTGAAAAGAGTGAGGAATTGTACCAATTTTGTGAGATTATATCTCATATTTTCTACTCTATTCAATACACAAATTCATACATATTGTGGGGATTACTTGCAAGGTGAAAAAACCTTTTGTTCTTAGCATTTTGTTATACTATTTCGTTAAGCTTTTGGTCATCCGAATTACCTTAAATGTAGTTTTTCTTACATGTTATCATGAAGCCATGGATTAGGGACTATTAGTGAGGGTCTCATCGGAATGAAATTCCCCCTAATAGCCCGATGATATCCGTTTGGTGCAAATTTTAGCTATTATGGTAGTGTATCATTCGTAGTGTATTTCAATCGTCATTGTAAGATATCCTAGAGTGTGAGGCATCCCGTTGTTGTTTATTTTCGTTATATCCATTTGGTGGTTGTGCAATAAGTTCGGATGTGAGCCTAGGAATGCGACCCCGTGGTCCAAATCCGATGATGGACATTTTTGAATGTATGTAATCGGGTGGATGTATCCGTCATTGTAAATATGTAATCGTCGGGCCTTAAAACGACGCCAAGGCGAAAATCGCGTTTAAGGCCCCGAAATAGTGAAACTTGTGATTGTGGGCGTTTGGGGTTATTTTGATGGCTTACATGCCCATGAATAGCCCCGATGCGTGTTTATGCTTGATTGAATTTTGTGACACGAAAAAGGATTTCAAAAATTAAACAATGAAGGTTTTTTCATTAAAATCAAGCAAATTAGGGGGTTAGCATCACATAGCTAAAAAATTGGAAGTGTTGAGAAATGTCGATTCATATTAAACGAGAAGGCTAAAGAGGGTCGTTTTCAAATGTCACAAAAAATGGTTTTATAAAATAAATAACGTTTTATTAAACCTTGGTGCATAGGGTGAAAGATATCCTAGAAGTTGCCCATCATTTTATGGAAGCAATGTATAGATTTTGATTCCTATTTTGACGAAGGTTTAAAAGACTCTTGTTTTGCCAAAACGACATCTAACAAAAATCTCATAGCTTTCGACAAATAAAAATCAAACCTTTCTCACGAATAAAGGAGCTCTCTCGTACAAGCGGAAACGACGTTTTAAAGCATTCTCAAAAAGAAAACACGACGTTTTATAAAAGCCCAAATGTTTTCTTCATGCAAACTCACCACAACATTCGCATAAGCACACACACATTTAAAAATTAAAAAGATATGACAGCATTAAGATTGCGGTAACCGTATTTCACGGAAGTCGAGGGGTGCCTAACACCTTCCCCTCACTTAAGCAAGCCTCCGAACTCTATGAATCTCGGTTCGCAGACCAATTAATTAGGAGTCACATATGAGCCAGCGATTTATAAAAAACGAAAATTCGGATGAGTTGGTACATCCATTTCAAATATACCAACTGGCGACTCTGGTTAATTGGCTCATCATAAAAAACGACCTTTCAAAATCCCGTCGACATTAATGCCGACCTTTTCCAAAAAATCATTTAATCAAGAGGCTAAAATTGGAAAAGACTAAAAGGACCCACGAAGCGAAAACCCGGCGTCGACAGCTGGCGACTCTGCTGGGGACATTAGAGGGCTTAAGCCGCGTTTCAAATCTTGATTCTATCCTATCCTTTAAAATTTATAAATGTGTATGTGCGTACGACATTTTGACGTCTTTTATTTATTGTTGTGTGAATGTGTGTTTTGTCCAATGAATGAATGATTGAATGGGTTTTTCTTTACTTCAAAGTAATCATTTGCATGCGGTGAGGACGATGAATGTGAATGTATGTTGAGAGAATACCTCCTCCTGAGGCGAACCTGTCGGTTGCTTATTACTGGACTCGAAGGGGCTGCTCCCCGGAGATGGCTCAGGAAACGCACCACCCAAATCCGCTCCAATCGAAAGGGCTCAGACGAGTAGATTGCGAAGATTTGGGGACCTTCATGCCGAAAAGCCCGTGAGAGTAACCCTAGGATAGGTCAGCCTCAGATTAACCCTACGCAGGAAAAGTTTCTTCATGCCTTTTTACATTTCACGCGTAAATGTCATGATCTCATTCATGCCTCCCTGTTCGTCAAGAAGAAATTACTAACCTCTATCTTTTGCAGGGAATGGCTGAGGAGCATAATAAAGCCATGTTTAGCATTTGTCATTGCATTAGAGGACTACTAACTTTCTGTTTTGCAGGGAAAGATTAAAAAACCCTAAAGGCACAAAATTTACAGTTTGAGCATGCATCCACATCTCTCATTCCCCTAGACTAAACGGTAAATCGTTTTCCCCTGTAGGATTGCTCCTCAAACGCGTTTGCAGTCTAAAAAGGCCCAGGAATCAACATCTGAAATGGCTGATCTTCCCAATCATAGTTCCATATCTCGGGAGGAGTTTGATGACTTTAAAAAGCAGATGATGGAAATGGCCACAATGCTAAAAGAACAGTTCCTAATCAGACAGGATCCGCCAAACCAGGGACCGCATAATATACCACCACCAGGGGGTGACCAGAATCCTCCTAAGGATGATGCAATCCTGTTTAAAAATAACCAACATCAGCTTAGGGACGAGCCGGTCCTCCCAAAGGTCATTCCTGCCCTCAACAAAACAGTAATCACGATTCCTGAGGAGGGAGATACTGATGACCTTCGCAGGAAAATGAAGCAGATGGAGGAGACCATCCAATCTCTAAAGGGCATAGGCTCCCTGGGTAGGGTTAATTATGCAGATTTGTGTGTCTTCCCCGGAACCAGATATCCAGAGAAATTTAAGATCCCCGAATTCGAGAAATACAATGGGAAAGGAGATCCTTACACTTACCTGAAAATATATATTGGAGAAATGGGGTCCTATGCGGAAGACGAAGGACTAAGGATGCAATTATTCCAGAAAAGCTTGACGGGGGAAGCAAGGATCTGGTATGCCCGTCTCGATAATGCCCGGATTCATAATTGGGAGGAGCTAGCCCATACCTTCTTGACACAGTATAGCTTTCAGGCGCAGATGGCCCCTGATAGATATCAAATGACAAAAATCAAGAAGCAACCAAGGGAAACCTTCAGGGAATATGCACAACGATGGAGGGGCATGGCCGCACAGGTGAACCCCTCGATGAGCGAATCGGAGATGGTGATGACTTTTGTAGACATTCAGGAGGCACCATATTATGAACGAGTCATCTCGGGAATTGGAAGACCCTTTGCTGAAATGATTAAACATTGAGAGATGGTAGATATGGGGTTGAAATCGGGTAAAATCCGGGATTTTACTGCTTTAGAAACTGCTGCCGAGCAAATACAGAATGGAAACTATGGCAGCACTTCCCGGAGGGTCCAAAAGAAGAAAGAGGAGGATGTCTCTCTCGTACTGCAGGGATCATCCAGGAAAGTGGAGAATAACCCTCCTGTACAAATACAGAGATTTGTGCCACCCCGGCAACCTAATTTTGGTAACCCCAGAACGGACGGACGAATGAGGTTTGAGACCACACAAAAGCGGGTATTCACTCCGCTTGGGGATCCTCTTGAGCAGATTTTGGCGATATTGATATCACAGAGGAAGATTGTCGATTTGGCACCTCCAAGTGACCCGAAGGGAAGAAAATTTGACCCCAGCAAAAAGTGTGCATATCATTCGGGTTCCCCGAGTCATGACACTCAGGAATGTTGGACGCTGAAACACATAATTCAAAACCTGATTGATAGCGGGGAAATCGTGGTGGAACAGCCCGAGCCGCCAAATGTTAAAATCAATCCCCTACCGAAGCATGATGGGGGAGGGGTCAACATGGTGGAAGCCATTTAAACCGAAGGACCGCCAAGGCGAAATTATATGACAAGGATTGATGAGATGGTTGGCATGATGGGTAGTCAGGAGAATATGCAAGGGGCACCGGTTAGGTTGACGGGTGCAAGCCGGAGTATCACAGGGGGGCCTATCAAGTTAGCGACTCCGAAACCTCTCACCATTGCAGCAAGACCACAGATCCCCATTGGCAATCTAAAAACAGTACCGTGGAACTACGGGGGTGTATTAGAGGAGGCGGCCAGTTGTGCTTCCGTAACATCAAAGGGGAATCCCTTGTATCTTCCAGGAAGAGTCCTCAAGAGTAAGAGAAAGGAGAACGAGAGGATATCCGAGGAGAAAGCCGTGGAGTTCTTGGAAAAGATGGATCATCCGGAAGTAAGGGGGATCAAGGCAGTGAGCGAAGAATCGACTCTGACGTCGATCATGGATTTGGTGTTATCATCTAGTGACCACTGCAGAATCTTGGCCAAAGTCCTAGGGGAGGCATATATTCCCAAGACAATTAGCCAAGAAAGTTTCAGCCGCCTAGTGGACCATCTGCTAGAGAACAATGTGCTATCATTCACGGATGATGATATCCCGAAAGAGGGAAGGGGGCATCGGAGACCGCTGCACATCGCAGTGATCTCATCAGGGTATGTCATGAATGGGGTACTGATTGATGGGGGATCGGCACTGAATATTTGTCCCCTCAGTACGTTGAGGAAAATGAACATCAATCCCAAGCGCCTGCGGGCCAGTCATGTGGTGGTGCGAGCCTTCGATGGATCCCGGAAGGATACAATGGGAGAAATAGAGTTGCCCGTGGAGATAGGGCCATGTACTTTCGATATTTCCTTTCAAGTCCTGGATATCTCGGCCAGTTATAACATGTTATTGGGAAGGCCATGGATACATATGGCTGGGGCAGTTCCCTCTACGCTACACCAGCAAATCAAGTTCCTCGTCAGCGGGAATCTGGTAACAATCTCCGCAGAGCGTAATGACCCTTTCCCGTCCAAGAATGGTCTGCCAGTAATCAATGTGGACGAATCCGCGATGCCTACCAGTTTTCAAGCACTGGAAATCGGCACTCCCCACTATAGAGGTCTGGGAGCTCCAGCTATAAAATCTAAAGCTTCCCCTGAGCTCACCTTCGTTGCTAGAGAAATGATAAAGATGAAGTTTCAACCTGGGCAGGGGTTGGGAAAAGACAACCAAGGAATTTTCGCGCCTATTCAACTGCCCAACCAGACAGGCAGGGCAGGGTTGGGATATCATGGAGGCATAGAGCGGAACCACTCTCAAAGGGAAACCCCATTTCGATCGACCGGAATCCTAATGCCGAAGGTCCACAATGAACAAAGGACGGACAGGCCCGTGTCCGAATTAGAAGGTAAAGAATTGACTCCTGCGGATGATGAGTCAGTCGAAAGAAGGAGTTTCCTACGGGAGGTCATGCAGGAGTTTGAGACCAAATGCTATATCTCTGGACCATCAATAAACATTGGAGAGGGGAAGGATACGGCCACAACGTCGGAAGCCCCACAGAGTATGCCTGTCATCGATTGGGCAGGGTTAGTTATCCCTAACAAGGCTATGAGGGAAGACCGATACGATGTGGCGGTAGTCGTCAAGGAAGTCGCTAGTGCGCAGCCGCCTGTCATATGTCGCATCCCGGCTGATCTGACCACCGATAACTGGACGGTGGAGCCAATAATATCCAGACAAGGGTAAAACACGGTGTCGGGGTGGTAGACCCCGGAGAGTGGGGAATGAATGTCTACCAATTTTGGTTCTTTATTTTATATTTTGCATAATTATGTTAGTTTGTCATGTTATTTTGACAACGATCATTGTGGAAAGATGAATTATATATATGACAGTATCTTGTTTCAATGTCAGGTGTACCAATTTGAGTATTCCTTGCTTAACAAACGATCCCTCAAATTTGAATGATGACTATGATTTTGATATTGAGCTGGATTTCGATTTAATGGGTATTGAGCAGGACGAGACAGATTACGACGACGCGCCTGACGAGATCAAAGGATGGGTCGAGGATAAACCCAAACCCAACTTAGACCAAACCGTCACCATAAATATCGGAACCCCTGACCAACCCAAAGAGCTCAAGATAGGGACAGACCTGACCCCTAACCAGAAAGCAGAAATGACCAAGTTGCTACGCCAGTATGAGGATGTGTTCGCCTGGTCTCATGAGGACATGATCGGATTATCCACCGACATTGTGGTACACCAGCTGCCCATCAAGGAGGGTTTCAAGCCTGTCAAGCAAAAACTAAGAAAGCTAAAACCAGAATGGAGCTTGAAAGTAAAGGAGGAGATCATCAAACAGTTCAGGGCTGGAATCATCATGGTGTCCACTTACCCAGAATGGTTGTCCAATGTAGTCCCAGTGGCTAAACCTGGAGGAAAGGTGAGGGTATGTGTTAACTATAGAGATCTGAACAAGGCCAGTCTCAAGGATAATTTCCCAGTGCCTTTTATACACATATTGGTGGATAACACAACCCAATACGAGATGTACTCTTTCGTTGATTGCTTTGCGGGATATCATCAGATAATGGTGGCGGAGGAGGACCGGGAGAAAACAGCCTTCATCACCCCTTGGGGCACTTTCTGCTATAGACGGTTGGCTTTCGGTCTCACAAATGCAGGGGCTACTTATCAAAGAGCCATGATGGCCCTGTTCCACGATATGATGCACAAGGAGATAGAGGTCTATGTGGATGACATCATCGTGAAATCAAGGGTAGAATCTGATCACGTGACCCACCTCAAAAGGTTATTTGATCGACTCAGGAAGTATAATTTAAAGCTCAATCCGGCAAAGTGTGCTTTCGGAGTGCAGTCGGGCAAGCTCTTGGGATTCCTGGTTAGTGATCGGGGCATTGAGTTAGATCCGGCGAAGATTCAGGCCATTGTGGACATGCCGGCACCTCGCACAGAGAAGGAGATAAGGGGATTTCTGGGAAGGATAAACTTCATCAGCCGCTTCATATCCCATTTGACGACTACGTGCAAGCCGATTTTCAAACTGTTAAGAAAAGATGCATCCCAAGAGTGGAATGAACAATGCCAGAAAGCTTTTCAAACCATTAAAAAGCAGCTGACAGAAGCACCAGTGCTGGTACCCCCGAAGGATGGGATCCCTCTGTTCATGTATATATCAGTCAATGACATTGCGATGGGCTGTATGCTGGGGCAGAAGAATGAATCAGGCAGAGAGCAGGCCATCTATTACCTCAGCAAGAGATTTAGCCGATGTGAACAGAATTACACCCCTATCGAAAGGACCTGTTGTGCTTTGGCATGGGCTGCAATGAGATTATAACATTATCTCCATGGGCACACCACGTACCTGATGTCAAGGATGGATCCCCTGAAGTATATCTTTGAAAGACCTATGCTGAACTGTCGATTGTCAAGGTGGCAGTTAATATTACAGCAGTTCGACATGAAAGGGCAGGGAATTGCAGATCAGTTGTCAGAAACGCCAGCAGGGGGAATGGAGCCGTTAGACACTCCTTTGCCAGGCGAAGATGTATTCTGGATCTTGCACACGAGAGGAGATGACGAGGGGCAGTTCTGGAAATTATATTTTGATGGTGCCATGAATGCGGAGGGGGCAGGAGCCGGAGCAGTCCTGGTCTCTATCACAGGAGAGCAGTACCCCGTAGCCACCAAATTGCAGTTCAGTAACTCGAACAACACAGCTGAGTATGAGGGATGTATATTGGGACTCCGTCTGGCCCGTGATATGGGAGTAAAAAGACTAGCAGTGTTCGGGGATTCAGAGCTGGTAATCAGACAAACGATCGGGGTGTACAACACTAAAGAGCTCCGGTTACTTCCATACCACCGTTGTGTTATCCAACTGATGCAAGAGTTCGAAGATATCGCTTTCCGACATATCCCCCGGGGACGGAATGATTTCGCCGATGCATTGGCGACTCTGGCTTCCTTAATCCACGTGATCAAAAGCAGGGACGTCCCACAGATTGAGATAGCAGTACAGAATGCCCCGGCATACGAGGAGCATGTGGCGGTACTATCGGATGAGGGGTTTCTGCCAAAGCAGCCTTGGTATCACGACCTAAGGGAATATCTGAGGGATAGATCTATTCCCGACCAGGCGAGCCGAGCTGAGAGGTGGAGAATCCAAAAGATGGCAATGAAGTTTTATCTGAGTGGGGATTCATTGTACAAAAGAGATGTCGGTTTGGGATTGTTGCAATGTGTAGATGAGACGCAGGCCCAAAAGATTATGGATGAAATACATGGTGGGGTGTGTGGGCCACACATGAGTGGACCGATGCTGGCCAAAAAGATCTTGAGAACGGGGCACTACTGGTTAACACTGAAGGCCGACTGCGATGATCATGTCAAACGGTGTTACCAATGCCAGGCGCACGGTAATGTTATCCATGCGCCTCCCAATGAACTGCACTGTATGACCTCCCCTTGGCCATTCTCAATGTGGGGTATGGATGTGATCGGACCAATAGAGCCCAAGGCAAGCAACGGGCACCAATTTATCTTCGTCATGATCGATTACTTCACTAAATGGGTAGAAGCAGCTTCTTTCCCCAAAGTAACTCAGGAGATCATCGTCGGTTTCATCAGGAATAATGTCATTTGCCGATACGGGCAACCTGAGGTTTTAGTCTCCGACAATGCCAAGAATTTGAACAATGCCCTCATGAAGGGATTATGCGACCAGTTTAAGATCAAACATCTCAATTCGGTCATTTACCGTCCTAAGATGAATGGGGCAGTGGAGGCTGCAAATAAGAATATCAAGAAGATCATGGCGAAAATGTCTGCTAATCATCGGGGATGGCCGGATCTGCTACCCCTCACCCTGCTGGCATACAGAACGTCAGTGCGTACTTCTACAGGGGCAACCCCGTACGCTCTGGTATACGGAATGGAAGCGGTTCTGCCAGTTGAGGTTGAGATGGCGTCCCTCAGAATCTTGATCAATGCTTAGATAAACGAGGAGGATTGGATGCAAAGTCGGTACGACCAATTGGCCCTAATTGATGAAAGGAGGGTGGCCGCTGTGTTGCACGGTCAGTTATATCAGCAAAGGATCTCCCGATCATACGACAAGAAGATAAGACCTCGAAAATTCAAAGAAAATGACCTAGTGTTAAAGAGAGTAATGCCTTGTCAAGACGAGGCCAAAGGGAAGTTTGCCCCGAACTGGGAGGGGCCTTTTGTGATTAAGAAAGTGTTGTCCGGAGGAGCCCTCATATTGCAAGAGATGGATGGGGAGGTGTTTCCACAACCCCTCAATTCCGACTCGGTGAAGCGGTTCTATGCATAAAAAAAAAATAAAAATTCAATCATCATTTTCTCCTCGTTCTTTGAAGGTACGAACTACGTAGGACCTGATCTCCCGACTTGTGGGGGTACGTAGGCAGCCATCGTGGCACGGTCCCATTCCTTACAAAATAACATTTGCTTCTATCAAAACCGATTCCCAACAGCCAGAAAAACCTTCCTATACCCTCGAAACTCTCCCGAAACCAGCCACCTGATCAGCTTCATCTCAAGTGACCTAAACCTAACCCAACCAAGCAGTTAGCCCAAATCTAAGACTCAGCCGATGAAATCGACAGGATGTGCGGCAATATCTGACAAATCCCCATCAAGACTTGAGAAGAGAAAGAAGGCGAAATATCAAAATCATGGTTAGATGAATAAAATGAGGGTCCAATGAAAGGCAACGATACGACAAAAAGGGAAAACGACTAAACTTAAATACCTGTCTGTATAAATAAATCATTTTGTTACAAGGTTTCTCTTTTGATAACCGATGAAACTGACATAGTCTATGCAGGAAGTAAAATGATCTACAAATCTAAAACTAATCAAAGCAGGATGGATAAGGTGGTGGATAGATCTGAGGCGTCGGCATCCCCTGCAATCTGCTGCCCCATCATGTCGACGCCGGCCCAATAGCTCAAAATACCGCCGCAAAGCCCGCCGACACCTGAAAGGATAATAAGGATCAGGAATGTCCCGGAAGACCATCTGCAGTATCTCTGTCGCCGGCGACAAACTATCCAATCAGCGGAGAAGCCGCCACCCGATCCTGTGGAAAGACCAAGATCCGAGCGTACCACTGCGCCTGGCGACGACACCTGTGAAAAAATAGTATCAAAAAGACTGTACAGGGGTCATTCTCTTTCCTTGATTAAAAAGCAGGCATTATACATGACTTGTTATGTGAAAATAAAATACAAGATTCTGAATAAATCGGACGTGGAACACGACGAAATGATCTGTCGGGGCAAGACCCGGCAGAAACCTGGGAAGGCATCCAAGCGAACCACAACAAGGTGGTAAGCAAACCTGGGAAGGCATCCAAGCAAACCACAACAAGTTGGTGAGCAAACCTCGGAAGGCATCCAAGCAAACCACGACAAGATGGCGAGCACCCTGGGAAGGGCTGAGATCCAAACAAAAACCCTGGGAAGGGCTGAGATCCAAACTAACAAACCCTGGGAAGGGCTGAGATCCAAACAACAAAAACCCTGGGAAGGGCTGAGATCCAAACTAACAAAAACCCTGGGAAGGGCTGAGATCCAAACTAACAAACCCTGGGAAGGGCTGAGATCCAAACAAAAAAAAAACCCTGGGAAGGGCTGAGATCCAAACAAAAACCCTGGGAAGGGCTGAGATCCAAACTAACAAACCCTGGGAAGGGCTGAGATCCAAACTAACAAACCCTGGGAAGGGCTGAGATCCAAACAACAAAAACCCTGGGAATGGCTGAGATCCAAACTAACAAACCCTGGGAAGGGCTGAGATCCAAACAACAAAAAAAACCCTAGGAAGGGCTGAGATCCAAACAAAAACCCTGGGAAGGGCTGAGATCCAAACTAACAAACCCTGGGAAGGGCTGAGATCCAAACTAACAAACCCTGGGAAGGGCTGAGATCCAAACAACAAAAAACCCTGGGAAGGGCTGAGATCCAAATAACAAAAAACCCTGGGAAGGGCTGAGATCCAAACTAACACCCTGGGAAGGGCTGAGATCCAAACTAACAAACCCTGGGAAGGGCTGAGATCCAAACAACAAAAAACCCTGGGAAGGGCCGAGATCCAAACAAAAACCCTGGGAAGGGCTAAGATCCAAACTAACACCCTGGGAAGGGCTGAGATCCAAATAAACAACAACCCCTGGGAAGGGCTGAGATCCAGACAATCAACCGGCGACGATATCCGATGATTACGAGACGAGCAACCGGACACGAAACCCGGTGCGGACAAGATGATTACGTGAGGCATTGACACCCTTACGAATGTGTTGCATGCTTTGTATCTTGAGTTGTATCATAAGTTGTATGTGTTGCATCATGTATGTACTGACATTTCTTATGCACTGTCATTCATGCATCGTATGTCTACTTTCTTTATCATGTTCATTTCATTTAACATTTCATAAACATGATAAAGAGGAGCAGCTGTAGACACCCAAATTTTGCGTTTCCTATACTAACCCTGGCAGGAGGGCAAAATCGTCAATTAACCCAGCCTACGAGACGAAAGGTGGACATAAGTGCGAACACTCAAGGCCACCACGACGACTTGCGATCAGGGTTGACACGACGACGGGCGAAGCAAACACCCATGAATGACGTGGCATTTTTCCCGGCGGTCCCCGGACTGCAAAATGCAAAACCTTCAGCGGAAACCAACGGTATGGCACGAAAATCGAGATGAGGTACGGAAATCGAGAAAATCAGCACAGTCAGCCGCAGATCAATCCGCGGCCAAGGACGGAACTCGAGACGACACGGGACTCGAGCGCACGGGACTCGAGCGCGGCTGTGGGGAGAACCAAGGGCCAGCCGCAGATTGATCTGCGGCCAGCCGCAGATCAATCTGCGGCTGCCCTTGGCAGTGCCTTATCAGGCCATTTCGCATACAGAAACAGGGGAAGAGGCAGCAAGAAAAAGAAATCAGCAGCAGCAGCTCGGAAATAGGGAAAAAACAGCAGCAAAACAAGAGGAATTAGGAGAGAAAAAGAGTGAAAAGAGTGAGGAATTGTACCAATTTTGTGAGATTATATCTCATATTTTCTACTCTATTCAATACACAAATTCATACATATTGTGGGGATTACTTGCAAGGTGAAAAAACCTTTTGTTCTTAGCATTTTGTTATACTATTTCGTTAAGCTTTTGGTCATCCGAATTACCTTAAATGTAGTTTTTCTTACATGTTATCATGAAGCCATGGATTAGGGACTATTAGTGAGGGTCTCATCGGAATGAAATTCCCCCTAATAGCCCGATGATATCCGTTTGGTGCAAATTTTAGCTATTATGGTAGTGTATCATTCGTAGTGTATTTCAATCGTCATTGTAAGATATCCTAGAGTGTGAGGCATCCCGTTGTTGTTTATTTTCGTTATATCCATTTGGTGGTTGTGCAATAAGTTCGGATGTGAGCCTAGGAATGCGACCCCGTGGTCCAAATCCGATGATGGACATTTTTGAATGTATGTAATCGGGTGGATGTATCCGTCATTGTAAATATGTAATCGTCGGGCCTTAAAACGACGCCAAGGCGAAAATCGCGTTTAAGGCTCCAAAATAGTGAAACTTGTGATTGTGGGCGTTTGGGGTTATTTTGATGGCTTACATGCCCATGAATAGCCCTGATACGTGTTTATGCTTGATTGGATTTTGTGACACGAAAAAGGATTTCAAAAATTAAACAATGAAGGTTTTTTCATTAAAATCAAGCAAATTAGGGGGTTAGCATCACATAGCTAAAAAATTGGAAGTGTTGAGAAATGTCGATTCCTATTAAACGAGAAGGCTAAAGAGGGTCGTTTTCAAATGTCACAAAAAATGGTATTATAAAATAAATGACGTTTTATTAAACCTTGGTGCATAGGGTGAAAGATATCCTAGAAGTTGCCCATTATTTTATGGAAGCAATGTATAGATTTTGATTCCTATTTTGACGAAGGTTTAAAAGACTCTTGTTTTGCCAAAACGACATCTAACAAAAATCTCATAGCTTTTGACAAATAAAAATCAAACCTTTCTCACGAATAAAGGAGCTCTCTCGTACAAGCGGAAACGACGTTTTAAAGCATTCTCAAAAAGAAAACACGACGTTTTATAAAAGCCCAAATGTTTTCTTCATGCAAACTCACCACAACATTCGCATAAGCACACACACATTTAAAAATTAAAAAGATAGGACAACATTAAGATTGCGGTAACCGTATTTCATGGAAGTCGAGGGGTGCCTAACACCTTCCCCTCATTTAAGCAAGCCTCCGAACTCTATGAATCTCGGTTCGCAGACCAATTAATTCGGAGTCACATATGAGCCAGCGATTTATAAAAAACGAAAATTCGGATGAGTTGGTACATCCATTTCAAATATACCAACTGGCGACTCTGGTTAATTGGCTCATCATAAAAAACGACCTTTCAAAACCCCGTCGACATTAATGCCGACCTTTTTCAAAAAATCATTTAATCAAGAGGCTAAAATTGGAAAAGACTAAAAGGACCCACGAAGCGAAAACCCGGCGTCGACACATTGAATGTGGGCAACATGCGGGCTGCGTGTGCACAATGGCACGCATGCCTTGCACTTTTGGAAGGCATTGACGACAATGTTGGGAAATTGGTGCGTGGGATGGTGCAACATTTAGTGACAATAATGAAGACCAAGGCTTATGGGGCAAAGGCTTGGCAAAGATCGGGGCATGGCATAGGCAGGGCCTGGCATGCCAAAATGATGCATGGGTTCAGTACTAGTTAATATGGGTCTATATTGGGAGCAAAACAGCACAAGGTGTTGGGTTACGTGAGGTGCCAAATAACGCTAGGCATTGGGCTGCGTGACAGCATAAGGTGTTGGGCTGTGCACAAGATAGTGTTTGACATGCTGGGCTGGGCAGCATGCAAGACTAATGCACGTGGAGGCAATCAAAGTGGGTTGGCGTGCATAGTTAGTTCGGGCTGCAACTTGGGCTGGGTCAAGGAGCAGTTGAGGTGCAGTTTGGCATGTCAGATTGCACAAGACATTGGGGCAGCGTGTCAGGAAGTTAGCAGCAGTTGAGAATAACATGCAAAGCAGTTGTGGGCAGTTACCAGTTAGTGAGGAAGTTGCTAGACAGCAGTTGTGGCAGTTACCAGAGGGCAAGCTGTCAAACAGCAGTTGAGGGCAGTTACCAATAATGGGTGATGTGGCCAGACATCAGTTTGCATGGCTTGGACTCAGATGCGTGGTAGTTATCAATCATGGGTAGTTTTGGGGAACTGCCATCCCTTTGTTGGCAGCACCTTAGTGGTGCAAACCTCTAGGCAGTTGTGGGTGTCAACTGACCATCAGGCTATAAATAGCCAGTGCTTAGTGCACGAAATTAAGTATGCTAGAGAGCAGAAAAGAGTGATAGCTTGGTGCATCCTCTGTTGTGTATTGTAGACCCTGTGACAATTCAGTGGCAACAATGAAGACCAAGGCTTGTGCGGCAAAGGCTTGGCAAAGATCGGGGCATGGCATAGGCAGGGCCTGGCATGCCAAAATGTTGCATGGGTTCAGTACTAGTTAATGTGGGTCTATATTGGGAGCAAAACAGCACAAGGTGCTGGGCTACGTGAGGTGCCAAGCAATGCTGGGCATTGGGCTACGTGACAGCATAATGTGTTAGGCTGTGCACAAGATAGTGCTTCCATGTTTCCAAACAGTGCACAACTGCAGCCCAGATTTGTAATGTATATTTATATGCATGTAATGGGGCTTGTCAGAAAGAGATCACTGATCAAGTGTGAGTCTGCAAGCCTTAGTCAGATTGTAATCCTTATATTGAGAGAAGCAATAAAAGGTTGGGATATTGTCCTGTAAATTGTGTTGGCTTGTGCGTGTGGCTTATCTTTAGATTGTGTTAATCATACAGGCATGTGTGTGTGTATACTTGTGTGTGATCCTTGTTGACTGGTTGGTCCATGGGAAAGGAAATGCAACTTGATGGCTGTCCCTCTGGATGATTTTGATCTCATCCTAGGGATTGATTTTCTGACAACGGCGAAGTGCATTACGATGCCTCATCTAGGTGATCTGATGATTACTGATGAGAGAACTCTGAGTTTTGTGAATGCTATATACCCGAATGAGGAGAAGAAGGAAGGCAAATAGAAAGTTGGCATGGTCTGTCTCGCACAACCAGTCAGTCAACCCCCACACAGCACTCCAACGCACTGTTTAGACCCAACAGCACACACACACACACACATAGTTATATATACTGATTAGGAATATTTGTATGTAAGCAAACAATGGACAACACACGAATTTACAGGCTAAAACGCCCAACCTTTTATTGCACCTTCAATAAACTAGGAATCTGCCCAAAGGCTTACAATACACAAAGGATGCACCAAGCTATCACTCTTTTCTGCTCTCTAGCATACCTCATTTCGTGCACCAAGCACTGGCTATTTATAGCCTGATGGTCAGTTGACACCCCCAACTGCTAAGAGGTTTGCACCACTAAGGTGTTGCTAACAAAGGGGTGGCAGTTCCCCAAAATTGCCCATGACTGATAACTGCCAATAGGTGTATTCAAGCCTTTAAGCCACGCATCTGAGTCCAAGCCATGCAAAAACTGATGTCTGGCCACATCACCCATTATTGGTAACTGCCCTCACCTGATGTTTGACAGCTTACCCTCTGGTAATTGCCACAACTGCTGTCTAGCAACTTCCCCACTAACTGGTAACCGCCCACAACTGCTTTGCATGTTATTCTCAACTGTTGCCAACTTCTTGACACGCTGCCCCACATGACCATCAATTCAAACATAACAAATTTAGACACCTTGCTTCGAGTGATGTTTAAACGAGTTCGAGAGTTTATAGATATTTTCCACAAGCATTCGGTTATAAAAGCCTTCTCTAAGCATACAATTAGCTTAACACTCATAGGTAAGTGCATAAAAGTGAAAGGACGCATAAGCAAAATAATAACCAATAAACGATAAGCACAAAGACTAAGCAACAATTGTCTACATCTCATGGTTTAGATTCTCTTCAAACAAGCCATTATCATAGACCATGGATTATGGTTCAAATCAAATTAAAACAGTGCTCAAGGGATACATCCTAAAAATAAATATTTTTTTGAATAAAAAAGAAAAACATACTTAAATCACACAAAAACTAAATTAAAAACACACAAATACGCAAATACGAAGTACTACCTCCAAACTTAAACTTGACATTATCCTCAATGTCTGATATAGAAAAAATTAAAATAGAAGACTTCCCTGAAAACGTGTCAAGCGCCATTGATATCATCTTTCAATACCTCTAAGTTGGGAGCGTACCTGAAAGCAAATGACTAAAGAAATTAAAATGCAAATGAACCACTAAAATGCAATCAAACAAAAATAAAAACAAAACAGTAAACTTGGGTTGCCTCCCAAAAAGTGCTTGTTTTATAGTCGTTAGCCCGAATCCTTCATTTCCTTTCAATCCGGCTCAATCGCAAAAATGACTATAGCATGCCGCCTCGCTGTCATTTCCTTGCTTTGCATGGCATGCATGCCTGGTTGGTGACCCTCAAATTTCATTCTTTGAGTTCTGAGAGATAATGGCTGCATCATGGGTAAAATTAGGCAAGAAGCAGCTGCTATGTTAATGTTGCGCTAAAAATGGCAAACAAAGCACTTCCAAACATTGAACCAAATAGCTTTTATTCAAAATCCTACAAAACAAAGTAAAAACACATAAAAGAAATACAAAACACATAAAAGTAATATAAAACCACATTATATAACAAAAAGATAAAAATACATAGAAACCACATAAAATATCTAAAAACATACAAATTATAAAGGTCAAAAGTACCTAATTTGTGTATATAAAACACACTCATCACCCGATGATGACCTGGCCCCGGCGCCCAAAATGAACTACAATTGTCGCCCCGGCGGCCTTTTGTGAAGGAAACCTACCACCCCGGCGGTAGAAAAGGAAATGAAAAATTTTCTTTTTCTTTGTGGCCATGCTATGTTACCATATACATGTTTAAAGCTTAGACTAGGGTATTAAATGAATAATAAGATACTATGTTGGGTAATAAGTAAATACCTATTAATTATCTGGTGACAATTGAGATATTAAAATGAAATTGGATGAGAATGAATCCTGAAATGTTTATAATACTGTAACTAATTATTGTTATTGCCTTATAAACGGAATGTATAGGTTGATTAAGAACGTGAATTTTAAATTGTAATCTACGTACGAGGTAAGTATCTTATCATTGCTTATTACTTTTACGCAAGTTTCCTACCCTTGATCTTTTATTTCGTTGAAAACAAGCTTCCTAACACTATCTTAATTTTAATTATGTAAGTCCCTTAACTTCATTCTTTTACCATGCAAGCTTCATAATGCTATTATCTAATTGAGCAAGTTCTTAATTCTATTTCATTCAATTTCATGAGTTCAAATGAGATGTTTTAATTTCCTCTTTGTAATATTTGAGTTATACAGAATTTATTCAATTGTAACTTTTGTGAGATTCAGTCTTTGATTCTCGAATATCAATTACATTTTATTGCACCTTGATTGACTAGCGAACCCTTATTGATTCGACTAGTCCATAGTTGATGAGTGTTTTAAATTCTAGAAACGTTATTGAAGTAAATCCAAACCAAACTTCCTTTGGTGCGGACTCTGATGTCAAACTGAGATGAACAACCCTTATATAGGGGATTATTTTACGCGTTAGCATTTAGGTATTGTGCACATACATGGTACAAAGGGCTGATCCCCCTAAGTACGAGCAGTAAGGTCTATATAGTCTTACGACTATTAAAGGTTGAAAGTAGAAATACTTGATAACCTGGGACATAGTTCGTGGTCTTGTAACCCTCAGATGTTCCTTTGATTATTGTTTATCCTAATCTTGATTCAAAAGCCGAGAATTCGATTATTTGATATGCATTGATTATTCACATGTTATTATTATTTTATTATGTTACTTGCAGGGCAATTGTTACTCACCCTTGCATAATAACATTGCAGCTAAAGTTGAAAGAGTTGACAAGCCATCCACTAGTAAGGGCAAAGGCAAAGTAAACAAGTGATGAAGACTTGTTATATTTGTTTAAATGATGTTTATGTAATAGACCTATGTTATGTTTCCACATTGATGTATTATTAAGGTTAGATGACCTGGGATTTATTTGTTAAAGATGTTGTAACCCTTTAATAGGAGATTTCTATTTTTATTAAGAATCTTCATTTATATTTGAATGGGTAGTTAGATGTGATGTGATTTAATTTGGATAGTGAACATCAAATCCTGTGGAATTGAAGTACCCGGATTTGGGGGTGTCACATGGATTTTCGGGGCTTCATATAAGTCCTGAGCCTCAAACAAAGAAGAAGAAGAAAACAGCAGAAGAAAAGCAAAAGAATAGAGAAAAGAAGAGAAAAAGGGAAGAGCAGAGAACCAAGTATAAAGAAGATTCTACTCAACGATCGCTGCAATCTTCAGATACATCTTTACAAGTAACTCACGTTATTGAAGTAGTTGTAGATGATGTTAATAAAGGTTATGACCCTACGATGGTAAAGCTAGAGGATCCCTTTTCCGAAGGGGAACAACTTATTGGATATTCAATTCCTCCTCCCTCCATTCCCTCTACATCTAAAAGGATTCGAAGGCGAATTGTACTTAAAGAATATGCGGATCCAAATATCACCCTACCTAACAAATGGATAGGATCTGGTGAAGGATGAATGAGACTGGTCTCTTTAAGTGCAGATGATGAGTAGGTTTTAACCTATGAGTTTGATATGTCTTTGGCTTAATTCTTTACAGTCTTTAAGTGTTTTTAGTCTCTTTTTATTTGTTTTCATATTGCTTTTGTAGGTAAAGGCTGGCTACAGATTGAAAAGAAGAAAAGTAGCTGGGTGCAGGGCAACCTCGTCGGGGCAAGAATTCAAGGGTTAATTTTCTCGCCGGGGCGAGGACTTTTGTGAAGAGTTTCTCGCCGGGGCGAGAATGCGGCTAGTGGAATTTTAAAGTTTGTCAGCATTCAGTTATTTTGGAAAGGTTGAAGTGAACAAGGATTCTATCTATCATTCTGATTGGGAGACTCAAGGAAGATATAAATAGGAGATAACACATTGGATAAAAGGATATACAACACAGAGATTGAGTTTTCAGAGCTGAGCAAGGAGATTGAAGATCAAGTCAAGCATCGTGAGGAATTCATATTGGAGTGTTGGAGATTTCATTGAGTTTTCTTTTAATCTTTTATCTCTGATTTGTAATTAATTATGATGACTTATTTTGGTATTCTAGTTTTTATTGTCAGTATGAACTAAACCATTAGTTAAGGCTACGATTGAACCAGTTATGTTTATGAATTAATTATCTATTTAATTCCAGTTATTCAATTGATGGGAGTTGTCTATCTTATTCTATGCTTATTGATTAAATTGTTTGGCCGACAATTAGCATATTATTCTAAATGAATTCGGGAGATGCAATCTAGGGTTAGAACTGGATGAGATAGCATGTATTCTTAATTATTTGCATGTGTTGAATAATTAGAATTGTGAAGTGAATAGGGATATCTCTTTACTACATGTAACACTTGGAGATTGAAGCTTAATGGATTTAATCCTTTAGATTTGCATAGGAATATCGCAGAGTTAATTGGGTTAGAAAGATTTATTTGATCACTTGGAACAGGGCTTATAAATACAATTGAATTTCTGTTAACAACTCTAATGAAGTGAATAATTGGAATGTATAGATAGATTGGTTTATGATATATAACTTGGGATATTGTAGTCTTAATCTTTTTAAATCTGAATTTCAACTTTTATGATTGTTATCAGTGCTCGTGTTAATTAAATTAGTTTCAATCAGTATTCAAATTGCGATTGTTTAATAGAAGAGTCATAATCTAAGTTGATAGTTGGAGATATAAAACATAGTAATTCCTGTGGGTTCGACACTCTATCTTATCACTTTATTACTTGTTGATCGTGTATACTTGCACGTAATTGTTGATTGTGAAATCGGGCAACAAGTTTTTGGCACCGTTGTCGGGGATTATTTGTGTTTATAATTTTCAATTTCAGTTTAATTAAGTCTGTTCTAGTTAAGCAAATTTATTTTTCTTTTGTTTCTTGTTTCAGGTGACTTTTGATTCGTTTATGCAAACGCGATCAAAACAACCGGAACTTGTGCAGTGTGAGGATCATCTTGAGAAAAAGCTACGTCAGTTGAGAAAATTCTGTCAGGAAACAATTGAGAAAGAGAATATGGCTAACGAAGAACAGAAATCATTGAGGGAATATGTTATGCCTAAGATAGACGAGATCAAATCGAGCATCACGAGACCAGTCATCACCGATAATTCCTTCGAGATCAAGCCGGGAACAATTCATATGCTTCAGAATGCGGTACAGTTTGGGGGTTTAGCTAACGATGATCCGAATGAACACTTGGTTAGCTTTTTAGAGATCTGTGATACATTCAAATATCCCAATGTGACAGATGATGCAGTGAGATTACGTCTATTTTCGTTCACACTAAGAGATAAGGCAAAGAGTTGGTTGCATTCACTTCCGCCAGGATCCATCATAACTTGGGATGATCTAGCTCAGAAATTCCTAGCGAAATTCTTTCCGCCAGCTAAGTCGGCTAAGTTGAGAAACGAGATTTCTACATTTGGGCAACAACATGGAGAGTCACTATATGAGGCTTGGGAAAGGTTCAAGGAGTTATTGAGAAAATGTCCACATCATGGGCTACCCAAGTGGCTACAAGTTCAGACATTCTACAATGGGTTGAATAATGACACTCGAACATGCATTGATGCTGTTGCGGGAGGGGCACTTATGGATAAAAATTTTGAGGAAGCTTTCACTTTGTTAGAGACTATGGCTACAAATAACTATCAATGGCCGACTTCCAGAATGAATCAACAAAAGGTAGCTAGAGTATTGGAAGTAGATGCGGTCACGGCTCTAACAGCTCAGATGGCAGCCATGTCTAAGAAGATTGAAGCTTTGGCAGAATCAAAAGTCCAGCAAGTAGCCTATGTGTGTGAGCTATGTGCAGGTGCACATCCGACGGAGTATTGTGCCATTAATCCGGAATCGGTACAGTATTTGGGGAGTTATAACAGACCGCAACAGCCATATCAGAATGTTTATAATTCGGGGTGGAAGAATCATCTGGGTTTCTCTTGGAGCAATAACACTCAGACTCAAAATCCAGCTCCAAGATCACAGAATCCCCCAGGTTTTCAGAACCAAGCTCCATAACATGCAGAAAGAAAACCGAGTTTAGAAGAATCATTGGCAAGATTCATCACAGCGTCTGAGAAAAGAATAAATGATCAAGATAAGTTGTTAACTCAGGTAGATTTGAATGTGAAAAGTCAGGCAGTGTCAATTAGGAACTTGGAAAATCAGCTAGGACAGTTGGCTTATGTCTTAAACAATCGACCACAAAGAGCACTTCCAAGCGATACAGAGATTAACCCAAGAACGGATGGAAAAGAACATTGCAAAGCTGTCACTTTAAGGAGTAGAAAAGAGCTGCCTGATACGGTTAAAGGAAATTCTAAATCAGAAACATTTGTGGAGAATGAAGATGAGGAAGCCCCGGCGAAAAGTAAGGTGAACGAATCAGAAAAGGTGAAGGATACAGGTTCGGAGGCAAAGTCAAAGGAACTCAAGCCATATAGTGTAGTGCCTCCCGTACCATTCCCTCAAAGATTGCAGAAAGCTAAGTTAGATAAGCAATTTTCTAGATTCTTAGATGTTTTCAAGAAACTGCAGATTAACATACCATTTGCAGAAGCCCTAGAACAGATGCCCAGTTATGCAAAGTTCATGAAGGAGGTTTTGTCAAAGAAGAGAAAATTGGGTGATTTCGAGACGGTGGCATTAACCAAGGAATGCAGTGCAATTTTGCAGAAAAAATTGCCACCCAAACTAAAGGATCCAGGAAGCTTCAATATTCCATGTGTAATTGGTAACCAGTTCTCTGGAAGGGCATTGTGTGACTTAGGAGCTAGCATCAATTTAATGTCATTATCAGTTTACACTTAGCTTGGGCTAAAGGCACCAAAACCGACAAACATCAGCCTACAGTTGGCAGACAGGTCAGTGACATATCCGAGGGGTATTGTGGAAGATATCTTGGTTAAGGTTGATAAATTCATCTTCCCGGCTGACTTCGTCATTTTGGATTACGAAGAGGATAAAGAAATCCCCATCATATTGGGTCGTCCATTCCTAGCAACAGGGAGAACGTTGATAGATGTATAAAAAGGTGAATTGACAATGAGAGTGCAAGATCAGGAAGTCACCTTTAATGTGTTTAAATCGATGAAATTCCCTAAGGAAGGCAAGGAATGCTTACGGATAGACCTGCTTGATGAAATCGTGAATGAACGAACCAGTGCAAGTTATCTTAAAGATCCATTAGAAGCAGCCCTTGTGAGGATAGACACTTTTGATGATCCAAATGAGTGGGATTATGTCAAGGTTTTAGACTCATTACCTATTTCTTGGAAATTCAGCAGGTAATTTAATATACTTGACCGGCCAGAAGAAGGAGAAAAGAGGTCCAAACCGTCAGTGGAAGAACCATCTATGCTTGAACTCAAACCTCTTCCATCACATCTAAGGTATGCTTACTTGGGATACTCTGACACGCTACCAATAATAGTTTCTGCTCATTTGAATGAATCTCAAGAAGAAAAACTGTTAAGGGTTTTGCGTGAGTATAAAACAGCAATTGGGTGGACAATAGCAGACATCAAGGGAATCAGTCCGTCGTTTTGCATGCACAAAATTCTGCTTGAAGAAGGAGCAAAACCGGTTATTGAGCAACAAAGAATATTGAATCCGATCATGAAGGACGTAGTGAAGAAGGAAATCATCAAGTGGTTAGATGCCGGTATTATCTATCCGATTTCAGACAGTTCTTGGGTAAGTCATGTACAGTGTGCCTAAAAAGGGGGGAATGACAATGGTTGAAAACGAAAATAATGAACTCATTCCTACAAGAACAGTTACAGGTTGGCGAGTGTGTATGGATTACCGCAAGTTGAACAAAGCGACGCGCAAGGATCGCTTTCCACTGCCATTTATTGATCAGATGTTGGATAGGTTGTCCGGTCATCAGTTTTACTGCTATCTTGACAGATACTCTGGATATAATCAGATAGTAATAGCTTCGGAGGACCAAGAGAAAATGACTTTTACATGCCCTTATGGAACATTCGCATTCCGGAGAATGTCTTTCGGGTTATGTAATGCACCAGCTACATTTCAGCGATGCATGATGGCTATCTTCTCGGATATGGTTGAGCAGAACTTGGAGGTATTCATGGATGATTTTTCGGTATTCGGTGATAGTTTTGATTTGTGTCTTGGCAATCTCATCTTAGTGTTGAAGCGCTGTGTGGAGACAAATCTGGTGCTTAACTGGGAAAAATGCCACTTTATGGTGCAAGAAGGGATTATTCTGGGGCACAAGGTGTCCGAAGCAGGCTTAGAGGTGGATAGAGCAAAGATCAAAACCATTGAAAAGCTACCTCCACCGACATCTGTAAGAGGCATTAGAAGTTTTCTCGGACATGCAGGATTCTACCGTCGATTCATCAAGGACTTTTCAAAAATTTCAAAACCATTGTGTTCACTCCTTAAGAAAGATGTTCCCTTCAAGATGGATCAATCTTGCATCGAAACCTTTGAAGTGCTGAAAAAGAAGTTAGTCACAGCCCCGATCATTGCTCCCAATTGGACCTTACCTTTTGAATTGATGTGTGACGCAAGTGATTATGCAGTGGGAGCTGTGTTGGGACAGCGAAGAGATAAGATTTTTCACACCATTTATTACTCAAGTAAGACACTCACTGATGCACAATTGAATTACACCACTACAGAAAAAGAGTTACTTACAGTAGTATTTGCCTTTGATAAATTTCGAGCATATCTGATTGGAACCAAGGTGATAGTCTACACTGATCATTCAACCATCAAATACTTGATTTCAAAGAAGGATGCCAAACCAAGGTTGATTCGATGGGTCCTTCTGTTGCAAGAATTTGACTTAGAATTTCGAGATAGGAAAGGTACGGAGAATCAGGTGGCTGATCATCTTTCGAGGTTAAAGAATGCCGACATTCAGAAAAAGGATAAAGTGGTAATTAATGAGTCGTTTCTGGATGAGCAGCTATTTCGTATTAACACCGAAGTCCCTTGGTATGCTGATTATGTGAACTACTTAGTTAGTAACGTACTTCCGCAAGATTTCACTTCTCAACAAAGAAAGAAATTTCTTCATGATATCAAGCAGTACCTCTAGGATGAACCATTTCTCTTCAAAACTTGTGTGGATCAAATGATACGACGTTGTGTGCCTCAAGAAGAAATGGAGAGCATATTGACTAGTTGCCATTCGTCAGAGTATAGAGGACATTATGGGGGAGAAAGAACTGCAGCAAAAGTCCTGCAATCAGGGTTTTTCTGGCCTTCGTTATTCAAAGATGCCCACCTTTTTGTTCTAAAGTGCGATAGATGTCAGAAGGTTGGCAACATTTCGAAATGACATGAAATGCCTCTCAACACTATCCTTGAAGTTGAACTCTTCGATGTATGGGGTATTGACTTTATGGGGCCATTTCTGTCAGCATTCAACAATCAATAGATACTTTTGGCTGTGGATTATGTATCAAAATGGGTTGAAGCAACTGCATTACCCACAAATGATGTCAAAGTGGTTCTACGGTTCTTGCAGAAAAATATTTTTACTCGATTCGGTACACCAAGAGCCATAATCAGTGATGAAGGTACCCATTTTTGCAATAAGCAGTTCACCAAGTTGTTAGCTAAATATGGAGTCAAACACAGGATTGTTACGGCTTATCATCCCCAAACGAATGGCCAAGCGGAGGTGTCTAATCGTGAAGTTAAGCAAATTCTGGAGAAAGTGGTGAACCCATCTCGTAAAGATTGGGCGATGAAATTAGACGATGCTTTATGGGCGTATCGCACGGCCTATAAGAATCCCATTGGAATGTCACCGTATCGTATGGTTTACGGAAAAGCGTGTCATTTACCGGTCGAACTTGAACACAATGCATATTGGGCAATTCAGAAATTGAACTTTGATCTCCAAGCATCTGGCGAGAAAAGGTTGCTTCAATTGAATGAGATGGAGGAGTTTCGTCACCAAGCCTATGAAAACGCTAAGCTGTATAAAGAAAAAGTCAAGAGGTGGCATAACAAATGGATAGTTGATCAAAAATTCGAACCGGGACAGGTAGTATTATTGTTCAACTCCAGATTGCGGTTATTTCCTGGGAAGTTGAAGTCTAGGTGGTCCGGTCCTTTCATTGTCACTGCTGTAGCTCCCCACAGAGCAATTGACGTCGAAGAACCAAACTCAAAGCGCACATTCAAGGTTAATGGTCAGCGACTCAAACATTATTGGGGAGGCGATGTGGATCGACAAGTATCAGTGATTTATCTCTCTTCTCTCGATCAAACTGATGCTTAATACCGCAGAGAAAGTCGGGCTGATAACTATAAACCAAGCGCTTGATGGGAGGCAACCCAATCATGCTACTTTATTACTTTCGTAGATCTAGTGTAGTTAATAATTTTGTTTTCGTTAGTAGTAGTTCAAAGTGTTCTTGTTTTGAAATAATTCTTCAATTCTTTCGTAGTCGGACTCATTTATGATGTTATTCTTTGGAACAGGGATAAACCCTAGGGGAATGCATTAGAAGTAGAGAGACATGCTATTGGGATGGTACCAATTGAAGACAAGAGGAGCAAAGCAAAAGGGAAAATTTTTCAGAAAAGATGATTCTCGCCCCGGCGAGAAAAATACATTAGGGTTTCTCGCCCCGGCAAGAACCTCTCTGCCAAAACTCGCTCCGGCGCAAACTTTTCTCGCCCCAGCCCATTCCTCTCTGTCCATTCTCACCCCGGCGAGATTCTCAGGTATAAACTTCTCGCCCCGGCGAGAATCGCGGAAATCAGTTTTTAAAAACCGATCCCAATTCGGTTTCTTTCACTCCTAAACCCAGCAACTTCTTCTAACTCCTATTTCTACCTCTCTTATACCAACCAAACCCTATTCTTCCAGATTTCTCTTCTAATTTCCTCTCTCATTCTACCCACACTTGGATTCCTAATCAAACCTTACCACACTCCTCTCTAAATCCAAACCCGAATACAGTTCTACCATCGTCTCTCATTCAAAAGAGAAATACTCTGTTCTATTCATAATATCCATATGCTTTATCATTGCATGAACAATTTCTAGGGTTTACACCGAATTGAAGAAGCAAGTTAATCAGTTCAACCACTCAACATCACCAATTCCGCTCCAGTGCACTGTGCCTCTGTCAGGTATCCTACATTGGGTAATTCAGTTACTTCGTTTGGATCAAGTTCTTTTGGAATTAGTATTGGGCAGTGATGTTCATGCTTTATTCTTGAGTTTTGCTTTCCGTTGGGATTTGGTTGGATTGTCTGGATTACAATCTGTGTTGGTGTCTTTAATTGTGCAAAGTTTAGTTGGAAAATCGTAGAGCTGGAGTTTATGGGGAAGTGTTGTTCCTAGTTCTGCATAGCGGAGTTGTGGTGTGTTAGCCTGGTTGTTCCCGAATCTTCGTTTGTGTTTGTCTGTTAAGTGATCAGTGATGGCTCCTAAAAGGCATCGGGGTGAGGGTTCATCTTCTACACCATCCAGGAAGTTTGATAGACAGAAATTCGTCAGTGCTGAGGCGGCTAACAGATATAAATCGTATACATCGGGTAAAGCTCTAACTCCCAAGCGTGGTCTCACACCTGACGAAGTGGTAGATGGTGAGATGATGCTTCAGATAGTAGAGAGGGGATGGGAGACATTCACCGCCCATCCGGAACCTGCATGTATAGCCATTGTCAAAGAATTTTATGCCAATGCAGAGGACGCGGCTCCATGCGAGGTTACAATACGGGGCAAGACAGTTTCATTCAGCGCCCAGTCGATCAATGAATACTATAACTTGAGGCCTGATACAAGCTGTAGATACACTCGATTTCTTGAGGAGGGACCGAATTTGGAGAAGGTGGTTACTAACTTGTGTAAACCGGGGACGACTTGGATATCCAGAGGGCCACGTGCAGCAATTTCATTCCATAGCAAGGACTTGAGTCGTTATGGGAAGGTATGGTATGCTTTCCTCTCTGCTAAACTGATGCCATCACAGCATGTGAGTGATGTACCCAAGGAGAAAGCTTTATTGTTATATGATATTGTTATGGGGATTGAGATCAATGTGGGCCAGTTGATTGCGGCGTCGATTCACCGAACTTTCTGGAATTTGCATAGTCAGGGTGGTTTGCCACACCCTTCCCTGATTTGTGGATTATGTCTTCGCGCGGGAGTTCGTTGGGGGGCTGAGGAAGCTTTGCAGCAACCTTTGTTACTTTTGGACCACCGTCTGATTGCACGCTATAAGGAATGGGAAGGCGGTGAGTCACATCCTCGTGGTATGGTGTATATCGTTTATTCTCCTGCTGTTGAAGAAGAACATGAATCAGATGATGAGGAAGCGGGTCCTTCAGAAGGTCCTTCAACGTCTACTTCTACCGAAAAATCTAAGTTCAGCCTTTAATTTCGTGAGCTGCAGCGCCTTATTGATTCTCAAACACTTGTAATACAACCTAACTTGAGCAATGAATTAATAAGCCGACAATGGTCTCAAAGGCATCAACACATGGAACTCAAGAGAACAAACAAAACGTTGCAAGTCTAAAATTTCAATTAGTTAGTCATACTTTGCTTAAGGCCCCTTCCGTGTGTGTGTGAGTACCCAATAGCACTAAATCACGTGTAGCTCGAATGAACTTATGCAACCACATTACCTTATGAAAGAAATCAAAACAAAGTTCAAAAACCACATGCTTGACACATTACTCATCGCAAATGTATACAAATCATAAATTTCCAAAAATTTTGAGATCAAAGGACTTTGGGTGAGTGCATTTTATGCTCCATCTTACCCTACGCCCGCTCTTGTGGGTGAGTGCGTTTTACACTCCATCTCAACCCACCGCAATATTTGCAATATACAATTTTCTTTCTTTAATCACAATTATAAGAGAGTGCGTTTTACGCTCTATCTCTCCTACGCATGTGTCCATGAGTGAGTGCATTTTACGCTCCATCTCAACTCACCACATGGCCATCAATTCAAACATAACAAATTTAGACACCTTGCTTCGAATGATGTTTAAACGAGTTCTAGAGTTTATACAAATCTCCGACAAGCATTCGGTCATAATAGTCATCCAAAGCATACAACTAGCTTAATACTCATGGGTAAGTGCATAAAAGTGAAATGAGGCATAAGCAAAATAATAACCGATGAGGGATAAGCACAAAGACTAAGCAATAATTGTCAATATCTCATAAGTTAGACTCTCTTCAAACAAGCTATTATCATTGACCATGGATTATGGTTCAAATCAAATTAAAACAATGCTCAAGGGACACATCCTAAAAATAAATGAATTTTTTTTTTTGAATAAAAAGAAAAACATACTTAAATCACACAAAAACTAAATTAAAAACACACAAATACGAAGTACTACCCCCAAACTTAAACTTGACATTGTCCTCAATGTCTGATATAGGAAAAATTAAAATAGAAAACTTCCCTGAAACCGTGTCAAGCGCCATTAATATCATCTTTCAATACCTTTAAGTTGGGAGCGTACCTGAAAGCAAATTACTAAAGAATTTAACATGCAATTAAACCACTAAAATGCAATCAAACAAAAATAAAAACAAAACAGTAAACTTGGGTTGCCTCCCAAGAAGCGCTTGGTTTAAAGTCGTTAGCCCGACTCCTTTATTTCCTTTCAATCCAGCTCAATCGCAAAATTGACCATTACATGCCGCCTCGCTGTTCTTTCTTTGATTTGCATGGCATGCATGCCTGGTTGGTGACCCTCAAACTTTGTTTCAACCGATGGCAAAAAGAAGCTTTCCTCATCCACATCATCAATTATTGCACTTATGTCAAGATCGATATGAAGATCTTCTTCATGAACCAATGGGTGCTCGATGGGTTTGAAAACCTCGAATGTGACTTCTTGATCTTCAATTTCCTTTTCATGATCCCCATTCATGCTCCTCGTCTCATCAACCTCAGAATCATCATCCACAATAGGATGTACACTCTCAAAATTTTCACTAGTAGCTTCGTGCGACTCCGCGCCATTTCCTTAATCATCCACCAAGCACTCCTGTTCACCTTCCTCTATGGGGTTGATCTCTGTATCGCTAGGTAAGGTGCTTTGCGGGTGAATAATGTAAGAATTGGCAACATAGTTCATGATGCTCTGCACTAAAGCTTGTATATTTGTCATCCTAACCTCATTTTGAGAGATATGAGATATGTGCAGTGTCTTGAGCTCCTCCCTCATTCTTTCTTCTTTGTCACATCTATGCGAATTCACCATACATTGCTCTTTACCTTCCTCTATAGGGTTAATCTGTGTAATACAAGGTAAGGTGCTTTGCGGGTGAATAAGCACAGCCTCGACAAGTTGTGCCATTTGGTTCTCGAGGTTTCGTAACAATTCTTATTGCTCAATGAACATGGGAAGAATCTCCTCCACATTAGATGTATCCTCATGGTGTGGTGGAGGTTGGAATGAAAATTCTGAATGGTATGAGAGACTTGGATCAAAGCATTGATCTTGACTGTTGTCCCAAGAAAAGCTTGGATGATCTTGCCAACCCGGTTGATAGTAGTTTGGGTAGTAGTCAGCTTGATTCTGACTGTAGGCATTTTGAGTAGACCAGCCTTTAAGAGTGTCAACAGCCCTTGCAAGCGTTGCAACTTGTTCTTGCAATTGCTCAAGAAGTTTTGACGAACTTGGTTGCGTCGTCCCCTCATAATCCCATTGATAATTATGCTCATCCATTAACTGAAACAAAATCAAAACAAAACAAAATAATAATAAGAAAATTATTTACAAATCTAAATTAAGATCAAATCGATTGTCATTAATATTGGAAAAACACTAGAAGAACAATTCCCCGGCAACGGCGCCAAAAACTTGTTGGTCGATTTCGCAACCGATAAATACGCACAAGTATACGCGGTCAACAAGTAATAAAGTGATAAGAGAGTTGTCGAACCCACAGGGGATTGTTCTAGTGTATCCCAAGTACCAACTATATATCGTCTCGATTTTATTTAGACAAATGATGATTTGAGTTTTTATTGTTTGAAATAATTAAGAGATATGAAAAGCATTAAGATAACGAAATCTAATATTAACAAGTCTAAGATTGTAATTTCCCCCAACACTTCATTTGAATATCCTAACTCTCTCATTTGAACTAATTAACAACATAGAAATGTCAACCGAGAAATCAAAGCTACTTATAAGCCTCTGTCGATGGTCAAATTCGAATCTTCCTAATGCGGCATGTAGGTATATGTCTATCCTATACACTATCAAGAGACCAATTTCAAGAACAATAACAAGACGCGTGTCACTAAATCTTATTAAACGTGCTTTCAATTACCAACTTTCACATAGGAAGTCATTAAGAATAGATTCTCTATTGATTGCACACGGTATCTAGGTATATGTTTATCCTAAATACTATCAAGTTGCATATTATTGAGGATAATCAACAAGACACACGTCACTTAATCTTAATTAATAACCCACAATAATCTTTAACTCTCGCATGATATCATAACAAGGTCTAAACACTATAATCCGTTCGTCAAGTTCATATAGGTTCCCACGGTAATTACGAGCCAAGCAATTAATATATGAAGCATAAATTATGACATACAATTCACAAATGAGTAATTAATAATAAAGAGAGAGAAATCAATTCAAACTATGTGTTGGGTTCCATTGAAATCTTAGAATAAGCTCTAGTTCATGGTAGCTAGGCAAAACATCAAACACATGGTGTACATCATGAAATAGAAATATAAATTCAACGGAAAGCAAGAGATGATAAAACCCATTTAGAAGATATTCATATGTTGCTTACTTGGTTGATGTCAATTTCTAGCTTTTCCTCTTCCTTTGGCATTATTTTCTCCTTTTGCTCCTTGGCTTGTTGCTAAAAATCTCTTTGAATTGCAGCCCTCAAGCTCTTCTTGGTGATGTATGTGCAGCCTCCCTATGTCAAGATGTCCATTTGACACTCCTTTCCTTCTTGGTTCTTTTGATTTTGCTGAATTTTCCTTGTGTTGCAGCACTTTTGGCTCTCTAATTGATGTGTTTGTGTGGCCTCCCAATTCCTAGATATCAAATATGAAGCCCCAAAGAGATATTATATAGTGCCTCCATGAAAAACCCTAGCCAAACATCAGATTTTGGGTCAAAAAGTGAGCTGGAATCGCACTAGGAGCTCAAAAGATCGCACTCAGCACGCCCGGCCGCGCCCGCACGCTGCCCGCCGCGCCCGCGCCCAGCCCCTGGCCATGCCGCACGCCCACAGCTCGCCCACGCCGCACGCGCGCTCGCTGGCTGCCTGGTGCCAGTCGTTGCGTGCCCGCATCCATTCCGCGCGCCCGCGCCCAAGGCCTATAGTCCGACTCAGTTTTGACCTCTGTTAGTAAAATGGCCATAACTTCTTCATCCGAACTCAGATTAAGGCGATTAAGTAGGCTATGGAAAGCTAAGAAGGAGCTCTACAACATTTATATCTGGAATGTGACGAGATAATGTCCGGAGGAAGGCTCAAATTGAGCCCGAAGCAACTGTTGTGTAAAATTCATGCCAAATCCGATGGTAAAATGGTCATAACTCTCTCATACGAACTGTGAGGTCCCCGAATCCCAGTTTAACTTCAACCCGGGTCCGGTACGTCACGATACATCATATTTACAACTATTGCGGAAGATATAAACATAAATTGTTTATACATTAAACTTTGCTACATATCCCAAGGTCTATAACCTTAACTTAATACATATTTACCTTTAGATTCACAAAAGGTTTACACCATTAACTTACATCAAGTAACTAATTTAGTTATCATACATAACAATCTAATCTTGTTCTTTGCTTCTGTCTTTGTCTGTCCTCGAACATTCGCCTTAAATCTGAAATTTGTCCGTTCCGGAGTCTATGGAAAGCTTATTTAGTGTACAATAACATACCAAAAGTCCAGAATTTTTAGAGCAATCTAGCTAGCCTCTAATTTTTTATTTTTGGACAGCAGCTCACTAGATCATTCTCTCCTCTTCATTTGATTTTCATATTTTGAGTTTTACACAACCAAATCAAATGATTTCAAGTTCTATGAACTCCTAACTCATAATATTACAACATATTAAATCTATACAATTTTTCATCCATACCCACTAAGCGGATCTAAGGATCAAAAGAAAATGGGGGTTTTAGAGTTTTAAAAGAGTATTTCTTAGATCCAAGCTTAATAACTCATCAAACCTCTAGATCCAACCATGAATTATCATAAATCATATAGATCTATCAATATAAAGTATAATAACACTAACCCAAAGCTAGATCCAAGCTTAATCATAAGAAAAATGGATAGAGTTTTGAGTTTTACCTTTTTGGATTTCATTTCCTTTCTTTCTCTTCCATGGATTTTCTTCCATGGCTTGATCTTCCTCTATCCATGGCCAAGCCTTCTCTCTCTCTCTCTCTCTCTCTCTCTCTCTTTCCTTCGGTCGGATTTCTTTCTCCCTCTCTCTTCCTTCCTTTTCTTTTTAGCCGAGAATGAGAATGGGAGTGAATGAGATATATTAAAATAAGTCTCTCTCACATTACTTTTACTAGTACACTTCAATCGCCATCATTAATCCTCATACTTAACATATAAAGATTAATTTACAATACTTCATGTTATTTGTTTATTATATAATAAACAATTATATATACAATCTCATAAGATTGCTATTCATTTATCTCTCATATTCATTCTATATATACCTCAACATAATTTAATATGTTGAGACATACCATATAAACCACATAGATCAAACACTACGCTTTTCCAATAGCTATAACCCTTAGGTTATTCAATTTTTCATTCCTAATATATAATATATTAGGTTATATAGTTCTTTTATTACACTCTACACCGTCGATAAATATACATATTCACAATATATATTCACTTTATCATCAAATAATTAATATTTTCTATATAATAGGCTTGGCATTTAACCTCATGTCTTATCAAAAATTTCTTTTTACTATTTGCTAAGCTCCACAAGCCTTTATTACATGGCTTGCCATATACAATTGACGTACCATGATCTTAATCCCTTCTTGGACTTTTATTAAATTCCAATACTTGACTACTAGGTTAGGCTCATTTAATTAATACCACCACACCTAGTTTATCTCTTCCCAATTTAATATCTTTGGGTTCCCTGAAACTACCATTCAGGCTCAGTTTCCATTAATCTGTACGATCAATTTAATTAACCTTTCTAAGTATAGGTATATATATAATTATACATATACTCATTCTCGTGTTCCTTATTATAACAAGCTAACATCGCTAATACAATAAACTGCTTTTCTAACTCAGCAAATCGAATACACTAACTCAGCAAACCGAATACACTAATTCAGCAAACCGAATACACTAATTCAGCAAACCGTTTCTTTTTCCATATGTATCTTTACACAATCTCTTTCCTTAATTCACGTAAGGTTAAAGGTAACATAATACCTTGTTCTTAACATACATTCAAGTATATTTCCATTCGAGGTTTTGAATTTTGTAACCCTTATTCTCTCAATTCTCTTTCAAATAGTAAACCATATAGGTTTTTCTTAGAAATTTTCAATAAATCCACAAATTCCTATCGAGGTTTTATTCTTTAACCTTTAATCATCATCCAAGATTTTATTAATAAATCTTATAAATTCTCGGGTCGTCACACGAACTTCAAATTGGATGATTCAAGATGTTCTGAAAAGTTAAGACAAATATCTACAACTTTCGTTCTTTGAGTTTTGAGAGATTCAGATTGGAGCATGGGTGAAATTGGGAAACAAGCAGCTACAGTACCGAAAAGTAAGTTATGGGTATTGATTCCAAGGAGCTTTTATTTCAATTCATACAAAACAACATAAAAACACATAAAAGCATACAAAAACATATAAAACCAATACAAAACTACATTACATAACAATAAGATAAAAACACATAAAACTAACCGAAATGACTTAGGATTTACAAATTATCAAGCTCAAAAGCACCTAATTTGTGTATATAAAACACACTCATCAACGACCCTTAATATTACTTACATTTCATGACTTGACTCTAAGAGACAATATCTTAGATTTTATCCAATGACACAATTCATATAGACACAACACACACTTCACATTTCTCAAGGCATTTCATTTTTAAAAGAAAAACATTAGGAAAACGGTAATCGTGTCTTCACGAAAGTCGGAGGGTGCCTAACTTATTTCTCTCGTTTAAACAAACCCTCGAACTCTATGAATCTTGGTTGTGAACCAATTTTTCGGAATCACATAATGGACCATCTCGATTATTAAAATCTAAAAATTCAGATGAGTCAGTACATCTATTTAAATCTTTACCAACTGACAACTCTGTCTAATTAGCCCCCATTGAAATCAAACTTTCAAACCCCGTTGACATTTATGTCGATTTTTTTTCCAAAATCACCCTTAAAATTAATAAATCTCAATTAAAATATAAATAAAAAAAAATTAAAAAAAGGAAAAAAATCCCAACGTTGACAGCTAACATATGGGTTGATTTGATTCAAAAGCTAATTTGATTAACTTATTTTAATTGTTACTTTTTTAAGTAATTTTTTTTATTTTGTTTTTCATCATGTAATGCCATATTGACATGTATGACGCGTACAATGCCTCTCTCTCGTGCTAACCATTTTGTAACAAGTTAAACAAATTATAGGATTTTGTAACGAATTGTAAAAAAAATTTATAGTTCACTAAATCTAATGAAAAAAAAATCAATTCGATGATACAAATATAAGTTAATTTAATTCAATAGAGAAAAAATAATTTAACTCAAATGAACAATAACATCATATTTATCAACCTTTTCCAAGAGAATGAATAAACTTAATTAATTTACTTTGTATATTGGTTTAAATAGTCTAAAAGTTAAAATGGTCTCACCGCAAATTTAATGAACTAATTTATATAATTTTTCATAGCTCACAAACTCCGTGCGAAGCACGGACAACATGAATAATAATTTATTATATTAATAATTAAAAAAAATTATTTATGATTTTGAGATATTTGTAGCTATTAAATAGTTAAATACTTATTCAAATAATTAATGATTGAATTATATATTGTAGGTTTTTTCAATCAATTATTAAGTTAAATATTTGAATGGATTATTGTAGATTTATTTAGTTATGATTATGTGAAAATAATTATTTTAATTTTATTTAAGTTTTTAATGGAATTCTATATTAGCGTAATATTAACAAAATTTACTTGAAATTCTAATCCGAATAAAATTATGAAATTCATGTTTTTATAACTCTTAATTTAGTTAAGACAATTAATTAGCAATGAATTCACAATAATTTTTCAACTAATGTTACAATTATTATGTTTCAAATTCACATATATTATTAATACAATTAATCATGTGATTTGATAAAATTTTAAGTTTAAATGAATTAAATTAGTTAAGATATTAATTTAATATTGAAATTCACGATTAATATTAATATAATTAAATCGCGTGATATATCTCTTTAGTATGTTTAATTGATTAATTGTAATTGTTTTGCAAGTATTTTTTTAGTGTGTGTTTTTACCACTTTTGTAATAAAATTGGTAAAACTAAAAATAATTTTTTTTAGAAGTTATTTTTTTTTATTAGAGATCGGTTATAAATTTAGATATATTTAATTATTTTAAATTTATATAGTACTCTACTAATTTGAATGAGAAAGAAAAAAAAAAATTCTTTTTTTTTCTTTGAGATAAAAATATTTAATTTATATAAATTTGAATAATAATTATAATAATATGAATTAAAAAATTAAACTAAAAATTAGTCAAATCAAATTAAACTAAGTTTGTGATTTTAATCAAAGAAAAGTTGTACTTGAAGGGATCGATAAAAGGGTGAAACGTGTTACTTAACCTTTTTTTTCCCTCTTATTATAAATCTAGTGTTTTCTATGCTTTAGGGTTCAATCGATTCATCAGATTCTCTCTCATCCGCTCTTACCCCCAATAACAACCAAGAAAACCCCAAATCAAAGAGAATCGTAGATCAATTGCCATGACAGGAAAAGCTAAGCCGAAGAAGCACACAGCAAAGGAACTCGCCGCGAAATTGGATGCCGCAACCACCAACAGGGGTGGAGGCAAGGCAGGCCAAGCCGACCGGACGGGACAGGTGAAGGGCGGACACGCAAAGTACGAGTGTCCGCACTGTAAGATTACGGCACCGGACGTGAAATCGATGCAGATTCATCACGATTCCAAACACCCAAAGATCCCCTTTGATGAGGCCAAGATCAGCAATCTTCATGCTAGCATCCCTGCCGCTGCTGAATCATCCAATCCTCGCCCAGGAGTTCGTGGTAGCCTCAAGAAATGATTAATTTTCATAATTCGCAATTTTATTATTATATTAGTAATATTATGCCTGATAAATTTTAATCTTGCTTGGGTTTATGGGTATGATGATTGTGCTAATATATTGTGAAATGGAATCTTGGTTTTATGTTGTTATTATAATAGCTTTGTTGGGAATGTGTTTTTGTAATTATTATTTTTTGCCCATGAAAATAGTTGGATGTGACTATTATTTTTGACATTGACCAAGAATGTTTGTCTTGTTAGTTTCTGGTGGGGAGGGTTCAGAACATGAAGAGTTTTTCTAATGAATTATAATGGGAATTAAACGTGACATTAACATAAATTTATCTTTTGATTGCTAAACATCCTAGTCCTCAGTCATCAACTGGCTTGGTTTAAGAATGTTAAACCGGTGTTGGATACAACATGAAAAAAGGTATAGAGTTTAGGCTTCCAATGTGGCTAGAGTTTGTAAAGCTGGCATTGAAATTTCAAGCTCCCCAAGTGGTCACTATTTGGATTTTCAGACATCTCATAGGGTAGTTTTGAGAAAAATCTCAGGGTAATTTGTTTGTTCATCAAAGATTAACTGGGTTTGTTTGCATATGTTGCTAATAAACTTTCATATAATGACGGTGTACTAACCTTGAGGTCCCATTTTCATTGTGATATTTGGTTCATAAAACATCCTTGACAGTAGAGAACCTTGTTCCAGGTTTTACTTTAGCCGTTGGGTTATTTATGGAACTGATTGCTTCAAATTAACTAGAACAAAAGTAAGATTTTAGTTCTAAATTCAGAAAGAAACACTTATATGATACTAGAACTCATGCCTTATCCTTATTGAGCATGTTATCCCATTTTAGGTGCGATGAGGGTTATACCATTTTAGGTTAGATGATAGCCTTATCAATGTTAAATATTGTTGGTTTGTTGAGTAGCTCTAAGCACGCTTTACTTATGAGTAATGGTGGGATCTCAAATTTAGGTCTTAAATGGTCATTATTAAATTGGTTGACTAAATGGCAATTTAATAAGATAATATTATATTATTCATTTGAGATCTATTTGCAACTCCTAACATTACTCCTTCGTTATCGAGTTGGGAATTAAATAAAAAAGGAATAGTGATTTTTATTTATTAATACGTCCTTTTCCTCATCATGGATCATGGCCATGAACAAAACCCCATGTACTAGCTTTTGATGACATCTAAGTAATTGTAAACCCCCCCCCCCCCCCCTGTCTTTCTCTAGCCTTCATTAACTTGTGTTATTAATTGAAACCCTTGTTTGTATTCATCAATTGTTTATGTTTCTTCTAACTAAATTAGTAAGTAATTTGTTTATCTTTTGCCATTATTTGTAATTTCGTAGAAACTTTTGATGATCTTAGCCTGTTGTGGAGTGATTATGGAATACTCTTTCCTAGGTAACCATTATGCGGAGGATATAAATAACGTGAAATTATATCACATCGCACTTGTACAATAAGGTTGCTCAGAAGAAACCTCTCCTTGCCTCCCTCTCCTTTTCTACCTCTCTGGGAATTCTTTTATGGGGGTTGAAATTGCAACTATCTCCTTATGTTTGGAGGCTATGCATATGCACCTCAAATCAGTTTCAAAACAGTATTCGTTAGGTTGGCTTCAATCTTCCTTGAATGCCCTTGTTGACCAGGTGAGGTTTTGAAGCGTCGACTCTTTTGGGCTGTGTATATGGGCAGTTTCGAAAGGAGGAATGTATTGTGCCCAAATTAGTGACCAAAATATTGTAAGTCAATAGTTAGCAGTTGAAACTGGATTTTAGTGACAATGTTCAAATTATCTTGTTCAGTTAAGTTGAATGAGTTTTGTGTCTCTTATGGATGTTGTATTTACAATTTTGGTTGGTCTTTACATAGTATTCTTTATAGAGTCGTTTCCATTATATACTCGGATCCCAGAATCAGCTAAAGCTTCTACTGTTCAGTTTCTTCTAATCCTGTTTCAAATTGTTGATAAATTGTGATCTTCAACTATGCAGTGTGTGTGTGTGTGTGTCTATATATATATATATATATATATATATATATATATATATATATATATATATATATATATATATATATAAAATACATAATTTCATATAGTTTATTGATGGCTCAAATTTAACTATATTTTATTATTATTATTAAGTTATTTATACATATCATTTAATTATATGAAATTTTATATGTATTTATTTTTTTTGCATACTTTTATATTTATACAGTTGGATTATTCAGTAAATTGTTTTTGTAATACCCGGAAAAAAAAAATAAAATATAAATAAATAAATAATATTTAAATTTAAATTTTAAATATTTTATTGGACTTTTCTCATGTTTGGGGTCAAAATGTATTAAATTTATGTGGATTATAACAAGTAAGGGATTACATTCTTATTACTCATTTGTGATTCTTTTAAAATGTTATTAGGCCTAATTTGTGAGGTGGGCCTTAGTAATTTTATTTGATAAAATTAACTTGATAAAACTTGGGTTTTAAAACTGATTTAACCCAACTAAAAATCTGATTAGTATTATTATACTAGGTTTAACCTTAATAATATTTGTTAAAAAAAACAAACAACGAAGCAGAGAAAAAGTTATTAAGCGAGAGAGTTACTACGCTGCGAGACGGAGAGTAGACTCCACTTTTCTGTAGCAGATATGGTATTATTAACTGATTCTTGTATAATAGATAGCATGTTCAACATATATAATTATATAAATACACTTAAATTTTGAGTAAGAAACCTTATTGTCAATAGTAGTTGAGGAATTCAATTGGGTGCAGGGTGAAAGCACACAATCATTGAGAATTGAAATCATGCATGTTACTAATAAAATAATTATAGGGAAGTTTTGTATAATCTGCAAGTGTTGTTATGCAAATAATAGGTAATGACTATATAATCTTAATAATATAAGTAACTATATTTTGTAATCATGACCAAACAGAAGGGTTCATATTTCGTTTTATAATTAATTGGCATACGATCTAATAGTTACAAAAAGTTATCAGACTAAGCACGTGTGATCCTTTAATGTTTTGGTAATGTAACTATTTATTAAATTAGGTAATTAGATAATATTATAAATTATTCTAATTAAATCATTCGATTAGTAAAAAGATTGCAAAATTTATTTTACAATACATTTAAAAATATTAAATTGTTGATGATTGGGTTTGTAATTAAATTTTATTGAATTTATTAGATTGGACGGAGGGAGTTTAACGAGTGTTATATTTAAATTATTTCAGTATTATATTCAGGTACGGATTTCGTATTTTTTTCAGCGAGACTCTTTTAATTTTAATTCGTTCGTTTTGCTACTCGATTAAAAATTTGGTATTGCCTCTCATGATTATTTCTTGTCAAATTTATTGTGATAGTTTCGTTTTGGCATTGATATTAGAACTCGTATTTGTACTCTTTGAACTAGTTAATCATGTCAATATATTTTGAAGACTCTATTCGTTTGTATCATTCTTCGTATATTTTCGTTCACATTCGGGAAGTCATTTGATCGTTGGTATCTTGTGCTAGTTAAGTATATTCGTTTTTGAAATAATTCGATGTTATTTGGAGATGGTCATGTAAGCCTTATGATTTGAACCCTTTTTAGCTTGCATTTTGTAGTTTGATCCTTAGGGTATACTTGAGCTAACCACATGTGGGGGTACCACATGCATGTCCTCTTGACACTAGGGCATGACACCTTCCATGGCGGTGTGATCAGTACACGACGTATCCTTTTGTATGTTGCTTTGGTGTGAGCTTTGGCCATTTGATATATTTATTCAGGATACGTATGGGTCGACCCAGTATTTGATTTGATTTTTTTGGCGGATTAGTGACCTATGTGTCGTGCGCACTATCCGATTTGATTTGCATACATCACGTTACAGATATATTTTATTAGCTTTTGGCTATTTGTATTTGAACTCAGTATGAAATTGTTACCTTATAACTATTTGATTCAGCCTTATTTTGTTTGGGATTTTTTTGACTATAGTTCCGTTTGACAATGTTCATCATTTGTGTGTAGTTTCACTAATTTTGATATATTCGTAATTCGTTCGTAATTCACATTTGTTTATTCGTTCAACTCTTTTGGTCACGTTATATATTGTGGTGTATTTGAACATCTTTGTATCTGTACTGGGCAATTGGCTCACACTGTGTTTTTCTTTCGATAGGTTTGCAGAGGTGATTCATGGTTATGTGAAGAGAGAGCTGTTGACTTGATCATATTCCACCCTTAGGTTTTGATGATGACTTGCATAATCTACTAAATCCTTTATTGTGTAATTTCAGGAACTTGATGGAATAAAAGAACTCTTGGTTGCTGTCTATATGGAATCAAAGAACTGAAGACATTTAAGTCTCTAGGAATTAAAATGTAAGGTCTTTGCATTAATCATTTTCCAATCAAGGCTCTAGGGCATACTCATTTGCATTAAATATTTGCATTTAATATGGAATTGAATTTAATGAGGAATTGCATTTAATATGAAATTGCATTTAATATGAAATTGAAATTGAAAAGGCACTGCATTTAATATGGAATTGAATTTAATGAGGAATTGCATTTAATATGAAATTGTATTTAATATGGAATTGAAATTGAAAAGGCACTGCATTTAATATGGAATCACATTTAATATGGAATTGCCTTTAAAAGATGGAATATAGTAAGTCTAAAAATAATCTATAAAAGAATTATTTTTATGAAACTTGGTTGTTTATAATAAACCATCCTTGGTATTTCTTTTAACAATCTTGTTTTAATCCGTTGGTATTGATTAGATTGATAGAAATTGACCCATAATTAAATCATTTCCTTATTCCTGCCGCAAATCAAATATATATATATATATATATATATATATATATATATATATATATGGGGAATGATCCACAGAATACGTTAGCTACGGGCACTGTTTCAGCTAACTATGATCCAACCGTCCAAAATAAGATCGCAGGGTGGTGGGAGGAGGGCACGACCGCTACTCGCACTAGCGGCCAAATATTAATTAAATCAATTTTTATGCTGGCCGCTAGAGGGAGTAGCGGCCATTCAAAACGGTTCCGTTTTGACTGGCCACTACTCCCTCTAGCGGCCAGCATAAAAATTGATTTAAGCGCGAGGGTATTATGGGGATTTAGCCTGGCCGCTAGAGGGAGTAGCGGCCAGTCAAAACGGCACCGTTTTGGCTGGCCGCTACTCCCTCTAGCGGCCAGGCTACCTTTGTTTCAACCGACTCAATTTCAACCGACTAATCAACCTCCTTTAGCATGGTACATTGGTATAACATAATAACAGGGAACATTGAAAAATCTCTTAATCAGTAGTAAAATACAAACATTTTAAAGTTTACTTACATTACATCTCCATAGACATTCTAAATAAACACATACATTAATTATCTTTAGGTTCAGGAAGCCCTAACACTCTATAATGATTGCGCTTGTCATGGTTAGTTTCGAATCCACATATGGCACAGTTTCGGTGAGGCTTACTACCTAATACTTTTTCAAGGGCACTTTTTAATCTGGATTATTTTTTTCGACCCTTTGTTTGAGAAGCAATTGGTGGCAAATACTCTTGTTCTTCCTCTTGAACCTCATCATCCGCATCATCATCCTCCAATCCCATTTCCCGAGCTGCACATTCGTCCACGCGATCATTCTCATCGTCTAGTATGTCGGTAATATTCTCATCCGGGTCAAATTGATCAACTAGGGCTTTTCTTCGAGCATTTTGCTTTAGTATTGCCTTGTAACCTCGAACTGAGCAAGCAACTTTACTAGCTAACTCTTGAAAATCACTCATCAGATGATTGTACCGCATCCCTTGATTTTGTTCAAAGTCAGCACTCATTGAAAAAACCATGTCTTGTTCACCATTACTCCTGTTAGCATCTCTTGTCCACCGAGGAACGATCATGTCATCAGGTATTTTTGAAATACTCTTAAAGCTAAAGTATCTCAATATGTGCCTACAAATCTGACCAGAATGTGAGAACATTTGACAAGTACATGTTATCGAGCCCTCATGACGATTAATGACAACTTGTCGATATCTGCGACTATTTTCGATTGCATCCGACCGGTACACTGCATAAACCTTTGTATCAATATTGCACAGCTCACTGACTTTGTTGATGTTGTACATTAGAGAATCCACGAGCTCCTTTTGAAAACGTCTAAATATCTCTTTTATATAACATTCAGCAGCATGCACTTCCAACGATGATCCTAATACCATACTACGTTTCCGATGTTTTGTTACGTAATCGGCCTTTCTCTCTCTGATGAATTGTTTCTCAATAGCCTTCTGAGTCTTGACTACAAAATCTTTCATGCTTGTTGAAGCATTCACATATAAATCAAAAAAATTATTCATACCTTTGCTTCTTCCGGTGGTTGTCATTCCCGCAGCAAAATACCTCTTTGTATATGCTCCTATCCATTTATCCTTCACATCATACAAACTTATGAGCCATTCATTTTGATATAAATCATAATCTCTCATAAGGTTTTCCCAACGCTCTTTAAACTCGTCAATGGACAATGAATTATACACACAATTGTTAAAAGAATCTTTAAACGATGGGTGTTCCGCATAAACATGATGTAATTTTTCTAGGAATTTATTGCTAATATGCCAAGAACACAATAAATGATGAGTGGATGGGAGTACCCTACCAATAGCATTGCTCATTGCTTTATCTTGGTCAGTGATGATGGTTACAGGAACCTTGTAGTCCATTGCTTCGAGTCACGTCTCTAAGACCCAAACAAAAGTGTCTTCTGTCTCATCCCTTAACAGTGCAAATCCAAATAAAACAGAATGATAATGGTGGTTGACCCCGGTAAATGGAACAAATGGCATATTATACCTATTTGTCCTATACGTAGTGTCAAATGTAATCACGTCTCCGAAACGTTGATACATATATCTTGAACGAGCGTTTACCCACAAAATACATTCTATGCGATTGTCTTGGCCAGATTTGACCCGAAAAAAGAATTTACTTGCACTGCTGGAACCGAATTTTTTCAAATATGTGACTGCAGTCTGTGCATCATTTTCATCCTCCGAGTCACGCCTTAAATCCCTCACTATATTACGACATCCTTGTCACTAAAACCTACATTTTGCATACCTCCACCCATTGTGCTCAAAACATTCATCATCCTACTTGGTCCAATACCCGCCTTATTTAATGTGTCAATTAATTTTCTTGCTACTGGAGTAATATTTCTATGTGTCTCAATCAAATCTACTTTGGTAGGTGTCACTAAATGATGATTGTGATCCAACTCAATAATCGAAATACGCCAATTATCTTCTTTCTTACCGTGAACAACATACATTCTAGCTTTGCATAATGTGCGGCCTACTGAGTCTCGCCGTCTTGTTTTCTTATCACTATCACATTCATCATTTAATGAACTCTGTACACCCGTTGGTCTACCAGCTTTTTTACATACATACAACCTGGACGTCAGATCATTACTGTGAGCATGTTTACGACTTGTAGCAATCCTAATCTCAAATCCATTTTTTTGGGCATATGATCTATAAAAAATTTCAGCTTCTATCAATTTAGAAAACACTTGACCAACATAAGGAACCATTACCTCTTTACTACTTTCAGCATCATTTACATACTCCGATTCATTTCTACGATCTAAACTACCAACAGATTCAGAAGAACTAGATAAAAATATTTTTGTAGCAGGCATAGAATCCATTAATAAAGACTTACCGAAATTTGATTACACGAACAAGTGATTTCATCTAATCTCATGACAAGCAAATAATGTCCGAAGCTCAATTTTCTACAGTTGTTTAGCACAAGGCGGCGAATGGAGTAAAATGATAGGTATAAATGTTACATTGCCTGGCCGGTACTAGCTCCTACGGCCTGGACAAGTCCCCAAAATGCCCTTAAAATTAATTTAAATGATTTTTATACTGGCCGCTAGAGAGAGTAGCGGCCAGTCAAAACGATGCATTTTGACTGGCCGCTACTCCCTCTAGCGGCCAGTCATGCATGTTAATTAATTTCCAAACTCCTGTATACTGGCCGCTAGAGGGAGTAGCGACCAGTCAAAACGGTGCGTTTTGACTGGCCGCTACTCCCTCTAGCGGCCAGTATACAGGAGCTTTGGGAATTAATTAACAAGCATGACTGGCCGCTAGAGGGAGTAGCGGCCAGTATACAGGAACTTTCACCAGCGGCCAGTATACATAATGTCTAATTCTCTGTTCAATACCAACAGTACACAATAAAATGAAGCAAACATTTACAATACCAAATTAACCAACAAACACAAATTAGCTTTTTCCATACATTTATTCGTTATTAAATTAAATTAAATTAAATTAGCATAAACCGAAAATAAAAATCCATATAATCCAACACGTAACATTCATGGTGCAAATTAATTAGAGTACATGTTCAAAAGTCAAATCGACACACAATATTACTCCCCCCGCTGGTATATTTCTAGCTTTACATTTGAACAATTCATAAACTATTCTATACCTAAAGACCGATACATCATCCGCTGACCATTTTTCATTGCTCAGGTTTATATTGCCCCGCACGAGGTAGTCGACATACTTGCAAACAAAAATGCCACAATCGTAATGATTATCCTGTATGGGTCGACTCTTTGAACTCTGGACCTTTGGGGGTGTACGTGGCCAATCACCGAACGGGTTACCCATTCGCAATATCAACGGTATCAATTGTACCTATAATAACAACAATGTCATGAAAATGTACATATATAGCGGGAAAACTAAACGATTGTAAAAATTAAAATTTGTGGCGTACCACGACATCGACATAGTCTTTGTACATTTCAGTGAGCTTTATGTAGGGTGTGTCGTTATATAGCGGGTCGCGAATAGAAACCTTCCATGCAGAAACCACAAAGGTTAATAGTATGAAATGACTGTTTGCAGGGACACATATAGGCATGAAGATAAAGTCGCACTCATGCAATGGGGGTCCCGCTTGAGGCGTAACATATGACTGACAGAAACTATCTCCACGAATTAGGTCCCCAGTAGACAAGGCACCTTTCCCCAAATGCATGAAGTAGGAGGGCATGAAGCCAAATTTGGCCCATCTCTTTATCCCTTCGCGCTGATATTTGTCTTCCCGATCTCGCAAAAGACACATATACGCATCCATCACTGTCTCGTATAGCCAAATTCCGGGTCGCAAAGAATTCATCTCTTCGTGACCCAACATGTACCATTGCTGGGGGTGCTCGATGGGAAATAATGTTGGATTCGCCGGAGTTGAGTTGACGAAGTTCTCGTTGATAATTCCAATCTTGTGCCCACAGAGTCTTTTTGTTATAGACTCTTTAGGTCCATATTCTTCTACTGCAACATCATCACCCAATAAATGTAGATGCACCCTCGTAAGTAAGCTGAGTAAGCTGAGTAAGCTAGGACATATCAGTAGTAGCCTGGGTGCTAGGGATGTACGCGTCGAGGGCAGCCGAAGAGGTTGGAATCTCTGAATCCTCAGCCCCCATATACTCCTCCCCCCACCCCTGACATCCGTATCATACAACTCATATAGTTGATCCCATCCCTCTTTCATGTGATTGTATTCGGGAGGAAAGTCTTGCTTCAACTTGAATATTTTGTCCAAGAGAGATTTTGCGCCCTCAATCTGTGGAAAAAAAAGGGTGAAAATAAGAAGACACGGACGAACACATGGGGATAGTATCAAAGAATACAATATATTATATCAAATTAAAAACAATATATTATCTTCCTTACCATGCTAACCAAACGATGCTGATTATATACAGAGCGAGGCTCGTAGGTAGTGTTGGGATCTCCTTCGCGTCGAGGGCGGTGCAGGTATCGTCGGGTAATTTTGTTGTACCACTTGAAGTACGTATCCATGGGGATAGTGTTTGCAACCTGCTGAACTTGTCCCTCGAATGCTACCATATATAGCTCCCACTGCTCAATGTACTCCTTCCTCATTTCTCTGTAATCCACTGGCTCAAATGACTGTCTTATGGCCTGTCTCAAAGCATCATGCCTCTCAGCCGGGGATGAAATTCCTTGTATATACTCATATTGTCTCATTATCCGGTCAGGCATTTGATACTCGATAATATCAAAATGAATCAATGGGACTCGAGCGGATCCTGCCATTCTAGCCTCATAGTTATAGAACCTCCAATCATCATCCCATTGCTTGTATGGCCGCCATACTACCTCCCACTTGGGCTGCCTATCAAATTCGCCCCGATAGAAAGATAGATGGTGATGGGGATCATCCCGCCTATCACTATATTGATGTTTAATGGAGTATGCCCATGCAGTTGCTCTAGGGAACCAAGTCACAGAATTTGGCCTAGGGTTAGGCCTTCCAACCAAAAAACGCTTATGTGCCCAAATTTGTAATAAAGTGACACAACCATTGACATAATTACTCCCTTTCCTAGTTGCTGTGTACAGACCCCGATATAAATATGCCAAACAGGCGGCACCCCATGCATATGTGGCAATGTCAGTTGACTCAACAATAAAATACATATATCTAGGGTGTACATTGTTCTTTGACCTTGTGGGAAATAAAACCGCCCCGCATAGCCAAAGGACGTATGCCTTTGTATATATACCAACCACAATCCTATCAGCATTGTCTGGGAGCTTAGAGAAATTCGTGTGCAACCATACTAGGGAAATACCACGTCTTTTTTTGACATTGTCCCATTCTGAAACCCACTGATCCCCACAAATTTGCCTAAAATAACTTAATGGGGCATCAAATGACGGACAAGTTAAAGGCTTACCCAAAACTGGCATGCGAAAAATAAAGTGCACATCCTCCAATGTTATTGTTATTTCACCACATTTCATATGAAACGTATTTGTTTCCGACCGCCATCTCTCAATTAGGACAAATACAAGACTGGCATCCGTTCTCGTCACTACTGCCGGATAACTAAACCCCCCAAAACCCCATCCCTTTAACAGTTTTTTTTGTAAGCTGGTCAATTCCCATTTATCATATATTGTTGAAGTCGTTTGGGTCGACATCAGTGTACCCCTTTCAATCCCATTCCATACATCCTCTGAAACATGATTTTCTTGATCATAAAGGACACTACGATCAATGGGTCCAGGCAGCCAATTGTCCATATTTACCTTACAATATAAACAACAAAAATAAAACTATTATTCAATGTCTAAATATATGCATGGCCAATAATAATACCAACAACATAAAAAAAATTCTATCAACTATTATTTTCTGACTAAATTAAAAAAAATTCAAAAAAATACCAACAACAATAAAATAGTTAACCCAATTTATACATACATAATACCAAAAAATATACATACTAATCACCTAATTTGTATACATAGAACAATAAAACAATAATACCAACATACATAATACCCAAACATATACATAGTAATCACCCAATTTATACACCTAATTTGTATACATAGAATAATAAAACCATAATACCAAGCATTTTCAACATATATAATACCCAATAAATATACAATCATTCCACCTAATTTGTATACATTCGTACAACAATACCAAAATTCACACAGAAATAGGACCATGCTTTCATATACAATGAATTACAGAAGAGATTTGCAAAAAAATTAAGTTCAAACAATACTTACTTTGATTTATACTTGAAATTGAGTCGGTTGACAAAAAGTAGCGGCCAGTCAATCTTTCTTCCTCTTTTTGCAGTAGCAAACCCGTTTCTTTCGATCTGCAGCAAACCCTTATTTTTAGATCTAATTGCCTGACCGCTAGAGGGAGTAGCGGCCAGGCTAAATCCCCATAATACCCTCGCGCTTAATCAATTAATTGCCTGGCCGCTAGAGGGAGTAGCGGCCAGTCAAAACGGTGCCGTTTTGACTGGTCGTTACTCCCTCTAGCGGCCAGGCTAAATCCCCATAATACCCTCGCGCTTAAATCAATTTTTATGCTGGCCGCTAGAGGGAGTAGCGTCCAGTCAAAACGGCACCGTTTTGAATGGCCGCTACTCCCTCTAGCGGCTAACATAAAAATTGATTTAATTAATATTTAGCCGCTAGTGCGAGTAGCGGTCGTGCCCTCCCACCACCCTGCGATCTTATTTTGGACGGCTGGATCACAGTTAGCTGAAACAGTGCCCGTAGCTAACGTATTCTGTGGATCATTCCCCTCTATATATATATTTACAATGGGTAATGACCAACGGATTTGTTTAATATATTAGGTGACTAACTAGTACTTCACAAGTAATGATGACCTTGGAAAAGTGGTAAGTCCTTTCTGAGTGGACAAAAGTAATTATGGTAGTCTTGCTTAGGAGAAGTTCTAACTTTTCAGAGAGTAGTCACATACATTAAATACTCTGAATGAGTTGGTGAAAAGGATAAGTCCTTTTTCTCTCTCTTCTTAAGTTATGCCAGTAAAGTGATGTATTGGTTAAAGCATTTCATGACTTCACTCATATATTATTAATCTTTGTGTAAAGCACGTAAACTCTTTTCTGGTTTAGATAAGCAACGGCTATCTATGTATTAAAATACAAACGGTCATGTTGGGAAAATTTAAGTGAATTCTTTACAACGGTCATAAAAATCTCCCAAGTCTATAAAAGGAACTGGTTTCCCAAGAAGAAGATTAACACGGTGAAAAACTTAAAGCGAATATTTTGCAAACTACTGTGTTCAAGAATTCATACAGCTGTGCACTGAAATTATTGAATACATTTTTCAGCGTTTTATTTCGTGAAGCATGAACTGGTAATATCTTTCTATGTCTTGATCATTGCATCTCTAGTTGGGCCTTGAATTGTGAATTGATTAATTGCTTTGATCATAGTTATTCTAAACTGTAATCTTTATTTTTTTAAACAGACTAAGTGTTAGTCTAGAGAGTTTTTAATCCGAGGTGGATTAGAGTTTTACAAACAGGTTCGAGGAAGCAAAAGAGCTTTGGGGTGCATAGGTGCATAAGGAGCAAAAGTGCTCAGGAGCAAAAGTACTCAAGAAATTAATATTTTGATAAACTTGGTTTGTAAAAGCTTAAAATTGTAATTCAAGTGAATTAATAAAGGATCTCCAATACCAGTTGGTATTGGACTTGGAGTAGGCTACTAGACTAGAGGTTAGGAGCCGAACCACGTAAAAAATCTCTGTGTTCTTGTGATTGATTTTGCTTATTTTATTTGCTCTCTAGAAACTTTACTTTGAGTTGAAAAACATAGTGGATCAAGAGCCAAATTGATTTAATGAATTATACTAATAAATTGTTATTAGTATAATATATTAGTCCCATTAATCTTGTAAACTAAAAACACATTATAACATTCTGCACGGTTAATACAGCAAATTGAATTATTCAATATAACATACTGTATTGAATAATCCAACAAACTGAATTCTTAGATCCAGCATACTGCATTGACTAATCCAGTAAACTGAATTCATAAATACAGCATACTGGATTGACAAAAAGGAAAATAAAAATTGGACATCGTTGGTTCCCACACTTATTCAACCCCCCTTCTAAGTGTGTCTATCTGAATTTCATTTGGTATCAGAGCTTGGCTCTACTTAACTTGGTCTTAAAGGTGACTTGCAGGAAAAGATTCTAGCATGGCACAGTTTGGGAACAATCTTCAAGAAGGTCAATCAACCAATAGGCCTCTTCTGCTGTATGGAGCTGAAAATTACAACTTCTGGAAATTCCGAATGAGGATCTACCTTAAAAGAGATCCTTGGGAATGGTGGGTCGTGGATAATGGTCCTGTTATTCCAAGGAAAGAGGATGGCACTCTAAAGACTCTATTGGAGATGGACTCAACCGAAACCTACATGATTTCATATGATTCAAAAGCTATGAACACACTACTTAGCGGCATGGTGCAATCCGAGATAGATAAAGTGACATCATGCAATACGGCTAAAGAGATGTGGGACACTCTGATAGGAAGCCATGATGGTACTTTGAAAGTGAGAGAAGTCAAACTAAGTATGCTCATGCATGACTATGAAATGTTCAAGCTCGAAAAAGATGAAACCATCAAAATGGCTCAATCCCGTTTTCTAGTTCTTATGAATTCCTTAAAGTTACTTGACAAGTCGATTCCACAAAGCGAAGTCAACCGTAAGTTACTTTGGGCTACGCCTAAAAGGTTTTCTTCAAAGGTTACTACTCTTCAAGATTCTCCTAACATTTCTACTATGGATACTTTAACGTTATTTGGTGAATTAGAAGAATATGAACATCAATTAAAAAGATATGATGATGAGGAGGAAACCCCTCGAAGGAAAGTATTAGCTCTTAATGCAGGAAATGAAGAGGAGCTTAATGATGATTCGGATGAGGAAATAGCCATGATCTCAAAGAGACTCAAAGAACTATTACAAAGGAAGAATAAAAGAAAGAATGACTTCACTCCAAATAAGTCCAAGGGAAAGCAAAATGAAGAAACATGTTATGAATGCGGACGTCCGGGTCACTTCAAAAAGGATTGCTTCTGACTAAAGAACAAAGGCAAAACAAGCTACAATAAAAAGAATAAAGCTCTAGTTACTTGGAGTGATGATGAGTCCGAGGTGGAAATTGATGCAAACAACGAAGTAGCATAAATATGCTTCATGGGACTTGAAGGTGAATCAAGTGAGGTATCAGTCTTTGACTATAATCTCTTGAAACAAGAAAATAAAAAATTTAAAGAAAAGAATGCTTATTTAAAAGACTTGGTAGTTTCTTTAATGAGTGAAATTGATTCATTAATAGATGAAAAGAAGGAGATTGAAAAAGAGGCATCATCTAAAGAAGAAAAGATTTTAATTGCTAAAAATGATTACCTAGAAAATTATAACAAAATACTTCTCAATAAGGTAAATTATCTGAATAAAGAAGTGGAGAAATTAACTAATGAAGTAAAAATGAAAGATGTTTGTATTGATGCATTTAGTTGTGAAAATCATTTTGAAAATACTTCATCTAATAAATTACAAGAAGAAATAGATTCATTGAAACTATCTTTAACTAGATTTGTTCAAGGAGAAGAAAACTTAACTGTTATGGCAAACAAAGATCTAGTCTTGATAGACAAGGAATTGGTTATGATCCGATACACGAAAAGAGTAATGTAAAAATGTTAAAATCCAAATCCTTGTTTAAATTGAATTATTGCTCACCTTTCACTGCATGTAAAAATTGTGGCACAAAGGGGCACTTAGATGTTAATTGTAGAAAAAATAACAAAATCAAAAAGGTATGGATTAGAAAAGGTAATTTGTCTGTAACTAACTCTAGAGGACCCAAAAAGATATGGGTACCAAAAATATGAAATACATTTCTTTTGCTAGGTATGTTTAAAGGCAAAGGTTCCTTCTCAAAAATGGATACTTGATAGCGGATGCTCTCGTCACATGACGGGTGACAAATCGAAGTTCTTGGAACTATCTCTCAAAAGGAAGAATGGAACAGTCACATTTGGAGACAACAAAACTTGCAAGATAGTGGGAAAAGGTAAAATAGGTAATGGTAAAGTTAACATTAATAATGTCTATCTTGTTAGTGGACTTGAATTTAATCTTATAAGTATCATTCAATTAATGGACAATGGTCATCAAGTGAATTTTGAGAAACATAAATGTACAATATTTCATGGTACTAACAATGTTACTTTAGTTGCACAAAGAGAAGGAAATATATATACTCTTGATTTCGAGCAACAGGATGAAGAATTATGTCTTTCTACAATACAAGATGAAGCTAATCTATGGCACAAAAGAATGGGACATGTTCACATGGATTTGATTAAGAAATTGTCCTCAAAAGATCTCGTGAGAGGATTGCCAAAGATAAACATTGAAAAGAAAGGGATATGTATTCCTTGTCAACTCGGAAAGCAAGTAAGGACATCATTTACTACTAAGAAAATGGTATCAACTACTTCTCCCTTGCAATTACTTCATCTCGATTTATTTGAACCAGAAAGGCATGCTAGCTTAAATGGTAAATTTTATGCATTTGTCATAGTTGATGATTTCTCTAGATACACTTGGGTAATTTTTCTTAGAACTAAAGATGAAGCATTTAGAGAATTTGAAAGACTTACAAGAAATTTGGAAACAAAATATAATCTAAAACTTGTAAGAATTCGAAGTGATCATGGTGGAGAATTTCAAAAAGATTTCATTCCATTTTGTGATCAAAAAGGGATTAGTCATGAATTTTCAGCACCAAGGACACCTCAACAAAATGGGATGGTGGAAAGAAAGAATAGAACATTGCAAGAAACAGCTAGAACTTTGCTACACGAGAGTAAACTTCCAAAGAAATTTTGGGCCGAGGCGGTAAACACATCTTGCTATGTTTTAAATAGAATACTCATTCGTCCAATTATTTTAAAAACTCCCTATGAGTTATTAAATAATAAAGTTCCTAATATAAGCTATTTCAAAGTATTTGGGTCAAAATGTTTTATCTTAAATACTGGCGATAACCTAAGAAAATTTGATGCTAGATCTTATGAAGGAATTTTCATTGGTTATTCTCAAAATAGTAAAGCATATCGCGTATTCAATATTAAAAAATCTTGCATTGAAGAATCTATTCATGTTACATTTAGTGAAACTAACAAAGATCTTCCAAAAGAAAGAGAAGAGGATGCAGGAAATTTAGAGACTGCTGTGAATCCAGCAAACCAAAAGGAACAATTCAGCAAGTCGAATGATGAGATTCAGCAAACTGAATCAGACAATCAACAGGAGCTTGAATCAGAATTATCTCCAGGCATTGAAGAACCTATTCAGGATGCTGATCAACAAGAAGAGATCATGCACAATATTAAAATGCCAAAGACTGCAAGAAACCTAAAAAATCATCCCCCAGAAAATATTATTGGAGATATAAATAAAGGAATAACCACAAGAAGAGGAGCACAAAATCTTTGTGCATTTTCAGCATTTCTATCTCAAGTTGAACAAAAAAATGCCAAGGAAGCCATTCTTGATGAAAACTGGCTATTAGCGATGCAAGAGGAACTCCAACAATTTGAAAGATGCCAAGTATGGGAATTAATGTCTCCTCCAAAAGATGCTTCCATCATTGGAACAAAATGGGTATTTAAAAACAAGCTCGACGAGCATGGGACAATCACTCGCAACAAGGCAAGGCTAGTAGCTCAAGGATACAACCAACAAGAAGGGATTGACTACGAAGAAACTTTTGCCCCGGTCGCAAGGTTGGAATCTATTCGAATATTGTTAGCCTTTGCTTGTTATAAAAAGTTCAAGCTTCATCAAATGGACATAAAAAGTGCATTTCTCAATGGATACATAAATGAAGAAGTGTACGTAAAATAACCTCCCAGATTTGAGCATGAGAAGTATCCAAACCATGTCTATAAATTAAAGAAAGCTCTCTATGGACTCAAACAGGCTCCAAGGGCTTGGTACAAGAGGTTAAGTAAGTATCTTCTCTCAAATGGTTTCACGAGAGGTAAAATTGATTCTACATTATTTATAAAGCATGAAAAGAAAGAGATTATCATTGTGCAAATATATGTAGATGATATAATATTTGGTGCGTCTAACGATTCTCTTTGTGAGTGGTTTTCTAAGTGCATGCACAAGGAATTCGACATGAGCCTAATGGGAGAACTTAACTATTTCTTGGGACTCCAAATCAAGCAAACAAAGGATGGGATTTACATACATCAAACCAAATACACAAAAGAATTACTTAAAAGATTTGGTTTTGAAAAATCCAACTCAAAAGCTACACCCATGAGCACTTCAATAAAACTCACTTCAGATGATTAAGGTACAGATGTAGAAATAACAAAATATCGAGGTATGATTGGTTGTTTATTATATTTAACTGCATCTAGACCCGATATTATATATAGTTGTTAGGTTTGTATATAACGCGAACTTGCAATCAAATTACATAAATAGAGCGGAAGCGCGATAAAACAGATTTTAAAATTTTATACAAACCATCACCATGATCGATCAATGTGCTCAATTAACGATATAAATAAAAGAGAAAGAGAATAAGAATTATACCCTCGTAGAACAAGCTTTCTCGGGTACAAGTTCAACTCCTAGTCCTTCGTGTTCTCCTCGAATGCTACGGTGTGATTCCTTCCTTTGATCAACGTTAGCCACCCAAGTGTTTGGCCACTAGAGGTGATCCACCAAGGAAGAACAAGTATTCAAGAAGTTGGGTATTTGGCAAAACCCTAGTTTCTATCTCTATAGAAATTATAAGTACTCTCCACAATCTAATGCAAGAGTGTGTAACCCCAATCTATGATAAGACTCCTCTTATTTATAGATGTAGGAATAACCCTTCCCTAAACTATTTAGGATTAGGGTTTCAATTATAATTAAACTCCTTTAATTAATTATGCTCCTAATCCAATTAGGAATTTATGGGAGAGTACTTCTATTAATTAATTCCCAATCCCTATTAGGAATTAAATAATAGTAATAGTAATAATAATAATAATAAGACTCCTCTTATTAATTTATATTTAATATTTCTAAAATATTAAATAATAAATATTAAGTTATTTAATTTATTCTATCTCCATAGATTAAATTAAATACACTTAACTTATTATTACAATTATGCCATTTACTTCTTAAATAAATATTTTTCTTTTGCGGTGTGACCCTCTAGGTTCTCCATATTAAACCGGTTGTGAATAAATCAATTAGAACAATTCTAATATTATTTAAATAAATAAATTAAACTATTTAATTCATTTAAATAAATAATATTTATTCTATAATAAGGGTAAGCCCCCTTAGTGATCAACGACTTTCCAGATAATATAGATTTCAACATCAATCACAAAAGAACCTTTGAGTAAATAGTTACCGTACAGTTCAATCCTTCTACCATACAATGTCTCAATTAAATATAAGACATGGATTTACTGTCAAGTCTTATTTTATTTAATTATATGTATTTCGATTCCCAAATGCACAACTCTGATTAATGCAAATTAGAAACTCCTTTCTTATTTCATTTTGCCTTGGCCAAGGACTACTGAGTTGTCATTTATCGAATCACATAGGACATTCACATCTTTTACTAGACGTGGTAGATTCTTTGTTGATCATTCACCTATCTCTATGTACAACTAATTATACTCAATCATACCCTTTAATATACCCAAAAGGTCTTAAGGTACATGTCAAAGTATAACTCATCATACACAAGATACTATGATGATCTCAAGTCCAAGGATCACTTGTACTACTATCACTAGAGGAATTCCTATTGACAGGCGAATAAAACTCCATTAGGTATTCCTTAGCGAGCCACGTTCAGTGAACTTATTCTCCAATAAGCACCTACATACTTGCTTTAGTGTCTCCACACAAATGATTATGAGATCAATTATCCTCTTCTTAAGAGCAAGCAACGTATGTACTAATCTATCCAAATTCACTAATCCCCTATTTATTAATCCAACGATTAGGAACGATTTTAGTTTGTGAGCTATCTTGAATTTAGATCTCATTAGCATGATCACCATCATGATTCTAAAAGCATTGCTCAAAACTATGGGGTTATCACATTTAATATAACAGCACTATGTAGATAATATAAAATGCCTTTTGAGAAAATCAATTCCTTTATTAATAAATGAATAAGATTATAAAGTATATGCTACATCATATCAAATATGATTGGCTTGTGTGCATACTACTTTCAATCTCCCACTTGCACTAAAGCCAATTGCCATGGTATCTAATACCCATCTTCTCTAAGTGACGATCAAACTGCTGTTGAGTTAAAGCTTTAGTAAATGGATCTGCAATGTTGTCTTGAGAGTCCACATGCTCCAAGGTGACATCTCCTCTTTCAATGATCTCCCTAATCAAATGAAACCGCCGCAACACGTGTTTGGATTTCTGATGAGACCTGGGTTCCTTAGCCTGCGCAACAGCTCCATTGTTGTCACAGAATAAAGGTACGGCTCCTCTAATGCTAGGAACCACTCCAAGTTCAGTTATGAACTTTTTCATCCAAACAGCTTCCTTTGCAGCTTCACTTGCAGCTATGTACTCTGCCTCTGTCACTGAATCAGCAACTGTTTGCTGCTTGGAACTTTTCCAACTCACTGCGCCACCGTTTAAGGTAAACACATACCCTGAAACGGATTTATTGTCATCTTGGTCCGTTTGAAAACTTGAGTCTATATAGCCCTCTAGTTTCAACTCAGACCCACCGTAGACTAGAAATACATCCTTAGTTCTTCTCAAGTACTTTAGGATGTTTTTCACTGCCTTCCAGTGCTCTTCTCCTGGATTCGACTGATATCTGCTCGTTACACTAAGTGCATGAGCAACATCTGGTCTAGTACATATCATACCGTACATGATAGATCCTATTGCGGAAGCATAAGGAATCTTACTCATCCGGTCTCTCTCCTCAGGTGTCTTTGGGGCCTGTTTCTTGGAGAGATGTATTCCATGGCTCATCGGCATGAGACCTCTCTTGGAATCTTCCATGCTAAACTTCTTTAGCATCGAGTCAATGTACTTTCCTTGGGTCAAGCCCAGCATCCTTTTAGATCTATCTCTATAGATCTTTATCCCCAAAATATAGGATGCCTCACCCAAGTCCTTCATGGAGAAGTGTTTAGATAACCAAATTTTGATCGACTGTAGCATAGGAACATCATTCCCTATCAGTAATATATCATCAACATATAATACAAGGAATGAAACAGCGCTCTCACTAACCTTCTTGTACACACATGGTTCATCCTCATTTTTGATAAAATCAAACCTTTTGATTATCTCATCAAAATGGATATTCCATCTTCGAGAAGCTTGCTTCAATCCATAAATGGATCGTTGTAGCTTACAGACTTGGTTTGTTCCAACCGTTGAAACAAATCCCTCTGGCTGTATCATATATACATTCTCCTCAAGCTCTCCATTGAGGAAGGCCGTTTTCACGTCCATTTGCCAGATCTCGTAGTCATAATAAGCTGCAATTGCAAGCAAAATCCGAATGGAGTTGAGCATAGCTACTGGTGAGAAGGTTTCATCATAGTCAACTCCTTGTCTTTGTTTGAAACCTTTTGCAACCAGTCGGGCCTTATAGGTCTCTACCTTGCCATCTGCTCCAGTCTTTCTCTTAAAGACCCATTTACACCCAATACGCTTAATGCCCTCAGGTGGTGAAACCAAAGTCCATACTTGGTTTTCATACATGGAGTCCATCTCGGATTTCATGGCTTGTAGCCATTTCTCTGAGTCATCACTACTCATAGCCTCTTCGTAAGTTAATGGATCATCATCATCTATGATGCGTACCTCATCATCATCCTCTATGATGAATCCATACCTCTCAGGTATCTTCGGTACTCTTCCAGATTTACGAATAGGTTGTGGTACAGTAGGTTCTTCTACTTGGTCAGGTACCTGACTTTGATCCGTAATATTTTGTGGTTCTTGAACTTTTTCAAGATATATCTTACTCCCACTGATCCCTTCGAGGATAAACTCCTTTTCCAAGAAGGCAACGTATTTTGCAACAAACACCTTTTGATTAGTAGGATGATAAAAATAATACCCTGATGTTTCTTTAGGGTATCCCACGAATCTACGTTTGTCGGATCTAGTCTTCAGCTTATCATGCTCAAACCTTTTGACATAAGCTGGACAACCCCAAGTCTTAACATGCTTAAGATTTGGTTTCCTCCCTGTCCATATCTCATATAGAGTCTTTGGGACAGATTTGGTAGGTACATTGTTAAGTAGGTATGCAGCCGATTCTAGAGCATAACCCCAGAAGGATACTAGAAGGTCGGTAAAACTCATCATGGAACAAACCATGTTCAACAATGTTCGATTTCTCCTTTCAGAAACACCATTCAACTGTGGCGTTCCTGGTGGAGTCTATTGTGAGATTATACCATTTTCTTTGAGACAACTTAGAAACTCATTGGTCAAGTATTCACCTCCTCGATCCGATCGAAGAATCTTAATACTCTTACCAGTTTGCTTCTCTACTTCACTTCTGAATTCTTTGAACTTTTCAAACGATTCAGATTTGTATTTCATTAAATACACATATTCAAATCTAGAATGATCATCAGTGAAAGTAATAAAATAAGAATACCCTCCTCGTGCATTCGTTGTCATAGGTCCACATACGTCTGTGTGTACCAACGCTAACAACTCTGTAACTCTTTCTCCTTTTCCAGTAAAAGGAGATTTAGTCATTTTACCCATGAGACAAGATTCACAAGTTGGATATGATTCGTAATCAGATAGCTCTAAAAGCCCATCTTTATGCAACTTGGATAATCTTGTTTCATTGATATGACCGAGTCTACAATGCCACATAAAGGTATAATTAACATCATCTCTTTTTCTTTTCTTAGTTTGTTCAACTTGAAGTATATTTTCATGCAAGTCAAGTATGTAAAGTCCATTCAGTAAATTACCAACACCATATAAAACATTTTTATTATAAATAGAACAACTATTGTTCTTTATTATAATATCAAAACCATCCATATCCAATACAGAAATTGAAATAATGTTTCTAATGAGTGTTGGAACAAAATAACAATTATTTAAACTAATGGACTTGACCGAAGGCAGTGCTAAACAATAAGTCCCTACAGCTAATGCAGCAACCTTTGCTCCATTTCCTACTCGTAGGACGATTTCATCCTTGTTCAGCTTTCTACTTCTGCTTAGTCCCTGCATATTTTTATATATGTGAGAACTACAGCCGGTATCCAATACCCAAGTAGAATTTTGACTTTCAGAAAAATTAATTTCAATCATGAACAAACCTAGATCGGAAGTCAAAGCTTCTCCAAGCTTCTTCTGGTCCGCAAGATACTGCTTGCAGTTCCTCTTCCAGTGTCCCGGCTTATTGCAATGGTAGCAAATTCCTTTGCTATCTGGATCAGGTTTCTTTTTATCCTTTCTCTTCGCCTTGCCCATAGCCTTCTTGTTTTTCTTTTTTTCAGAAGATACCTTGGGCCTCTTCCTTTTCTTGGAAGAATCATCCACTAGTAAGACTTGGTTCTTGTTGGATGAGAAGTGACCTTCAGTAGTTTTCAGCATGTTAAGTAACTTAGGCAAGCTGACGTCTAACTTATTCATGTGAAAATTCACAACAAATTGTGAGAAGGTGTCCAGGAGTGACTGCAAGATCAAATCTTGACTTAACTCCCCATCCATCACGAACCAAAGCTGTCCAAGTTGTTCAATCAGATTGATCATCTTAAGGACATGAGTCTCAACAGCAGTGCCCTCGATCATACGAGATCGGAAGAGCTCCTTAGATATCTGATATCTAGCAGTCCTACTTTGCTCACCATACAACTCTTTGAGGTGCAGCAATATAGTAGGAGCATCCATAGTTTCATGCTGACGCTGAAGCTCGTTACTCATGGATGCGAGCATGATGCATTGAGCCAAGATTGTATCATCTTGCCACTTTCTGAAAGTAGCAATCTCTTCATCAGAGGCTGTTTCTGCAACATTTGCAGGGACTAACGAATTTAGGACATAAGAAATCTTTTCAGCAGTGAGAACAATTCTCAGATTCCTTAACCAGTCCGTGTAATTCGGTCCGGTCAGTTTGTTAGCATCAAGTATGCTACACACTGATAGTGAGTTTGACATTTTTAAATTCTGCATGTGAAATAGACAAAATTTTAGCATACATTCATTAATTAATTACCAAAATAAATTAGGTCTTTATTTTAAATTGGTATCTCTCACTTTTTCATCAAACTATATTACCCTCATTATATAGTTCGACAATTCTAATTAAAGATTTGCTAGTGAGACTAAGGATCCCATTTCAAATGTATATAGCCTTGTGGTGACACAACAAACGATATATAAATAAATAGGTAGACAACTATTGTTAATTACATCACTATGTAACTCCTTTTATCCAAGTTAAGTCCAACCTAGCACTTCCATATATTCGAAAGAAAAACACTATCCTTGTGGTGACACAACAAAACAGCATCGTTCAGTCTATTTATAAGCATCAAATGTGATAAAGCAACATCTTAAATATTTAATACTTGCCTTGTGGTGACACAACAAACTCATATTAAACATTTAATACTCTATTGCTTTACCATGCTAGAAGGCGACGTTCGATATTCCAAATATCTTTGAACGCTTAGGACTTAATATGATTCCTTTGAGGGGTTTGTTATTATTAGTCTCATCTTGATTAGCGCGCATGCACATAAATACGCGTCATATTATTTTACATGCGAAGCATGTTGGATAATATATAATATATATATATATATATAGTAAGCATGCACATATAGAATACTATATTCTACCCGGATTGATTATGGACTTTTATTCTAGTTTGGTTCACTAGAGCCACCAAGTGAACCAAAAGGTCAAACCTAGGGTGCAAGAATTAAATTTAAATATAACTATTACATTTAAACCCGGGCTCCATTACAAACGGGTCTTCATGCGCTCCTTGCTCATTTGTCTCCAATTCTTCAAAATTAATTCTAATTATTCCTATTACATGAACTATTTACAATAAATAGAAACCTTGATTAGCAGTCAAGGGGAAGTACATAAGAGGGAGATAGAAATTACATTAAGAAAAATTAGAGAAGACGAGGTACGCAGACCCCATTTATAAAAACCCATACATTCAAGCATCCACTTAAAATAAATCCAATCACACATTAGTCAATAGTCCATAATCAATCCCTATTTATTATCATACATCTCTCTATATGTATCAATACATAACATTCATCTCATGAATAATATAACCATTCTATATATGCATTGATATCAATTAATGGGCAAAAGTTTTGCTAATATTTAGTTTTGAAACAAAATAAACTCTTTTATTTTAATCAAAAACCAAATCCAAATTAAACTCCTTTAATTTTAGCAATCTGAAATCCTATTTCAGATAAAATAAACTCTTTTATTTTAAACTTTTATCAATTAAATAAACCATTTATTTCAATTGAAGGAAAAAAAATCGGATTCTGATGTCCGGTGCAGCTGCGCCAGAATGAACAGGGAACCGGCGCAGCTGCGCTGAACCCCAGAAAAAACTAATTCTGAGTATTGGCGCAGCTGCGCCCCAGAATGAACTGGAGCCGGCGCAGCTGTGCCGTATCGCTGATCCAAAAAAAATTTTCTTGCCCAAAATTTCGAACGTTTCGCATATCAATTCATACATGGAATCATCTAGATCGATAATTAGCACATGATTAGGCTCTGATACCACTGTTAGGTTTGTATATAACGCGAACTTGCAATCAAATTACATAAATAGAGCGGAAGCGCGATAAAACAGATTTTAAAATTTTATACAAACCATCACCATGATCGATCAATGTGCTCAATTAACGATATAAACAAAAGAGAAAGAGAATAAGAATTATACCCTCGTAGAACAAGCTTCCTCGGGTACAAGTTCAACTCCTAGTCCTTCGTGTTCTCCTCGAATGCTACGGTGTGATTCCTTCCTTTGATCAACGTTAGCCACCCAAGTGTTTGGCCTCTAGAGGTGATCCACCAAGGAAGAACAAGTATTCAAGAAATTGGGTATTTGGCAAAACCCTAGTTTCTATCTCTATAGAAATTGTAAGTACTCTCCACAATCTAATGCAAGAGTGTGTAACCCCAATCTTTGATAAGACTCCTCTTATTTATTGATGTAGGAATAACCCTTCCCTAAACTATTTAGGATTAGGGTTTCAATTACAATTAAACTCCTTTAATTAATTATGCTCCTAATCCAATTGGGAATTTATGGGAGAGTACTTCTATTAATTAATTCCCAATCCCTATTAGGAATTAAATAATAGTAATAGTAATAATAATAATAAGACTCCTCTTATTAATTTATATTTAATATTTCCAAAATATTAAATAATAAATATTAAGCTATTTAATTTATTCTATCTCCATAGATTAAATTAAATACACTTAACTTATTATTACAATTATGCCATTTACTTCTTAAATAAATATTTTCCTTTTGCGGTGTGACCCTCTAGGTTCTCTATATTAAACCGGTTGTGAATAAATCAATTAGAACAATTCTAATCTTATTTAAATAAATAAATTAAACTATTTAATTCATTTAAATAAATAATATTTATTCTACAATAAGGGTAAGCACCCTTAGCGATCAACGACTTTCCAAATAATATAGATTTCAACATCAATCACAAAAGAACCTTTGAGTAAATAGTTACCGTACAATTCAATCCTTCTACCATACAATGTCCCAATTAAATATAAGACATGGATTTACTGTCAAGTCTTATTTTATTTAATTATATGTATTTCGATTCCCAAATGCACAACTCTGATTAATGCAAATTAGAAACTCCTTTCTAATTTCATTCTGCCTTGGCCAAGGACTACTGAGTTGTCATTTATCGAATCACATAGGACATTCACATCTTTTACTATACGTGGTAGATTCTTTGTTGATCATTCACCTATCTCCATGTACAACTAATTATACCCAATCATACCCTTTAATATACCCAAAAGGTCTTAAGGGACATGTCAAAGTATAACTCATCATACACAAGATACTATGATGATCTCAAGTCCAAGGATCACTTGTACTACTATCACTAGAGGAATTCCTATTGACAGGCGAATAAAACTCCATTAGGTATTCCTTAGCGAGCCACGTTCAGTAAACTTATTCTCCAATAAGCACCTACATACTTGCTTTAGTGTCTCCACACAAATGATTATGAGATCAATCATCCTCTTCTTAAGAGCAAGCAACGTATGTACTAATCTATCCAAATTCACTAATCCCCTATTTAGTAATCCAACGATTAGGAACGATTTTAGTTTGTGAGCTATCTTGAATTTAGATCTCATTAGCATGATCACCATCATGATTCTAAAAGCATTGCTCAAAACTATGGGTTTATCATATTTAATATAACAACACTATGTAGATAATATAAAATGCCTTTTGAGAAAATTAATTCCTTTATTAATAAATGAATAAGATTACAAAGTATATGCTACATCATATCAAATATGATTGGCTTGTGTGCATACTACTTTCAATAGTGTATGTCTTTATGCACGGTCTCAAGCAAAACCAAAAGAGTCATTTGCAAGTTATTAAAAGAATCTTTAAATATTTAAGTGGCACTACCAATTTAGGTTTATTTTATCCAAATTGCAATAACTTTGAACTAATGGGTTACTCAGATGCTGACTATGCAGGATGTCAAATAGATAGAAAAAGCACAAGTGGTGCTTGCACATTCTTGGGACAAAGTTTAGTGTCTTGGCATAGTAAAAAGCAAACTTCAGTTGCATTATCCACCACTGAGGGTGAATATTTAGCCACAGGGAGTTGTTGTTCTCAAATATTATGGATGCATCAAACCCTATGTGATTTTGATATTTTATGTGATTGTGTGCCGATATATTGTGATAATACTAGCACTATAGACATATCAAAAAATCCCGTTTTACATTCATGAACAAAACACATTGAGGTAAGACACCATTTTCTAAGGGATAATGTGTCAAAAGGTTTAATTAAATTAATTTTCATCCCTACAGAACACTAACTAGCAGATATCTTTACAAAACCATTAAGTGAAGAAAGATTTTGTACTCTTAGAAGAGAACTTGGTATGTGCATGGTATAATTTGTCTGTATAAGTGACATATCTGTTAAAGACATAATTTTACATATTACTTGTTTATTGTGACATTCATGCTTTACGTACTGAATATATAACATCATATGCTATTCTCCTTAAATAACGCTGGAAGGAAAGATTTTTGAAAATTGAAAAAGGAAAAGCTGAACCGCCGCCCATATTGGGAAGACGCGTGACATTTATTTCGTCAGACCCTCATCTCTCCTACTTTACCCTCTCTTCTTAGTGACTGATCAGTATCTCCATCAAACCTATTCTTCATCTCTTACCTTCAAACCCTTACAATAATGAAAACCCGTACCAACAAAAGATCAATTGTCGAGTCCGAAGACGATCGGACCATACCTTTCGACCCAACAATCAGGGCAAAAAGGAAATCAAAGAGGATGAAGAAGCCGGCGTTGGCATCTGGGCACTCGACTTCATCGGACGAATCAAACACCAGCCCTCCTTCCATGCCGGTAGCAGGTCCTTCTCGCAGGAGAAAATTGAATCGATCAAGGGTTTTAGAAAACCCTCCTCCATCACCGCCAGAGTCCTCAAAAAACCTTCTCCACCTCCTTTGGTAAACTCTTCCACTCCTTCTGATGTTCCTAATAATTTCTTTAGAGGAAATAATTTCGAATCTCGTTTTAAAACCTCCATCGCTCACAAACAGTTTGTCTATGAAAAAACGATGGATATGTTTTATTATCTAAACTCTCCTCTGAAAAATCTACTTGAGTTTAGTGGCATATCCTCTATGATTTTTCCTCCTTCGATTGCATATCCAAGATTAGTCCAGCAATTCTATACTAATCTCGAGACCAATGGTGATTGTTATACATCTTTTGTTAAAGGAAAGTCTCTATTTTTTACTGTTGTTGATTTAGGAAGCATCTTGGGTATTTCCTCTACTGGACCATGTCTATTCACCTTAAAAGGTGCTGCCCTCATTCCTTTTTCTCCTTTGGAACAACTTCATGTAGTGATAGACGACCCTTCACTGTCTACTCTTTACACTCTAAAGACTATTGAAGTGTCTCCCATTGCATGTGTCTTACATAAACTGGTAAGATATAACTTGTTACCCCGCATAGGTGGTGGCTCTGATTTTACTTACCAAGATCTCGTCTTAGTGGCTATGATTCTAAAAGGTGTGCCTTTTAACTTGTCTCTAATGATGTTACACCATATGATGAGTTGTGTCCGTCAAACCAAAAAATGTCTGCCCTATGGTGGTTTTCTAACTAAACTTTTTCATCACTTTCAAATTTCTCTTGAAAATGAAGCTTCCATGTCTTTTAATGAATCAATCGACTCTGCGAATCTTAAATTATCTCGTGTGTCTCTTATTGATGGCAAGTTTGTCCGTGCTCCTGCTGAGATTCCTCTCACTCTCACTTCCACAAACCCTCCTTCCTCCACTCCACCTTCAGTCTCTGCCTCTCCAGAAATCATAAGTCTTTTGAATAAAATCTTAGCCAATCAAGACAACATGAAACAGGACATTATTGATATTAAGACCCGACTATCTGTTTTAGAAAAGGGTAAGTTGCCCATGGGGGTGGATGATGTAACAAATCTGTACCAACGCGTTGAGGATGAATTCATAGACTTATAGGCAGGTTTTGAGCTTCACACAACAGCAATGGTTGATGCTCTTCAAACAAAAATGATCCGCAATACTTGCCAGCTCGGTCAGGAAGTCAAATTTGTTAACAATCAGATTGGGATGTTAGGGCGCTTTACTGCTCGACGTTTGAATGAGATTGGAGCGGAATTTCATTTCGACCACACATCCTCCTCTGTCCCTGAATGGCCTCAGTGCAATTGGATGGCCGAATTTTCGGGCGATTTTCGGGATCTAGAGATACCCCCTGAGACATATATTCCTCGCCCTCCTCAGTTTGCTCATGAAATGTCAATGGCAGAAAAAGTTCAACGCCTTGTCCATCGCCGCTATTTTACTCGTCGCAACCAAAAACATGCCCATGTTGTGGATCTTGATTGACTCCTCCCCCCATTCTGTACTCCTTTTTGATGGATGCCAAAGGGGGAGACATTCATGGTATTTAATGGTATTTGGTATTACGTATGATTTTAATTGGTTTATGATTTAAGTTTCTGGTTTAAATTATGTATTGGATAAATATTTAGTCTATTGGTTTTTGATTATGGAGGTTAATGCTGAATGTTTTATTTATCCACATGCTTAGAAAGCATTAATTCTGTGACTATGGAATATCTATTAAGTAATTGATGTTTAGTTATCTGATGCTAACAGATTGGCAATGGTATCATATGCAGAAACTTAGAATGAATTCCTGAAATCTGGTATCTGATACATTTATGTTATATGCATGGATTTAGGGGGAGCTAATATTTTTGGTGTTGTCATCATCAAAAAGGGGGAGAATGATGACTTGATCATATTCCACCCTTAGGTTTAGATGATGACTTGCATAATCTACTAAATCCTTTATTGTGTAATTTCAGGAACTCGATGGAATAAAAGAACTCTTGGTTGCTGTCTATATGGAATCAAAGAACTGAAGACATTTAAGTCTCTAGGAATTAAAATGTAAGGTCTTTGCATTAATCATTTTCTAATCAAGGCTTTAGGGCATACTCATTTGCATTAAATATTTGCATTTAATATGAAATTGAATTTAATGAGGAATTGCATTTAATATGGAATCACATTTAATATGGAATTGCCTTTAAAATATGGAATACAGAATAAGTCTAAAAATAATCTATAAAAGAATTATTTTTATGAAACTTGGTTGTTTATAATAAACCATCCTTGGTATTTCTTTTAACAATCTTGTTTTAATCCGTTGGTATTGATTGATTGATAGAAATTGATACTTCCCATAATTAAATCATTTCCTTATTCCTGCCGCAAATCTAATATATATATATATATATATATATATATATATATATATATATATATTTACAGTGGATAATGACCAATGGATTTGTTTAATATATTAGGTGACTAACTAGTACTTCACAAGTAATGATGACCTTGGAAAAGTGGTAAGTCCTTTCTGAGTGGACAAAAGTAATGATGGCAGTCTTGCTTAGGAGAAGTTCTAACGTTTCAAAGAGTAGTCACATACATTAAATGCTCTGAATGAGTTGGTGAAAAGGATAAGTCCTTTTTCTCTCTCTTCTTGAGTTATGCCAGTAAAGTGATATATTGGTTAAAGCATTTCATGACTTCACTCATATATTATTAATCTTTGTGTAAAGCACGTAAACTCTTTTCTGGTTTAGATAAGCAACGGCTATCTATGTATTAAAATACAAATGGTCATGTTGGGAAAATTTAAGTGAATTCTTTACAACGGTCATAAAAATCTCCCAAGTCTATAAAAGGAACTGGTTTCCCAAGAAGAAGATTAACACGGTGAAAAACTTAAAGCGAATATTTTGCAAACTACTGTGTTCAAGAATTCATACAGCTGTGCACTGAAATTATTGAATACATTTTTCAGCGTTTTATTTCGTGAAGCATGAACTGGTAATATCTTTTTATGTCTTGATCATTGCATCTCTAGTTGGGCCTTGAATTGTGAATTGATTAATTGCTTTGATCATAGTTATTCTAAACTGTAATCTTTATTTTTTTAAACAGACTAAGTGTTAGTCTAGAGAGTTTTTAATCCGAGGTGGATTAGAGTTTTACAAATAGGTTCGAGGAAGCAAAAGAGCTTTGGGGTGCATAGGTGCATAAGGAGCAAAAGTGCTCAGGAGCAAAAGTACTCAAGAAATTAATATTTTGATAAACTTGGTTTGTAAAAGCTTAAAATTGTAATTCAAGTGAATTAATAAAGGATCTCCAATACCAGTTGGTATTGGACGTGGAGTAGGCTACTAGACTAGAGGTTAGGAGCCAAACCACGTAAAAAATCTCTGTGTTCTTGTGCTTGATTTTGCTTATTTTATTTGCTCTCTAGAAACTTTACTTTGAGTTGAAAAACATAGTGGATCAAGAACCAAATTGATTTAATGAATTATACTAATAAACTGTTATTAGTATAATATATTAGTCCCATTAATCTTGTAAACTAAAAACACATTATAACATTCTGCATGGTTAAATACAGCAAACTGAATTATTCAATATAACATACTGTATTGAATAATCCAGCAAACTGAATTCTTAAATCCAGCATACTGCATTGACTAATCCAGTAAACTGAATTCATAAATACAGCATACTGGATTGACAAAGAGAAAAATAAAAATTGGACATCGTTGGTTCCCACACTTATTCAACCCCCTCCCCTCTAAGTGTGTCTATCTAAATTTCAAGAGCTACTTTAAACCTAATAGGTTTATTTGATTTTAGGTTTTGATAAATTGTGATTGTTCTGTAGATCTTTGGAGAATTGTATTTAATTCAACATTAATGGATTATCAACCGTTAAATATTTTGATGTTATTAGTTAGTGCTCCGTTTACTTATTTTGAGGTTTGTTGTGTTTTGCACGTGACTTTCCTTTTCTTTTTTGGAAGGAGGTGTTACAATTTTAATGTAAGATGTGTTGCGGGTACAAACTTAAAGTGTTTTTAATCAAAAATAAAATTTAGTGTCAAATTTGGGATTGAAGTATAAGGCGAAATTAGCCAATTAGTGATTTGGTCCACTGCTAAAACAAGTTTGATAAAGAACTTAAATGACTAAACAGCCAATGAACTTTAAACTTTTTATTAATTTAACCAACTTTTTTTTTCTAAATTAAACCTCACACTCCTGAAAATCCCTCAAATTACCCGAATTTTATACTCAAGCTCAAACCATAGTTACACACATTCGGATGTGGCTGCTCAGGTGTATTTTAAAAAAAATGATATATGACGTGTATTATTTGACTTGACCATGTAATCAAATAACAAAGCAAAATAATCCATGAACAGATAACACTTGATCTTCTTCTCCAAAGTAAAAACCTTAAACCAACTTTTCTAAGTGACAAATACTGCGAAATTTTGTATTTGGAAGAAAAGGAGAAGCAAAGAAGAAGCAAAGGCAAGGCTAAAGATAAACAATGGAGGATTTTAATTTGTTTTTGTAACGCCCCCAAATCCAGGTTACCTTAACCTCGGGTCTGGTGCATCACGATACATCTCATTCTACACCTGCCAACAACTCATTGCGGAATAATAAAAATATTTACATTGATATGATATAAATATTGTCGTCCCAAGCCTCGAAACCATAACTAAAACATAATCTTACTACAAGAATGTTATTACAATGATATTACAACAAATCCTAATCTAGTACCAGGCACGAAAACCTTTAATAATACACTTATGATCAAGGTTGAATAAATACCTTGACCATTTACAGAATCTCCTGTGTGAACACATGGTTCAAATTCTGACTTTATTCAATCCCCGAATATATGCAAAGTTACCCAACAACTATATATTCGTTATAAAATGTCCTTTATACATCATCGTCATCCTTGTAGTTTACTATAACAAGTAACTAACATAATTACATCTTAACTCAAGGGTTACATAGTCAAATTCACGTACATCATATACTGTCATCACAGCTAAATGATTTCAATAAAGGAATATTTAGCAACCTTCCTGTTTCCATGCGCCTCTAATCCATTATCATCATGATATCAAGATAATTGCATTGCATCGTAAATCTGCAAAAGTTTTATTTTTGCAAGAATGAGCACGACGGCTCAGCAAGAACTAACAGTTTTCACATTTCATGCTTCACGTAACACATAAGTTTGCATTTTTATCCATGCATCATGATTCTCATACTATGCATCTTACTCATGCATTATAAATCTTATGCAATTCATCTATATATATGCATCATGCATCTCATAGCATACCTCATGCATCTCACATTGTATGTTTACAATAATTTAAGTTCCACATAGAACAATATAGTCACATAATTGCACATTGTACACACTTTAATCATGCTCGCATATAATCCACATAATAAGGAAAGATTTAGTAATCAAGTCATGTACATCAATACATTTAAACAAGTTAACAAGTTACTGAAAGAACTTGCCTTAAGCGTTCCTTGCCAAATTATGATGGCTCGTCTTTCAAATATCCTACACAATTTATTTAACAATAAAACACCAATTAGCCACTAAAAGGCTTCATGTAATGGTTTACAATATAACAACTCTTATCTCATATTGTTCGCGCATTATAAATTAATAAACGCGATTAACTCTAAAACGTTACTCGGCGTCGCGTCGTTTGAAAACGTTACGACCCTTATCATCATCAATACTTATTGGTTATATTAACCCCATTTCATATACTATAATATTCGTTTCATTTGAATCGAAATATTATTTAAGTTCATTAACACTTTACACGGCATTTCGACGTTTATACGTCAGACGCCTAATTCGCTTCTTTTGCGTGTGCTTAGCATGCTCATACATCGGATTATAACACTCTATCATGTTTTATTATTATTAAAAACAAAATATTAAACAAGGTTATACACACTTGTTACGGCGTTACGACGTTTGCATGTCCGTACGCCACACTTGCCTATTCGAACGTCCAAGTGACACGCGATTGCGTACGCTTAGCACGCCCACTCGAATTGTCTAATACTCAATGGTTAATATTAAGTATCATTATATATCATAATAATCATGTTTTAAAACTTAAAACATCATTTAACATTGTCGGGAGCATTACGCGTGCTTACGCTCATGCCCGACACTCTCCGATTGCCTCCAAAAACATATCAGTCATACAAATGATCAATTTGGGAATTGATCCCGACCACAAATCAAAAAACTTAAAGAACGAAAGTTGTAGGTCTACTCGTCCTCTTTCCGAATCATCTTAAATCGACTCAATCCAAGTTCGTATGCGAAAGTTATGCTTATTTTACTAAAGGACGTCGGAGCAGTTTTGCACAGTTTCTTTACCAGCGCCTTAGGCACGCAAAATGGCCTTTGAGCAGCGCTCTAGTCTCTCACAGTAGCTGGGCTCGTGGCCAGCGCCTAGCTAGTGCCTTAGGCGCTTGGCCTGAGTCTCCAACCCGTTTTGCTTCCCGGAATGCTCTGTTTTGGTGTTCTAGACCTATCTTGCTTCCAATCACCATAACTCCCTCAATACATGTTCAAATTGGTCCGTTCCGGACTCTATGGACTCCTAAGACATAGAGCTGCAACATATCAAAAATTTAGAGTTAACCATTAACATTAACATGGCCAAATCTTAGGCCAAAGTATCAACTCATGTTATATTTTCGTGTTCTTGGTGTTCTTCGTGTTCTTCACAAAAATCTTCACCAAATCTTCGTTTTAACTTCTTTTTACTCCATTCCAACTGGGTTAAACTCATAACCCATGGAAGTACAACATTATAACAACAAATAAATTAACCAAACATCAAATCAAAGCTACATGTCCTCTAAATCGTCCAAATGTCCAAGTTCATGTCCAAAGTTCATTTTTCTTCATGTTCTTCATCCTCCTTAAGCATAGGTACGGATTTATTGCGTTTTTGTTCCACTTTGATGTTATTAATGGCTTATATAACCTCTTAACAACATTTACAAACATCCAACACACACAAAAACAACAAGAATCGACACAAATCCGACTCACAAGCTTAGGAGCTCAAAACTAAGAAAACTTGAAAAAAAACTTAACAAGAAATTGAATGGAATGGATTTTGGTTGGTGTTTACCTCTATAAATCCTTCCTAGATGATTAAGAAGATAGCTAGGCTTGATTTTGAGGGTTCTTCTTGCTTGGTTTCTTTCCCTCTTCCTCCCGTGCCTTCTTCTTCCTCCTTCCTTTTTTCGGCGAACTTCTTCCCTTTTTCCGGCGACCTCCGGCGACTTTTCCTCCTTCTCTCTCCGGCAGCTCTCTCTCTCTATCTCTATCAGTTGAACAAGGAAGAAAGGACATGGTGCAAGAGAGAATGGAGTGGTTTGAATTATTTGGGAGAGTGGAGGAATTTAGGGAGAAAATAGGTTTGAAACTCAAGGTGCCCAAAAATTCAAAGGGCTTGCCGGCAATTCTCCCCTATACTCTCATTTGATTGGTCCAAAATGAGGGATTGGTTCCCTCTTGGAGTGACAAGTCAAAATAAATACCCAAATACACCAAAATTATATCCGAAAACTCCTACTTTTGTACCAAAACTGGGAAATAACTCCTCCCAAAATTAAAATGGGTATTATCATAAATATTGGGATGGGTAAAAATAATTATTATGGGATTTATCCAAATATTCAGAACGCCTATATAATACATTTCGGATACGGATAAAATCACGTATCAGCTCAAATAAAATTTTTGACACTTGAAAAAATTACTCGTACGCATACACGTATTTATGAAATTTATTAAAATCAAAAAAGACACAAAAATATTATGGCATGAATAGTGCCTCGGGAAACGTGCCCCGTAAATAGTGATTTTGCAATTCTTCGCGAAATCACTCACTCACTCCTACGGTTCAATAACGCATAAAATTCATACATTGGCATCACCCAGGTTATAAAATAACCTTTAAACATGTCACATAAAAAATAATATTTAATCCATTTAATAATATTAGTAAAACCAAATTACAAGGGTATTCATGATTCGCGATCGTTGCTCTTCACGATTAACTCCCCATAACCATATTCATCATCGCACACATATCTCTCCCATAACTTGGGTTAGCGTCTTTACAACAAATAACTCGTTCAAAAATATTTTCCTTCAACTGTTTATTTAATCCAATAAATAGTACTCTAGTGATATTTCTCGAAACCACCAAATTAGCTTATACGAAAACTTTCATACTTACTAATCATCATCTACACATAATCTAGGTCATAATATAACCTTTAAACGCTTAACACATAATATTATTAATAAAAGTCTATTTTATTCAATAATATTCATAAGCTCGGATTATCCAGCTATCCACGACTCGCGATCGTTATAATAATTAACTATTAACTCATTCATTTTGAATCTATGTATATATTTCACATTATATATATACATATTAAGCTTACCAAAAAATCACATAAATATATATAACACATATATATTCAAACTCGACACGTCTCATAATAAGAATTATTCTATATTAAATTCTTATTATAATTAATTCTTATTATAATTATTCTTGAAAATTCGGGTTGTCACAGTTTTTATTAAAACCTTGTGAGATTTCCTGTAGAGAAATTGATATTATTTTTAATTTGGGGTTTGAAATTGAAATGGGTGGCACATATTTGGGTTAGGTAGTGAGGGAAAAAAGAAAGAAGATATGCGTAGAACAATGGAGGGTGAGACTGTTTCTTCACTTGCTGAAGGATTGAAGGTAGATGAAGAATTTAATTACCCCAATTTTAAGAGGAAGAGAACAGTTAATCTCTCTCTATCTCTCTTTATTGATAGACTCCACAACATGCTTGCGTGAGGTGGTTGTCGGCTGGATCGTTTCTAGCAGGTCATAAGGTGGAACGCTCACAACACCTCAACTCTTCGCCTATATTGAGACGAGAACCTTAGTACAATTGTTTGCGCAAGGAAGTCTGCGTTGAATAGAACACCAACGATACCTATTCCTCAATATCAAAGAAAAACTAAGAATAAACTTAGAAATTCTTAAAGAACCAAAAGATGAGAAAATCTCACAAAGTAATTTTATTAATTAAAGTTGTCTCTACATGGGTAGCGCGGGGCGCGCCACTTATAGCACAAAAATGGCGCGGGGCGCGTCGGTTGTCCAAAAGTGCTTTCTTGGCTGGGAATAAACATTTATATCAAATTCATGAGCTTAGACTCCAACTTCAATGTCTTCGAACTCGTTCCTTATTCACTCCAAGCTTCTTGAATAAGTCCGTTAAGTCATTCCTTGAAGCGTTTAGCTCTCGCTCTCATCACGGGTCCAATTGAAATTTGCACCGGATCCGCTCTAAAGCTTTTGCTGGAAGTTGTTTGATTTGATGATGACTAGCTTGATTGTTTAAATGAAAATATGTTTATATGTGCTCATGTGCTTAACTGTCTAAATGTTTATGTGATTATATGCTAATGTGGCTATGTGCTTATGTGCTTGATTGTCTAAGTATACAAATGTGATTACATGCTTATATGTCTATGTGAACTATCTAATTGTGTGCTTACATGATTATATGTGATAAATGTGACTTGTTAGAAAAATTGATACACTATTGTGTACTATGAATTGCGTATAAACATAGCTTGATGATAACTAACTGATGCAATGATGAATATAAGATTAAAGCTCATTTGATTCTAAATGTTGTAAAAAACCTCGGTATATATATATATATATATGTGTGTGTGTGTGAAAAATCTTTGAACTATATGTTCATTCAATTCAAACACAGTGGAGTATAAATTGTAATTGTTTAAAACTTGCTGAGCTTTTGTAGCTCATCCTTGCAAATATTATTTCTATTTGCAGCTAAGGAAGTATTACCAGAGGAGTCTGACAGTAAAAGAGAAAGTTAAAGAAGAGTAGTTAGGTCTAAAAAGATATAATTATTATTGTCTTCTTTTGATGTAATAGAAATGAAAATGTTTTGTGTACTTTATATTTATAGATGTTGAAGTCATTTAACTATGTTAGATTAACATTATTGACAATGTCTAGAAAGTTCTGACGAGGAAAAGGGTTAGGTCATCTAATTGCGCGCCGTTTTAACGGAAAACTCCTTCTTTCTTGGAAACTGACTGGTTGCTAATATTGAAAGTCTAGGATAGATAAATGGTGAAGAAGGGTTTAGTATTGGATTGGAGTCTATGAAATACTCAAAAGGATGTAGTGTTGGAAGAGTTGCATAATTAATGCATAAGACAAAGTCATAGTTAATATGACCTTGGAGTGTTATAGTAAATTGTACAGCATACGATTCTGGAATAAAGATAATATTCCTCACAAAACTATTTATTATATTTTCAGTTATGATTGACTGCTGAGGAGGTTTAGGAATGGAATTGAAGAGGAGAAAACAGTGCTAGATTAGATATCTACTGTTTATGTTACTATTTTATTTGCTAAGTCTTTTATGACTTATGTGTAATAAGAACAAGTTATCTGGGAATGTTATAACTATGAACGAATGATATTATAATATTATCACTTTTTTGCATTATACTCTGATTATTAGAAGTGAAAATTTCTATAGCATTATGTAAAGGTTGTACACGTGAGCACGAAGTCTGACCAGACTAAAAAAAGCTAGTAGGTGGATTCTTGAGGCGTCACAGTAAACACATAACCTGAAATGGATTTACTGTCATCTTGGTCCGTTTGAAAATTTGAGTCTGTATAACCCTTTAGTTTCAATTCAGACCCACCGTAGATAAGAAATATATCCTTAGTTCCTCTTAAGTACTTTAGGATATTTTTCACTGCTTTCCAGTGCTCTTCTCCTGGATTCGACTGATATCTGCTTGTTACACTAAGTGCATGAGCAACATCCGGTCTAGTACATGTCATAGCGTACATGATAGATCCTATTGCTGAAGCATAAGGAATCTTACTCATACGATATCTCTCCTCAGGTGTCTTTGGGGCCTGTTTCTTGGAGAGATGTATTCCATGACTCATCGGCATGTGACCTCTCTTGGAATCTTCTATGCTAAACTTCTTTAGCATCGAGTCAATGTACTTTCCTTGGGTCAAGCCAAGCATCCTTTTAGATCTATTTCTATAGATCTTTATCCCCAAAATATAGGATGCCTCGCCCAAGTCCTTCGTGGAGAAGTGTTTAGATAACCAAATTTTGATCGACTGTAGAATAGGAACATCATTCCTTATCTGATAGACTCCACGACACGCTTGCGTGAGGTGGTCGTCGCCCGGATCATTTCTAACAAGTTAATAGGATGGATATCTTGCAACACCTTAACCCCTCGCCTATATGTAGACGGTAATCTTGGTACAATTGCTTGCTTAAGAAATTTGCGGAGGATGAACACCAACGACACTTCGACCCCTCGCTTATATTGAAGCGGTAATCTCGGTACAATCGACGATTGATGCAGTAGAAGACGCCACACACAACTATGAATGATTGTATGATAAGTCAATTATGAATCTAAAAAGAAGAACTAAGGAACATTTAGGAATTCTTCAAAGAGCCACAAGCAGAGAAATAAACTCACAATAGTATTGATAATCTGAAAATTGATATGAATGATTGAATTTACAAGCCTATCATCACTTGGTATTTATAGAAACTCATGGTGTGCTAACCCATCATCATAAGTCAAGATCTAACAACTAATTACATCACATGTATTAGCCACCCAAAGAATTTAACAACCCAAAAACATGTGATGTGTTAAAAGTCTAAATCAGACAACTATAAACTAATTAGCAAATTGCAAGCTATTTTCACATCTGATAACTACCGAATTTGGACTTGGGCCAAGAATGAAAATTGTAGCCCTAGAGTTTCTAATGAATTTAGGCTTTTGAATCACCTCATTTGGAGTTCGTAAACTCAAGTTATGGCCCAAATACGAACTGATGTCAAACTAGTCCAAAAGTGTGGAAATGTTGATTCTTTTGCAACGGTTCGGGTATGCTTGCTTCCAAGGGGTTTATGATCTTCGCGTGCTTGTAACCCATCTTTATAACCTTTATGCTCGATCCAACCTCGGTCCATAATTTATGAATCATCCCGTTAAGTTTTTTTTTGAAGCGTTTAGCTCGTGCTCTCATAATGGGTCCAAGTGGCATATGCAATGGATCCACTTGTGTTTTTTCAAGGGCTTGTGAGCTAAGGATGTCCTCATCATACCTCTCCTCTTGAAAAGGATTTGTCCTCAAATCTTCACCTACATCAAACGGGCTTAGATCAGAAACATTGAAAGTTGCACTAACATTATACTCACTAGGTAAGTCCAATTTGCAAGCATTGTTGTTAATGCGTTCAAGCACTTGAAATAGTCCATCTCCTCTTAGAAGTAATTTCGAGCACCTTTGAGCAGGAAATCTTTCCTTACGCATGTGTAGCCAAACCCAATCCCCGGGTTCGAAGATCACTTGACGCCGACCCTTGTTGGCCTGTTTGGCATATTGATCCGTCCTCTTTTCAATGTTGAGTCTTGTCTTCTCATGTATCTATTTAACAAAATCAGCTTTGTTTTTGCCATCCATGTTAGTATACTCGGAAACAGGTAATGGTGACAAATCTAAGGGTGTTAAAGGATTAAATCCATACACAATTTTAAAAGGTGAGAATTTAGTAGCAGAGTGAACAGATCTATTATAAGCAAACTCAACATGTGGTAGACATTCTTCCCAAAGCTTAATATTATTTTTAATGATAGCCCTTAGTAATGCAGATAGAGTTCTATTAACTACTTTCGTTTGACTGTCAGTTTGTGGATGACAAGTAGTTGAAAATAGCAGTTTAGTTCCTAATTTACACCACAAGGTCTTCCAAAAATAGTTCAAGAATTTAGCATCTCTATCCGAAACAATGGTTCGGGGCATGCCATGCAAACGCACAATGTCTCTAAAGAATAAATCAGCAACATGGGATGCATCATCAGTTTTGTGGCATGGGATAAAGTGTGCCATTTTTGAAAACCTATCCACGACCACAAATATAGAATCATGACCATGCTTAGATCTAGGTAAACCCAAGGTTCACTCGAAACAGGCAATGGTGTGTATAACCCATAGGGTTGAACACGAGATTTAGCTTAACGACATGTAATGCATCTATCACAAATTCTTTCCACATATCGTTTCATATGGGGCCAATAGAAATGTTCTTTTATCACAGATAAGGTCTTATCAACACCAAAATGTCCCATCAAACCACCTCCATGTGATTCTCGAACCAATAACTCACGCAAAGAACATGCAGGTATACATAATCTATTCTCACGAAATAAGAATCCATCCATCTTGAAGTATTTACCTACAACATTCTTTTCACAATTTTTAAACTCTTCACAAAAATCATGGTCATTAACATATAATTCTTTGATTTGTTCAAAACCAAGTAATTTTGTGTCAAGAGTATTTAATAACACATTCCTTCGCGAAAGAGCATCAGCCACGACATTTTTCTTACCTTGCTTATACCGAATGACATAAGGAAATGTCTCGATGAACTCCATCCATCGTGTATGTCTCTTGTTCAACTTGTGTTGGCCTTTCAAATATTTTAACGATTCATGATCTGTGTGAATCACAAACTCCTTAGGCCACAGGTAATGTTGCCAAGTCTCTAATGATCGAACCAAGGCATACAACTCTTTGTCATAAGTAGGATAATTCAAAGATGCTCCATTCAATTTTTCACTGAAATATGTCACTGGTTTTCCTTCTTGCATTAGTACAGCTCTAATTCCTAAACCTGAAGCATCACATTCAATTTCAAAGGTTTTAGTGAAATTAGGTAATACAAGTAAAGGAGCGTTAATTAATTTTTCTTTAATCAAATTAAACGTCTTTTCCTGTGCATCACCCCATTTGAATCCTACACTCTTTTTAATTACTTTGGTGAGTGGTGTTGTGACTTCGCTGAAGTTTCTTACAAATCGTCTATAGAAACTTGCGAGTCCATGAAAGCTACGAACTTGACTGATATTCGTAGGAGTTGGCCATTCTCGAATTGCCCTTATTTTCTCTTCGTCAACTTGTACTCCCTGCACACTGACAACAAAGCCAAGAAACATAACTCGATCCGTACAAAATGTGTATTTATCCATATTAGCATATAATTTTTCCTTTTGAAGCACATCTAGGACAGATTTTATATGCAATGCATGCTCACCTAAATCCTTGTTGTAGATCAAGATATCATCAAAGTAGACAACTACAAATTTCCCAATGAAAGAACACAAAACATGGTTCATTAATCTCATGAACGTGCTAGGAGCATTAGTTAAACCAAAAGGTAAGACTAACCACTCATATAACCCATATTTTATTTTAAAAGCAGTTTTCCATTCATCTCCCTCATGCATTCTAATCTGATGATAACCACTCTTTAAATCAATTTTATAAAACACACAAGATCCATGCAATTCATCTAACATATCATCTAACCTAGGAATGGGATGTCTATATTTTATCGTGATGTTATTTACCGCTCGACAATCAATGCACATACGCCATTTCCCATCCTTTTTAGGTACTAAAATAACTGGAACCGCACATGAACTCATGCTTTCCCTCACAAACCCCTTGTCCATTAGTTCTTTAACTTGCCTTTGTAATTCCTTTGTCTCCTCAGGATTGCTTCGGTATGCTGGACGGTTTGGAATGGTTGCGCCAGGGACAAAATCAATTTGATGTTCAATTCCCCGAATTGGAGATAATCCTTATGGAAGTTCCTCGGGAAATACATCTTGATAATCCTGCAAAAGAGTAGAAACAACACTAGGCAAAGAAGGATTATTAGTGTTAGTATTTAAAAGTGTCTCCTTATACCGAAGTATAATCATTGGCTTTTTAGAATCCAAAGCTCGCCTCACACCACTCTTTTTTGCAAAAATGTTTGTTTTTCTCTCTTCACCTTTCTTTTTCTCTCTCTCTTTTGTTTTTTTCTCATGATCTCTCTGTAAGTGCATTTGATCCTCATGCACCTGTTTTGGTGACATAGGGCACAAGGTAATTTTTCTTTGATTGTGAACAAAAGAGTACTCATTAGTAAAACCATCGTACTTTACTTGCCGATTGAACTGCCATGGTCTCCCAAGTAGTAAGTGACCTGCCTGCATAGGAACTACATCACATAGAATCTCATCGACATATTTCCCAATTGTAAATGGCACTGATACTTGCTTGGTAACTTTGATGTCGCCGCTGTCATTGAGTCACTGCAATCGGTATGGATGGGGATGTTTGGATGTTGTAAGTCCCAATTTCTCTACCATAGTGATGCTTGCCACATTTGTACATCTCCCACTATCAATTACAACACAACGGATCTTACTATTTACCATGCATCTAGTATGAAATAGATTCTCTCTTTGTTCATTGCTTTCTTCATTTACCAGTGTACTAAGCATTCTTCGAGTAACCAACACTTCACCTTGCATAGCCACCTCTCTATCTTCCTCCTAAGGTGGCATAGAGTCATTGTCACTATCTTCTTCCTCAGTTTCCAATTCTCCATTATCAATCAATAACATAGTTCTTTGATTTGGGCATTGATTTGCAATATGTCCCCTGCCTTGACATTTAAAGCATACAATATCTCGATTACGACTAGTAGAAGGTTGATTAGTTTTACCTTGCAATCCTTGAGTAGTCGTCCCCTGCTTGATTTCGGGCTTTGGTTTGGAAACAGTTGGTCTTTCCTCGCGTTTCACAATGCTGGATTTCCATGATGACCTTGTGGTAGGATTTGTTCGCTGGCCACCTATCCTCTTAAGTTACTTCTGTATTTTGATAGCCATGTGCACCATATCTTCCAATACCACATAGTGTTGACGCTCCACCAAATCTGCAATATCCCAATTTAACCCTGCTGAAAATCTGGCCATGGTGGCCTCATTATCCTCGTCGATTTTAACCCTAGACATTAACATCTCCATTTCCTTGAAGTAGTCCTCCACACTCTTATTTCCCTGTTTCAAGTTTTATAAGTTTCGAAACAGATCTCGATAATAGTGGCTTGGTACAAACCTCTTTTTCATCACAGCTTTCATTTTTGCCCAAGTCTCTATTGAACGTTCTCTGCACCTCCTTCGGCTGTCATCAATTGATCCCACCAAGTAACTGCATAATCTGAAAATTCGGTAGCTACAATTCTAACTTTCTTGAGATCCGAGTAGTTGTGACAATCAAATATCCATTCCATTTTCTTCTCCCATTCTAAATATGCCTCGGGATCACTTTTGCCTTGGAAAGTAGGAATTTTCATTTTGATGCTATCAATGTTGTTGTCCTCTCGATTTTGGCCGCCTTTATCCCTTACAAAATGTCTCCTTGGGATAAAGCCAGTTTTTCGATCCTCTTCCTCGCTAAACCTTTTATCATAGTAAGTTGTCTCTTCTAGTCTAGCTTCCTTTTGTTGGGCTTTTCCTTTAGGACGCCCACCCGGAGGGATTTGAGTTTGTTCCCCTCGAGTGTCACTCAATTGATCGATGCGATCATGAACTTGCTCTATAGCCATCCCTAACTGTCTAGAAAATTCTTTCATCATAGCCTCCATCATGAGTTTTGGGTCAAAATTCGATGAAGAAGGTTCATTATCAATTGCCTTATCTCTTGTGTTAGACATATTTTCTGCAAAACAAAGGTTAGTAGAAAACAAGTTCCTCACCACTCCCTTACGTGTTTCGCTCAAACAATGTATTACAAATATGAAACGCTCGTGTATCACACTTATGGCTTTTACCCTCTAGTAATCTCACTACTCTTGCCTTTTTTCGCTCGTAGTTCTCTCTAATAGGTTCTTTTTTGAATTCACACAAATATTACCTCAATTTTCCAATTACAATCCAATAAGAACTTATCAAGATACAATATAGAAAAGACGACTCTTGAAATACCAACAAGACTTTACAATCGTCAAATATGATTTTTTGCAAATAAAATCCCAATAATAGCAATCAACAATAATAATTTTCTGCTATATATTTTCTGCAGTTTTTTTTATACTATAATCCAACAATAAAAGTAAAGATAAGTAACTTGATAGGAAACTTAGCTTTGATACCAAATGATAGAATCCACGGCACGCTTGCTTAAGGTGGTCGCCGCCCGGATCGTTTCCAACAAGTTGATAGGATGGATAGCTTCCAACACCTTAACCCCTCGCCTATATGTAGACAGTAATCTTGGTACAATTGCTTGCTTAGGAAATTTGCGGAGGATGAACACCAACGACACTTCGACCCCTCGCTTATATTGAAGCGGTAATCTCGGTACAATCGACGATTGATGCGGTAGAAGACGTCACACACAACTATGAATGGTTGTATGATAAGTCAATTATAAATCTAAAAAGAAGAACTAAGGAACACTTAGGAATTCTTCAAAGAACCACAAGTAGAGAAACAAACTCACAATAGTATTGATAATCTGAAAATTGATATGAATGATTGAATTTACAAGCCTAGCATCACTTGGTACTTATAGGAACTCATGGTGTGCTAACCCATCATCATAAGTCAAGATCTAACAACTAATAACATCATTTGTATCAACCACCCAAAGAATTTAACAACCCAAAAATATGTGATGTGTTAAAAGTCCAAATCAGACAACTATAAACTGATCAGCAGATTGCAAGCTATTTTCACATCTGATAACAATCGAATTTGGACTTGGGCCAAGAATGAAAATTGTAGCCCTGGAGTTTCTAATGAATTTAGGCTTTTGAATCACCTCATTTAGAGTTCGGAAACTCAAGTTATGGCCCAAATACGAACTAATGTCAAACTAGTCCAAAAGTGCGAAAATATTGATTCTTTTGCAACGGTTCTGGTATGCTTGCTTCCAAGGTGTTTATGATCTTCGCGTGCTTGTAACCTGTCTCTATAACCTCTATGCTCGATCTAACCTCAGTCTATAATTTATGAATCATCCCGTTAAGTCCTTCTTTGAAGCGTTTAGCTCGTGCTCTCGTAATGGGTCCAAGTGGCATATGCAATGGATCCACTTGTGTTTTTTCAAGGGCTTGTGAGCTAAGGATGTCCTCATCACTATCAGTAATATATCGTCAACATATAATACTAGGAATGAAATAGCGCTCCCACTAACCTTCTTGTACACACAAGGTTCATCCTCATTTTTGATAAAATCAAACTTTTTGATTATCTCATCAAAACGGATGTTCCACCTTCGAGAAGCTTGCTTCAATCCATAGATGGATCGTTGTAGCTTGCAGACTTGATTGGTTCAACTGTTGAAACAAAACCCTCTGGTTATATCATATATACATTCTCCTCAAGTTTCCCATTGAGGAATGTCATTCCACGTCCATTTGCCAGATTTTGTAGTCATAATAAGTTGTAACTACAAGCAAAATCCAAATGAACTTGAGCATAGCTACTGGTGAGAAGGTTTCATCATAGTCAACTCCTTGTCTTTGTTTGAAACCTTTTGCAACCAGTTGGGCCTTATAGGTCTCTACCTTGTCGTCCGCTCCAGTCTTTCTCTTAAATACCCATTTTCACCCAATAGGTTTAAATGCCCTCAGGTGGTGAAACCAAAGTCCATACTTGGTTTTTATACATGGAGTCCATCTCGGATTTCATGGTTTCTAGCCCTTTCTCTGAGTCTTTACTACTCATAGCCTCTTCGTAAGTTAATGGATCATCATCATCTATGATGCGTACCTCATCATCATCCTCTATGATGAATCCATACCTATCAGGTATCTTCGATACTCTTCCAGAATTACGAATAGGTTGTGGTAAAATAGGTTCTTCTACTTGGACAGGTTCATCCAATTGACCTGTAGTGGTTTGTGGTTCTTGAACTTTTTCAAGATCTATTTTTCTCCCACTAGCCCCTTCAAGGATAAAATCATTTTTCAAGAAGGTAGCGTATTTCGCAACAAACACCTTTTGCTCAGTAGGATTATAAAAATAGTATCCTAAACTTTCTTTAGGATATCCCACAAATTTACACTTATCAGATCTTGTCCCAAGCTTATTATTCTAAAACTTTTTCACATAAGCTAGACATCCCCAAGACTTAACATGCTTAAGGCTAGGTTTCCTCCATGTCCATAACTCATATGGAGTCTTAGGGACAGACTTCGAGGGGACCTTATTTAGTAGATATGCAGCCGTCTCTAGGGCATAACCCCAAAAGGATACTGGAAGGTCGGTAAAACTCATCATAGAACGAACCATGTCCAACAATATTCGATTTCTCCTTTCAGATACACCATTCAACTGTGGCATTCCTAGTGGAGTCCATTGTGAGATTATTCCATTTTCTTTGAGACAATTGAGAAACTCATTGGTTAAGTATTCTCCTCCTCGATCCAATCGAAGAATCTTAATACTCTTACCAGTTTGCTTCTCTACTTCACTTCTGAATTCTTTGAACTTTTCAAATGATTTATATTTATATTTCATCAAATACACATATCCAAATCTTGAATGATCATCAGTGAAAGTAATAAAATAAGAATACCCTCCTCGTGCATTCGTTATCATAAGTCCACATACATCTGTGTGTACCAACGTTAATAACTCTGTAACTCTTTCTCCTTTTCCACTAAAAGGAGATTTGGTCATTTTACCTATGAGACAAGATTCACAAGTTGGATATGATTCGTAATCAGATAGCTCTAAAAGCCTATTTTTATGCAATTTGGCTAATCTTGTTTCATTAATATGACCGAGTCTACAATGCAACATAAAGTATAATTAACATTATCTCTTTTTCTTTTCTTAGTTTGTTCAATTTGAAATATATTTTCATGCAAGTTAAGTATGTAAAGTCCATTTAGTAAATTTTCAACACCATATAAAATATTTTTATTATAAATAGAATAACTGTTGTTCTTTATTATAATATCAAAATCATCCATATCCAATACAGAAATTGAAATAATATTTCTAATGAGTATTGGAGCATAATAACAATTATTTAAACTAATGGACTTTCCCGTAGGCAGTGCTAAATAATAAGTTCTTACAACTAATGCAGCAATCTTTGCTCTATTTCCCACTCGTAGGACAACTTCATCCTTATTCAACTTTCTACTTCTGCTTAGTCCTTGCATATTGTTACATATGTGAGAACCACAGCTGGTATCCAATACCCAAGTAGAATTTTGACTTTCAGAAAAATTAATTTCAATCATTGACAAACCTAGATCGGAAGTTGAAGCTTCTCCAAGCTTCTTCTGCTTTTGATCCGCAAGATAATCCTTACAGTTCCTCTTCCAGTAACTTGGCTTATTGCAATGGTAGCAAATTCATTTGCTATCTGGATCAGCTTTCTTATTATCCTTTCCTTTCGCCTTTCCCTTAGCCTTCTTCTTTTTCTTCTTTTCAGAAGATACCTTGGGCCTCTTCCTTTTCTTGGAAGAATCATCCACTAGTAAGACTTAGTTCTTGTTGGATGAGAAGTAACCTTCAGCAGTTTTCAGCATGTTAAGTAACTCAGGCAAGACGTCCAACTTATTCATGTGAAAATTGACAACAAATTATGAGAAGGTGTTCGGGAGTGACTACAAGATCAAATATTAACTTAACTCCCCATCCATTATGAATCCTAGCTATCCAAGTTATTTAATCAGATTGATCATCTTTAGGACATGAGTCTCAACGGTAGTGCCCTCGGTCATCCAAGATCGGAAGAACTCCTTAGATATCTGATATCTAGCAGTCCTACTTTGCTCACCATACAACTCCTTGAGGTGCAACAATATAGTAGGAGCATCCATAGTTTTATGCTGACGCTGAAGCTCGTTACTCATGGATGCGAGCATGATGCATTGAGCTAAGATTGCATCATCTTACCACTTTCTAAAAGTAGCAATCTCTTCTTCAAAGGCTGTTTCTGCAACAGCTGTAGGGACTGACGAATTTAGGATATAAGAAATCTTTTCAGTAGTGAGAATAATTCTCAGATTCCTTAACCGGTCCGTGTAATTCGGTCCGATCAGTTTGTTGGCATCAAGTATGCTACGCAGTGATAGTGAGTTTGACATTTTTTAAATTTTGCATGTGAAATAGACAATATTTTAGCAAACATTCATTTTATTAATTACCAAAATAAATTAGGTCTTTATTTAAATTAGTATCTCCCACTATTTTCATCAAACTATACTACCCTCAATATATAGTTCGGCAAATCTAATTAAATATTTGCTAGTGAGAATAAGGATCTCATTTTAAATGTATATAGTCTTGTGTGTGCACAACAAACTATATATAAATAAATAGGTAGACAACTATTGTCAATTACATCACCATGTAACTCCTTGTATTTTGCCTCTTAGATTATAATGGTCAAGTGTGTGCAAATCCGAACTAAAATAATCTAAGTTAAGTCAAACCCAACATTTCCATATAAGTGAAGAGAAAAATACAGCCCTTGTGTGTGCACAACAAAGCGGTAATGTTCAATTCCTTTATAAGCATCCAATGTAATAAAGCAACATCTTAAATATTTAATACTTGCCTTATGTATGCATAACAAACTCATATTAAATATTCATTACTCTATTGCTTTACCATACTAGAAGGCGATGTTCGATATTCCAAATATCTTTGAACGTTACAACTTAATATAATTTCTTTGATGGGTTTATTATTGATTGTCTCATCTTGTTTAGATTGCACATATATATATATATATAAAATACGCATCATATTATTTAATATGCGAGACATGTTGTATAATACAATATATATATATATATATATATATATATATATAGTAAACATGCACATATAGAATACTATATTTTACTCGGATTGATTATGGACTTTTATTCTAGTTTGGTTCACTAGAGCCACCAAGTAAACCACTAGTGAACCAAAAGGTCAAACCTATGGTGCAAGAACTGAATTTAAGTATAACTATTACATTTAAATCCCGATCTCTATTACAAACGGGTCTTTTAACGCTCCTTGCTCGTTGCTCCTTTGTCTCCAATTCTTTAAAATAATTCTAACTAATCCTATTACATCAACTATTTACAATGAATAGAAACCTTGATCAACAGTCAAGGGGAAGTACATAAGAGGAAGATAAAATTTACATCAAGAAAAACTAGAGAAGACGAGGTATGCAGACCCCATTTATAAAAATTCATTCATTGAAGCATCCTCTAAAATAAATCCAATCACACATTGGTCAATAGTCCATAATCAATCCCTATTTATTATCATACATATCTCTATATGCATCAATAAATAACATTCATCTCATGAATAATAAAACCATTCTATATATGCATTGATATCATTTAATGGGCAAAAAGTTTGTTAATATTTAGTTTTGAAACAAAATAAACTCTTTTATTTTAATCAAAAACCAAATCAAAATTAAACTCTTTTAATTTTAGCAACCTGGAATCCTATCCCAGATAAAATAAACATTTTTATTTTAAACTTTTATCAATTAAATAAACCATTTATGTTAATTGAAAAACCAAAAAAAAATTAGTTCCTAGGGTGTGGCGCGATCACGCCTAGAATGAACTGGGATGTGGCGCAGCCGCGCTACAAGACCAGAGAAGAGATTCTGGGTTAGGGCGTGGCCGCGCTCCAGAATGAACTGGAGGTGGCGGGTTTGCGCCGCGACGCAGAATCAAAAAAATTTTGCGGCCCATAAAATCCAATCGAATCGCATATCAATTCATACATGGAATCAACAAAATCAATAATTAACACAAGGATTAACTTTGATACCACTGTTAGGTTTGTATATAACGCAAGCATGCAATCAAATTACATAAATAGAGCGGAAGCGCGATAAAAATAGTTTTTAAAAAAATTTAATACAAACCATCACCATGATCTTTCCTTGTGTTCAATTATCAATTAAACGAAAGAGATAGAGAATAAGAATTATATCCTCGTAGACTTAAGCTTCCTCGAGTGCAAGTTCAAGTCCAAAAATCCTTCGTGTTCTCCTTGAATTCAATGGTGAGATTCCTTCTTTTGATCAACGTTAGCCACCCAAATGTTTGGTCTCTAGAGGTGATCCACTAAGGAATAATACTTGTTCAAGAAGATGGGTGTTGGCAAAAACCCTAGTTTTTATCTCTATAGAAATTCTCAGTACTCTCCATAATTCTAATGCAAGAGTGTATAACCCTAATCTATGATAAGACACATCTTATTTATAGATATAGGGAACCCTCCTAAACTATTTAGGATTAAGGTTTTTATTCTAATTAAACTATTTTAATTAATTAAACTCCTAATCCAATTAGGATTTATGAGAATACTTCTATTAATTAATTCTCAAACCCTTTTAGGAATTAAATAATAATAGTAATAAGAATAATAAGACTCCTCTTATTAATTTATTTTAATATTTTCAAAATATTAAATAATAAATATTAAGCTATTTAATTTATTCTATCTCCATAGACTAAATTAAATATACTTAACTTATTATTACGATTATGCCATTTACTTTTTAAATAAATATTTTTCTTTTGCGATGCGACCCTTTAGGTTCTCCATATTAAACCGGTTGTGAATAAATCAATTAGAACAATTTTAATCTTACTTAAATAAATAAATTAAAATATTTAATTCATTTAAATAAATAACATTTATTCTACAATAAGGGTAAGCCCCCTTAGCGATCAACGACTTTCCAAATAATATAGATTTCAACATTAATCACAAAAGAACCTTGCAGTGCATAGTTACCGTACAATTCAATCATTCTACCATACAATGTCCCAATTAAATATAAGACATGGAATTACTGTCAAGTCTTATTTTATTTAATTATATGTATTTCAATTCCTAAATGCACAACTCTAAATAATGCAAATTAGATATTCCTTTCTAATTTCATTCTTCCTTGGCCAAGGACTACTGAGTTGTCATTTATCGAATCATATAGGACATTCACATCTTTTACTAGATGTGGTAGATTCTTTATTGATCATTCACCTATCTCCATGTAAAACTTATTATACCCAATCATACCCTTTGATATACCCTAAAGGTCTTAAGAGACATGTCAAAGTATAACTCATCATACACAAAATACTATGATGATCTCAAGTCTAAGAATCACTTGTACTACTATCACTTGAGAAATTCCTATTGACAGGCGAGTAAAACTCCATTAGGTATTCTTTAGCGAGCCACGTTCAGTGAACTTATTCTCCAATAAGCACCTACATACTTGCTTTAGTGTCTCCACACAAATGATTATGAGATCAATCATCCTCTTCCTAAGAGCAAGTAACGTATGTACTAATCTATCCAGATTCACTAATCCCCTTTTAGTAATCCAACGATTAGGAACGATTTTAGTTTTAAGCTTTCTAAGAATTTAAATTTCATTAGCATGATCATCATCATGATTCTAAAAGTATTGCTTAAAACTATGAGTTTATCACATATTAAATAACAGCACCATATAGATAAAGTAAAATGCCTTTAATAAGTCAATTCTTTTATTGATAAATGAATAAGATTACAAAATATATGCTACATCATATCAAATATGATTGGCTTACGTGCATACTACTTTCAAATGTACCTTGAGGACGAGTATTTGTAGCTGATGCCAACTGTGCGATCTGAGTCTTAAAGTTTCGCAAAGTCACCTCATTAGTATTTTTCCACGTCTCATTGTCCTTGATGTACTTTATCAATAACTCCTCAAGTTCCGGTTTCTTTTCTTGCTGTGGAGATTGTTGCTATTTATTCTAAAATCTCGGTGGTGCTGCTTGTTGGGATGCCTGTTGTTGTCAGATTTCACAAGCAACAATTACGTGCAAGTATACACGATCAACAAGTAATAAAGTGATAAGATAGAGTGTCGAAACCACAGAGATTATTATACCTAATATTTCCAACTGTCAATCAAATTATGCATATTCTATTACACATTCGCAAATTGAGTATTGATTGAAACTAATTAAATTAAATACTAACACCAACAACTATCACAAAGGTTGAAATTCAGATTTATTATGATTAAGACTACAATATCCCCAGTTATTTATCATAAACCAATCTATCTATGTCTTCCAATTATTCACTTCAATGGAGTTGTTAACAGAAATTCAATTGTATTTATAAGCCCTTTTCCAAGTGATCAAATAAATCTATCTAATCCCAATACTCTACGATATTCCTATGCAAAGTTAAAGGATTAAATTCATTAAGTTCCAATTTCCAATTGTTACATGCAACAAAGAGATATCCCTATTCACTTCACCAATCTAATTATTCATCACATGCAAATAATTAAGAATACATGCTATCTTATCCAGTTCTAACCCTAGATTGCATCTCCCGAATTCATCTAAAGTATCCCGCTAATTGTCGGCCAAACAATTAATCAATAAGCATTAAATAAGATAGACAACTCCCGTCAACTGAACAATTGAAATCCAATAAATAATCAATTCATAAGTATAACTGGTTCAATTGCAGCCTTAACTAAGAATTTAGTTCATACTGGCAATAAAAACTAGAATACCAAAATAAGTCATCATAATTAATTACAAATCAGAGAATAAAGATTAAAAGAAAACTCAATATAATCTCTAGCTCTCCAATCTGAACTCCTCACGATGCTTGACTTGTTCTCCAATCTCCTTGCTTAGCTCTGAAAGTTCAATCTCTGAATAAATCTATGTGTGTCTTAATCCAAGTCTTGATCTTCTATTTATATCCTCCTTTAGTCCCTTAATCAGATTAATAGCAAGAGTCCTAGATCACTTCCACCTTTCCAAAGTAACAGCATTCCAGCAAAATTAGGATTCCTTTCTGCCGCTTCCTCGCCCCAACGAAAAGTTGCTCTTTAATATCCTCGCCTCGGCCAGCTTCTGCCCCGGCGAGAAGTACAAGGCATAAGTTCTCGCCCCGGCGAGAATGCCCTGCACCCAGCCATTTTTGCTTCTTTTGATCCCGCAGCCAACCATGACCTACAAAAGCAATACAAACAAATAAAAAGCTACCAAAAACACTTAAAAACAAGTAAAGAGTAAGCCAATAAATATATCAACTCATAGGTTAAAACCTACTCATCAAATACCCCCAAACTCAAAACTTTGCTTGTCCTCAAGCAAAATAGAAAACAAAGCAAAACCACAACTAAACTAGCTACTACATGAATGCAAATGCATGCCTCACCATACTCAAGCAATTAATCAATAGACATCATAAAAATTCGGCCTCAGAAATCAGTAACTACCAATTCAACAAAATTCCAACCTCACACCATCCAAGAGCCAACCATTAGCAGCTATGAATCACTCTCAACCCTTCCATAAGTATATAACATGTATCAAACCAATTAGGATATGAATTCAACTCTAAGTATCACAATACTCAAAAAGAGACAAATTTCACAGATTTTGCTTTTAAGCTCAACTTGCTATTCACCTGTCTTCTCAGTTTTTCTCTCTTTTTTTCAAACGAGTGCGTTTTACGCTCCATCTCGTCATATATCTCGACTAGTGCAATGTTCATCTTTATTAGGCTATTCAATGTCACCCGTGTAGCGAACTTTCAACCAACGTCTCCCAAACCAGACGATTTTAGGGCGCTGAGTGTAAAGACATCTCCTAAGGGTATACTCATTCAAATGACACCGGCCACAAAGACAAACTTAGTCAAGACCTGCTCTTATCTGTCTATATTCATTAATTCCTCGTTTTCTTGCACTTAGACAGACATCGAAGCCGTATTTATTCAAAAAAAATTTCATTTTTTGGGTTTTTTTTTTAGATCCAACAAGTGATAACAGTCTATATCTACATATGAGCACGTAATACACTAAAGAAGAATTAACTCCCAATTACTTCGATACATATTCGTGAACAAGTAAAAACCAAGGGTCTCAAATAACCACAACTAAAACAGTTAAACTCCAGATTTAGCAATAAGTATCCATTCCATTAAACTATAGTAGAACTAATCAAATTTCATCATTGGCCATCCCTAAATGACTTCCATTAATGCATTGCTTGAATACCTCTAAATGCAATATCATATGATCCTATGCCACTAAATTTTTGGTTTTTTGGGTTTTATTTTTATTTTTTTTTAAGTAATAATCAACGAGTAAAAACTAAGCTAAACTAAAACTCATGCAACTAAAACTAAAGATGCTATGTAACTAAACATGCAATTATGCAATTACACCCCCCAAACTCAAATGAAACAATGTCCTCATTGTGTAAAAAAATAAAGAAAGTTTAGAACAGAGGACTCCCCTAACAGTTCAAGCAGTAGGCTCGAACTCATCATCGTCAGCTGGGGAAGGTGGTGGAAAAACTGGCAATGGCTGGGCCTTGGGAAAGTGAACATAATCCATCAACGGTTGCATATTAGAATACATGTTTGATATTGCTTTTGTACAACTTTGCTGATAAGCAAACCTATGCCCCTGTCGATCCGCCAACCGCTGGTTCTGCCTCAAAATGGTCTTATGATGAGAATCAATAAGACGCTACAACTCTCGAAATTGAAGGCTGAATTTAGATTTTCCTGTGCTGGTAGAAGTGGAAGGACCATCCGAAGGACCCGCTCCCTCATCATCATCAGACTCATGTGCTTCTTCAGCAGGAGGAGAATGAACTATGTAACCCATACCACGAGGATGGGACTCACCGCCTTCCCATTCCTTATAGCGTGCAATTAAACGGTGATCCAAAAGTAGTAAGGGCTGCTGCAAAGCCTCCTCAGCTCCCCAACGAACTCCCGCACGAAGACACAATCCACATATCAACGAAGGGTGTGGTAAACCATCCTGACTATGCAAAGTCCGTAAAGTGCGACGAATCGATGCCTCAATCAGCTGACCCACATTGATCTCAATCCCAGTCACAATAGCATATAATAATAAAGCTTTCTCCTTGGGTACATCACCCACATGTTGCGACGGCATAAGTTTCGCAGAGAGGAAAGCATACCAGACCTTCCCATAACGACTCAAGTCCTTGCTATGGAACGAAACTGCTGCACGTGGCCCTTTGGATATCCAAGTCGTCCCCGATTTACACAAGTCAGTAACCACCTTCTCCAAATTGGGCCCCTCCTCAAGGAATCGAGTGTATCGGCAACGTGTATCAGGCCTCAAGTTGTAATACTCATTGATCGTTTGGGCACTGAATGACACTGTCTTGCCCCGTATTGTAACCTCACATAGAGCCGCGTCCTCTGCATTAGCATAAAATTCTTTGACTATGGCTATACATGCAGGCTTCGGATGGGCAGTGAATGTCTCTGATCCCCTCTCTACTATCTGATGCATCATCTCGCCATCAACCACCTCATCAGGCGTGAGACCGCGCTCGGGAGTTAGAGCTTTACCCGATGTATATGATTCATACCGATTAGCCGCCTCTGTACTGACAAACTTTTTTCGATCAAAGTGCCTAGATGGAGTAGACGATGATCCCTCACCACGATGCCTCTTTGGAGCCATGAGTAATCTCTTGACAAACAACCCAAACACTACAATCTGCTACGCAATAACAACTCCCCCCAAACTCTAACTTTTCTAACTCCGAAGTGATAGAAGCACAGTCCAATGGAATAGATCTGAGGAGCAAACCCTAGAATACTTGCATGCAACGATAAAGCAAATAGAAATCTTGAAAACCACAGAGTATTCCTTCTATTGAATGAGAGATGGATTAGAAAGAGGCTGGGGTTTGTTTTTAAAGTAGAATGATTTAGGGTTTGTGTAGGAATCCAAATATGAAAAGAAATTGGAAGGAAATTCGAAGAGAAATTGGATGGATTTGGGTTGGGTCGGTATTAGAGAGGTAGAAATAGTGTTTTAGGGAAGTTGCATGGAAGTGGGAATTGTAAAACTCAAATTAGAATCGAAATTTAAAAACTGAAACCGCGATTCTCGCCGGGGCGAGAAAGATAGGCTTGTGAACCTCGCCGGGGCGAGAATGGACAGAGAAGTTGGGGCTGGGGCGAGAAAAATCCAGGCTGGGGCACGGTTTAACAGAGAGGTTCTCGCCGGGGCGAGAAACCTCTGTACAATTTTCTCGCCGGGGAGAGAATTCTCAGACTTAAAAAATTTTCGCTTTTCCTGCTGAATCCTCTTATCTTCTCTTGTACCATCCCAATGAACATGTTTCCTCCTTCTAAAGCATTCCCGTAGACTTCATCCCTGTTCCAGTGAATAACAGCATAAATGAGACCCAATCACGGAAGATTGAAGAATAATTCAAACAAAAACAACTTAAACTACTCCTATCAACAAAAATAAACTAATAACTATACTAAATTTATGAAAGCAATAAAATATCATGATTGGGTTGCCTCCCATCAAGCGCTTGGTTTATAGTCGTCAGCCCGACTTTCTCAATGGTATTAGGCTTCAGCTTGATCGGGAGCAGAGAGGTGAATCACTGATACTTGTCGATCCACATCGCCTCCCCAATAATGTTTTAGTCGCTGACCGTTGACTTTGAATGTGCGCTTTGAATCCGGTTCTTCGACTTTAATTGCCCCGTGAGAACCTATAGCAGTAATAATGAAAGGGCCTGACCATCTAGACTTCAGCTTTCCAGGAAATAAACGCAGTCTGGAGTTAAATAATAGCACAGCTTGTCCCGGCTCGAACTTCCGATCTAATATCCGTTTGTCATGCCACCTTTTGACTTTCTCTTTGTACAGCTTAGCATTCTCATAGGCATGATGACGAAACTCCTCCATCTCGTTCAATTGGAGCAACCTTTTCTCCCCAGCGGCTAGAAGATCAAGGTTCAACTTCTGAATCGCCCAATAGGCCTTGTGCTCAAGTTCGACCGGTAAATGACAGGCTTTTCCATAGACCATTCGATATGGCGACATTCCAATTGGATTTTTATAAGCTGTGCGATATGCCCATAACGCATCGTCTAATTTCATCGCCCAATCCTTACGAGATGGGTTTATCACTTTCTCCAAAATTTGCTTAATTTCCCGATTCGAAACCTCCGCTTGGCCATTCGTTTGGGGATGATAAGCCGTATCAATCCTGTGTTTGACTCCGTACTTAGCTAACAACTTAGTGAATTGCTTGTTACAAAAATGAGTACCTTCGTCACTAATTATGGCTCTAGGTGTACCGAATCTAGTAAAAATATTCTTGTGCAGGAATCGTAGAACCACTTTGGCATCATTGGTGGGTAATGCAAGTGCTTCGACCCATTTTGACACATAATCCATAGCCAAAAGTATGTATTGATTATTGAATAACGACGGGAATGGCCCCATAAAGTCAATACCCCACACATCAAATAGTTCAACTTCAAGAATAATGTTGAGGGGCATTTTGTGCCGCTTCGAAATATTTCCAACCCTTTGACATCTATCGCACTTAAGCACAAAAAGATGGGCGTCCTTGAACAACGAAGGCCAGAAAAATCCCGACTGCAGCACCTTTGCTGCAGTTCTTTCTCCTCCGTAATGGCCTCCATAATCTGACGAATGACAATGAGTCAAAATACTCTCCATTTCTTCCTGTGGCACACAACGTCGAATCATTTGATCCGCGTAAGTTTTGAAGAGGAATGGCTCATCCCAGAAGTACTGTTTGACATCATGGAGAAATTTCTTTCTTTGCTGAAAAGTGAAATCTTGCGGAAGAACATTACTGACTAGGAAGTTCACATAATCAGCATACCAAGGGACTTCAGTGTTGATACCAAACAACTGTTCATCTGGAAACGACTCATTGATTACCACATCATTCTTTTTCTGCATGTCGGCATTTTCTAACCTTGAAAGATGATCAGCCACTTGATTCTCCATACCTTTCCTATCTCGAATCTCCAAGTCAAATTCTTGCAACAAGAGGACCCATCGAATCAACCTAGGTTTGACATCCTTCTTTGCAATCAAGTACTTAATAGCTGAATGATCAGTGTAGACTATCACCTTGGTTCCAATCAGATATGCTCGAAACTTGTCAAAGGCAAATACTACTGCAAGCAACTCTTTCTCTGTAGTAGTGTAATTCAATTGAGCCTCGGTAAGTGTCTTACTTATGTAGTAGATGGTGTGAAAAATCTTGTCCCTTCGCTGACCTAACATAGCTCCCACTGCATAATCACTTGCGTCACACATCAATTCAAAAGGTAAAGTCCAATCAGGAGCAACTATGACCGGGGCTGTGATTAACTTCTTTTTCAGCACTTCAAAGGCTTCGATGCAAGCTCGATCCATCTTAAAAGGAACATCTTTCTCAAGGAGTAAACACAATGGTTTTGAAATTTTTGAAAAATCTTTGATGAAATGGCGGTAAAATCCTGCATGTCCGAGAAAACTTCTAACACCTTTCACAGATGTCGGTGGAGGTAACTTTTCAATAGTTTCGATCTTCACTCTATCCACCTCTAAACCTGCTTCGGACACTTTATGCCCCAGAATAATACCTTCTTGCACCATAAAGTGGCATTTTTCCCAGTTACGAACTAGATTTGTCTCCACACAACGCTTCAGCACTAAGATAAGATTGCTAAGGCACAAATCAAAACTGTCACCGAATACAGAAAAGTCATCCATAAATACCTCCAAATTCTGCTCAACCATATCCGAGAAGATATCCATCATGCATCGCTGGAATGTAGCTGGTGCATTACATAACCCGAAAGACATTCTCCGGAATGCGAACGTTCCATAAGGGCATGTGAAAGTCGTTTTCTCCTGGTCCTCCGGAGCTATGACTATCTGGTTATATCCTGAATAACCGTCAAGAAGGCAATAGAACTGATGACCGGACAACCTATCCAACATCTGGTCAATAAATGGCAGTGGGAAGTGATCCTTGCGAGTAGCCTTGTTCAACTTGCGATAATCCATACACACTCGCCACCCTGTAACTGTCCTTGTAGGAATGAGTTCATTATTCTCGTTCTCAACACTGTCATTCCCCCCTTTTTGGGCACACACTGTACAGGACTTACCCACGAACTATCTAAAATCGGATAGATAATACCGGCATCTAACCACTGATGAGTGTGTTTTATATACACAAATTAGGTGCTTTTGAGCTTGATAATTTGTAAATCCTAAGTCATTTCGGTTGGTTTTATGTGATTTTATCTTATTGTTATGTAATGTAGTTTTGTATTGGTTTTATATGTTTTTGTATGCTTTTATGTGTTTTTATGTTGTTTTGTAGGAATTGAAATAAAAGCTCCTTGGAATCAATACCCATAACTTGCTTTTTGGTACTGTAGCTGCTTGTTTCCCAATTTCACCCATGCTCCAATCCGAATCTCTCAAAACTCAAAGAATGAAAGTTGTAGATATTTGTCTTAGCTTTTCAGAGCATCTTGAATCATCCAATTTGAAGTTCGTATGAGAGAGTTATGGCCATTTTACCATCGGATTTGGCATGAATTTTACACAGCAGTTGCTTCGGGCTCAATTTGAGACTTTCTCCGGACATTTTCTCGTCAAGCTACAGTTATGAAAGTTGTAGAGATCTTTTTTAGCATTCCATAGCCTATTTACACGCCTAAATCTAAGTTCGGACGAAGAAGTTATGGCCATTTTACCAACAGAGGTCAAAGTTGAGTCGGGTAACAGCAGCTTTGGCGCGGGCGCGCGGAATTGGATGCGGGCGCGCGGCGCCTGGCACCAGGCAGCCAGCGCGCGCGCGCGTGGCGTGGGCATGCCATGGGCGTACGGCATGGCCAGGGGCAGCGTGCGGGTGCACCAGGCGGCGTGCGGGCGCGCCGAGCATCCTGAGTGCGATTCCAGCTGGCCTTTTGGTGCGATCTGAGCGGATTTTTGACCGACAATCTGATTTTTGCTAGGGTTTTCATGGAGGTACTATATAATATCTCATTGGGGCTTCATGTTTCATAACAAGGGATTGGGAGGCTACACTAAAACATCAATTTTGAGAGCAAAAGTGCTGCAATACAAGGAAAAACTCAGCACAAGCCAAAGAACCAAGAAGGAAAGGATTGTCAAGGCATATCTAGACCTTGGGAGGCTACACATACATCATCAAGAAGAGCTTGAGGGCTGAAATTCAAGGAAATTTCCAGCAACAAGCTAAGGAGCTAAAAGAGAAATGAATGCTAAATGAAGAGGAAAAGCTAGAGATTGACATCAACCAAGCAAGCAACACATGATTATCTTCTAAATGGATTTTATCATCTCTTACTTTCCTTTGAATTTGTAATTCTATTTTATGATGAACACCATGTGTTTGATGTTTTTCTTAGCTACCATGAACTAAAGCTTGTATTCTAAGATTTCAATGGAACCCAACACATAGTTTGAATTGATTTCTCTCTCTTTGCTATTAATTACTCATTTGTGAATTGAATGTCATAATTTATGCTTCATATATTAATTGCCTAGCTAGTAATTACCGTGGGAACCTATATGAACTTGACGAACGGATTATAGTGTTTAGACCTTGTTATGATATCATGCGAGAGTTAAAGATTGTTGTGGGTAATTAATTGAGATTTAGTGACGTGTGTCTTGTTGATTATCCTCAATAATAGGTAACTTGATAGTATTTAGGATAGATATATACCTAGATACCGTGTGCAACCAATGGAGAATCTATTCTTAATGACTTCCTATGTGAAAGTTGGTAATTAAAGGGACGGTAAATGAGATTTAGTGACACGTGTCTTGTTATTGTTCTTGAAATTGGTCTCTTGATAGTGTGTAGGATAGACATATACCTACATGCCGCATTAGGAAGATTCGAATTTGACCATCGACAGAGGATTCTAAGTAGCTTTGATTTCTCGGTTGGCAATTCTATATTGTTAATTAATTCAAATGAGAGAGTTAGGATATTCAAATGAAGTGTTGGGGGAAATTGTAATCTTAGACTTGTTAATATTAGATTTCATTATCTTTTACTTGATTATTATTATCTTATTCACTACCAACAACAAAAATATCAAATCATCATTTGTCTAATTAAAATCAAGACGATATATAGTTGGTACTTGGGATACACTAGAATAATTCTCTGTGAGTTCGACAACTCTCTTATCATTATATTACTTGTTGACCGCGTATACTTGTGCGTATTTTTCGGTTGTGAAATCGACCAACAAGTTTTTGGCGCCGTTGCCGGGGAATTGTTCTTCTAGTGTTTTTCCAATATTAATGACAATCGAATTGGTCTTAATTTAGACTTGTAAATAATTTGCTTATTATTATTTTATTTTGTTTTGATTTTGTTTTCAGTTAATGGATGAGCATAACTATCAATGGGATTATGAAGGGACAACACAACCAAGTTCGTCAAAACTTCTTGAGCAATTACAAGAACAAGTTGCAACGCTTTCAAGGGCTGTTGACACTCTTAAAGGCCAGTCCACTCAAAATGCCTACAGTCAGAATCAAGCTGACTACTACCCAAACTAGTATCAGTCGGGTTGGCATGATTGTCCAAGCTTTTCATGGGACAACAATCAAGATCAAGGCTATGATCCAAATCTCTTATACCATTCAGAATCTATGTACCAACCTCCACCATACTATGAGGATACATCTAATTTAGAGGAGATTCTTCCCATGTACATTGAGCAACTAAATTCATTACGGAACCTCGAGAATCTAACGGCACAAATCGTGGATGCTATCGTTATTCACCCGCAAAGCACCTTACCTTGTATTACACAGATTAACCCCATAGAGGAAGGTGAAGAGCAATATATGGTGAATTCGCATAGATATGACGGAGAGGAAAGAATGAGGGAGGAGCTCATGAGTGGGAACATATCTCATATCTATCAAAATGAGGTTAGGTTGGCAAATCTACAAGCTTCAGTGCAGAGCATCATGAACTATGTTGCCAATACTTACGTTATTCACCCGCGATGCACCTTACCTAGAGATACTGAGATTGACCCTATGGAGGATGATGAAGAGCAGTGCATGGTGGATGATCAAGGAAATGGCGAGGAGTTGCACGAAGCTATTAGTGAAAATTTTGAGAGTATACATTCTACTGTGGATGTTAATTCTAATGTTGATGAGACAAGGAGCATGAATGGGGATTATGAAAAGGAAATTGAAGATCAAGAAGTCACATTCGAGGTTTTCAAAGCCATTGAACACCCATTGGTTCATGAAGAATATCTTCATATGGATCTTGACAAAAGTGCAATGATGGATAAAGTGGATGATGAAAGCTTCTTCTTGCCATCGAATGATACAAAGTTTGAGGGTCGCCAATCTAGCATGCATGTCATGCAAATCAAAGAAATAACATCGAGGCGGCATGCTATGGTCAATTTTGTGATTGAGCCGGATTGATGCAAAATAAAGGAGTCGGGCTAACGACTTTAAATCAAGCGCTTCTTGGGAGGCAACCCAAGTTTACTGTTTTGCTTTTATTTTTGTTTTATTGCATTTTAGTGGTTTAATTGCATTTTAATTTCTTTAGTCATTTGCTTTCAGGTACGCTCCCAACTTAGAGGTATTGAAAGATGATATCAATGGCGCTTGACACGGTTTCAGGGAAGTCTTCTATTTTAATTTTTCCTATATCAGACATTGAGGACAATGTCAAGTTTAAGTTTGGGGGTAGTATTTCGTATTTGTAGGTTTTTAATTTAGTTTTTGTGTGATTTAAGTATGTTTTTCTTTTTATTCAAAAAAAAATAATATTCATTTATTTTTAGGATGTGTCCCTTGAGCATTGTTTTAATTTGATTTCAACCATAATCCATGGTTTATGATAATGGCTTGTTTGAAGAGAATCTAACTCATGAGACGTAGACAATTGTTGCTTAATCTTTGTGCTTATTGTTCATTGGTTATTATTTTGCTTATGCGTCCTTTCACTTTTATGCACTTACCCATGAGTATTAAGCTAGTTGTATGCTTAGTGAAGGCTTTTATAACCGAATGCTTGTGGAAAATATCTATAAACTCTAGAACTCGTTTAAACATCACTCGAAGCAAAGTGTCTAAATTTGTTATGCTTGAATTGATGGTCATGTGGTGAGTTGAGATGGAGCGTAAAATGCACTCACTCATGGACACATGCGTAGGAGAGATAGAGCGTAAAACGCACTCTCTTATAATTGGGATTAAAGAAAGAAAATTATTGTATTACAAATCTTGCAGGGGGTTGAGATAGAGCGTAAAACGCACTCGCCTATATGAGCACGCTTAAGGTTGAAATGGAGCATAAAATGCACTCACCTAGAGCCTTTGGTTCTCAAAATTTTTGAAAATTGTGATTTGTATACCTTTGTATTGAGCGATGTGTTAAGCGTGTTGTTTTGAAGTTTATTTGATTATTTCATAAGGTAATGTGATTGCATAGTTTCATCCGAGCTTGATTGGTTTAGTGCTATTAGGTACTCACACACACATACGGAAGGGGCCTTAAGTAAAGTATGACTAGCTAACTGGAATTTTAGACGTGCAACTCTTTGTTTGTTCTCTTGAGTCCAAGTGTTGATGCCTTTGAGACCGTTGTCGGCTTATCAATTCATTGCTCAAGTTAGGTTGTATTACAAGTGTTTGAAGTATGTAGTTTAGGTTTGTTTTGCTTGAGGACAAGCAAAGATTTAAGTTTGGGGGTATTTGATGAGTGTGTTTTATATACACAAATTAGGTGCTTTTGAGCTTGATAATTTGTAAATCCTAAGTCATTTCGGTTGGTTTTATGTGATTTTATCTTATTGTTATGTAATGTAGTTTTGTATTGGTTTTATATGTTTTTGTATGCTTTTATGTGTTTTTATGTTGTTTTGTAGGAATTGAAATAAAAGCTCCTTGGAATCAATACCCATAACTTGCTTTTTGGTACTGTAGCTGCTTGTTTCCCAATTTCACCCATGATCCAATCCGAATCTCTCACAACTCAAAGAATAAAAGTTGTAAATATTTGTCTTAGCTTTCCAGAGTATCTTGAATCATCCAATTTGAAGTTCGTATGAGAGAGTTATGGCCATTTTACCATCGGATTTGGCATGAATTTTACACAGCAGTTGCTTCGGGCTCAATTTGAGACTTTCTCCGGACATTTTCTCATCAAGCTCCAGTTATGAAAGTTGTATAGATCTTTCTTAGCTTTCCATAGCCTATTTACACGCCTAAATCTAAGTTCGGACGAAGAAGTTATGGCTATTTTACCAACAGAGGTCAAAGCTGAGTCGGGTGACAGCAGATTTGGCTCGGGCGCGCGGCGCCTGGCACCAGGCAGCCAGCGCGCGGCGTGGGCATGCCATGGGCGTGCGGCATGGCTAGGGGCAGCGTGCGGGCGCACCAGGCGGCGTGCGGGCGCGCCTAGCGTCCTGAGTGCGATTCTAGCTGGCCTTTTGGTGCGATCTGAGGGGATTTTTGACCCACAATCTGATTTTTGCTAGGGTTTTCATGGAGGTACTATATAATATCTCATTAGGGCTTCATGTTTCACAACAGGGGATTGGGAGGCTACACTAAAACATCAATTTTGAGAGCAAAAGTGCTGCAATACAAGGAAAAACTCAGCACAAGCTAAAGAACCAAGAAGGAAAGGATTGTCAAGGCATATCTAGACCTTGGGAGGCAACACATACATCATTAAGAAGAGCTTGAGGGCTGCAATTCAAGGAAATTTCCAGCAACAAGCTAAGGAGCTAAAAGAGAAATAAATGCCAAATGAAGGGGAAAAGCTAGAGATTGACATCAACCAAGCAAGCAACACATGATTATCTTCTAAATGGGTTTTATCATCTCTTACTTTCCTTTGAATTTGTAATTCTATTTTATGATGAACACCATGTGTTTGATGTTTTGCTTAGCTACCATGAACTAAAGCTTGTATTCTAAGATTTCAATAGAACCCAACACATAGTTTGAATTGATTTCTCTCTCTTTGCTATTAATTACTCATTTGTGAATTGAATTTCATAATTTATACTTCATATATTAATTGCCTAGCTAGTAATTACCGTGGGAACCTATATGAACTTGACGAACGGATTATAGTGTTTAGACCTTGTTATGATATCATGCGAGAGTTAAAGATTGTTGTGGGTAATTAATTGAGATTTAGTGACATGTGTCTTGTTGATTATCCTCAATAATAGGCAACTTGATAGTATTTAAGATAGATATATACCTAGATACCATGTGCAACCAATGGAGAATCTATTCTTAATGACTTCCTATGTGAAAGTTAGTAATTGAAGAGACGGTAAATGAGATTTAGTGACATGTGTCTTGTTATTGTTCTTGAAATTGGTCTCTTGATAGTGTGTAGGATAGACATATACCTACATGCCGCATTAGGAAGATTCGAATTTGACCATCGACAGAGGCTTATAAGTAGCTTTGATTTCTCGGTTGGCAATTCTATGTTGTTAATTAATTCAAATGAGAGAGTTAGGATATTCAAATGAAGTGTTGGGGGAAATTGCAATCTTAGACTTATTAATATTATATTTCATTATCTTTTACTTGATTATTATTATCTTATTCACTACCAAAAACAAAAATATCAAATCATCATTTGTCTAATTAAAATCAAGACGATATATAGTTGGTACTTGGGATACACTAGAACAATTCTCTGTGGGTTCGACAACTCTCTTATCATTATATTACTTGTTGACCACGTATACTTGCGCGTATTTTTCGGTTGTGAAATCGACCAACAACCACTTGATGATTTCCTTCTTCACTACGTCCTTCATGATCGGATTCAATCTTCTTTGTTGCTCAATCACCGGTTTTGCTCCTTCTTCAAGCAGAATTTTATGCATACAAACGACGGACTGATTCCCTTGATGTCTGCTATTGTCCACCCAATTGCTGTTTTATACTCACGCAGTGTTTCTTCTTGAAATTCATTCAAATGCGCAGAAACTATTATTGGTAGTGTATCCGAGTCTCCCAAATAAGCATACCGTAAATGTGATGGAAGAGGTTTAAGCTCAAGCATAGGTGGCTCTTCCACTGACGGTTTGGACCTCTTTTCTCCTTCGTTTGGCCGGTCAAGTACATCAAATTGCCTGCTGAATTTTCGAGGAATAGGTAATGAGTCTAAAACCTTGGCATAATCCCACTCATCACAATCATCAAAAGTGTCTATCCCAACCAAGGCAGCTTCTAATGGATCTTCACAATAACTTGCACTGGTTTGCTCATGCACGATTTCATCCAGCAGGTCTATCCGTAAGCATTCCTCGCCTTCCTTACGGAATTTCATCGATTTAAACACATTGAAGGTGACTTCCTGATCTTGAACCCTCATTGTCAATTCACCTTTTTGTACATCTATCAACGTTCTCCCTGTTACTAAGAATGGACGACCTAATATGATGGGGATTTCTTTATCCTCTTCGTAATCCAAATGACGAAGTCAGTCGGGAAGATGAATTTATCAACCTTAACCAAGATATCTTCCACAATACCCCTCGGATATGTTACTGACCTGTCTGCTAACTGCAAGCTGATGTTTGTCGGTTTTGGTGCCTTTAGCCCAAGCTGAGTGTAAACTGATAACGGCATTAAATTGATGCTAGCTCCTAAGTCACACAATGCCCTTCCAGAGAACTGGTTACCAATTACACATGGAATATTGAAGCTTCCTGGATCCTTTAATTTGGGTGGCAATTTGTTCTGCAAAATTGCACTGCATTCCTCAGTTAATGCCACCATCTCGAAATCACCCAATTTTCTCTTCTTTGACAAAACCTCCTTCATGAATTTTGCATAACTGGGCATCTGTTCCAGGGCTTCTGCAAACGGTATATTAATGTGTAGTTTCTTGAAAACATCCAAAAATCTAGAAAATTGCTTGTCTAGTTTGGCTTTCTGCAATCTTTGAGGGAATGGTACGGGAGGCACTACACTATCTGACTTGAGTTCCTTTGACTTTGCCTCCAAACTTGTATCCTTCACCTTTTCTGCTTCGTTCACCTTACTTTTCACCGGGGCTTCCTCATCTTCATTCTCTACAACTGTTTCTGGTTTAGCATTTCCTTTAACCGTATCAGGCAGCTCTTTTCCACTCCTTAAAGTGACAGCCTTGCAATGTTCTTTTCCATCCGTTCTTGGGTTAATCTCTGTATTGCTTGGAAGTGCTCCTTGTGGTCGATTGTTCAAGACATGAGCCAACTGTCCCAGCTGATTTTCCAAGTTCCTAATTGACACTACCTGGCTTTTCACAAATCTACCTGAGTTAACAGCTTATCTTGATCATTCATTCTTTTTTCAGATGTTGTGATGAATCTTGCCAACGAGTCTTCTAAACTGGGTTTTCTTTCTGCATGTTGTGGAGCTTGGTTCTGAAAACCTGGGGGATTCTGTGATCTTGGAGCTGGATTTTGAGTCTGAGTGTTATTGCTCCAAGAGAAACCCGGATGATTCTTCCACCCCGGATTATAAGCATTCTGATATGGCTGTTGCGGTCTGTTATAACTCCCCAAATACTGTACCGATTCGGGATTAATGGCACAATACTCCGTCGGATGCGCACCTGCACATAGCTCACACACATAGGCTACTTGTTGGACTTTCGATTCTGCCAAAGCTTCAATCTTCTTAGACATGGCTGCCATCTGAGCTGTTAGTGCTGTGACCGCATCTACTTCCAAAACTCCAGCTACCTTTTGTTGATTCATCCTAGAAGTCGGCCATTGATAGTTATTTGTAGCCATAGTCTCTAACAAAGTGTAAGCTTCATCAAAATTTTTATCAATAAGTGCTCATCCTGCAGCTGCATCAATGCATGTTCGAGTGTCATTATTCACTCCATTGTAGAATGTCTGAACTTGTAGCCACTTGGGTAGCCCATGATGTGGAAATTTTCTCAATAACTCCTTGAACCTTTCCCAAGCCTCGTATAGTGACTGAAAGTAGTATGCACACAAGCCAATCATATTTGATATGATGTAGCATATACTTTGTAATCTTATTCATTTATTAATAAAAGAATTGATTTTCTTAAAAGGCATTTTATATTATCTACATGGTGCTGTTATATTAAATGTGATAAACCCATAGTTTTGAGCTATGCTTTTAGAATCGTGATGGTGATCATGCTAATGAGATCTAAATTCTAGATAGCTCACAAACTAAGATTGTTCCTAATCGTTAGATTACTAAATTGGGGATTAGTGAATCCGGATAGATTAGTACATACATTGCTTGCTCTTAGGAAGAGGATGATTGATCTCATAATCATTTGTGTGGAGACACTAAAGCAAGTATGTAGGTGCTTATTAGAGAATAAGTTCACTGAACGTGACTCGCTAAGGAATACCTAATGGAGTTTTACTCGCCTGTCAATAGGAATTCCTCTAGTGATAGTAGTACAAGTGATCCTTGGACTTGAGATCATCATAGTATCTTGTGTATGATGAGTTATATTTTGACATATTCCTTAAGACCTTTGGGGTATATCAAAGGGTATGATTAGGTATAATTAGCTGTACATGGAGATAGGTGAATGATCAATAAAGAATCTACCATGTCTAGTAAAAGATGTGAATGTCCTATGTGATTCGATAAATGACAACTCAGTAGTCCTTGGCCAAGGCAGAATGAAATTAGAAAGGAGTTTCTAATTTGCATTATTTAGAGTTGTGCATTTAAGAATCGAAATGCATATAATTAAATAAAATAAGACTTGACAGTAAATCCATGTCTTATATTTAATTGGGACATTGTATGGTAGAAGGATTGAATTGTACGGTAACTATTTACTCAAAGGTTCTTTTGTGATTGATGTTGAAATCTATATTATCTGGAAAGTCGTTGATCGCTAAGGGGGCTTACCCTTATTGTAGAATAAATATTATTTATTTAAATGAATTAAATAGTTTAATTTATTTATTTAAATAAGATTAGAATCGTTCTAATTGATTTATTCACAACCGGTTTAATATGGAGAACCTAAAGGGTCACACCGCAAAAGGAAAATATTTATTTAAGAAGTAAATGGCATAATTGTAATAATAAGTTAAGTGTATTTAATTTAATCTATGGAGATAGAATAAATTAAATAGCTTAATATTTATTATTTAATATTTTAGAAATATTAAATATAAATTAATAAGAGGAGTCTTATTATTATTATTACTATTACTATTATTTAATTCCTAATAGGGATTAGGGAATTAAATAATAGAGCTATTATTTATTTCCTAATAGGGATTGGGAATTAATTAATAGAAGTACTCTCTCACAAATTTCTAATTGGATTAGGAGCATAATTAATTAAAGGAGTTTAATTATAATTGAAACCCTAATCCTAAATAGTTTAGGGAAGGGTTATTCCTACATCTATAAATAAGAGGAGTCTTATCATAGATTAGGGTTACACACTCTTGCATTAGATTGTGGAGAGTACTTACAATTTCTATAGAGATAGAAACTAGGGTTTTGCCAAATTACCCAACTTCTTGAATACTTGTTCTTCCTTGGTGGATCACCTCTAGAGGCCAAACACTTGGGTGGCTAACGTTGATCAAAGGAAGGAATCACACCGTAGCATTCGAGGAGAACACGAAGAACTAGGAGTTGAACTTGTACCCGAGGAAGCTTTGTTCTACGAGGGTATAAATTCTTATTCTTATTCTCTTTTGTTTATATCGTTAATTGAGCACAAGGATTGATCTTGGTGATGGTTTGTATAAAATTTTAAAATCTATTTTATCGCGCTTCCGCTCTATTTATGTAATTTGATTGCATGCTCGCGTTATATACAAACCTAACAGTGGTATCAGAGCCTAATCTTGTGCTAATTATCGATTTTGATAATTCCATGTATGCTTGATATGTGATTGGATCGAAATTTTTGGGCAGAATAAAAAAAATTTTGAATCAGCGACACGGCGCAGCTGCGCCACCTCCAGTTCATTCTGGAGCGCAGCTGCGCCGAAACTCAGAATCGGTTTTTTCTGGGGAGCAGCGCAGCTGTGCCGTTGTCCAGTTCATTCTGGGCGCAGCTGCGCCGGCTAGCAGAATCCGAAATTTTTTTTTCTTTCCTTCAATTGAAATAAATGGGTTATTTAATTGATATAAGTTTAAAATAAAGATGTTTATTTTATCTGAAATAGGATTTTAGATTGCTAAAATTAAAGGAGTTTAATTTGGATTTGGTTTTTGATTAAAATAAAAGAGTTTATTTTGTTTCAAAAACTAAATATTAGCAAAACTTTTGCCCATTAATTGATATCAATGCATATATGGAATGGATTTATTATTCATGAGATGAATGTTATTTATTGATACATATAGAGATATGTATGATAATAAATAGGGATTGATTATGGACTATTGACCAATGTGTGATTGGATTTATTTTAGTGGATGCTTGAATGTATGGGTTTTTATAAATGGGGTCTGCGTACCTCGTCTTCTCTAATTTTTCTTAATGTAATTTATATCTCCCTCCTATGTACTTCCCCTTGACTGCTGATCAAGGTTTCTATTTATTGTAAATAGTTCATGTAATAGGAATAGTTAGAATTAATTTTGAAGAATTGGAGACAAATGAGCAAGGAGCGCATGAAGACCCGTTTGTATTGGAGCCCGGGTTTAAATGTAATAGTTATATTTAAATTTAATTCTTGCACCCTAGGTTTGACCTTTTGGTTCACTTGGTGGCTCTAGTGAACCAAACTAGAATAAAAGTCCATAATCAATCCGGGTAGAATATAGTATTCTATATGTGCATGCTTACTATATATATATTATATATTATCCAACATGCTTCGCATGTAAAATAATATGACGCGTATTTTATATATATATGTGCATGCGCGCTAATCAAGATGAGACTAATAATAACAAACCCCTCAAAGGAATCATATTAAGTCCTAAGCGTTCAAAGATATTTGGAATATCGAACGTCGCCTTCTAGCATGGTAAAGCAATAGAGTATTAAATGTTTAATATGAGTTTGTTGTGTCACCACAAGGCAAGTATTAAATATTTAAGATGTTGCTTTATCACATTTGATGCTTATAAATAGACTGAACGATGTTATTTTGTTGTGTCACCACAAGGACAGTGTTTTTCTTTCGAATATATGGAAGTGCTAGGTTGGACTTAACTTGGATAATTTTGATTCGGATGTGTCACCACTTGATCAAAATAATCTAAGAGGCAAAATACAAGGAGTTACATAGTGATGTAATTGACAATAGTTGTCTACCTATTTATTTATATATCGTTTGTTGTGTCACCACAAGGCTATATACATTTGAAATGGGATCCTTAATCTCACTAGCAAATTTTTAATTAGAATTGCCGAACTATATAATGAGGGTAATATAGTTTGATGAAAATAGTGGGAGATACCAATTTAAAATAAAGACCTAATTTATTTTGGTAATTAATAAATTGAATATATGCTAAAATGTTGTCTATTTCACATTCAGAATTTAAAAATGTCAAATTCACTATCACTGCGTAGCATACTTGATGCTAACAAACTGACCGGACCGAATTACACGGACTAGTTAAGGAAGTTGAGAATTGTTCTCACTCTGAAAAGATTTCTTATGTCCTAAATTCGCCTGTCCCTGCAAGTGTTGCAGAAATAGCCTCTGAGGAAGAGATTGCTACTTTCAGAAAGTGGCAAGATGATGCAATCTTGGCTCAATGCATCATGCTCGCATCCATGAGTAACGAGCTTCAGCGTCAGCATGAAACTATGGATGCTCCTACTATATTGTTGCACCTCAAAGAGTTGTATGGTGAGCAAAGTAGGACTGCTAGATATCAGATATCTAAGGAGCTCTTCCGATCTCGTATGACCGAGGGCACTGCTGTTGAGACTAATGTCCTTAAGATGATCAATCTGATTGAACAGCTTGGACAACTTGGGTTCGTGATGGATGGGGAGTTAAGTCAAGATTTGATCTTGCAGTCACTCCCGGACACCTTCTCACAATTTGTTGTGAATTTTCACATGAATAAGTTGGACGTCAGCTTGCCTGAGTTACTTAACATGTTGAAAACTGCTGAAGGTCACTTCTCATCCAACAAGAACCAAGTCTTACTAGTGGATGATTCTTCCAAGAAAAGAAAGAGGCCCAAGGTATCTTCTGAAAAGAAGAAAAACAAGAAGGCTAAGGGCAAGGCAAAGAGGAAGGATAAAAAGAAACCTGATCCAGATAGCAAAGGAATTTGCTACCATTGCAATAAGCCGGGACACTGGAAGAGGAACTGCAAGGAGTATCTTGCAGACCAAAAAAAGCTTGGAGAAGCTTCGACTTTTGATTTAGGTTTGTTCATGATTGAAATTAATTTTTTTGAAAGTCAAAATTCTACTTGGGTATTGGATACCGGCTGTAGTTCTCACATATGTAATAATGTGCAGGGACTAAGCAGAAGTAGAAAGCTGGACAAGGATGAAGTCGTCCTACGAGTGGGAAATGGAGCAAAGGTTGTTGCATTAGCTGTAGGGACTTATCGTTTAGCACTGCCTTCGGGCAAGTTCATTAGTTTAAATAATTGTTATTGTGTTCCGACACTCATTAGAAACATTATTTCAATTTCTGTATTGGATATGGATGGTTTTGATATTATAATAAAGAACAACAGTTGTTCTATTTATAATAAAAATGTTTTATATGGTGTTGGGAACTTACTGAATGGACTATACATACTTGACTTGCATGAAAATATACTTCAAATTGAACAAACTAAGAAAAGAAAAAGAGATGATGTTAATTATACCTTTATGTGGCACTGTAGACTAGGTCATATCAATGAAACAAGATTATCCAAGTTGCATAAAGATGGGCTTTTAGAGCTATCTAATTACGAATCATATCCAACTTGTGAATCTTGTCTCATGGGTAAGATGACTAAATCTCCTTTTAGTGGAAAAGGAGAAAGAGTTACAGAGTTGTTAGCGTTGATACACACAGACGTATGTGGACCTATGACAACGAATGCACGAGGAGGGTATTCTTATTTTATTACTTTCACTGATGATCATTCTAGATTTGGATATGTGTATTTAATGACATATAAATCTGAATCGTTTGAAAAGTTCAAAGAATTCAGAAGTGAAGTAGAGAAGCAAACTGGTAAGAGTATTAAGATTCTTCGATCGGATCGAGGAGGGGAATACTTAACCAATGAGTTTCTCAATTGTCTCAAAGAAAATGGACTAATCTCACAATGGACTCCACCAGGAACGCCACAGTTGAATGGTGTATCTGAAAGTAGAAATCGAACATTGTTGGACATGGTTCGTTCTATGATGAGTTTTACCGACCTTCCAATATCCTTCTGGGGTTATGCCCTAGAATCGGCTGCATACCTACTTAACAAGGTACCTACCAAATCCGTCCCAAAGACCCCATATGAGATATGGACAGGGAGGAAACCAAATCTTAAGCATGTTAAGACTTGGGGTTGTCCAGCTTATGTCAAAAGGTTTGAGCAAGATAAGTTGATGACTAGATCCGACAAATGTAGATTCGTGGGATACCCTAAAGAAACATCAGGGTATTATTTCTATTATACTACTGATCAAAAGGTGTTTGTTGCGAAACACGCTGCCTTCTTGGAAAAGGAGTTTATCCTCGAAGGGATCAGTGGGAGTAAGATATATCTTGAAGAAGTTCAAGAACCACAAAATACTACGGATCAAAGTCAGGTACCTGACCAAGTAGAAGAACCTACTGTACCACAACCTATTCGTAAATCTGGAAGAGTACCGAAAATACCTGAGAGGTATGGATTCATCATAGAGGATGATGATGAGGTACGCATCATAGATGATGATGATCCATTAACTTACGAAGAGGCTATGAGTAGTGATGACTCAGAGAAATGGCTAGAAGCCATGAAATCCGAGATGGACTCCATGTATGAAAACCAAGTATGGACTTTGGTTTTACTACCTGAGGGCATTAAGCCTATTGGGTGTGAATGGGTCTTTAAGAGAAAGACTGGAGCAGATGGTAAGGTAGAGACCTATAAGGCCCGACTGGTTGCAAAAGGTTTCAAACAAAGACAAGGAGTTGACTATGATGAAACCTTCTCACCAGTAGCTATGCTCAAGTACATTCGGATTTTGCTTGCAATTGCAGCTTATTATGACTACGAGATCTGGCAAATGGACGTGAAAACGGCCTTCCTCAATGGAGAGCTTGAGGAGAATGTATATATGATACAGCCAGATGGTTTTGTTTCAACGGTTGGAACAAACCAAGTCTGTAAGCTACAACGATCCATTTATGGATTGAAGCAAGCTTCTCGAAGATGGAACATCCGTTTTGATGAGATAATCAAAAGGTTTGATTTTATCAAAAATGAGGATGAACCATGTGTGTACAAGAAGGTTAGTGGGAGCGCTGTTTCATTCCTTGTATTATATGTTGATGACATATTACTGATAGGGAATGATGTTCCTATGCTACAGTCGATCAAAATTTGGTTATCTAAACACTTCTCCATGAAGGACTTGGGTGAGGCATCCTATATTTTGGGGATAAAGATCTATAGAGATAGATCTAAAAGGATGTTGGGCTTGACCCAAGGAAAGTACATTGACTCGATGCTAAAGAAGTTTAGCATGGAAGATTCCAAGAGAGGTCTCATGCCGATGAGCCATGGAATACATCTCTCCAAGAAACAGGCCCCAAAGACACCTGAGGAGAGAAACCGGATGAGTAAGATTCCTTATGCTTCCGCAATAGGATCTATCATGTACGGTATGATATGTACTAGACCAGATGTCCCTCATGCACTTAGTGTAACGAGCAGATATCAGTCGAATCCAGGAGAAGAGCACTAGAAGGCAGTGAAAAACATCCTAAAGTACTTGAGAAGAACTAAGGATGTATTTCTTGTCTACGGTGGGTCTGAATTGAAACTAGAGGGCTATACAGACTCAAGTTTTCAAACGGACCAAGATGACAGTAAATCCGTTTCAGGGTACGTGTTTACTTTAAACGGTGGCGCAGTGAGTTGGAAAAGTTCCAAGCAGCAAACAGTTACTGATTCAGTGACAGAGGCAGAGTACATAGCTGCAAGTGAAGCTGTTTGGATGAAGAAGTTCATAACTGAACTTGGAGTGGTTCCTAGCATTAGAGGAGCAGTACCTTTATTCTGTGACAACAATGGAGCTGTTGCACAGGCTAAGGAACCCAGGTCTCATCAGAAATCCAAACACGTGTTGCAGCGGTTTCATTTGATTAGAGAGATCATTAAAAGAGGAGATGTCACCTTGGAGCGTGTGGACTCTCAAGACAACATTGCAGATCCATTTACTAAAGCTTTAACTCAACAGCAGTTTGATCGTCACTTAGAGAAGATGGGTATTAGATACCATGGCGATTGGCTTTAGTGCAAGTGGGAGATTGAAAGTAGTATGCACACAAGCCAATCATATTTGATATGATGTAGCATATACTTTGTAATCTTATTCATTTATTAATAAAAGAATTGATTTTCTTAAAAGGTATTTTATATTATCTACATGGTGCTGTTATATTAAATGTGATAAACTCATAGTTTTGAGCAATGCTTTTAAAATCATGATGGTGATCATGCTAATGAGATCTAAATTCTAGATAGCTCACAAACTAAGATTGTTCCTAATCGTTGGATTACTAAATTGGGGATTAGTGAATCTGGATAGATTAGTACATACATTGCTTGCTCTTAGGAAGAGGATGATTGATCTCATAATCATTTGTGTGGAGACACTAAAGCAAGTATGTAGGTGCTTATTAGAGAATAAGTTCACTGAACGTGACTCGCTAAGGAATCCCTAATGGAGTTTTACTTGCCTGTCAATAGGAATTCCTCTAGTGATAGTAGTACAAGTGATCCTTGGACTTGAGATCATCATAGTATCTTGTGTATGATGAGTTATATTTTGACATATCCCTTAAGACCTTTGGGGTATATCAAAGGGTATGATTGGGTATAATTAGCTGTACATGGAGATAGGTGAATGATCAATAAAGAATCTACCACGTCTAGTAAAAGATGTGAATGTCCTATGTGATTCGATAAATGACAACTCAGTAGTCCTTGGCCAAGGCAGAATGAAATTAGAAAGGAGTTTCTAATTTGCATTATTTAGAGTTGTGCATTTGAGAATCGAAATGCATATAATTAAATAAAATAAGACTTGACAGTAAATCCATGTCTTATATTTAATTAGGACATTGTATGGTAGAAGGATTGAATTGTACGATAACTATTTACTCAAAGGTTCTTTTGTGATTGATGTTGAAATCTATATTATCTGGAAAGTCGTTGATCGCTAAGGGGGCTTACCCTTATTGTAGAATAAATATTATTTATTTAAATGAATTAAATAGTTTAATTTATTTATTTAAATAAGATTAGAATTGTTCTAATTGATTTATTCACAACCGATTTAATATGGAGAACCTAGAGGGTCACACCGCAAAAGGAAAATATTTATTTAAGAATTAAATGGCATAATTGTAATAATAAGTTAAGTGTATTTAATTTAATCTATGGAGATAGAATAAATTAAATAGCTTAATATTTATTATTTAATATTTTAGAAATATTAAATATAAATTAATAAGAGAAGTCTTATTATTATTACTATTACTATTATTTAATTCCTAATAGAGATTACGGAATTAATTAATAGAGCTATTATTTATTTTCTAATAGGGATTGAGAATTAATTAATAGAAGTACTCTCTCACAAATTCCTAATTGGATTAGGAGCATAATTAATTAAAGGAGTTTAATTATAATTGAAACCCTAATCCTAAATAGTTTAGGGAAGGGTTATTCCTACATCTATAAATAAGAGGAGTCTTATCATAGATTAGGGTTACACACTCTTGCATTAGATTGTGGAGAGTACTTACAATTTCTATAGAGATAGAAACTAGGGTTTTGCCAAAATACCCAACTTTTTGAATACTTGTTCTTCCTTGGTGGATCACCTCTAGAGGCCAAACACTTGGGTGGCTAACGTTGATCAAAGGAAGGAATCACACCGTAGCATTCGAGGAAAACACGAAGGACTAGGAGTTAAACTTGTACCCGAGGAAGCTTTGTTCTACGAGGGTATAAATTCTTATTCTCTTTCTCTTTTGTTTATATCGTTAATTGAGCACAAGGATTGATCTTGGTGATGGTTTGTATAAAATTTTAAAATCCGTTTTATCGCGCTTCCGCTCTATTTATGTAATTTGATTGCATGCTCGCGTTATATACAAACTTAAAAGTGACTCCCCATGCTTTTGCCCAAATGTAGAAATCTCGTTTCTCAACTTAGCCGACTTAGCTGGCGGGAAGAATTTCGCTAAGAATTTCTGAGCTAGATCATCCCACGTTGTGATGGACCCTGGCGGAAGTGAGTGCAACCAGCTCTTTACTTTATCTCTCAGTGTGAACGGAAATAAACGTAATCGCACTGCATCATCTATCACATTGGGATATTTGAAGGTATCACAAATCTCCAAAAAACTAACCAAGTGTTCATTTGGATCATCGTTAGCTAAACCCCCAAACTGTACCGCATTCTGAAGCATATGAATTGTTCCCGGCTTGATTTCGAAGGAATTAGCGATGATGACTGGTCTCGTGATGCTCGATTTGATCTCGTCTATCTTAGGCATAGCATATTCCCTCAATGATTTCTGTTCTTCGTTAGCCATTTTCTCTTTCTCAAGTGTCTCCTGACAGAATTTTCTCAACTGACGAAGCTTGTTCTCAAGATTATCCTCACACTGTACGAGTTCCGGTTGTTTTGATCGCGTTTGCATAAACGAATCAAAAGACACCTGAAACAAGAAAAACAAAAGAAAAATAAGTTTGCCTAATTAGAACAGACTTAACTAAACTGATATTGAAAATTATAACACAAATAATCCCCGGCAACGGCGCCAAAAACTTGTTGTCAGATTTCACAATCAACAATTACGTGCAAGTATACACGATCAACAAGTAATAAAGTGATAAGATAGAGTGTCGAACCCACAAAGATTATTATGCCTAATATTTTCAACTGTCAATCGAAATTATGCCTATTCTATTAAACATTCGCAAATTGAGTATTGATTGAAACTAATTAAATTAAATACTAACACCAACAACTACCACAAAGGTTGAAATTCAGATTTATTATGATTAAGACTACAATATCCCCAGTTATTTATCATAAACCAATCTATCTATGTCTTCCAATTATTCACTTCAATGGAGTTATTAACAGAAATTCAATTGTATTTATAAGCCTTTTTCCAAGTGATCAAATAAATCTATCTAATCACAATACTCTACGATATTCCTATGCAAAGTTAAAGGATTAAATTCATTAACTTCCAATTTCCAATTGTTACACGCAGCAAAGAGATATCCCTATTCACTTCACCAATCTAATTATTCATCACATGAAAATAATTAAGAATACATGCTATCTTATCCAGTTCTAACCCTAGATTACATCTCCCGAATTCATTTAAAGTATCCCGCTAATTGTCGGCCAAACAATTAATCAATAAGCATTAAATAAGATAGACAACTCCCATCAACTGAACAATTGAAATCCAATAAATAATCAATTTATAAGTATAACTGGTTCAATTGCAGCCTTAACTAAGAATTTAGTTCATACTGGCAATAAAAACTAGAATACCAAAATAAGTCATCATAATTAATTACAAATCAGAGAATAAAGATCAAAAGAAAACTCAATATAATCTCTAGCTCTCCAATCTGAACTCCTCACGATGCTTGACTTATTCTCCAATCTCCTTGCTCAGCTTTGAACAATAAATCTATGTGTGTCTTAATCCAAGTCTTGATCTTCTATTTATATCCTCCTTTAGTCCCTTAATCAGATTAATAGCAAGAGTCCTAGATCACTTCCACCTTTCCAAAGTAACAGCATTCCAGCAAAATCAAGATTCCTTTCTGCCGCTTCCTCGCCCTGGCAAAAAGTTGCTCTTTAATATCCTCGCCCCGGCCAGCTTCCGCCCCGGCGAGAAGTACAAGGCATAAGTTCTCGCCCCGGTGAGAATGCCTTGCACCCAGCCATTTTGCTTCTTTTGATCCCGCAACCAACCATGACCTACAAAAGCAATACAAACAAATAAAAAGCTACCAAAAACACTTAAAAATAAGTAAAGAGTAAGCCAATAAATATATCAACTCGTAGGTTAAAACCTACTCATCACCTGTAGTTAAGTTTGGGGTTGATTTTGATTGTTGCTCCATGAGAAATTTGGGTGATTTCTCCACCCTGGATTGTAACTGTTAGAATTCCCCCTAAATTGCTGCTGGTTATTAAAATTTCCCACAAACTGAACAACTTCAGTGTTAATAGCACACTGTTCTGATGGATGGTGTGACACCCCCAAATCCGGGTACTTCATTTCCACAAGATTTGGTGTTCACTATCCAAATTAATTACATCACATCTAACTACCCATTCAAATATAAATGAAAACTCTTAATTAAAATAGAAATCTCCCATTAAAGGGTTACAACATCTTTAACAATTGAATCACAGGTCATCTAACCTTAATAAAACATCAATGCGGAAACATAACATAAGTCTATTACATAAACATCATTTAAACAAATTAAACAAGTCTTCATCACTTGTTTGCTTTGCCTTTGCCCTTACTAGTGGATGGCTCATCAACTCTTTCAACTTCAGCTGTAATGTTATTATACAAGGGTGAGCAACAATTGCCCAGCAAGTAACACAATAAAATAGTAATAACATGCGAATAATCAATGGATATCGGATAATCGAATTCTCGGCTTTTGAATCAAGGTTAGAATACAAGAATCAAAAGAACATCTGAGGGTCACAAGACCACGAACTATGTCCTAGGTTATCAAGTATTTCTACTTTAAACTTTTAACAATCGTAAGACTATATTGACCTTACTTCTCGTACTTAGGGGGATCAGCCCTTTGTACCATGTATGTGCACAACATCTAAATGCTAACGCGTAAAATAATCCCCTTTATAAGGGTTATTCATCTCAGTTTGACATCAGAGTCCACACCAAAGGAAGTTTAGTTTGGATTTACTTCAATAACGTTTCTAGAATTTAGAACGCTCATCAACTATGGACTAGTCGAATTAATAAGGGTTTGTTAGTCAATCAAGGTTCAATAGTTTAATATGAAAAGTATTCAAGAATTAAAAGACTGAATCTCAAAGGCATACAATCGAATAAACTCTGTATAACTGAATATTACTTAAAAGGATTCAGAATAATACATTTGAATTCATGAACTAGAATGAATTATGGTAAAGAACTTGATCAATATGAAGTAGAATATAGAAACTTGCATAAAAGAGATATAGGGTTTTAGAACTTGCTCAATGAAAGTAGAATTAAGGAACTTGCGTAAAAGTAATAAGTAAGGATAAGATACTTGCCTCGTGCGTAGATTATAATTTAAAATTCACGTTCCTTAATCAACCTATACATTCCATTTATAAAGCAGTAATAATAATTAGTTACAGTATTATAAATACTTCAGGATTCATTCTCATCCAATTTCATTTTAATATCTCAATTACATCTGATATTTAATAGGTATTTGTTTATCATCCATCATAGTATCTTATTATTCATTTAATACCTTAGTTTAAACTTTAAACATGCATATGGTAACATAACATGAGCACAAAGAAAAAGAAAAAATTTCATTTCCTGTTCCACCGCTGAGGCGGTAGATTTCCTTTACAAAACGCCGTTGGGGCGACTCTACCACCGGGGCGACAATTGTAGTTCAATTTGGGCGTTCGGGGCGAGGTCATCGTCGGGGCGACCAAATCAGTTCATTTATACCGCCGGGGCGGGGACACCGTCGGGGCGCTAATCCTAGTATATTTCCACCGCCGGGGCAGTGGACCCAAATGTCAGTTTCTGCAGTTCGCGAAGAACACAGAAAATGCCAAATTTGGCCAAAGTTTTTTACAATTCACCAGTTTAATTACTACCCATTCATCATATGTGTTATAAAACCAAAACCCATTATATACACAATGATTTTAACATCACAAGCAATCTAAATAACCAATTTAAAGGCTAAAAATTCACTTTTATGCTTTATGTTTATATTTTGTTACAGTTAGCGTAATCAATTACTGTGAACTCGTTTCTTAACTAAATTGATCCGTTTAACTTTTTTTTTCTTCATTTTTACATGTATAAACATAATCAATCATCAATTAACCGATTAATATGCAAATCAAGCATCAATTTTCATACATTTAAGCCATATTCATATGTTACTACTATGTGAATTCTAGAACTCTGATAAAACATAATTTCATGAATTTAATTACTCTAAATCACATATAAATTATATAAAATATATTTATGCATGCTTACAAACATCTAACATCAAGTTATTAAAAATTTAGCCATAGAATTCAATTTACAGAGAACCTAGTATACGTTCATAGAGAAGATTTAAAAGAACATAAATCAAAGTTGAATTTAAGGAATTTACCTTGATTAGTAGCCTAGATTAAACAAGATAATGAAAGGATTTCTTCTCAATTCTTGATTCTTCTCCCTTCCCTTACAATTTTTCTCTCAATTTTCTCTCTGAGTTCTCTGACTTGCTTAGGAAAATAGTGCGTACAATGAAAAACTAACACAATATGGATGTCAGTTAATCCCATAATGGGTTAACTGACTCCAACTCCCACTAAGGCCTCGTTTGGCTTGCCTATTAAAGCTCTTCTTTTGGTTTATTTTAATTATCTAGTTTATTATATAGTTTAATGTCACATATTTAATTAACTAAATAATCTCATTTAAATCAATTAAATAAAATAGAATAATACCACATTAAATCACATTGTCACATAATTAAAATTCTCATTTATTGATTATGACAAATTATTAACTCTCTAATTAATTATTAAATTAATTAGAATAACATTATACTTATTTAAATAATGCATTTAATCAAATAAGCTCAATTAAATACATACTTTAAATATAAAAATTCTCCACATTAATTTAACTAATGTAACACATATAGTTATATTAATCTACTATAAATTCATCAATTAATTATTTAATTCAACAATCAAATCATCGAAAAATATTTATTTAATTGAATAAATATTTAAATTAAATTACAAAAATCTTGTTCGTCACATCTTTCCCCCTTAAAAGGATTCTGTCCCCAGAATCACGACTCTATTAATTCGTCCTGTTACATTCTCCCCCCTACAAAGATTTTGTCCCCAGAATCGCTACACACAGACTAAGCAAATAACTGAGGAAAATTTCTCATCATATGATCTTCGAGTTCCCACGTAGCTTCTTCAGTGTTGTGGTTCCTCCAGATCACCTTAATAGAAGATATAATCTTATTTCTTAGTACTTTTCTTTCTTATCAACTATCTGAACAGGCTCTTCTTCGTAAGATAAATCTTTTTCTACTTGCAGAGGTTCATATTCAATAACATGCTTGTAGTCGGGTTTGTATGGTCGTAACACCGAGACATAAAAAATATTGTGTATATGTTCTAACGCCGGAGGTAAAGCTACCTCATACGCGACCTCATTAACTCTTCTTAACACTTCAAAGGGTCCAATGAACCTCGGGCTCAGTTTTCCCTTCATACCAAAATGAATCTTCCCTTTCCAAGAAGATACCTTCAAGAAAACGTAGCTACTAGACTCAAACTCTCGATTCTTATGATGTTGATCGGCATATTTCTTCTGCCTATCCTGAGCTGCTATCAATCTTGCCCTAATTACTTTGACGATTTCTGCAATCTGTTGTACCAGTTCTGGTCCTAGCAATTGACGCTTGCCAACTTCATCCCAGCATAATGGAGTTCTGCACTTTCTGCCGTACAACGCTTCGTAAGGCGGCCTGCCAATACTTGCGTGGTAACTGTTATTGTAAGCAAATTCCACCAACGGTAAATGATCATCCCAATTTCCCTTAAAATCCATGATGCAAGCTCTTAACATATCTTCCAGTGTCTGAATCATTCTTTCACTCTATCTGTCAGTTTGTGGATGATATGTCGTACTCATACGTAACTGCGTTCCCATGCATTCTTGTAGTCGTTTCCAGAAGTTTGATGTGAAGCGCAGATCCCTATTTGAAATAATAGATACTGGAACACTGTGCCTCGAAACAATCTCCTTCACATACAACTTCGCTAACTGATCCAAGTTGAATTTGATCTTAATCGGTAAGAAATGTGCTGATTTCATCATTCGATCTACGATAACCTAAATTGAGTCAAAACCTTTCTGAGTCATCAGAAGACCTACTACGAAATCCATGGTGATATGTTCCCATTTCCATTCTGGGATTTCTAACGGTTGTAATAACCCACTTGGCCTCTGATGTTCTGCTTTAACTTTCTGACATGTCAAACACTTGGCTACACAATTGGCAACGTCTCTTTTCATATTCGGCCACCAAAAATGCTGTCGGAGATCCTGGTACATCTTCATACTACCCGAATGAATCAAATATCGTGAATTATGAGCCTCGTTCAAAATTTCCTCCTTAACCTCTGGTACTGGCGAAACCCAAATTCTTCCCTCGAATCTCAATAATTTTTCATTATCAACTTTAAATTTCACTTCATTACCTCCAGATATTTTTTTCCCTGATTTTCTCACATTCTTCGTCCTAAATTTGTGCTTCCTTATCCTATTCATCAAAGTTGGGCTGGTTCCCAATTGAAACAGTTTTTCGTCAGACTCTTCTGGATATTTCACCTCCAATTCTCATTTCACCATTGCTGTAATTAGCTCCCCTTGAGCGGTTAACATAGATAGTTTCTCCCGACTTTTTCTGCTTAAGGCATCGGCCACAACGTTTGCTTTACCCGGATGGTATAAAATCTCGCAGTCATAATCTTTTATCAATTCCAACCATCTCCTTTGTCGCATGTTCAGGTCCTTCTGTGTAAAAATATATTTCAGACTCTTATGGTCCGTATATATTTCACACTTCTCCCCATAAAGATAGTGTCTCCAGATTTTCAAAGCAAACACTACCGCGGCCAACTCTAAATCATGGGTAGGATACCCCTTCTCATAGTCCTTTAATTGTCATGACACATACGCAATGACCTTACCGTTCTGCATAAGAACACAGCCTAGTCTTTTATGCGACAAATCACTGTACACCATAAAATTTCCTGTGTTATCCGGTAGAGACAACACAGGCGTTGTACTCAATCTCTTCTTTAATTCTTGAAAAATTTCCTCACACTTCTCTGTCCAAACGAACTTCACCACCTTCCTAGTCAAATTCGTTAATGGAGTCGTAATTTTGGAAAAATCCTGAATGAATCTTCTATAGTAACCTGCCAATCCTAGAAAACTCCTTACTTCTGATGGTGTTTTTGGCTGATCCCAGTTAAGCACTGTTTCAACCTTTGACGAATCCACTGAAATCCCATCCTTGTCAATCACATGTCCAAGAAATTGCACTCGCTCTATCCAGAATTCACATTTTGAAAACTTAGCGTACAACTTCTCTCTTCTTAACGCTTTTAATGTCGCCTTTAAATGTTCTACATGCTCTTCTTTGGTTTTGGAATAAATTAGAATATCATCGATGAATACTACTATAAACTTATCCAAAAACGGCTTAAACACCCTGTTCATTAAGTCCATGAATGCTGCAGGAGCATTCGTTAGACCAAATGACATCACCAGAAACTCGTAGTGACCATAACGAGTCCTGAACGCTGTCTTCGGTACATCTACCTTCCTGACCTTCAATTGATGATAACCACTTCTTAAATCTATCTTCGAGAAATACCTAGCTCCTTTCAATTGATCAAACAAGTCATCGATTCTTGGCAACAAGTATTTATTCTTAATCGTGACCTTGTTTAATTCTCTGTAATCAATGCAAAGTCGCATCGATCTGTCCTTCTTTTTGACAAATAACACAGGCGCTCTCCACGGCGATACGCTCGGCTGGATATACTTCTTATCTAATAATTCTTGCAGCTGTACCATCAATTCTTTCATCTTTACTAGAGCCATACGGTATGGAGCTTTCGATATCGGGGCGGTTCCTGGCACCAAATCGATTACAAACTCAACTTCCCTATCTGGCGGAAGTCTTGGAAAATCGTCTAGAAAGACGTCTATAAAGTCCCTTACGATAGGTATCTCTTCTAATTTCGGACTATCTTTTCGAGTATCAACTATGTAGGCTAAGTATCCCACGCAGCCTTATCTTAACAACTTCCTGGCCTGCATCATCGTCACATAACTCGCTTGCCTAGGTAACTTACTGCTGTAAAATACTACCTTTGACGGTGTCATAAGGTTAATATATTTCTTTTGGCAATCAATCATTGCCCCATAATTGAATAGCCAATCCATTTCCAAAATAACGTCAAATTCCTCATGTTTGATTGGGATAAGATCTACAGTCATCACATTTCCCTTAATGTCCACTCTACAGTTCTTGTGTGCGTACCTAACAGGAATTACCTCCCTATTCGCAATTTATATGTTCAAAGGGTAATCTAATTCCTCCTTAGGCAAATCTAGATTCTTAGCAAAGTCATCAAATATAAATGAACAAGTAGTACCCGAATCAAATAATACATAAGCATCTATATTATTGATCGGAATGATACCTGACACCACATCGCGAGACTCGGTTTATTGGTGTTGATCCAGTTATGGTTAACGTGCTACCACCACTGTTCCCCCTATTCCCTCCTATTCCTGCTCCTCCTGCTGCCTTGTTGGGGCAATCCCTAGCCAGATGATCCTTTGATCCGCAAGTGAAACAAGCGCCCTTATTTGGGTTCGGAGAATTCGGTGATATGTGGCCCTCATGACCGCAATTGTAGCACACCTCTTCCCCTTCAGGCATATCCCCACGTGATTCTTCCCGCATGTAACACGTGCCTCCACTTTCTTTTTCTGACCTCCCTATTGATTTCCAGCAGATCCATTGTCATTCAACTTCCTCTTCTGGTTATGACTACCACTGTTACTACCACTCGCTTTGTTATTCTCATTTTCACCCTTCTTCTTCTTCTGCTCCTGGTTATACTTAGTCAGAGTATCACTCCCACCTTCTGCGATAATCACCTTTTCTAAAACTCCGGCAAAAGTGTTCAATTGGAACATTGACACCTTGTTGTACAACCATGGCTTCAACCCTTGTTCAAATCTCCTCGCCTTCATCTCATCAGTGTTCACCTGGTAGGTTGCGAACCTAGCTAATTCGTTAAACTTTGCAGCGTACTTCGGTACAGACATGGTACCTTGTTTCAGCTCCAAGAATTGAATCTCGATCTGATTACGTGAGCTTGTCAGAAAATACATCTCAAAGAACATCTCTTTAAACCTTTCCCACGCGATTACACCTTGACCTCCTCGAACCTTATTCGCTTGCCACCAATAGCTAGCTTCTGACTTAAGCATGAACGTTGCAAAGGCAGTCTTTTGGTCATCACTAACCCTAGCAACGTCAAATACTTTTTTCATTCCATTACCCAGGTTTGGGCTTCAATCGGGTTTAGGGAACCCCTAAACTCTGGCGGTCCTATCGCTTTGAAATCCTTAAATGACGTCACTGATGGAGCTTGTGGCTGACTCGCAAGTGCTCCAGCCAAAAGGTTCACCAACTGCTGTACAGGATTAGCATTGGCGTCATTGTTATTATTGGTAGAGCTCTCCTGAGCTTGTTGATGTGGTTGGCGTCTCAGCGGCATTTTCTGTTTAAGAATATGCGCTTATTAGATCATCACTCAATTTCTTAAGTGTTCAATACTTAACTCAAATAATTCAGATTTAAACACTTAACACATAACACTTTTCAAATAAACTTTAATATGTCATTCATTCAAAAGTTTAAAACATAGAAAGATAGCATCACTGCTATTTATATCAACTATCCCGAGATCAAACAATCTTTAGGATTAAATAGTCATACTCCATTGTGTATAATCACGCTGGAATTTACATCACTAGCTACCATAAATATTTACATATACTTCATTACTCTTCCTATCACGGCCTACTAAGGCGTCGAACCGCCTTCCTGCGTTCTTCCTCCATGATACGAAACATCGTCCTGCGATCTAACAAGTACCATGGCAAGTCCTTGAACTGAACTGGATAGTGGAGAACTCGATCCTGGGCCCTATCAATCGCTGTCTGAAAAGTGTAGTCTGTCTCCTCAATCTTAGCCCTCTTTGCCCGTTCGCCTTCTTCAGAAATTTTTGCACGTCGAGCAGTATTCATCCAAGTATCTTCTACTCTCGCACGTTCCGCTGACTCCTCACTCAGGTCATCCTTCAATTTCTAAATCTCAAGTTTCATCTTCTCATTCTCAGCTAACAGGTCTTCCTTTTTGACTTTTTTCCTGAACTAGCTTCCACTCCACGTCTCCAAGACGTATATCAAGATCCTCAATCTTCTCATTCTTCTGGTCTATAATAGTCTGGCGTCTATTTGCCAGTCCCTCCAAGTCTCTGACTCTATCCTGCAACTCTATGGTACGATCATATAATGCATCGTACATCTCAACATCGACAGATGTAAGGGGTACCTCCTCGGGATCCTCATCATCCTCCTCAGCCTCTGTCTCAACATCCTCAGAGTCTTCCTTTGAATAAAAATAAGGCTCATGCTCCTGACCCACAACAGTGATCAATGGAGATGGCTCTCTCTGTATCAACTGCTCCCGGATAACATGGATATCACGGGGCTCCTCCTCACAAGCCACTCGGGGCTCAACCTCCCTAGGCTGACTGAATCCTCTAACATCCGACATCCTGACAACAAAGTTTAAGTTTTAGTTAATACTCGGTACTAATCGCGGCACATAGGTTGTTAACACATAAGCACATAGCACATAATGTCTTTTATTATCTTTAATGAATTCCTTAATTCATTCCTTAGAACTCGATAAGAGTTTATCACCATTATGTTCTCTATCTCTTAAAAGGTTATTACCCTAAGGTTTCCCCACCTAAAGTTCATAACTTACATCTCTGATACCAACCTGTGACACCCCCAAATCTGGGTACTTCGTTTCCACAAGATTTGGTGTTCACTATCCAAATTAATTACATCACATCTAACTACCCATTCAAACATCAATGAAAACTCTTAATTAAAATAGAAATCTCCCATTAAAGGGTTACAACATCTTTAACAATTAAATCCCAGATCATCTAACCTTAATAAAACATCAATGCGAAAACATAATATAAGTCTATTACATAAACATTATTTAAATAAATTAAACAAGTCTTCATCACTTATTTGTTTTGCCTTTGCCCTTACTAGTGGATGGCTCATCAACTCTTTCAACTTTAGCTGCAATGTTATTATACAAGGGTGAGCAACAATTACCCAGCAAGTAACACAATAAAATAGTAATAACATGCAAATAATCAATGGATATCGGATAATCGAATTCTCAGCTTTTGAATCAAGGTTAGAATATAAGAATCAAAAGAACATCTGAGGGTCACAAGACCACGAACTATGTCCTAGGTTATCAAGTATTTCTACTTTAAACCTTTAATAATCATAAAACTATATGGACCTTACTTCTCGTACTTAGGGGGATCAGCCCTTTGTACCCTTTGTACCATGTATGTGCACAACATCTAAACGCTAACGCGTAAAATAATCCCCTATATAAGGGTTGTTCATCTCAGTTTGACATCAGAGTCCACACCAAAGGAAGTTTGGTTTGAATTTACTTCAATAACGTTTCTAGAATTTAGAATGCTCATCAACTGTGGACTAGTCAAATCAATAAGGGTTCGCTAGCCAATCAAGGTTCAATAGTTTAATATGTAAGGTATTCAAGAATTAAAAGACTGAATCTCAAAGGCATACAATCGAATAAACTCTGTATAACTAAAGTATTACTTAAAAGGATTCAGAATAACACATTTGAATTCATAAACTAGAATGAATTATGGTAAAGAACTTGATTAATATGAAGTAGAATATAGAAACTTGCATAAAAGAGAGATAAGATTTTAGAACTTGCTCAATGAAAAGTAGAATTAAGGAACTTGCGTAAAAGTAATAAGTAAGGATAAGATACTTGCCTCGTGCGTAGATTATAATTTAAAATTCACGTTCCTTAATCAACATATACATTCTATTTATACAGCAGTAACAATGATTAGTTACAGTATTATAAACACTTCAGGATTCATTCTCATCCAATTTCATTTTAATATCTCAATTGTCATATGATAATCAATAGGTATTTGCTTATCATCCATCATAGTATCTTATTATTCATTTAATACCTATGTCTAAGGTTTAAACATGCATATGGTAACATAACATGAGCATAAAGAAAAAAGAAAATTTTCATTTCCTGTTCCACCGCCGGGGCGGTAGATTTCCTTTACAAAACGCTGTCGGGGCGACTCTACCGCCGGGGCAACAATTGTAGTTCAATTTGGGTGTCGAGGCGAGGTCATCGTCGGGGCGACCAAATCAGTTCATTTATACCGCCGGGGCATGGACACCACCAGGGGGGACACCGCCAGGGCGCTAATCCTAGTGTATTTCTACTGCCGGGGCGGTGGACCCGAATGTCAGTTTCTGCAGTTCGCGAAGAACACAGAAAATGCCAAATTTGGCCAAAGTTTTTTACAATGCACCAGTTTAATTACTACCCATTCATCATATGCGGTATAAAACCAAAACCCATTATATACACAATGATTTTAACATCACAAGCAATCTAAATAACCAATTTAAAGGCTAAAAATTCACTGTTTATGCTTTATGTTTATATTTTGTTACAGTTAGCGTAATTAATCACTGTGAACTCGTTTCTTAACCAAATTGATCCGTTTAACTTTCGTTTTCTTCATTTTTACATGCATAGACATAATCAATCATCAATTAACCGATTAATATGCAAATCAAGCATCAATTTTCATACATTTAAGCCATATTCATATCTTACTACTCTACAAATTCCAAAACTCTGATAAAACATAATTTCATGAATTTGATTACTCTAAATCACATATAGATCATATAAAATATATTTATGCATGCTTACAAACATCTAACATCAGGTTATTAAAAATTTAGCCATAGAATTCAATTTATAGAGAACTCAGTGTACGTTCATGGAGAAGATTTAAAAGAACATAAATCAAAGTTGAATTTAAGGAATTTACCTTGATTAGTAGCCTAGATTAAGCAAGATAATGAAAGGATTTCTTCTCAATTATTGATTCTTCTCCCTTCCCTTACAATTTTTATCTCAATTTTCTCTCTGAGTTCTCTAACTTGCTTAGGAAAATAGTGCGTACAATGAAGAACTGACACAATATGGATGTCAGTTAATCCCATAATGGGTTAACTGACTCCAACTCCCACTAAGGCCTCGTTTGGCTTGCCTATTAAAGCTCTTCTTTTGGTTTATTTTAATTATCTAGTTTATTATATAGTTTAATGTCACATATTTAATTAACTAAATAATCTCATTTAAATCAATTAAATAAAATAGAATAATACCACATTAAATCACATTGTCACATAATTAAAATTCTCATTTATTGATTATGACAAATTATTAACTCTCTAATTAATTATTAAATTAATTAGAATAACATTATATTTATTTAAATAATGCATTGAATCAAATAAGCTCAATTAAATACATACTTTAAATATAAAAAATTTTCACATTAATTTAACTAATGTAACACATATAGTTAAATTAATCTACTATAAATTCATCAATAAATTATTTAATTCAACAATCAAATCATCAAAAAATATTTATTTAATTCAATAAATATTTAAATTAAATTACAAAAATCTCGTTCGTCACAGATGGGTCTCCGCACATAACTCACATATTACTTCCACCTGTTGCACATTTTGTACCCCCAATGCATAAATTTTCTTGGTGAAAGCGGAAATCTGAGATGTTACCTAGGCTGACAATGTTGTTACTGCATCCAATTCCAACATCCCTACCACTTTTGGTTGAGTCAACCTGTTAGTTGGCCACTGATAATTGTTAGCCGCCATGTTTTCCAATAGTTCATAGCCTTCTTCATAACTTTTTGCCATCAAAGCTCCACCTGTCGCGGCATCGATGCTAGTCCTTATCTGACTGTTGAGACTATTGTAGAAGGTTTGCACTTGAAGCCATAACGGTAGCCCATGATGTGGACATTTTCGAAGTAAATCCTTGAACCTCTCCCAAGCCTCATACAATGACTCTGAATCAAACTAATTGAATGAGAAAATATCATTTCGTATTTTGGCCATCTTTGCTGGTGGGAAGAACTTGGCAAGAAACTTTTGCGCTAAGTCATTCCATGTGGTGATTGACCCCGACAGCAATGAATGTAGCCAACTCCTTGCTTTATTCTTCAACGTGAATGGGAACAACCTCAATCTAATTGTATCTTCGGACACCCCATTATATCGAAAAGTATCACAAATCTCCAAGAAGCTGACCAGATGATCATTGGGGTCATCATTTGGTGATCCCCCAAACTGAACTGAGTTTTGGATCATATGAATCGTGCCTGATTGGATTACAAAACTGGTAGTTGTGATTGCAGGCCTTGTGATACTTGACTCAATCTCCATCACCTTCGGCATAGCATAATCCCGAAGCGTTTTCTGTTCTTCTCCAACCATATTACCCTCATTTTCCATGATAGCCTGTTGTGAATTAAGTCTCCTTCGGAATGTACGTTCAATTTCGTTGTCATAAGGAACTAATTCAGGATCCTTGGATCGTGTTTGCATAAACCACTGAAATTATCTTGGTGCACACACAATACTCAGATCAACACTTGAACAGACTTGAACAGATGGAAGCCTGTAAAAGCAAATAGATAGAAAATAAAAATATGTTCAAATAAATTAAACTAATAAAAACTAATAATAAAATAACTATTAGAGTTGTTCCCCGGAAACGGCGCCAAAAACTTATTGTCCGATTTATATAATGACAAATATGCGCAAGTATACACGGTCAAGCAAGTAATATAGAAGTAAATACGAGTGTCGAACCCACAGAGAACAGTTACTAACAATTACTCTAATTACCAGATTTTTACCAAGTTAAATCTAATTAAACAGTCACCTCAATTGATTTATGAAATTTTGTTTGATTAAAAATAAAAACTAACTTAACTAACAATTATTGATCACCAGATGATTAAAACTTAGGAATACAATTTTTCCAATTGCTCTACAATAATTGCCTTATTTTATTCCCACTTAATTAATTCAATGAGTTGCCAACTAGGATTGCCTAAAAATTTATTAACATCTTTCAATGATTAATAAAAAGACACCTATTTTAGTTATTTTGTTATTTTCATGCAAGATACGTAAAATAGATTCATTAAGCACAAACTCCTAACAAAGTCGCACATGGCATATAAGTACTTTCGTCTCATATAATGTCATCCTTAATAAGAATCAACAAATTCATGTGTTATTATATTCAGATCTAATCTAAGATTTCCTCTTTCAATTCCATCAAAGATATCAGATTAATTGTTGGCCAAATATTTATTTAATTAAGCATAAAATACAATAATCAACTCAATAGAATCAATAAATGAGAATAAAAATAATTAAGTTACTGTTTTGCAAAAGGTTCCATTGTATTCCTAATTAGAAAATTAGTTCATCATCATGATAGAAACAGAAAGATTAATATTAAATAACATCTCCAGTACAGATAATGAAATTACGAGTAGAAGAAAAACTCTATCTAGGAACTCCAGTCTCTGTAGTTTCAATCTCCGTCTCGTCGCGCTCTCTAATAAAATATCCAAGTTCCAATAGAAGTGGCTCTCAATGAATTCCCATCAAAAGTGATATATCCAATCCAAATTATAATGAAGTATTTATAGCTTACATGGAAACCCTAATATATTAGGTAACTAGCCATCCTATTCTAGCTAAATTTGGAATTTTGGAAATGAAATCAACAACCAATCCGCGTGACTGGCTTGCCCCACGCCTAGTTTCCTCTTCAAACAGCGCGCCCCGCGCCTGATATGCAGACATATCAGTGAGCTTGGCGCGCCCCGTGCTCGTCCTAGCACAAAACCGGCGTGCCTCGAGCTGCATATGCAGAATCCCTAAAACTTGCTCCTTTTTCAGCAGCCAAACCCATCCTTGCCATTACCTATAAATTGAACATAAAAACATAAAAAGAACATACACAAACCCGAGAAATAACAATATTTTAAGGTAAAGAATACCGAATTTGTAGGTATTTAACCCACTCATCAACATGCCCGGCTGTAATAACCCAAGATTTTTGATATAATTAAAATAAGAAATTTTACGTATGATTTTTTTTTTTAATAAAATTATTTTTATTATATATTAAACCAAGCATGGGAATGTGTGCAAGAAAATGAATGTGAATATGTGATATGTATATGTACATATATATTTATTTCATATATGGTTTCAAGTAAATTTCTTATTAAAGAAATAGTTGTCAATTATAAATTATATTTTGTTAATAAATTAATTTTTATATTAAAGATATATGATTATTTACAAAAATATGATTACTATATTCACTACAAAAAAATGAGGCTTCAACAACAACCGATTTTCGTTGCTAAAGGTGTCAAATTTCGTTGCAAAAGGGTTTTGGGAACGACTTTACTGTCGTTGCGTCTTTCGTTGCGCAATGAGCGTTGCTAATTGTTCCGCAGCGAACGTATTTTTTTCGTTGCCAAAAGTAATACATTTTGCAACGACATTTGGCTTTCGTACAGAGACATCGATCCTTTAGCAACAAAATGTATTGTTGCAGAATAATTAAAATTTCGTTGCTAAAAACCCCATTTCGTTGCAAAAGCCTGCTAATTGGCAACGAAATGAACTCTTTTTTTTTTTGCAACGCCATGCATTTTCGTTGCAATTGACACCATTTTGCAACGACATTTTTCGTTGCAGTAAATTATGAAAATTGTTGCCTAAGCTTGCTTTCGTTGCGGAATGTAAACTTTTTAGCAACGATCTTCGTTGCTGATTATATTATTTGACGACATTATGCTGAATCAGCAACGAAAATGTTTGTTGCTGGTTATTTTTCAATAGCAACGAAAGTCGTCGATTAGCAACGACATTATATGTTGTCGTTTCTTTATACGTGCAATGAAAGTTGATATGATTTGCAACGATAAAAAATATTACCTTTTATTTTTGTATTAGTAACATTATCCTCTCCGTTGTTATTAGGTTAATTTTTCGTTGCCAAATATTATATTTTTAATGCCATTAGCAACGAAAATTTGTTGCTAAATGTATAAAAAATTGTTGCTATATTAAAACTTGTTCAATGCTTTGGTAACGAATTATATTGTTGCCAAATCAAAATTTGACATTATTTTTGTGTACCTGGCTAGCTCAATGTCCCCATTGCAAATAATGGCAAAAATACAAAAAACTAAAATATTATTAACTTAATAAAATCATCCACTACATAATCATTCATTATCTTTACAATTAACCATCAAAAAAAGTGTCTAGCATGCTGTAGTGGATGAAAGTCATTACAAAACGGTCTACTTTTCAAAGAAAATAACAGCCACTCCCAACCCCAACCCCAACCAAGAGCAAGCCCACCCAAAATTTCTATCGGCTCAAATCTGAGCTAACAAAATCTAATTCAATCATCTTTTCTCTGACTTGCTCGATTTTCTATGTTGAAGGCTGTCTCTACTCAATTTTTATTCTTTTGGCATTCACTTGTTGACTTGTTTTTTGCATTCACTTGTTGACTTGTTCTGATCACAGGCGGTTCCAGTCCCGCAGAGGATGATGACCTTGACAAGAACATATTACTCTTCATTAAAGAGACCAAAAAAATGGAATATAATTTAACTTGTGGAAATATCATTCACCACACAAAAAGAGAAAAAATAAAATATTTGACAAACAAAATACTTTCACATAATACAAACATAAAAGAAGAGGTAGTCAAGAACCATTCAAGCATACCTATGTGTGCCATATTTCAAAATAAATACCCACTAATTCATAATAGCCATTCTAAAAAACACATATAAGTGCAGAATCTCAAATCTCACCTGCAAATTCTTCCCAAGATTTCTTCACGACTATACTCTGTCAACTCCAAGAAGCTATCAGATGCAAATATCTGAAAATTTGCAAGTGATTAGTACCATACAAATTCGAAAAACTATATATTTGGCATTTTCCTTTTTCGTTAGTATCTCATAATAAACAAATCATATCACTTGGTTAAAGAAATAAAGAGTCGTGGGAACTCAGCAATCCTGACAAAAAAAATGTTCAGAATCCTTACTTTAAGGATTGTTGTACATAATACATGTACTGTTCTACATAATTTTATATCATTATGTGCGTACGAAGTACGTATTAGAGTCTTGACTATTGTTTTTAATCTAAGGACAATTGAGCACAGATTTCTTTAGTATAAAATTAAAAATAAGCATGAAATTAACTACTTACAATGGGATTATCAGGCAACCTTGGATCGGTGATGACAAAGTTTTTCTCAATACATTAAAGGGTAGTAGCAAGATCAATACCCTTTCTCATTTCTTTCTTCCTTACTTTGTCATCCAAACTGTCGGGGCGGTCGTTCTCATCATCACTTTCGTCATCATCTCCACCAAGTAGTCCATTATCAAACTGACTTCACTAGCTCGATTTTTCTTAATAAACCTATAAATACACACACACACACACACACACACACATATATATATATATATATATATATTTAAACCAAAATACTTTCTTAGTAATTGGAACCACATTTTAATTTTGTTTTGAATTGTTTACGACGGTTAGTACACATATATACAATATTCAATAAGAAACTAATACCAATTGTAAGATTAACCCCACATTGACACTACCTCCAACCTATTTCAGGTTCAACCATAGATGTGGGCAGCGCTTAATCAAGATTCAGTCAGCTGTCCAGCTCAGCTCAGCTCTACTATTTCGAATCACGCACTCTTCGGTTGTACTCGCACTTGTTTTCACTGAACATACGAGCTACTTCGGGGGGTTTGGATCACAAAGTAATGACTGAGAAAACATAAGAACTACAGGTCATTAGAATTGTAAGGAATTAAGCGAGAATAAAATGTAAAACATGAGTAAACAACGAGTGCTCGATCATATTATTAGTAAGGAAAAAAGGGTGAACTAGTTCAATTATTGTTGTCCACAAATTATAAGCATACACCAGTCAGTCATGGTGGTCAACTCCTGAAAACAATCTGAAAATCAATCAAAGAAAAAGGACAGCTTTAAATGTTAAAATCGAATCACTAAGAGAACACATTCAAAGATGCTTGCACAAGGGAGGGACGTGATGCTATAATACTGCTCGAATGCAAGGGAGGGGCAGAATAGGCATTCTATTCACATGGAAACCCAAAAGACAAAGTAACAACATTTCCTCACTAGGTTTGTATATCAGTTGAATTAGCTTCATTAATTTCAAATTTTCAATTTAGGATGGTATGGTTTGATTTAACTTCACATGACCAAAACTGTAACGACCGGGAATTCTGAAATTTCCTTGTAATTCGAATTTTTGAATATTAATGAATATTTTATCTTTTATTAATATTATATTTGTGTTACGTGTAAAAGGGTTGCGTGACAACCTGGATTATGTGGATGCATGAAATTTTACGTGTTGCAGTTTTGTTTAAGTGAATAATTGATTTCGCGTAGCGTCGCTAAATCACTATTCACGGGGCACATTTCCCGAGGCACTATTCATGCCAGTTATTTTTGTGTCTTTTTCGATTTTAATAAATTTCATAAATATGTGTATACGTACGAATAATTTTTCCAAGCGTCGAAAATTTTATTTGGGCTGATACGTGATTTTATCCGTATCCGAAATGTATTATATGGGTGTTCCGAATAAATGGACAAATCCCATAATAATTATTTTTATGCGTCCCAATAATTTATGGGAGTACCCGTTTTAATTATGGGTAGAGTTATTGAGCAAATTGGGTACAAATGAGGGAGTATTCGGGCATGGGAGAGACCAAATGGGTGTATTAGTTTGTGTGTTTCTGATATGGGGAACCATCTAACTCTTTGGACCAATCAAAGGAGAGAATGGAGGGAGTGTCGGCTGATGGTGGCATTGTGCCAAGCACAATGCATGGATAATCCCTAATGCCAAACATTCCTTCTTGAGAATTATTCCAACGGAGCTCGGGTCGCGCAACCATTTCCCCCATCTCCCGAAGTCACCCACCAAGTCCTTCACCTCCTCCTCCTTGCACATCTGATCATATCCATCATCCTTTCCCTTGTTGCTGCAAGTAGAGTGAGAGTGCAAAGGAAGAAGGACTAAGCCCCATTGGTTCCCCTCTTCTCTACCTAATTCAAACTTCAACCCATTATCAAGCACACAGAAAGAGAGAGCTAGTGGGGGGGCAAGAGGCTCGGGTGCAGCAAGGGAAGAAGAAAGAAGAAGCTCGAGAGGAAGGAGCAGCGGGTGAAGGAAAAAGGAGAGGAGGAGAGGCTCGGGTGCAGCAAGGAAGGAAGAAAAAGAGTCTCAAGCCAAGCCTAGCAAGTTCTCTAGCATCTTACAGGGATTACAAGAGGTAAACCATCAACCTAAACCCATCCCAACTAATTTGGTTGAGAGTTTCTAAGTTTTTATGGTTTTTGGAACTTTTAAGCTTCTGTTGATGGGTTTGAGTTATTGCTGCGATTCTCGTTGTTATTATTTATTTTGGATGTTTGTAAATGTTGTTAAGAGACTATGTAAGCTATTAACAACATCAAAGTGGAACAAAAATGAAAGAAATCCTTACCTTGGCTTAATGGAGCAAGAGCAATGAACTGTTGAATAAGAACATGGACTGTTGGACGAATTTAAAGGACCATCGTAGATATTTTCATGTTTTATAATTTTGGTTAATGATATATGTGTATGAATCTATAGGAGTCTTATGGTTCATGTTGTAAGCTTTCCATAGCCTCTAAAATGGCCTAATTCCGAGTTGTAACGAAGAAATTACGAAAGTTTGAAGTTTGTGTGCCAAAACAGGGATTGTTGGCGAGCTCGACAAAGAGGAGCCCTTCGGAAGGGGCGAGCTCATTGGCCTAGGGGCGAGCTCAGCCCTTCGGGGGAGAGCTCATTTGGCCTAAGGGCGAGCTCAGCCCTTCGGGGGCGAGCTCATTTGGTCTAGGAGAGCTCGACAGAGAGGAGGCGAGCTCATTTGGTCTAGGAGAGCTCGACAGAGAGGAGGCGAGCTCATTTGGTCTAGGCGAGCTCGACAGAGAGGAGGCGAGCTCATTTGGCTTAGGGCGAGCTCATCATAAGGTGGGCGAGCTCATGGGCAAGCTCATCGGAGAGGTGGGCGAGCTCATCAAAAAGGTGGGCGAGCTCATGGGCAAGCTCATCGGAGAGGTGGGCGAGCTCATCAAAAAGGTGGGCGAGCTCATGGGCAAGCTCATCGGAGAGGTGGGCGAGCTCATCAAGAGGAGGGCGAGGAGAGGAAGCTCCGGGGCGAGCACACACCCTCTAGGGCGAGCACAAGCCCTCTGGGGCGAGCACAAGCCCTCTGGGGCGAGGAGAAGCACTTTGGGGCGAGCAGAAGCACTCCGGGGCGAGCTCGTTATGCGATGCAGACCTCCTTTAGTAAAACGGACCTAACTTTCTCATATAAACTCCAAATTGGATGATTCAAGATGATCCGGAAAGCTTAGAGATAGATCTATAACTTCAATTAATTAGAATTGAAATTTACTACCTGGAGTAATTTTGATATTGACCGTTTTTAGGGCTATTGTGTAAACAGAAGGGGGTCGGTCAAGCGCGTGTGCAACATGTAATGCTTCCGACAATAACGACATTGTTCTAAATCCTAAAACATGAATGTTATGAATTATAATGATACTTAGCATTAAGCAATGAGTATTAGATAAATCGAATGTGTGTGCTAGACGTACGCAATGCGTGTCGCTTGGGCATTCGAATAGGCGAGGTTGGCGTGCGGACGCGCAAGCGTCATAACGCTGTAACTTGTATGTATAATCTTATTTAATATTTTGTTTCTTATAAGAATGAAACATTATAGAGTAGTAATAAACCATTATTTAGTATCCAGTATGTGACTAATTGTTATGTGAATATGTACTTAATTGTGTAGGACATTAAGGAGCGTGTGTTGTAATATTGTAGCAGCGCTTCAGGCAAGTTTCCCCAACGCTTGTCTAACCCTTGCGTTGGGCAAGTTCCCTAACTTCATTTTTTCTACATATTGAATGCAAGTTTCCTAACGCTTGTCTAACCCTTGTGTTGGGCAAGTTTTCCTTAACCTTACTCGAATTATATTTTGAGCAGGTTTCATATTTTATACAGGTTGTATATTGTTGCAAATTTCATGACTCAAATTGAGTTATTACTTTTGAATCATATTAGTGGATTAATTATTGTCAATTACTCCACCTCCAAGATAATTATTGATATTCGCAGCTTATGCATTTGAATTCATTATCTATTGTTGGATTGTTAAACGTTTAAGTTCTTCATTCATGAACTGTTTAAGGAGATAGTCTACGCCATTTGCTTCGGTTAGACATGTACAGATTATTATTTTAAAAGCTATCCAAACCGATTGTTGGTGCGGATTCTTGGACTGAGAGAGCAACCCTTATTAGGGGATTATAATGTGTCAGTTATTCGATGCAGTCAGAGTTAAATGTTATGCATATACATGGTGTACGAGAGGCTGATCCCCTCGAGTACAACTGACGGGGCCAGGTTTTAAAAGAGTTAGTCGAATGATCGACTCTTTGGCCAAAAGTTCATGGTCGGTTGGACCACTCAGCAGTAAATAATCATTATTCATTGTTTAATTTGAACCTTGATTATGTCATTTCAGGTATTTCATCAATGTTCATAAATTGTTGATCTATGTAGCTATTATTCTTATTCATTCATGATATATCTTCATTCTTGCTTTTAAACTTGCTGAGCAAAGTAGTTGCTCACCCTTGCTATATCATGAACCTATTGCAGTTAAGCCGGGGAGTTCCAAAGCGGACAAAGGCAAAGGAAAGCTTAAGGAATAGTTATATATACTATCCCGTTGTGTAATCGTGGAATAGTTTTGTATTATTAATGTATTCTGCGATGTATTTATTTAAGGTTGTAGACCGTGGGACCGTAGTGAACCTTTTGTAATGAACAACATATGTTTATTTTATTCCGCATTTGTTGATTTATGTTGTTTAGAGGTGTATGGATGCATTTTATCGTGAGCACCAAATTCGAGGTATTGGTACCTGAATTTGGGGGTGTCACAGGTTGGTATCAGAGCTTTAGGTTATAAACTTTAGGATTTGTGAAACCTAGGTTATAACCTTAGTATTAAACTCGTATTGAGTACGCTAGGTGATGGATCAAGGAGATTCATTTGATGGTCATGTCTGGAGGTGGATTGTGGAAATCCATCGAGCCGAGTTGTGCATGATAAAATATCATTTCATTTTATCAATGAATATATTTTATTGTAGCACTGACATCTTGTTGTTTATGATGTCTTTGTTGTGGTTGTAGGATGCCTGAGTTTAGCCAGTCGAGTTGGGGCAGTGAGCTCCTACTTAGTTGAGTACCCTCTTACATCACCTCTTGGCGAGAGATGTTGAGTGGATTAGTAGACTAGAGCAGTCGGAGCAATGGGAAGCGAGCCTATAGGTAGAGGTGGAGGCTCGACGAACCCAGTTAGAGAAGGATGAATAGGATGAGCTATGCATTTAGCATGGCGAGTAGTAGGTGGATGGATGGTGTGCACCATCATCCAGTTGAAGAGGGACATACTCATCTCACCTTGAGTCGAGGGTTGGTGACCCAGTTGGGGCAGGTAAAGTATGTTAGCGCTGTGGGGCGCAGTAGGCTTGGTTAGACTGTTTTGTTGTGTGCCTAGCAGTATGTGAATTGTATTTGTAAACCCCAACCTTAGTATATGTTCGGGGTGGTTGTTAGTAGTAAATCCCCACCATTTTGTGGTGTGAAGGGATGGATGATGTCATTCATAGCGGTATGCTATAGAGTAATCATGTGTGACGTTTTAACCGTTAGCACATGAGTATAAACGTTTGTGTTACGTGTGTTGCTTTATTGTCGCTCTAGAATAGATGCGTACAAGGTGTGATGGGATTATAACATTAAGTCTTTTCTATTAAACAGAAAATGCCGCCGAGGAGACAACCCCGATACATAAGGGTGGAAGAGTCAGTGAATAACGAGGGGGGTTAGGCAGACCCTATGAGGACTTTTGTGAACTTGTTAGCCGAAGCAATGCAGGGCGGACAAGCCGCTGCAGTTGATCAGCCAGGAAGTCACATGGCGAATTTTAAGGACTTCAAATTAGTAGGACCACCAGAGTTTCGTGGGACTACGGACCCGATTGAAGCCCAGACATGGGTGGAAGAAATGGAGAAAGTTTTCGAGGTCGCACGAGTGGCCGAAGAACAAAAGACGTCGTTTGCCACTTTCATGATGAAATGTGAGGCAAATTACTGGTGGAAGGCGAACAAAGGTCGAGCCGGGGAAGGCACGATTGCATGGGCTCGTTTTAAGAAGCTATTTTTTTGAAAATTACTTTCCAGCGAGCATGCAGGCAAGCATGGAGATAAAGTTCCTGGAACTAAAGCAAGGAAGCATGTCAGTTGCGGAGTATGCCGCAAAATTTAACGAGTTAGCTAGGTTTGCTCCATATCAGGTGGACACCGAAGCTAGGCGGGCAAAGAGATTTGAACAAGGACTGAAACCTTGGGTGTATAGTAAGGTTGCGGTTTTGCAGATCAACACATTTTCTACGTTACTTGAGAAAGCAATCATTGCCGAGGGAGGAAGCGAAGCTTTGGCAAGGCACAACCAAGATCAGAAAAAGAAGAAGAGTCATGATGGTCACAAGGAAGGTAGCAGTGGGGAAAGTAACCCAAATAAGAGAAGATGGAATGACAGTCAGATGACAGTAAGCAAATCTGGAGGGGATGTAAAGAAGGGGAATAAATGCGAAAAATGTGGAAGGAATCACTTTGGAGAATGCATGAAAGGAAAAGGAGTTTGTTTCAACTGTGGTCAACCAGGGCACTTTGCCCCACAATGCCCAAAGGCGAAGGCAGGAAGTTGTTTTTCTTGTGGTGCTTCAGATCATCAGAAGAAGGATTGCCCAAAGAGGAAGAGTGATGCAGGCAGTGCTAACCAAGGGAACAACAGTAAGTTGGCTATCGGAGGACCAACACAGCAGAACAGACCAGTAGCACGCACCTTCAACATGACAGTGCAGGATGCGATGGAATCAAAGGATGTGGTGTCAGGTATTATTTCGATCAATAATATTAATGCATATGTATTATTTGATTCGGGAGCTACCTGTTCATTTGTGTCGGATGAATTTGCTAAACGGCTAAACTTACCTCGTGAGAAATTAGAGAATCCAATGAATGTGGAAGTAGCTAATAAAGAAGTTATTCCTGTGGAATACATCCATAGAAATTGTTGTGCTGAGATAAACGGGTATAAACTGAGCGTAGATTTAGTTCCGATACGACTAGGAGAATTTGATGTAATTCTTGGGATGGATTGGTTGTCTAGTCACGGGGCTATGATTGATTGTCAGAAGAAAAGTATACACCTAAAGACTCCGAATAAGTCGAAGGTCGTATTCTACGGTAGTAAATCGCCTAGACAATCTTGTTGTCTGACGATGATGCAAGCTAGGAGATTGCTAAGGAAAGGTTGTATAGGTTATTTGGCTCACGTGGTTGATACTCGAAGAGTAGAGGGTGAGTTGGGTCAGATACCTGTAGTAAGGGAATTTCCAGATGTTTTCCCAGATGAGATACCGGGTTTACCGCCGGATAGAGAAGTGGAATTTGTGATCGACTTGGTACCGGGAACCGCACCGATCTCAAAGGCACTGTACAGGATGGCACCGGTAGAGATGAAAGAACTGATGGTTCAACTGCAGGAGCTGCTAGATAAAGGATATATTTGTCCGAGTGTATCTCCGTGGGGAGCGCCAGTATTGTTCGTGAAAAAGAAGGATGGATCGTTAAGGCTTTGTATTGACTACAGGGAATTGAATAAGGTTACCATTAAGAACAAGTATTCGTTGCCTAGAATTGATGATTTGTTCGATCAATTAAAGGGAGCGAAATACTTCTCAAAGATTGACTTGAGGACAGGATATCACCAACTGAAGGTAAGGCAGGAGGATATTCCAAAGACAGCATTCAGAACTCGATATGGACACTTTGAGTTTTTGGTGATGTCGTTTGGGCTGACGAATGCGCCAGCAGCATTTATGGACATGATGAACAGAGTGTTCAAGCAAAACCTAGATAAATTTGTCGTCGTTTTCATAGATGACATTCTTGTTTACTCGAAGACGGAGGGGGAACACGTCGAGCATTTAAGGATAGCCCTAGAAACGCTGAGAAGGGAGAAGTTGTATGCAAAGTTTTCCAAGTGTGAATTTTGGCTACAAAGAGTGCAGTTTTTGGGGCATGTGATTGACAAGGATGGTGTATCGGTGGATCCTGCCAAGGTAGAAGCAGTAATAAACTGGGAGCAACCGAAGACACCGACAGAAGTCCGAAGTTTCTTGGGATTAGCAGGTTACTATCGGAGGTTTATTCAGAACTTTTCAAAGATAGCAACACCGTTGACAAATTTGACAAGGAAGACTGTGAAGTTTGTATGGACAGATAAGTGCGAAGAGAGTTTCTTAGAGTTGAAGAAGAAACTTAGTGAAGCACCTGTGTTATCCCTACCAGATAATACAGGGGGATTTGTGGTGTACAGTGATGCGTCACACAAAGGCCTTGGGTGCGTACTGATGCAGCATGGGAAGGTCATTGCGTATGCGTCACGGCAGCTGAAGGACTATGAGAAGAGATATCCGACTCATGACCTGGAACTAGCGGCAGTAGTGTTTGCTCTGAAGATTTGGAGGCACTATCTGTATGGGGAGAAGTGTGAGATATACACCGACCACAAAAGTCTGAAGTATATTTTCACTCAAAAGGAACTAAACATGAGGCAGAGGCGATGGTTGGAGTTGATCAAGGACTATGATTGTGAAATTCTATACCATCCCGGTAAGGCTAACGTAGTAGCCGATGCTCTAAGTAGAAAAGGCAGAGATAAGTTGATGATGCTGACAGCTCAAGAGGAACTGATCAAGGATATGGAAAGACTGGAGTTGGAAGTCAAATATCCGACGAATGCAGATGAGAAACTGTTCGCAGTGGAGGCGAGTCCGACTTCATTAGACAAGATAAAAGAGGCTCAAGAAAAGGATGATGAATGTATCGCCATAAAGAAGCGAATCTCAGAAGGAGAGGACCTGAAGTACAAAATTGATAACACGGGACTGCTAAGGTTTGAAGGGAGAATATGGATACCGATGGTTCCGGAGTTAAGGGAAGAGGTTCTGCAAAGAGCTCATTCCACAAAGTATTCGATACACCCTGGTAATACCAAGATGTATCAGGATTTACGCCAACATTTCTGGTGGCCGAACATGAAGAGGGAGGTTGCAGAATGTGTTGGGCGATGCTTGACATGTCAGAGGGTAAAAGCAGAACATCAAAAACCGGGAGGACTGCTACAGCCGTTGAATATTCCAGAGTGGAAGTGGGAGCATATCACGATGGATTTTGTGACGGGGCTTCCACCAACTCAGAAGGGTTACGACGCGATCTGGGTGATTGTGGATCGTTTGACTAAATCTGCACATTTTTTACCGATCAAGATAAGGTACAGGCTGGAGCAGCTAGCAAAGTTATATGTGAAAGAGATTGTGTCACGACATGGAGTACCGGTATCTATTGTATCTGACAAAGATCCGCGCTTCACGTCCAATTTCTGGAAGAGCTTACAAGAAAGATTGGGAACTCAGTTGAGGTTGAGTACGGTATATCACCCTCAAACGGATGGGCAAAGCGAACGAACGATTCAGACGCTGGAGGACATGTTTAGAGCATGTGTGATGGATTTTAAAGGCAGCTGGGATGATCACCTACCGTTGGTGGAGTTTGCATATAATAACAGTTATCATGCAAGTATTGGCATGCCGCCATACGAAGCATTATACGGAAGGAAGTGTCGAACACCTCTATGTTGGGACGAAGTCGGTGAACGAAGACTGTTGGGACCTGAATTGGTGCAACAGACTGTGGATGTCGTCAAAGTGATAAGAGCTCAATTGGTAGCGGCTCAGGATCGACAGAAGAAGTACGCCGATTTGCATCGTCAGAAACGAGACTTTGAAGTTGGCAGCTTTGTGTTTTTGAAGGTATCTCCCTGGAAGGGGAAGATCAGATTTGGAAAGAAAGGGAAATTGAGTCCCAGGTTCGTAGGACCCTTTGAAGTTTTAAAGAGGGTAGGTGAAGTGGCGTACGAGGTAGCTCTACCTCCTGAACTGGAGCATATTCATAATGTGTTTCACGTTTCTGTGTTGCGGCCATATAACCCCGACTACAAGCATGTGATATCCTATGAACCAATTCAAGTGGAGAAGGACTTATCATATGAGGAGATTCCTATCCAGATATTAGATAGGAAGGAACAGAAGTTAAGAAATAAGGTCATTCATTCGGTTAAAGTACTTTGGAGGAACCACGCAACTGAAGAAGCTACGTGGGAGCTAGAAGAGAAGATGAGGAAGAATTATCCGCATCTTTTTGAGTGAACCCGTTAAGTTTTCCGTACCTAGACTGTAATTCTGGGGACAGAATTCTTATAAGGAGGGGAGGATGTAACGACCGGGAATTCTAAAATTTCCTTGTAATTCGAATTTTTGAATATTAATGAATATTTTATCTTTTATTAATATTATATTTATGTTACGTGTAAAAGGGTTGCGTGACAACCTGGATTATGTGGATGCATGAAATTTTACGTGTTGCAGTTTTGTTTAAGTGAATAATTGATTTCGCGTAGCGTCGCTAAATCACTATTCACGGGGCACGTTTCCTGAGGCACTATTCATGCCAGTTATTTTTGTGTCTTTTTCGATTTTAATAAATTTCATAAATATGTGTATACGTACGAATAATTTTTCCAAGCGTCGAAAATTTTATTTGGGCTGATACGTGATTTTATCCGTATCCGAAATGTATTATATGGGTGTTCCGAATAAATGGACAAATCCCATAATAATTATTTTTATGCGTCCCAATAATTTATGGGAGTACCCGTTTTAATTATGGGTAGAGTTATTGAGCAAATTGGGTACAAATGAGGGAGTATTCGGGCATGGGAGAGACCAAATGGGTGTATTAGTTTGTGTGTTTCTGATATGGGGAACCATCTAACTCTTTGGACCAATCAAAGGAGAGAATGGAGGGAGTGTCGGCTGATGGTGGCATTGTGCCAAGCACAATGCATGGATAATCCCTAATGCCAAACATTCCTTCTTGAGAATTATTCCAACGGAGCTCGGGTCGCGCAACCATTTCCCCCATCTCCCGAAGTCACCCACCAAGTCCTTCACCTCCTCCTCCTTGCACATCTGATCATATCCATCATCCTTTCCCTTGTTGCTGCAAGTAGAGTGAGAGTGCAAAGGAAGAAGGACTAAGCCCCATTGGTTCCCCTCTTCTCTACCTAATTCAAACTTCAACCCATTATCAAGCACACAGAAAGAGAGAGCTAGTGGGGGGGCCAAGAGGCTCGGGTGCAGCAAGGGAAGAAGAAAGAAGAAGCTCGAGAGGAAGGAGCAGCGGGTGAAGGAAAAAGGAGAGGAGGAGAGGCTCGGGTGCAGCAAGGAAGGAAGAAAAAGAGTCTCAAGCCAAGCCTAGCAAGTTCTCTAGCATCTTACAGGGATTACAAGAGGTAAACCATCAACCTAAACCCATCCCAACTAATTTGGTTGAGAGTTTCTAAGTTTTTATGGTTTTTGGAGCTTTTAAGCTTCTGTTGATGGGTTTGAGTTATTGCTGCGATTCTCGTTGTTATTATTTATTTTGGATGTTTGTAAATGTTGTTAAGAGACTATGTAAGCTATTAACAACATCAAAGTGGAACAAAAATGAAAGAAATCCTTACCTTGGCTTAATGGAGCAAGAGCAATGAACTGTTGAATAAGAACATGGACTGTTGGACGAATTTAAAGGACCATCGTAGATATTTTCATGTTTTATAATTTTGGTTAATGCTATATGTGTATGAATCTATAGGAGTCTTATGGTTCATGTTGTAAGCTTTCCATAGCCTCTAAAATGGCCTAATTCCGAGTTGTAACGAAGAAGTTACGAAAGTTTGAAGTTTGTGTGCCAAAACAAGGATTGTTGGCGAGCTCAACAAAGAGGAGCCCTTCGGAAGGGGCGAGCTCATTGGCCTAGGGGCGAGCTCAGCCCTTCGGGGGATAGCTCAGCCCTTCGGGGGAGAGCTCATTTGGCCTAAGGGCGAGCTCAGCCCTTCGGGGGCGAGCTCATTTGGTCTAGGAGAGCTCGACAGAGAGGAGGCGAGCTCATTTGGTCTAGGAGAGCTCGACAGAGAGGAGGCGAGCTCATTTGGTCTAGGCGAGCTCGACAGAGAGGAGGCGAGCTCATTTGGCTTAGGGCGAGCTCATCATAAGGTGGGCGAGCTCATGGGCAAGCTCATCGGAGAGGTGGGCGAGCTCATCAAAAAGGTGGGCGAGCTCATGGGCAAGCTCATCGGAGAGGTGGGCGAGCTCATCAAGAGGAGGGCGAGGAGAGGAAGCTCCGGGGCGAGCACACACCCTCTAGGGCGAGCACAAGCCCTCTGGGGCGAGGAGAAGCACTTTGGGGCGAGCAGAAGCACTCCGCGGCGAGCTCGTTATGCGATGCAGACCTCCTTTAGTAAAACGGACCTAACTTTCTCATATAAACTCCAAATTTGATGATTCAAGATGATCCGGAAAGCTTAGAGATAGATCTATAACTTCAATTAATTAGAATTGAAATTTACTACCTGGAGTAATTTTGATATTGACCGTTTTTAGGGCTATTGTGTAAACAGAAGGGGGTCGGTCAGGCGCGTGTGCAACATGTAATGCTTCCGACAATAACGACATTGTTCTAAATCCTAAAACATGAATGTTATGAATTATAATGATACTTAGCATTAATCAATGAGTATTAGATAAATCGAATGTGTGTGCTAGACGTACGCAATGCGTGTCGCTTGGGCATTCGAATAGGCGAGGTTGGCGTGCGGACGCGCAAGCGTCATAACGCTGTAACTTGTATGTATAATCTTATTTAATATTTTGTTTCTTATAAGAATGAAACATTATAGAGTAGTAATAAACCATTATTTAGTATCCAGTATGTGACTAATTGTTATGTGAATATGTACTTAATTATGTAGGACATTAAGGAGCGTGTGTTGTAATATTGTAGCAGCGCTTCAGGCAAGTTTCCCCAACGCTTGTCTAACCCTTGCGTTGGGCAAGTTCCCTAACTTCATTCTTTCTACATATTGAATGCAAGTTTCCTAACGCTTGTCTAACCCTTGTGTTGGGCAAGTTTTCCTTAACCTTACTCGAATTATATTTTGAGCAGGTTTCATATTTTATACAGGTTGTATATTGTTGCAAATTTCATGACTCAAATTGAGTTATTACTTTTGAATCATATTAGTGGATTAATTATTGTCAATTACTCCACCTCCAAGATAATTATTGATATTCGCAGCTTATGCATTTGAATTCATTATCTATTGTTGGATTGTTAAACGTTTAAGTTCTTCATTCATAAACTGTTTAAGGAGATAGTTTACGCCATTTGCTTCGGTTAGACATGTACAGATTATTATTTTAAAAGCTATCCAAACCGATTGTTGGTGCGGATTCTTGGACTGAGAGAGCAACCCTTATTAGGGGATTATAATGTGTCAGTTATTCGATGCAGTCAGAGTTAAATGTTATGCATATACATGGTGTACGAGAGGCTGATCCCCTCGAGTACAACTGACGGGGCCAAGTTTTAAAAGAGTTAGTCGAATGATCGACTCTTTGGCCAAAAGTTCATGGTCGGTTGGACCACTCAGCAGTAAATAATCATTATTCATTGTTTAATTTGAACCTTGATTATGTCATTTCAGCTATTTCATCAATGTTCATAAATTGTTGATCTATGTAGCTATTATTCTTATTCATTCATGATATATCTTCATTCTTGCTTTTAAACTTGCTGAGCAAAGTAGTTGCTCACCCTTGCTATATCATGAACCTATTGCACTTAAGCCGGGGAGTTCCAAAGCGGACAAAGGCAAAGGAAAGCTTAAAGAATAGTTATATATACTATCCCGTTGTGTAATCGTGGAATAGTTTTGTATTATTAATGTATTCTGCGATGTATTTATTTAAGGTTGTAGACCGTGGGACCGTAGTGAACCTTTTGTAATGAACAACATATGTTTATTTTATTCCGCATTTGTTGATTTATGTTGTTTAGAGGTGTATGGATGCATTTTATCGTGAGCACCAAATTCGAGGTATTGGTACCTGAATTTGGGGGTGTCACAAAAACTTGCGGCAAAGCCCATTAGAATTCAAATACATGATCATAAACTACTACACTAGCCAATCAAGCATATAAACACAATAGAAATCCTTTATTATAAAATAAAGTGCAGTAATAATTTTACTTTCGTATTTTCATATAAGCAAAATTAATGTATAGAGTTCAGCGCCATCAACAGTTCATACTTTGACATTATTAATAAAGATTAATTACATTTAGAGAACAACTTGCCAGAAAAAAGACAAAAAGAAAAAACTACATTAGTTCAGAAAATGGCCAGAACCAAATGTTCATATTCTATAATTTGAAATAGGAATATATCTGGCAATGATAGGCTAAGAACCCATCAATAGTAATCAAGTATGTGCATATGAAGCGTTACACGGCCCATAATGGTACACCCTCCCAACTTATATAATTGGTCTAAAGTATTATCAGCTAGTAAATTTACCATCATCATGTGCAGAAATATAAAGAAAATAGGAATATAATCAACAATCACAGGCTAAGCAACCATCAATAATAATCTAAGCATGTGTATATGAAGCGTAACACAGCCCATAATAGGACACTCTTCCAACTGAAATGAAAAGGTCTAAAGCTCCAACAATGACTGAAAAAAGTTTTGCTTAATATTATGAACTTATCACTTATTTTGTAAGAAATTACCTTTAAGTTTCTTGTTATTCAGGGTCCCTCTTCCTCAGTGTACTAGTGTAGTAGTTTTCTTGCTGTTCAACTTCAGCTTCAGCAGCCTCACTGAAATTCCTTTGCTTGTCCTTAGAACATAAAGGTAAGATATATAGTGTCATCAACTGTTAGCAGAAATAGTCTTAGGATTCGCCAAGAGACACGGGATGGCTTGTAACTGTAGTCATCTCCTATGCTGATAGTAATTGCTTGCTAGTATGAAGAGGACCCAACAGACATTGTTTGCATGCAACCCTCAGTATCAAAGAAAATTTCATGCCAAGTATATACACCAACACCATATAAGAAAATATCAGAAAAGACTCAGAAAGTACATAATGAGTGTGACGCCCCCAAATCCGGGTTTTCTAACCTCGAATTCGGTGCTCACGATACTCAACGACAAACATACTTTCTAACTAAATGCGGAATAATAAACATACATTGTTTATTGAAATAATAATAAGGTCTTGCAATCTTGGTCCCAAGGTTCTTTAACCTTAACATAAAACGTACCCTTAATACAATAAAAGGTTCACTTAATCAAACAACATTCAAGAATAACTAGTACATAGGCACTATCGGGCGTCTATTCTTGCACCTTCCCTTTTCCTTTGTCTCCTCTAGACGTTTCTGCCTTAGCTGAAATAAAGATCATGATATAGCAAGGGTAAGCAACTAATTTGCTTAGCAAGTATATACACAAAGAGATATATCATGATAGAAGGAAATTTCGCTTTCAATGTTCAACAACAGTATAGCATTGTGAAGAATTATGAATTATCAGTCAACAGTTGAATATTCAAATAATTGAATGTTAATTACTGAGTGGTTTGAAATAACCAAGGACGTTTACCAAGGTTCTCAGCATGTAAGCTGGACCTCTTAAAAAGTTTTGGTAATCGAGGGGATCAACCTCTCATACCCCGTGATTTATGCATAAACACTTAATAACCAGCATTGATATCATGCCTTAATCAAATTTTATCCTTTTCTCAGCCAAGAGTTCTTACCATAACAATTTAATAAGAACAGCTTTTAAAACACATTTGATTTCACAAATTTAGACATGCTTGATCTAGCTGATACAAATAGCATAGATCTATCTCATAAACAGTTCATGCTTGAAAGAACTTTAACTAAATGCACAATTCAATAATAATAGAATAGGAAATTCAATTGCACAAGGTGCGAATCTCAATAATCGGTATAGATGTGAATAATCAACAATAATTATTCACTAACATGCTTCGAAAATAATAACTCGAGTTTGAGTTAGGGAATTTGCAATAATGTAAGAAGTTAGGGTTAGGAACTTGCCTGTCTGCTCAGCTACAAATAATTCTGTCTTTAACTATTTGGCGTTGAAGAACCTAACATAGATAATGTCGGTCTATCAATTAGTACTGCGTAGTGGTACGTCGATACGCTTACTTATGCTATTTATTTAACAATTAAGCAGTTCACATAACATACAGTAAATAAACTATAGTAAATCCTATAGGACACTTAATTGACTTTTAGGTTGATGGTTTAAATAATTCAACCATGAATCCCTTAAGTAATAAACACTGATTGAACCCTTTAACAATTAATTAAAATTGTTTAATTAATTAATATCACTTTTTCTTAAGTAATATTCATTTATTAACCCTTTTTAAACAATTTATTATAATTGTTTAGTTAATGTGTTATTTAAAATCTCCTTATTTCACTAGCTTTATCCTTATTTAATTACTATTTAATATTTGTTAAACAGTAATTAATTAATTATCTTTAGTTATTAATAATGGTAATTAATAACTAATTATATTTACTTATCATTTAAGTATTAATCAAATAATAATCGAATTATTATTTTTAATCGTCCTTAATTATTATTTAGGATTAAATAATAATTAACTAGGTTTATTTATTATTTAAGCTAATCAAATAATAAATAATTAATTAGTGAGTAAGAATTATCTTTAGTTATTATCTAATAATAAATAATAATTAATTAGGTTTATTCATCATTTTAATCAAAGAATTATTAATGAACTTCTCTTTAGTTATCATTTAATAATAATAACCAATTAGATTTATTCATTATTTAAAGTTAATCAATAATAAATAATTAATTCACAATTCTAAATCATTGTTTTAAAATAGATAAACAATTTATTTTATATGAAAAATATATTAGCATATTCCGGAATTAAATTTTGTAAGGCTATTTCATTACTTTTATTCATACTAAATTATTAGTTAAATAATCAAATATTAAATAGTTATTTTGCTACTTTATTTATCAATCAAATAAAAATTAAATATTTATTATCTTTGTTTATTATTTATTGATAAATAATAAATAATTACTTACTAATTTATTCATATTTAATTATTCTTTAATATTAATCAAATAATAGTTAAATAATAAATAATTATTTGATTGATTTTATTTATTAGTTATAATAACAAATTAATTCACAAGTATATTATTAGCCCAAATTAAAAACCAATATTTGGGCCAATGATAGCACAGTTTAATTGCTGACTCAACAGTCACTAGTGATGTTCTAAGTTCCTGCAAATTACCTTTAATTGTGCAGTTCATTATTCAAACATTTCCAGAACATAACACTGGCCTAATCTTAGCGCACCATCAGAAAGCCAGAACCATAAGGTTCACAAGGTTTCAACACAACCCAAAACAAAACAGCACAATACCAGGTTTTTTTTTTTCCCCAATCAAGCCATACAATACAGTTGCCAAAACAATGCATAATATAAACTAATACCAACCTAGACTATGGTTTGATTCCTATAAGCAATATGTACTGACTACAGGATCAACACCCAACGAAACAATACCTACAGATAAATCCCAAATGTCCATACAATACAAGCCTAGCACAGTACAAATTAACTGCCAAAATCCCTTAGGATTTTTCAATGTACAGAGTCCCAACTATGAATCAACACAATACAATACAAGATGTTTAAATCCCAACAATTTAATACTATCCCAAAACAGGGGAGCAGCACAGTCCAATCCACAGAAGAAAGAAAAAAGAATGAAATGGACTAACTAATTTATCACAGCTCGTATACCTTCCTGTCGTTCGAATTGCCACCTCCCTTCTTCTCCCAATTCACATCGGCGACTGACTTCCCTTCTCTCTCTCCCTCTCTGTGATTTTTTTTTTTTTTAATTTTTTTACAATTTCGGCATCCTTGAATTAGGGTTTGGAGAAAGGCCTCAATTTATACTAGAAATTTTTCCCAAATTGGTTTGGGTATTACCTAACTTGGCCGGTTAAGGACTGACGGTAGGAGAGAGAGTAGCTACCGATTGACGTCTCCCATCAAGTCTCGTCCATCACAGCTAGCACCGGCCGAAATCTTGAGCCGTGTGCGCCACCAGTCGCGTCGCCGGAAACCCGGGACCCTCGGTCCGTTTGCCAACCTCCCGGTCGCTCCTTCAAACCCTTGGTTAGCCTGCTGGTTACTTCAATCCGTCGCCGGCGTACGCCTGGCGACCCCTTTCTCCCGTCGCTTGCTCTGTGGCCTGAATGATTAAAGCTTGCAGCGTTTAGTTTTGTTCCGATTTGAGGGGCCTAGGGTTTGGTTTTCCCCCCTTTTGCTCGGTTGCAATTGATTTGAGAGCATGGATTCGATGGTTTGGCTCGGTTATCCCAAATACATCCCAGCGATTTCATTTTTCCCCCAAATTAATTAGACCGACCCAGTTGCAATTGGTTTAACCGAGTGGACTAACCCGGCTGGAAAGAAGGGGAATGGGCTCAGCCCATTTGTTTCGGCCCACAGAGAAATAGAAAGGATATTGGGCTCAATTAAAATTTGGGTTCAATCCAATAAAAAAAAACAATGGGTAAATCTAAATAAAAGAAAAATGGCCCAAGCTAAATTATCCACATTGTATTTCTAATTAAATAACTAACTCAATTAATTATTTATTTGAAATATTTATTTTAACCATAATTCTTTATTCGAATTATTTAACCCGATAACGATAAAATTATTTGTTAATTTCTTCCCAATTTTCTTACCAATCAATTGTTAGGGATTAAGTCATTAATTTATTTAAACCATTGATGAGCCTCTATAATGCAAAGAAAATTAGTGGACCACATATTTATATAATTAAATAATAATACCCACATGGATCCAATTAAAATCGTAAAATTAAATAAAACGAATTTTATTTATCAAAATAAATTTGATACAACGTTTGAAAATTCCTGGACATTACAATGAGGCACACCTGAATAGAAGTATAGCAACAACATCATAAATAGGAGGACTCCACTGATTCTGTAAAAATATCCTAGCATATACTTCCATCTGCATAAACTGATTCAAGCTACTTAGTGTGAGAAACATATGTTAATGTATAAAGAAGAATTTAAGTATTAAGTTTCACTTTACAAGTAAAGATTATTATACCCAAAGATGTCTAGATTGAAAATTGTGTGCTCTTCTAGGTAAAAGTTGTATCGATTCCAGGCACACTTTGTAGTTTATATGCTCATTTTAGGCCAAGGCAAGTTACATTTAGCTGTATTTGATACAAGGATGCCAGAAATACTGTAAGTTAATTTATTTGATACAAGAATGTCAGAAATCTGCATGCATGACCTTTTGTGTGCACATTTGAATCATTTGACAAGTTCAGGCTCAACAAGCCTATAATACTTTAACATTGTGTCGACTATATTGTTTTTGATTTTTCAAATTTTTTTTCTTGCCACAGTTGACATCAATTCTCCATTAAAACTTATTACTTTTGTTTTCTTCATTTCTTGGTATCTCGTTGGGAAAATCATTTGGCATGTCAAAAGAAATCATTTTGCAACGGTTAATCATGAATGAACCAATACCTTCAAGTAACAACCAACTTTATTCGAGTCCTGCTATGACAAGCCATCAAAATATTGCACCACTCCAAAACCACCAGGCAAATACAATCTTAAATATGCACAAAACCTCTCTCTCTCTCTCTCTCAAGAACACCAATAGACGAGAGAGAAAAGTGACCGGGTCTATCTTTGCAACACCAACAGGCGATAAGAGAAAAGTGACATTCCATGCAATTTCATGAGAAAATAAATTTTGAATCTCTGTATATAAGTTATCACAAATATTTCAAATAATTAGGAAGGGTAGGGATGAGATACTGACCCAATTCAACAACTAGCTGGAATATAATCATATATACTCCCCTGTGTCACAAAATTTTGATAAATCATTTGATTCATTTCAGATAAGCTAGCATGACCGACGGGGAGTTAATTTGTAGATTATATGAACTCCAATACATATGTTATGCTTAATTGAGCAGAAATCCCTAGGTGTTTCATGTTGCTTTGGATAAATATCACTACAGGTATGCTTTTTCTTTTTGGTTATTATTGATAAAATACAGGTGTGCATTTCTACAATCAGTAACAAGTTGCAGTCAAGTGAATCTTCATAAATAGATTACATAAATTATTTTTCAGTAAAATGCTTACACACCAACCTCATTGATTCTCTCAACCAAAATAACCTTAATTATGCATATACCTTAATCCCAAGCAATTCTAAAATTCAGAATCAACATACTCACAAAACAGAGAGGTGCGCACGGGTCAAAATTAAAACAAACATAACTATAGATTAATCAATTTACTGAATGGGTTACTTGTAAATGAAAATAAATTCACTAAATCAAACCACCAACACCCAATTACAATGAAAGTAAGACATGGATCCGGTATATACACATAAAAATTTCAATATATAGAGAAAGTAGAATACCTTGTGTACACCAATTGTTGGTTCTACACCGATTTAGCGATTTAGGGGGATTTTTGCTACTGATCACTATTTCTCGCTGTGCTTTGATTTCTCCTTGCTTCTAGGTTTCCATTGCTTTCTCAGTTTCTCCACCACTATTCGATCAGTTTCTCGGTTTCCTTCGCTAGTAATCCCTTTCAGGGTTTCTTAGCTTTCTGATAAAGCTGTGCTACTAATCGTTTCCACCTCAGAGATCGATTGATTTGGGGGAGATTTTTGGTCTATGTTTTTCCTCCTAGCTGCTTGCCGCCGCTTGTTTTTCTTTTCTTTTATATTTTAATAGCGTCCCTCTCTTTTTGAATGACTAATTGATTTTCACAATAGTTTAAGTTTATTTAATTTAATTAATAATGTAGTTGATAATTCTAAAGACTTAAAAAGAAAATTAAAAACAAATTTATTATTTAGATAAACATATAAATTTGCATTTATAATTTAGGATGTCATAAATTAACAAAGAACAAATTCAATAAAATTCTTTTTGTAAAACAGATGAGTAATATTTTAGTATTTGTAAAGGAAATATTTTTCACAATTAATTCTAAGAACTTTATTTTTTGCAATCTCAAGCAAAAAAAAACTCAGTAATATAGCGATTAATAATTATTTCGTAAATAATATTTTTCTTTTCGTACAATGGCACCGACAACTATTTTTCTACTGTCTAAATTTTGAGAAATCAAAAAATAAATTGTGAATAATGTTTCTTTAGCTAATAACTATATTATCATTGATTTTTTTTCTTTTCATTATTCTCTCGCTAGAACATTTTTATTTTCTTAGTAGTAATAATTTTATAATGATGTAAAACATTAATAAATGAAGTTACGAGTGTGAATGTAGAAAATAAAAACAATAATTAATGATATTAAACTATTACAACGATGGTGGCATACGGTGATCTGTAGAGAATGATGCTGATGGACTAGAGAAAAGGATAATACTCGAAATATAATAGAGTTTGATTAAAGATTAAGATATAAAACATATAAGCATTAATTAAGAAAATGAAATAAATAGATATCGTAATACCTATGTTAACGCGGTATGTTGAAATTAGTCAACCATGAAGAGTCGGAAAAGGATAGACATAAACCGAGTAAGGATATTTCGGTAATTGTGATTTTGAGGACGTAATCCTTATAAGAGGGGAAGAATGTGATAACCCGAATTTTTGAAAACTATTTAAATAAGAATTTAATAAATAAAATTCTTATTGTGTAACGTAATAAGTTTGAATGTATTAATATATATAAATGTGCTATATATATTTATATAATTTATGTGGTGAATTCAATGTGTGTGTGTGTGTGTGTGTGTGTATATATATATATATATATATATATATATATATATATATATATATAAGTATAAAATATATACATATATTTGGAACGAAAGAGTTAATGGCTAATTAAATTGTACAAATTGTGTTATATGAATGAATTATAATTAAATATAATTATATATATGATATGTGAAAATATTAATATTATGGGATTATTTAAGAAATGGAAATTAAGTAAGAAAGAGATTAACTTATAATAGTTAGTCATTGAATGTTAAGTATAGTTAGATATTAAGTTTTGTAAAATAACTTAATATCAAAGTGATAATTATTTAATTATATGAGAAAGAAAATTGTATTATGTATAAATGTTTTGATAATATAAGTGTGCCAAATAATTATAAATTAAATATAAAATGAAGTAATTAGCTCACTATTTGAAAATTAGTGAATTGAATAAGAAAGTTATTTTCTTTTAATTAATTAATGAAGAAAATTATGTTACCATAATAAATGTAACATAAAATAGTATAATATTTAATATTGTACTAATTGGATGTGAATGAAAAATATAAGATGAGGGATAAATGTATATGTAAATGAATATTGGTGTCAAGATTTAATAACTTAATATAAGTTTATAGGATTACATGTAACTGTAATATATATAAGAATAAATTATATATTTATATATATATATATATATATTGTGAAGTTATATATATATATATATATATATATGTGGTATGGTGGAAAATATAATATGTGATGTAATATCTATATAATAAAACAGAGCAGAGAGAGAAACTTTTTTTTTAGCGTATAAAATAGAGCAGAGAGAGAAACTTTTTTTTTAGCATCTGACGGTCTCAATTCCATTCTGGCTTCAACATCAGACGGCCGCTAACACTCCTCTGATTCAAAATATTTCTTTCGATCAATTCCGCTTGATCCCTTCAAAACTCATCTCGCAAAAGAAGAATCCAATCGGGGAACATTATAGGGTTTGGGAGTGGCATCGTAACCCACAGAAACAAATCCTTGTAGAAATTGGAGAATCGAAGCAATCGAAGCAACAAGTACTCTTCTTCTTTGTTGCTTCGGCTTCGATGTGTATTATTGATTGACTAAAGAATCGAAGGGAAGCAAGCAACAAGCAAAAGAACTCTCTCTCTGGTTCTCACTCTTCACAGCTCAAGCAAATTACTAAAATTCGTTACGATGCCACTCCCAAATTACAATTTGCTCAACATCTGGGTTTCATTTGATTTTGACTGCTTCAACTCAGGGCATCGGCTATGGCATCGCTGAGCGCCTCTGTTGTCATCTCCTCTCGTAAACAGGTTTCTTTTCCATTCCCCAATTATTAATTTCTTTTAGATTGATGGATTTTTGTTTTTTATCTGGGTTTCAACAACTTTGCTCAACATCTGGGTTTCATTTTTTGTTACATGATCAGTTAGTTATCTCCCACACTTTGTTCCTTTTCATGTTTATTTAGATAATTTTGATGTAATCGATATGGGTATTTTGAATTTTTCTCAAACTCAATTACTTTATGCAAGTGGGTTCATATTTTGCTAAATCTGAGTTTTTCATACAAGTGAGTATTTTTAAGTTCACTTATACAAGTGAGTTCAAATGGTGTTGGGTTTTGCTTGGTTGGTAGAATAACGTAGATGAGGCTGTGGAAAAGCTTAAGGCTCGAGGAATTTTTTTTTCCCTTAACTGTTCAAGTATTTTTTGCTCTTTTTGGAGTTCTCTAATTTGTTTTGTCTTGTGAAGGCTAATACTAATAAAATACTCTGTTTTCTAGCTAATACTAATTGTTTACATAGTAATGATTTTTAAAGAGATGGTTTTAGTTTAACTGTGTAATGTAATCCATGATATTGATAAATATACTTTTTTAAAGAGATGGTTTTAGTTTAACTGTTCGTGGCAGCATGTATCATATCTTTACATTAATCAAGTAGTTTGTCCATCTCCTACTCGCTACTATTGGTGTTGTTTGTAGAAATCTTGTAGTCAATTTTCTCTTTATTTGCTCCTTCTGCAGATTACAAAGACATGCTTACCACAAATCTTGAAAAAATCTGGAGCATTTGGTATTGATGATGACAGTCTTGCAGCCCTGAAACATGGGTTCAACACATTAGACGTACCCGTTTTTTATAAGTAAATGGAATTATAATGTCCTTTTTGAGATCATACCATAAAGAAGTCTGAGAAATGTATTATCTCTTGTGTGGATAACTAAAACTAATTGATCTAAATGGAAGGAAGAAGCAAATCGATGCTTTTGTAGTATAAATGACTGATTGGCTTCATAGACCCTGCAATATTTGCAACATAAAAAATGATATCTAAATAGACTTAATTTGTTGTAAACATTGATAGAATCATATGATCTTACTGGCCATATGTTTCTTTATTACCTAAGATATTGATTACACGAACACCCTATTAAGGCTTTGTTTTCTAATGTGGTTGAAACAGAAAAACAACAATGTGAGAATGTAATTAGAGAAAGTGGTAATTGGTAATAGGCATGGGCCTTAAGTTAAGTTCCATTGTATGGATACAAATAAACAACAATGTGAGAATGTTCTTGATTTGCACCCACCTCTTTAGGACCACAATCAGGATTTCTGGATCTAACTGGCTGCTTGAGTTGTGCTCCTAGAAGCCATGATACCACTGCCTAGACCACCCGCCTCTTTAGGACCACAATCAGGACCCCATTTCATTGAACACTTCTCCTCCTCTGAACCTAACCAAGCTACGTGTACTTGCTTTAGCCAACCTTTACTACTTACGTAATAATAAGCAAAATTGCCAGAGGCAATTTGTGAAAAAATTGAATGTTTTGAGAGTGATTTGGGCCAGAAATAGTATGAGTGTATGACCCTTCCTATAATGGTCAATCAAATTCGAGGTTTCTCATTAATGGTCAATCAACAATCCTACAACCAAAATTATTGCCAAAGACTCAAAGTCATTACTGCGATTTTTTTTTGTAAAGATTGATTGTGGGCATGAAACCCTTTAGATTTGAGAAATATTAATTTGCGATCCTAAGAAACAAATCAGCATGTTCAAAAAACAAGAAGTTGTCACAAATGCTATACATTCACACTATGTTTATAAAAAATAAAATGAGTGCATATATATATATATATATATATATATATATTGAAAGAAATGCTATGCTTGACTGTAATTTAGCAAGAAGAAAGTGTTGTAATTGTTGTGCGGAGTAATAAGGGTGGAATTTCTGGGCTAGAATCCATCTAAACATGTATGAACTTTGTTCTTAAAAGTAATGCATATAGTATGTTTGATAATATGCCTCTTAGAGGCTGGCAAGCATAAAAAGGGGAAATTGGTCAAGTTTGCGAACAAGTAAGTCTTTATATATGTTATATGAAGTAATCTATGTGGGTTGGATAAGTCAAATAGAGTTTAAAAGTTGTTTTGTAAAAATTGAAACAAGTTGATTTTGGTAGAAAGTTGTTTCAACTGGGCAGTTTCAAGCCCTCTTAAAAAGTGTTTAAGATGTCCGTTTTGGCTGGGCTATATTTTTATAAAATTGTATGTTATACCCTTTATAACATACTAAAAATTGGAACCAATCGGACATGTCAATTTTGAGACATTAAATCGCAAAGTGGGTATCTCGTTAAGCCAAACTGCAGATTTTCAGCAGCAACTGCACGCAGCTGCAGCAGCCGCGCGCACGCTCTGCTAGCTGCGCTGCACTGCAGTGTACCGTGCTGGCTAAATGGGCTGTTTTGGCTCATTTGAAGATGCAATGAAAACAAAACATTAAAAATTCATAGAATTGAAATATTATATGTAATGAATCTATTTTATTATTAATAAACTTAATAATTTAGTAAAGTTAAGAGATAAGTTATTAAGTTTGAGAAGTACAAATCTAAGTTAAAAAGTTCATGAGAATAATTTAAGCTTGCACATCTAACTCGCTATTTTGTATGCTTTTAAGTTTGCTTTTAGATAACTAATTCTTTTCATTTAATAGGAACTAAGAACAATGTAATTGAAAGAAAAGCTATATCCATTGGTATTCTCAATTGCTAAAACTACGGAGTTCAAGTATTGAGAATTTGATAGTAAAATTTGGAATAGTCGTATGTCGACTCCATGTCTTGCTAAAATCGTAGTGGCATGCATAGTTGTGAAACCTATCCTCCCAAGCACCCTGTTTTCCATTGACAGTGAAGTACAAACTGTACCGAGAGCCAGAGAAAAAGTCAGCCACTCAGTGCTTTTGTTATGAACCTACATATCAAACATTTTCTTTAATTCTATCAATTGTTGGATCTAGAGTATCCTCTGATGGATAGATTGAGACAGTTAGACGTGAGTTTCTACAATTGTATGTCTGACAAACAATAGTTTTTCGAATTCAGATATTTGCTGAATTTTCCTTTTATTCTCCAACTTTTGAGTTAATGGATTGTGCTTAGAAAATGATGGGTACTATGGAATATCTCAATTTCTTTAACTATGATCATCTTAAATCTTTTGATCTGAGGAAGTACAAGTGTATATGATGGACCAACTTGCATTCCATATTAGCAGCACTGATGTATACTTGGAAAATGTCAAGCATGAACTATTCTCAAATAGATTCTTTAAACCTTCTTGAAGAATGATAGAATATTACCCTTTTTAGGATCTTTGTTCCCCCCTTTCTTGTTTCCTGCTTTAACCGGTGGGTTTGATGGAGCAACAGCTCCAACTGTAGGCGACTTCTTAGCTGCAAGTGGCCTGAATTCAAAAGACAACTTTGAGATAATGCCCTTACAATGATACAACGTGTGAACAAATGGAATTTGAGATCACTCAGATCTCAACTCCACCAACCCATTACCAAATATTCAGATCTTTGCTTCTAAAATCATGAATTAATCAATTACAGTAAAAATCTAGTTTACTCAAGTAGGATAGGCAACTTCCTTTGAGTTTCAGAGGTGTTACATCCAATTTTGAGCTATTACTGAGCTCCAAGACAAGCATACTATTCAACATGTATATGTATATATATCCCTTAACATATATGTACTTAATGTGTCGTGACTATCTACAAGATGAGAAATTTTATGATAGACATGCATAACATAAGTTACACTTTTGTAAAACCATGTGTTTACCTTCACAAATATAATCCCCTAAGAACCAAGACCCATAAGCTTGCTTAAACTAGTGAAGTTCTTGAAGCACTCCATTAGTAAGAAGGTAGGAGGTTTTTTCTCCTGTCACATAAGTGCAGAGCATTTTCAGTTTGAGATTTTTTGAAATTTTCAACTAGCAGATAAAGTAACTTAGCCTCTGTACCCAATGATAACAGCTATCTACAAGAAACATTTTATAAGAAAATGTTACAGTTTTTACTACAATTACTCTAAGTCCCTAATAGGTGGCAGGGGGAGAACATAACTATAACTATTTAACTATTAATACCATATAACTACACTACCAGTTTTAGGATGGCAAAGGGATAGCAAACGTCCCACATTATCTCCAGTTGTACCAGGATCTGCAATTATTATTTCTAGAGCTTAAATAACACAAATTGATGCATGGGGACTAAACATAATTAATGAATATGTAGGTGATAGAACGCGACAAAAAAATATATTACAATCATCTAATATTTGCAGTAAGTATATAAATACCACAAACCATAAACATATTAATTATAAGAAACCTGAAAAAAGAAAAGAAAAGAACCATTCAAGCATTCACTTTTGACATTACGTTATGTTTCTTCTTCAGTATAAGAAGAAAATTTATAAGAATTGTCACAATAAGGACGAACAATAATACTCAAAGAAATAAAACATGGAAAAGTTATTATTTTTTCATGAATGGTCTTAGTTTTTTATATTACTTTCAAGTATTGCATTTTTCATTGGTTCTTGGAGTTTCATGTTGTTTTATTATATTTACATGATCAGCATGTATGTGTATTTGTCTCCTCTTTTATAAAGTTGTGGGGTTTCAAAATCTCCATGACCATTATTTTTTGCTTATAATTCAGGAAGTTGGAATTTAGTTTTATTGTCATATTTGGAGAAAGGACTTTACTGTCAGATTTAAAGTTGGAGGGTTATGTGACTAATCTCAACTCATCCATAATGCTCTCGTTATTAATTATTCTAATTTAATTTTCAGGGAGATCCAATTGAAGGTTATAAAAGCACACATCAGAAAAAACGAACAAACGAGTGGGTACAACCTGAAAATAAATATGCAGACGTAAGTTATACAAACCTTACCTTGTTTTTGATAATAGAGGTAGTCAGACATGTTTTAGGCATTAGTCTTGATTTATATTGCAATCTTTTAACTGAAGTTAAAGAAGCTACATTTGAATTATTTGCATCTGTTGTTAATTTCACAGAATGAAATAAAATCACTTGAGACTGAATGCATCTCTGAGATGGAAGTAGAATCTGAAAATGTTGACAGTAATGACAAAAGGGAGATTATGACTCGAGTGTTGGGCAAGAAGGCAAGGAGATTTCTTGGTTTTGGATTTGGTCCTCGAGCATAGAAGTCTTCATCTAGCGAGAAAGAAAAAGCATTGGCAACAGAGTTGGAAGCATCTCGCTCTAAGAATGAAGAGTTTCAATCAACCATTCGGGCACAAGACAAACGGATTAATAATCTTGAGAATATAATAAACAAGTTGGCCGACAATCCAGAATTCCCACGCTTGATTCAAGGCAGCATTAGCTCAGGGACAAAAAGAGCTGAAAACAACTCCTGATCATTATTTATGGACATTCAAAACTGTTGAACTTTTGTTGCAGACACTACAAAAACTTGGATTTTTTGTTAAACATGTTAGACTTGGTAAATCATTAATGTAAAGTATAATAGATGATATTTGGATTCTGATTTTTTTATTTTGGTTAAATATGATGGAAAGTTGAAATTTAGTTAATCTATTGTTGTAGTTGGTGTTTTGCTATTGTAGCCAAATATTAGTATTTGACGTCACATAGCAGAGCAGAGATATTGCAACTTGATGTCACAGATGTTAAAATGGATTGCTTTCTGGCAGGCTAAATCTGAGTAGTCTATAGTTGTCTTCAGCTAGTCAAAACATGAATTATGATGATCATCAAGGAAGCACAAACTACATGATAACCAAATAATTACACAACAAAAAATAATAATAATAAAGTATAAATAAAAAAATAAAAGAAAACAAATATTCACTAAGACTAATTTATGTGCTTTGCGGGTCAACAACAAATTAATCTCATTACAAAACATATAAAATGTAAAACAACAAGTTATTCAAAGAGAAATAAAAGAAATAATAATTTAAAAATGACAAAATGATGAGTTTTGGGAAGAAAAAAAAAAGATAGTGAAATGTGCTTCTTGGGGTTATCCAAATTTTGGGTAACATTTTAATAGTCGTTGCAAAACATTGCACAAAATACGCAACGAAAGAAAAATTGTTGACAATGAATTTGGTCCATATTAGGCTACGAAATAAGGCAACCAAAAACATTTCGTTGCCCACAAGAGTTAAACATTATAAACTACATTCAATTTACTTCAAACTCTATTTTTTGTAAATTAGAAAATATATCTATATGTGCACAATTTTAATTTCAAAAATTATAACTCTACCTAAAAAAATTAAAACTGGGCATTTATTTTAAGACAGAGGCAGTGAAACATTTGACTACATAAACTTGCGTCTAAATAAATAAAAATTTTAAAATGCAAAATGATGCGTTTTGCATTGGGAAAAAAGAGGCCGAAACGTGTTTATTGGGTTTATATTAATTTTGGGCAACAATTTACTAATCGTTGCAAACAATTGTACAAAATACGCAACGAAACAAAAATTGTTGCCAATGAATGTGACCCTATATTAGGCAACAAAATATAGCAACAAATTTTTTTCGTTACCCACGATGAGGAGAAATCACATTGGCAACGAATAGGTGGGGGGGTTTTTTCCCGCCAACGATTTGGCAACGAAATTTGGCAACGACTCATGAATTTCATTGCGCAAAATGAAAGTCTTTCACAAACTGCAACGAATGACAAATTTCGTTGCTAAACATGTATTTTTGGCAACGACTTTATAAGTCATTGCCCCAAAAATCGTTGCCAAATGTCTATTTTTTTGTAGTGATTATTTAAATGATAAATGTATATTTTAAGAAATGATTATTATTATTATTATTATTATTACTATGATTATTTCTTTATGATATGAATTTATAAGACTAGTTAATTTATTTTAAATTGACTAAGTATGGTAATTGTGACAAAGTGTCACTACGGAAAAAAACCTAATTTGATCTATGATTATGGATTTTAATGATTAATACAATTATGGTTATAATTATATTTAAAAGGAATGTATGTGTATATGGATAATAAGAATTTATTTTCTTAAAGGAATTTGAATACTAAATATAAGTATTGATTATACTTGAATGTATGTATGTACAATATGTGATTCAATGAGCATGTTAATTATTTATCAATGATGATAAATATGTTATGACTTATGTGGATAATGTATGTGACTAATTGTAAGTTAATATAGAGCCCACTAATAGTTATTTAAATTAGTGGACTAACCTAAAAATATTCATATTAAACAATTGATAAGATAGTTAGTTAATTAAATATTTAATTAAAGTGAATATAGTAAGTAAATAAATTTTGTACATTAATTAATATGAGTATTAATTAATGAGAACTATGTGATATATGAATATTTTATTTTAATAGTTCAACTAGTAAGAAAAATTAGTAGACTAGCCTACTTAATTTATTAACCAAGCCCACTCATTTAATTAATCATGGACTTGGATAATTAATGTGTGGACTAATTAAATTAGCCCAATACTTATTAAATTAGTAACCAAACTTGAATTAATAATATTGGACAACTAGTAGCTCTAACTAAATAAAATGAGCCCAAAGTGATTTAAAACAAAGTCCAAATGTTAGCCCACTTGAAAGATAATTAGATCAACTTAATTAAGTCAATAAAGCTATACAAGAAAAATAAAAAGTGGACATTAATGTGATGAGGGCTGCCGGTATGGAGGGAGTATTTGTAATGAGAGTAATCATTTCCAAGCCCCATTTGTCAAAGTACTTATCCACTTCATGCCATGTGTCACCAATCTATTTGGCCCCCATATTCTATTCAAGATTTTCAAGCTAGCTAAAGAGTTAAGATAGAGAGAGAAGATGGAAGATGTTGGAAGATTAGGAATAGATATACAACTTATATCTATACATATTATCTAAAACAAAAAGTTTAGTTCCTTTATCCTAAAAAGCTAAGAGAGAGGAAATAATAGAAAGAAGAGAAAGGGAGAGAGAATTCGTGGGTTTGAGAGGAAGAAGAGTAGGGAGAGGGCTTTGTGTAAAGCTTCAAGGTTCCATAGCAAGCCTAGAAAGAAAGGAGGAAGGAAATCAACCAAAAAGGTATAACAAAAACCCTAGTTTATTTCTTGTTGTTTTGATTTGATTTTTGATGGTATAAAGTTATGATCTTAAGGTCTAAAACTCTTAAACTATATGTTAAATAATATTTTATGCTTGGTTGTGCTCAACTTGTGTGTTGATATGTTTGGTTGGTTAAGAAAAGAAAAAAAGAAAACTAAGTTGTTTTAAAATAAAACTAGAAAACCCTAGCTTTTTATCACTTTGTAAGCTTATAACTTGTGATCCGTAAACTCTTTTTGCGATCCGTCAAAGAGTGGTGTTAGATATATGAGTTAAGTGTTAAACCCAAGTGGTAGAACTCAAAAATAATTAGTATAAAATTCGTAGGGACTGTTTTTACCAAAACAGTCCAGGTGGTTCAAAAGGGAAAAAAGGGCTGCTACAGGGCAGTCCAATCCAGGGGCATTTTTGTCCAATTATTATGCTCTAAAAATTCCAAAAATATTTGGAGTGATAATACGATAAATTATATGAGTCGTGTAAAAATTTGAGAATATTTGGCTATGTAGAATGAAAGTTATGGATTTTATGGCGAAGGACCTCAAATGGGGAAAACGGACCAAACCCGCTGACCCCTTGCTTGTGTGCACTGTTTTGACCACTTAACAAGTGCAATAAATTCAAGGCTTTTTAACACTAAAAATATAGGAAGTTATGTAGCTCCTAGCCAAAAATTGCCGCATTCTGACTTGTAACGAAGAATCTACGACTAAAATCAAAACGTAGAGTTTTTCGACGAAAACGGGTAAAATTGGAGTTCTATAACTCCGATGGCCATGACATTTTAACTGGGAGTACTTGTTAATATGTATAAGATGCTATCAAAAATTTGGTATCATCGGAGTTGTGCAATATAGTGATCATTTTTCTTAGTTTTGAAAGTTAAAACGGACATTTAAAAAATATTAAAGAAAATTAAAAACTTTCATAAGGAAAGTATTTTTTTTGTATGGAATATATGTACATATGTGTGGCAAGATTTAAAAAAAATAAAAATCGATTTTTAAAAGAGGTTAAGTCATTTTAAGAATGCAGCTTCCAATACGGTTTACTGTATTCCTATTTCAGTTTGTTGGATTGTGGTATTCGGCTTGCTGAATTGATAAAAACAGTTTGCTGAATTAATGAATATAGTTTGCTGAATTAATGAATATAGTTTGCTGAATTGGTGAATATAGTTTGCTGAATTAGTGAATCTAGCTTACTGAATTGTAGGATAGTTGAATCCAGGTTGCTGGATTGCAAAAATAGTTGACTAAATTGAATAGTTTGAATCCAGTGTGCTGGATTGGGTATTTAACCTACATAATCATAAAGAAAGACTTATATAATGAAAGACTTAGTGTTAATTCATAAAGTAGTGGTACAGTCGTACTCTTTAATAGTCGATGTATAGTATCTGGGCTAAACAATTCCTTCAGGGAGCGAAGGTATATACGAACTGGCAACCGATCTAACTCACTGTGAAAATAGTGTAGACGAGACGGAAACTAGTTTGTTGGTTATTTGTGGGAAACCACTCAGCATACATATTGAACACTGTTAAAGACTCGATGTGTGCTAACTTTAGAATTGAATGTTGTTGGTTGATTTAGCTATCGATAAACACACACGTGCAAGTATACACGGTCCACAAGTAATATATGATAAGATATGAGTCGAAGGCCCACAGGGAATTGTGACAAATAATAACCAAGTACCAATTGTGTATCAATTTAATCTAATTTAAACGATAAAGGTTTGATTGTTTATTGATTGGTTGAGTTCACAAATCAAGTAATGACTAAAATGCGGTAAAATATCAAGATAGAAAGGTCTAAGATTACAATTTCCCCCAACACGTCATTTGAATCTCCTAACTCTCTCTTTTCAATCAGTTATAACATACGAATTGACAACCGAGAAATCAAAACTACATAAGAGCCTCTGTCGATGGTCAATCACGAATCTTCCTAAGCGGTGCATAGGTATATGTCTATCCTATACACTATCAAGAGACTAATTTCAGGAATGATTAATAGACACGTGTCACCAAATCTAATTAATCCTCCCTTCAATTACCAACTTTCACATCGGAAGTCATTAAGACTAGATTCTCAATTGGTTGCATGCGGTAATTAGGTATATATCTATCCCAACTACTATCAAGATACCTATTATTGCAAATAATTAATAAGACACACGTCACTTAATCCGATTAATAACCCACAATAATCTATACTCTCGCATGTTATCATAACTAGGTCTTAACCTATAATCTGTTCGTCAAGTTCATATAGGTTCCTAAGGTAATTACGGGCCAAGCAATTAATCTAGAAAGCAAAGATTATGACAATCAATTCACAAATGCATAACTAAAATCAATAGAGAGAGAATTCAATTCAATTTAAGTGTTGGGTTCCATTGCAATCTTAGAATAGAAAGTTAGTTCATGTTAGCTATAATAGACATCACTTTCAATTTATACATTGTCAAATTCGAATTATAAAGGAGTTGAAAATCTAGAAATGAAACCACTTTTGAAGTTGTTCAGCTGTTGTTCCTTTGGTTGCTGTTGATTTCCAGCTTTCCTCCTTGGTTTTGCAATTCTTGTTGACTGAATTCCTTGGCTTGTGGCTTGATTCAGCTTGATTTGCAGCCTTTAGCCCTGTTGTTTGATGTATGTTGTAGCCTACCTCTATCTAGATATCCCTTTGACAAGCCTTTCCTTCTTAGTTCTTTGGCTTTTGCTGAGTTTTCCTTGTATTGCAGCACTTTTGCTCTCTATTTTGATGTTTTTGTCTAGCCTCCCAATCCCTAGTTATCTGATATGAAGTTTAGAAGAGATTATATATAGCCTCCATCAAGAAACCCTAGCCAAAATCGGACAAAATGGAGCTCAAATCGCACTAAAACTGTGTCAGATCGCACTCAACACGGCGTTGGCGCGCCCGCGCCCAGGGCCTGGGCCGCACGCTGGCCGCACGCCCACGCCCGCTGCCGAGGTCCCGCGCGCGCCCGCGCCCAGCGCCTGCCGCACACTCCCGCACGCCCACGCCGCACGCCCAACGCCAAATGTCATCAAATTAAGCCCCGAGCATCGCCAAACATAAAGTTTTACCGTGTTATCATTCGGGCACGGATATCTAAGCACGGGCTTGCCCTCGTGGCTTGGCGACGCCGCACGCCGTGCACACTTCCTGACGCCGTGCACGCCCAACTATCAAATGTTATCAAATTAAGCATCGAGCGTCGCCAAGCACAAATTTCCATCATACTACCATTCGGGCACATGCGTCCAAGCACGGACATTGAGTCAATACGAACAACGATCCGAGCGGTCTTTATTTCCATTCCTACAAACATAATGAAAATGCATCAAAGCAACATAAAACATGTAAAAATAACTAAAAACTAAATTATGTAGAAATATGATAAAAATAACTAAAAACCATATAAAAGTCCCAAAAACTAACAAATTATCAAGGTCAAAGGTACCCAAATTGTGTATATAAAACACCCTCATCAAATACCTCCAAACTTAAATCTTTGTTTGTCCTCAAGCAAAACAAATCTAAACTAAACAATTCAAAAACTTCTAATACAACCTAACTTGAGCAATGAGTTAATAAGCCGAAAATGGTCTCAAAGGCATCAACACATGAAACTTAAGAGAACAAACAAAGCGTTGCAAGTCTAAAATTTCGATTAGCTAGTCAAACTTTGCTTAAGGCCCCTTCCGTGTGTGTGTGAGTACCCAATAGCACTACACCAATCAAGCTCGAATGAAACTAAGCAACCACATTACCTTATGAAATAATCAAAATAAACCCCAAAACAACATGCTTAACACATCACTCAATACAAAGGTGTACAAATCACAATTCCAAAAATTTTGAGAACCATGGGCTCTAGGTGAGTGCATTTTATGCTCCATCTCAATCCTTAAGCACGCTCATATGGGCGAGTGCGTTTTACGCTCAACCTCAACCCCATGCAAGATTTGCAATAAACAATTTTCTTTCTTTAATCACAAATATAAGAGAGTGCGTTTTACGCTCTATCTCTCCTACGCACGTGTCCATGAGTGAGTGCGTTTTACGCTCCATCTCAACTCACCACATGACCATCAATTTAGACATAACAAATTTAGACACCTTGCTTCGAGTGATGTTTAAACGAGTTCTAGAGTTTATAGATATTTTCCACAAGCATTCGGTTATAAAAGCATACAACTAGCTTAATACTCATGGGTAAGTGCATGAAAGTGAAAGGACGCATAAGCAAAATAATAACCAATAAACGTTAAGCACAAAGACTAAGCAACAATTGTCTACGTCTCATGACTTAGATTCTCTTCAAACAAGCCATTATCATAGACCATGGATTATAGTTCAAATCAAATTAAAACAATGCTGAAGGGACACATCTTAAAAATAATTTTTTTTTTTTTTGAATAAAAAGAAAAACATACTTAAATCACACAAAAACTAAATTAAACACACAAATACGAAGTACTACCCCCAAACTTAAATTTGACATTGTCCTCAATGTTTATAATAGACAGAATTAAAATAGAGAACTTCACTGAGGGTAATCGAGCAACATCATTATATGAGTCGAACCCACAGGGAATTGTGACAAATAATAACCAAGTATCAATTATATATCGTCTTGATTTTAATTAGACAAATGATGATTTGATATTTTTGTTGTTGGTAGTGAATAAGATAATAATAATCAAGTAAAAGATAATGAAATCTAATATTAACAATTCTAAGATTGCAATTTCCCCCAACACTTCATTTGAATACCCTAACTCTCTCATTTGAATTAATTAATAACATAGAATTGCCAACCGAGAAATCAAAGCTACTTATAAGCCTCTGTCGATGGTCAAATTTGAATCTTCCTAATGCGGCATGTAGGTATATGTCTATCCTACACACTATCAAGAGACTAATTTCAAGAACAATAATAAGACACGTGTCACTAAATCTCATTTATCGTCCCTTCAATTACCAACTTTCACATCGGAAGTCATTAAGACTAGATTCTCAATTGGTTGCATGCGATAATTAGGTATATATCTATCCCAACTACTATCAAGATACCTATTATTGCTGATAATTAATAAGACACACGTCACTTAATCCGATTAATAACCCACAACAATCTATACTCTCGCATGTTATCATAACTAGGTCTTAACCTATAATCCGTTCGTCAAGTTCATATAGGTTCCCAAGGTAATTACGGGCCAAGCAATTAATCTAGAAAGCAAAGGTTATGACAATCAATTCACAAATGCATAACTAAAATTAATAGAGAGAAAATTCAATTCAATTTAAGTGTTGGGTTCCATTGCAATCTTAGAATAGAAAGTTAGTTCATGTTAGCTACAATAGACATCAATTTCAATTTATACATTGTCAAATTCGAATTACAAAGGAGTTGAAAATCTAGAAATGAAACCACTTTTGAAGTTGTTCAGTTGTTGTTCCTTTGGTTGCTGTTGATTTCCAGCTTTCCTCCTTGGTTTTGCAATTCTTGTTGACTGAATTCCTTGGCTTGTGGCTTGATTCAGCTTGATTTGCAGCCTTTAGCCCTGTTGTTTGATGTATGTTGTAGCCTACCTCTCTCTAGATATCCCTTTGACAAGCCTTTCCTTCTTAGTTCTTTGGCTTTTGCTGAGTTTTCCTTGTATTGCAGCACTTTTGCTCTCTATTTTGATGTTTTTGTCTAGCCTCCCAATCCCTAGTTATCTGATATGAAGTTTAGAAGAGATTATATATAGCCTCCATCAAGAAACCCTAGCCAAAATCGGACAAAATGGAGCTCAGATCGCACTAAAACTGTGTCAGATCGCACTCAGCACGGCGTTGGCGCGACCGCGCCCAACGCCTGGGCCGCACACCCAATGCTGCACGCCCACACCGCGCGCGCGCCCGCGCCCAGCGCCTGGGCCGCACGCTGGCCGCACGCCCACGCCTGCTGCCGAGGCCCCGCGCGCGCCCGCGCCCAGCGCCTGCCGCACATGCCTGCACGCCCACGCCGCACGCCCAACGCCAAATGTCATCAAATTAAGCCCCGAGCATCGCCAAACATAAAGTTTTACCGTGTTATCATTCGGGCACGGATATCTAAGCACGGGCTTGCCCTCGTGGCTTGGCGACGCCGCACGCCGTGCACGCTTCCTGACACCGTGCACGCCCAACTACCAAATGTTATCAAATTAAGCATCGAGCGTCGCCAAGCACAAATTTCCATCATACTACCATTCGGGCACATGCGTCCAAGCACGGACATTGAGTCAATACGAACAACGATCCGAGCGGTCTTTATTTCCATTCCTACAAACATAATGAAAATGCATCAAAGCAACATAAAACATGTAAAAATAACTAAAAACTAAATTATGTAGAAATATGATAAAAATAACTAAAAACCATATAAAAGTCCCAAAAACTAACAAATTACCAAGGTCAAAGGTACCCAAATTATGTATATAAAACACCCTCATCAAATGCGTATGGTGTTAATGTGTTATCTAATATTTGATTATGTGGTTGAATGTTAGATAATTTACTTATAAATAAGTGATATTATAAGGTATAATATGATTGGCTAATTGAGAGATCGATCTTATAAATGATAGGTCTTTCAAAAGAAGTCATATTAAATTGCGTAGCAGTAGTCAACGACCAAGGCAAGTGTCCTATCTTTTTCATTTACTTTATGAGATGGATTCTGTTTATACAAGCTTTTAACTCAATCTATTATTGAGCAACTATTCTATCCTTTTCATTTACATTATGAATTGGATCCGTAAGTTATGCAAGTATCTTAACTCAATCGTTATTGTACAACTATCTGAACCTTATGCACTACTTTTATTTTGTGCAAACAGATATATGTTATACATGGTTCATGTTATACCAGTATTCAAATCTTACTGTTATTCTGCTAAGCAAGTTCTATCTTAACTCAATTTTTTATTGTGCAAGTTTCTGACTTACACAATTTTGTACATTGTGCAAGTGTCCTCACTTGTACAAATTGTTATAATTATTATAAATTCGAATTTACTTCGATTCGTTCATTGTTAAAAGTATCTTATTACTGAATTACTATTGTGACGCCCCCAAATCTCTACACTCTCCTGTAGCGATCTGGTGCTCACGTGAAACTACACAACTATAAATATTCAATAAAATATGACTTCTATCTATCCAAGGTTCACAGTATCCCATAACAAGTACTAGTTCCGGCCAGAACGTTGTTTGTGTTTGGATACCCTCACTTGGATGTATAGATTCATATCTAATGAATACCTCTTTCATATTTATATTCCCTATCTATCTGACATTCACAGTATTAATGATAAGATTGTCCATAAAACTGAGGGGCGCATTCCGGTAAAGATGGCACCTTACCGGCGCTCATTAAGTGTAACCCGAGAGCTTATAGGACTTTCAACATCATTTAAATACCCACATTCAGATGTATAGTTCGTATAGATACTGTATCTAACTTAATACAACTATGCTAAATAAAATAAAGATTAGAGTATAACGCAATAGATGAAATAAAGGATCATAATATATTACATATCATTTGGTTCGATTACATTATTCTCAGTACTAAGTTATTACAACAAAAGCCTTTAAAAGACTTAGATTATTCAAAAGCAGTTAATAAAACTAATAAGCATGCCCTTTTCCTTTATCTGTCCCAGAAGTGCTAGGGATATCATTTAAAGCTGCAAAAGAAGATATGCGCAAGAATGAGCTACAAATGCTCAGCAAATTCGTTTGAAAATGTAAACACAGTGTGTTTGATTTGAAAGATGTCAGGTGATGTATAATTGATACTGAGGGTTCTGTACCGGAACCATATATTTCAATTTGTTCTGTCAGTCTTCAATGACTTAGAACCTCTTTGAATTCGGATATCTGGTAGGTGATCAGCCTCACCAATATCCTAAGAGTATACATATCATCCTACCACATTTTTGGTCAATTTAAGTTAATTGCCAATATTGGTCAATTCATTTAATTGCCAATTTAAACCTTATTCGAAGGTTTGTCGGACCACCTTCTATCCACGGTGTCCCTTTGACTCAGTATAGATGTCGTACCAAAACAATTTGGTTTGACACAATAATTTTAAGCTCAAACAGTCAATAAATGATTTCATTTCTTAAGTTATGCGGAACAAGTAGCAATAACTTCACAATAATTGATAGCAAGATATAAATGAATATATTGCTTAAATGTAACAAGGTTCGGAGACTTGCCTTAGCGTAGTTCGTAAAAATTTAAGACAGTTGGTCAACGTACGTAGTCTACGTATACCAATAATAAGCGTTAGCACGTATATAAACATGTATTACGCTAATCTAGACAAGTTTCATTAAGGTTCGACGTTGATTCGGTATCTCGGTCGCGTCCTTAATGGCTAAATACATAGATTGTTCGATAAAACTTCATTTGGAAGCTTAATTATTAGTCTAAATAATTTAATTATTATTTATAACATTTTTAGAAGCTTGGCATTATTTTTAAATAATTTTTAGAAGCTTAGAAGTATTTTTAAATAATTTTACAAGCTTTAAGAATATTTTTAAATGATTTAATTACCATTTAGAATATTTTTAAAACATTTAATATGATATTTAAATAATTTATTTGTCATTTAGAATATTTTTAGATGCCTAAAATATTATTTAAATGATTTATTTATCATTTATAATATTTTTAGAAAGATAAAATATTATTTAAATGATTTATTTTATCATTAATAATATTTTTATAATTTATTTTATCATTATAATAATTTACTTATTACTTATATTAATTTCTAAAGCTTAATTTAATATTTAAATGATTTAATTATCATTTAGAATATTTTTAAAACATTTAATATGATATTCAAATGATTTATTTATCATTTAGAATAATTTTAGATACTTAAAATATTATTTAAATAATTTATTTATCATTTATAATATTTTTAGAATTTATTTTATCATTTAAATGATGTAATTATTATTTATAATAATTTTTAAAACTTAGTTTAATATTTAAATGATTTATTTATCATTTATAATATTATTAAATATTTAATATTTTATTTTAAATAATTTATTTATTATTTAAAATAATTTTGGAAAGTTGGTAATATTTTTAAATGAATTAATTATCATTTAAAATATTTTAAATACATTAATATCATTTTTAAAGTATTTATTTAAAATATTTATTAAATAATTTAATATTTAATTAAATTAAATAATTATATAAAAGTATTTATCAGAATATATAAAAATAATAAATATAATTAAAAATGAATTTTTTAATATTTATTATTAATTAATATGAATTTTTAATATTTATTTATAATTTTATATATTTTATTTAATTATTTTTATTAATTTTTATTAAAAACCGTCGCAAAAGGCCTTTAGCGACGGACTGCATATAAACTTAGTATTCTGGGTTTGGGAAGGAGAGTGTCGCTAAAGGTGTTCTTCATTGAAGAACAGCCGGTCATGGTCGAGTGGGGACTTTTGACCGTAAATTAATTCCAGTTGTTTAATGTTTTGGGTTGGATGTTTGTTTGTTGTTATAGTAGGCATGGCAAGGTATAACGACATATGAAATTTAAGCATAAACAACATCAATTGATGCTAGATAATTCATGGTCAAACTACCTAGTTCATGTTGTTCATGAGGTTTCTGGGTTGCCCAGAAACATGCTGGTCATGGTCGGTCAACCATGTTTGACCGTTAATAACTTTCATGGTCGTTATTTGTTATGTGGTTTAATGATTCAGGGCTGTAGTATACATGGCATAGAACATGTTTAAGCCTAGAAATAACATTTACAAACATCATATAAACAATATTAAAGGTGGTCAAATCTTGTCAGACGGCTGTCAGTTATGCTTAGAATTTTCTGGGTTGCCCAGAATTCAGCCATCCGTGATCGGTCAATGGTTTTTGACCATTAATAACTTCCATCCTAGACATTTGTTTACTATTCTACCAATTGGATATTATAGTTAACATGACATACTACATATACAAACTTTAAAACAGATCAAACGACCAATTTAAGCCGATCAAAATGACTGACAAAATAGCCTGTCAGACCATTCTGGGCTGCCAAAGTCAGTTCATGTTTTTCATCAATTTTGACCATTTAAATGTTATGGATCCTTGTTTAACCAACCCAGATCACTAAATAACATATTATTACATATCCTTAAACATTAAAACATAACATCAAATTCAAACTTAAAGATCTAGCAACAAATTAGGGTTTATGCACCTTTTTCTTCAAATTTTTGATTTCTGGCTTTTGATTTTGAGTTTGTGATTGCAGAGGCTTGTTTAGGCTAGTAATATAAGTGTATAGGCTTCAATTTTTGTAGTTTAGCTGACCAACATCTCATTCTATTTGTAGCAATGTGAAATTAGGGTTTCCTAAGCTAGTTTCTAAATGTTTGCCTCCAAAAATATCTAAGCTTGGGATTTGTGCTGCTCTCCATCTGATCTAAATGACATGCTTGTGCTGGAGTGTGTTGAGCACAAGCTAGCACACTCCTAGCTAAATTTCTATTGGTTTAAATTTTATTTTTGATTTATTTACTTACTAATTAAATCTAGATTTTTGTTAATCATGATTAGGATGTTTAATCGTGTTTAGTAATACTTTAATTAAGTTAATATATCATAATTAAAGTTTATCATTTCATAATTTAGTGTTATTAAATCAAATTAGGGTTTTAGGGTTTTAAATTAGGGTTTAGGGTTTTCAAACCTACAATTAGGATTTTAATCTTTCGTTAGGGTTTTAATATAATTTTAATAATTCATAATTAATATTATGATTCATTGTTTAGAATTTAATTATATTACTTAAGATTCTTATACAATAATTAGGGTTTCGATTAGACAATTTGGATAAATATTATCAATTAGGGTTTTCAAATTAGGGTTTCTGTTTCAGTTTATTGTTCTAACCCTAATTAACTTATTTTAGATTTTTGTCAGTTAATATAATATTATATTAACTCCGAAGCACGACAAAGCACTTCGTCATTTCTAAGTACGACACAGCAGCTTACAAAAATAATTTGCCGAGACGCTTCTCGGTGAATTCGCCGAAAGCACGACAAATCATTTTGTCCAATTAAGCACGACACAGCTGCTTGGCGAAAAAATTTTATTTGACCTAATTGTTTAATAAAATACACAATCACATACTACAAAGTCAGATCACAAAATTTCATTTATTAAACACATAATTTACATGTACAGATCCTATTAGGGTTCGGAATATTACATTCACCCCCACTAATAAGAATTTCGTCCTCAAAATTACAGTACAGGTTATACAAATAAGTGTGGGTAACTATCTCGCATTTTACTCTCAAGCTCCCACGTAGCTTCCTCTATATTTTGATTCCTCCAAATAATTTTGACTGAAGGGATCACTTTATTTCGCAGATGTTATTCTTTCCTATCTATGATTTCGATAGGAATTTCTTCATAAGATAAATCTTTCTCGATCTGGACAGGTTCGTAATCGATAACGTGTTTATAATCGGGTTTGTAAGGTCGTAACACGGACACATAAAACACATTATGAATATATTCTAGCTCGGGAGGTAGGGCTACCTCATAGGCTACCTCAGCTATCTTTCTCAGTATCTGAAATGGTCCAATGAATCTTGGACTTAATTTCCCTTTCTTCCCAAATTGAATTTTGCCTTTCCACGGAGATACTTTTAAGAATACGTGACTACCGACTTCGAAATCTTGTAACTTTCTATGTTGATCAGCATATTTCTTTTGTCGATCCTGTGATGCTTGTAGTCTTCCTCGTATAATTCGGATTACCTCCGCGGTTTGTTGCACTATTTCAGGTCCTAACATTTGTCGCTCTCCGACCTCATCCCAACATAAAGGTGTTCTACATTTTCTTCCATATAAGGCTTCAAATGGTGGCATTCCTATGCTGGCATGGTAGCTATTGTTGTATGCAAATTCTACCAAAGGTAATTGATCTTCCCAACTTCCTTTGAAATCCATGATGCAAGAACGCAACATGTCTTCCAATGTTTGGATGGTTCTCTCACTCTGACCGTCAGTTTGTGGATGGTAAGTTGTACTTAGTCTCAACTGAGTTCCTAAATTTTTCTGGAGACTTGTCCAAAAATTCGAAGTAAATCATGGATCTCGGTCTGATACTATAGAAACAGGGACTCCATGTCTAGAAATAATTTCATTGATGTAGAGTTTGGCCAATTGGTCAAGACTGAAGTTGATTTTGATGGGTAGAAAATGAGCTGATTTGGTAAGACGATCTACAATTACCCAAATGGCATTGTGACCTTTCTGTGTATTAGGGAGACCAACTACGAAATCCATGGTAATATGCTCCCATTTCCACTCAGGAATTTCTAAGGGCTGTAATAATCCACTTGGCTTTTGATGTTTAGCTTTAACCCTTTGACATGTTAAACATTTACTTACCCACTCTGCTATCTCTCTTTTCATGTTAGACCACCAAAAATGTTGGCTCAAGTCTTTATACATTTTTGTACTCCCTGGATGTACAGCGAATTTAGAACTGTGGGCTTCATTCAGTATTTCATCTTTTAGTTCTTGTACTGAAGGTACCCAAATTCTATTTTCGTATCTCAGTACTCCATCCTTATCCACTCTAAACTTAATATTCTTTTTATGAGTCATTTTTGCCTTATACTTCTGATATTCTGCATCAGTCTCCTGTAGTTCTTTGATTCTATCCAATAAAGTCGAACTACCCTCCATGACGAATAACTTCTCGGTAGAGTTAACTGAAACTCCCACCTTGATCTCAAGTTTGTCAAACTCTTTTATCAATACTTCGTTATTGGTCATTACATTTAACTTCTCTTGGTTCTTCCGACTCAATGCGTCTGCTACGACGTTGGCTTTTCCGGGGTGATATAAAATTTCACAATCGAAATCTTTTATCAACTCTAGCCATCTCCTCGGCCTCATGTTTAACTCCTTCTGTGTGAAAATATATTTCAGACTCTTATGATCTGTATATATTTCACATCTCTCCCCGTACAAATAATGCCTCCAAATTTTCAAGGCAAATACTACCGCGGCTAACTCAAAATCATGCGTAGGATACCTCTTCTCATAATCTTTGAGTTGTCTTGATGCATATGCAATCACCTTCCCGTGTTGCATTAACACACAACCTAATCCCTTGTGTAATGCATCACTATAAACTACAAGGCCGCATGTATCATCTGGTAAAGATAACATTGGTGTCATGCTTAACCGCTTCTTCAACTCTTGGAAGCTTTCTTCACATTTGTCTGTCCAGACGTACTTTACCGTCTTTCGAGTCAAATTGGTTAGCGGGGTTGCTATCTTTGAAAAATCTTGTATAAATCGCTTGTAGTACCCTGCTAAACCGAGAAAACTTCTTACTTCTGTTGGAGTTGTTGGTTGTTCCCAATTCACAACCGCTTCTATCTTTGCTGGATCTACCGCTATTCCATTCTTGTCAATCACATGACCCAAGAATTGAACTCGTTCCAACCAGAATTCACATTTGGAAAACTTTGCATAAAGTTGTTCCTTGCATAATATCTCTAATACGCTCCTTAAGTGTTTAGCATGCTCCTCTTTTGTTCTCGAGTATACTAAAATATCATCAATGAACACTACGACAAATTTGTCTAAGCATGGTTTAAACACTCTGTTCATTAAGTCCATGAATGCTGTCGGTGCATTTGTTAATCCAAAAGACATCACAAGAAACTCATAATGTCTGTAGCGTATCCTAAACACTGTCTTCGGTACATCTTCTTTTCTTACCTTTAATTGATGATAACCCGATCGTAGGTCGATCTTCGAAAAGTGTTCGGCCCCTTTCAACTGGTCAAACAAATCATCAATTTGTGGTAAAGGATATTTGTTCTTTATGGTTAACTTATTTAATTCTCTATAGTCGATGCATAACCTTAACGTTCCATCCTTCTTCTTTACAAACAACACCGGTGCTCCCCAAGGTGAAACACTGGGTTGTATGTACTTTTTGTCTAAGAGTTCTTGTAGCTGCACAAGTAACTCCTTCAACTCTACAGGTGTTATTCTGTACGGTGCCTTGGAAACTGGCGCCGTACCCGGTGCTAGATCAATAACAAATTCGATCTCTCTATCTGGAGGTAGACCTGGTAAATCATCTGGAAACACATCCAGAAATTCTCTAACTACAGGTATTTGCTCTAGCTTTACTTCTTCTTGTCGAGTATCTACTATGTATGCCAAATAACCTGTACAACCCTTCCTAAGCAATCTCTCTGCTTGCATTACTGTCAGACAGTGAGATCGTTTAGGTGAACAACCACCATTGAACATTACTTTTGACTCTGAAACAGTCACTAGATTTACCCGCTTCCGCTGGCAGTCAATTATTGCATTATAATTTACTAGCCAATCCATTCCTAAGATTATATCAAATTCCCCTAGCTGTATAGGAATGAGGTTCACAAGAAACTAGTGTCCCTTAATCTCTACGGCACAATTCTTATATATGGTTTTGACGGGAATTATCTCATTGTTTGCGATTTCCACATTAAAAGGTATGTCTAAATCTTCGCATGGCATTGTCAATTTCTTAGCAAAGTCATTAGACACGAATGAACAAGTAGCACCAGAATCGAACAACACATATGCATTTAAAGTGTCGATAGGGATGATACCTGTTACCACGTCCGGTGCAGGAACAACATCCCTCATCATCATATTAAACGTCCTAGCTGTTGGACGACCTGGACCTCCAGCTCCTGCTACTGTCGGTTTGGTGTTATTGTTTGGGACTTGATTTCCTCCCCCAAGTTGGTTTCTATTCCTCGGGCAATTCCTAGACACATGCCCAGTTGCACCACATGTGTAACAAGTAACATTCAGGTTACCCTGACGAGTATTATCATTACTCTTTTTGGGACAATTAGGGGAAAAATGTCCCTCTTGTCCACAATAGTAACAAGTAATCACTCTGTGGCGACATACTCCCGCGTGATTCTTTCCACATATAACACAACGTACCACCTTATTATTACTGTTCTGGTTTCTGTTGTTGTTATTGTTGTAATTGTTACCTCTCCTCACAAAGTTTGTAGGAACAGTGGCATCCCACTTCCTTTTGTTATTATTAGTACCCCTTGTACTAACTTCTCCTTTAAACTTCCCTCCTTCATTCAAACTCCTTTTCTCTTTATGAAATTTTATCAAAGCTTCATTCTCATTTTCGGCTATGATAGCTTTCTCGAGAATTTCAGGAAAAGTTCTCACTTGGAACACTGACAACTTACTACGAATTTGGGGTTTCAATCCCTCTTCGTATCTCCTGGTCTTCCTTACCTCTGTATTAATCTGATGTGGGGCAAACCTAGCTAAATCATTGAACTTAGTCGTATACTGGGATACGGTACGCTCCTCTTGTTTCAATTCTAGGAATCGTACCTCCATACGATCCTGCATCGATTGGGGAAAGTAATTTTTGAAAAATAGTTCCTTAAATCTAGTCCAAAGAATTATACCCTCACCCGCACGAATTTTAGTATTTTCCCACCAATGGTTCGCTTCACCTTTGAGGAAAAAAGTGGCAAAGACCGTCTTTTGATCTTCGCCGACATTAGTTACCACAAAAACCTTCTCTATTTCGGTAACCCAAGTTTGTGCCTCAATAGGTTATGTGGTTCCCTTAAATTCAGGCGGTCCTACCAGTTTAAAGTCCTTGAACATAATACTCTGTGGATTAACTGTAGTAGGTTGATGTGGTGGATGATTTTGTAGAGCCCCTAAGAGTATATCTACCAATTGTTGTGTGGGGTTTGTTTCAGTAGGTTCTCCTTCCTGATGCCATGACTCTAAAATAAAGAAAAACATGTTACAAGAATATGTTTCACATAGAACTAACACTTTGGTTGTACAAACGCAATTTGTATATAACATGCAGAAAGAATACATATTCGACTAGTGGTTTAGACTACCACTAGTTAGTACAAAGAACTCACTCAAAATTTGTATATTACAAACTACGAAACGTAAACTAAGTACTATACTAATCTAATCAATCACGTACTCCCTTATAAGCATCCCGTATCATATGACCAACTACCGCTCTATCGATTATATAATCATCCTTCTCCTCCTCCACAGGATACCTAAACACCCTTCGTTCTAAGCCCTCAAATGCAGTCCTACACTTCTTGTCAGCTCTGTACACCTGCATTTGTGCATCCTGTTTCTCCTTCTGGGTGTTCTCAAGAAGTGTCCTCAGACGATGAGTCGTATCTCTCTCACTTTCCAGTAAACCTGTAGCTATGCCTGTCCGAGAGTTAGCAGCCTCTAACTCTTCCGTTGACTGCTGAACTAATCCAATAACTATCTCTTCGTGTTTGTCGACACGCATCATCTGCCCTGCTCCAACTACTTCATCGGGTTATGGATCTATCAGTTGTCCATCTATAGGGTAATTAGCATCCTCAGCCTCTAATATTTCTTGGTCATGTAGGAGTTCTTCCAACTCTGGATCCTTCTCTTCTAAATCTAGCTCAGGGGTAGCCGGCTCATAATCAGGCACCTCATCGGGCTCACTGTCTGATAGCCATCTTATGTGTTGATCTACTCCTGCCATCTTATAAAAGAATTTTAATTTATTTAGTATTTATGGGGAAACAAATTTACACATAAGATAAAGCTTTTAAGATTATTTTATGTATGATTAAGTATTTTACGGACTCAAAGACTATATCCAAAGGTATTTCCTAACTACCTTAGAGTTATAATCTACATCTCTGATACCCCCCAAATCTCTACACTCCCATGTAGCAGATCTGGTGCTCACGTGAAACTACACAACTATAAATATTCAATAAAATATGACTTCTATCTATCCAAGGTTCACAGTATCCCATAACAGGTACTAGTTCCGGCCAGAACGTTGTCTGTGTTTGGATACCCTCACTTGGATGTATAGATTCATATCTAATGAATACCTCTTTCATATTTATATTCCATATCTATCTGACATTCACAGTATTAATGATAAGATTGTCCATAGAACTGAGGGGCGCATTCCGGTAAAGATGGCACCTTATCGGCGCTCATTAAGTGTAACCCGAGAGCTTATAGGACTTTCAACATCATTTAAATACCCTCATTCAGATGTATAGTTCGTATAGATATTGTATCTAACTTAGTACAACTATGTTAAATAAAATAAAGATTAGAGTATAACGCAATAGATGAAATAAAGGATCATAATATATTACATATCATTTGGTTCGATTACATTGTTCTCAGTACTAAGTTATTACAACAAAAGCCTTTAAAAGACTTAGATTATTCAAAAGCAGTTAATAAAACTAATAAGCATGCCCTTTTCCTTTATCTGTCCCAGAAGTGCTAGGGATATCATTTAAAGCTGTAAAAGAAGATATGCGCAAGAATGAGCTACAAATGCTCAGCAAGTTCGTTTGAAAATGTAAACACAGTGTGTTTGATTTGAAAGATGTCAGGTGATGTATAATTGATACTGAGGGTTCTGTACCGGAACCATATATTTGAATTTGTTCTGTCAGTCTTCAATGACTTAGAACCTCTTTGAATTCGGATATCTGGTATGTGATCAGCCTCACCAATATCCTAGGAGTATGCATATCATCCTACCACATTTTTGGTCAATTTAAGTTAATTGCCAATATTGGTCAATTCATTTAATTGCCAATTTAAACCTTATTCGAAGGTTTGTCGGACCACCTTCCATCCACGGTGTCCCTTTTACTCAGTATAGATGTCGTACCAAAACAATTTGGTTTGACACAACAATTTTAAGCTCAAACAGTTAATAAATGATTTCATTTCTTAAGTTATGCTGAACAAGTAGCAATAACTTCACAATAATTGATAGCAAGATATAAATGAATTGCTTAAATGTAACAAGGTTCGGAGACTTGCCTTAGCGTAGTTCGTAAAAATTTAAGACAGTTGGTCAACGTACGTAGTCTACGTATACCAATAATAAGCGTTAGCACGTATATAAACATGTATTACGCTAATCTAGACAAGTTTCATTAAGGTTTGACGTTGATTCGGTATCTCGGTCGTGTCCTTAATGGCTAAACACATAGATTGTTCGATAAAACTTCATTTGGAAGCTTAATTATTAGTCTAAATAATTTAATTATTATTTATAACATTTTTAGAAGCTTGGTATTATTTTTAAATAATTTTCAGAAGCTTAGAAGTATTTTTAAATAATTTTACAAGCTTTAGGAATATTTTTAAATGATTTAATTACCATTTAGAATATTTTTAAAACATTTAATATGTTATTTAAATAATTTATTTGTCATTTAGAATATTTTTAGATGCCTAAAATATTATTTAAATGATTTATTTATCATTTATAATATTTTTAGAAAGATTGAATATTATTTAAATGATTTATTTTATCATTAATAATATTTTTATAATTTATTTTATCATTATAATAATTTACTTATTACTTATAATAATTTCTAAAGCTTAATTTAATATTTAAATGATTTAATTATCATTTAGAATATTTTTAAAAACATTTAATATGATATTCAAATGATTTATTTATCATTTAGAATAATTTTAGATACTTAAAATATTATTTAAATGATTTATTTATCATTTATAATATTATTAAATATTTAATATTTTATTTTAAATAATTTAATTTATTATTTAAAATAATTTTGGAAAATTGGTAATATTTTTAAATGAATTAATTATCATTTAAAATATTTTAAGTACATTAATATCATTTTTAAATTATTTATTTAAAATATTTATTAAATAATTTAATATTTAATTAAATTAAATAATTATATAAAAATATTTATCAGAATATATAAAAATAATAAATATAATTAAAAATGAATTTTTTAATATTTATTATTAATTAATATGAATTTTTAATATTTATTTATAATTTTATATATTTTATTTAATTATTTTTATTAATTTTTATTAAAAACCGTCGCAAAAGGCCTTTAGCGACGGACTGCATATAAACTTAGTATTCTAGGTTTGGGAAGGAGAGTGTCGCTAAAGGTGTTCTTCATTGAAGAACAACCAGTCATGGTCGAGTGGGGACTTTTGACCGCAAATTAATTCCAGTTGGTTAATGTTTTGGGTTGGATGTTTGTTTGTTGTTATAGTAGGCATGGCAAGGTATAACGACATATGAAATTTAAGCATAAACAACATCAATTGATGCTACATAATTCATGGTCAAACTACCTAGTTCATGTTGTTCATGAGGTTTCTGGGTTGCCCAGAAACATGCTGGTCATGGTCGGTCAACCATGTTTGACCGTTAATAACTTTCATGGTCGTTATTTGTTATGTGGTTTAATGATTCAGGGCTGTAGTATACATGGCATAGAACATGTTTAAGCCTAGAAATAACATTTACAAACATCATATAAACAATATTAAAGGTGGTCAAATCTTGTCAGACGGCTGTCAGTTATGCTTAGAATTTTCTGGGTTGCCCAGAATTCAGCCATCCGTGATCGGTCAATGGTTTTTGACCATTAATAACTTCCATCCTAGACATTTGTTTACTATTCTACCAATTGGATATTATAGTTAACATGACATACTACATATACAAACTTTAAAACAGATCAAACGACCAATTTAAGCCGATCAAAATGACTGACAAAATAGCCTGTCAGACTATTCTGGGCTGCCAAAGTCAGTTCATGTTTTTCATCAATTTTGACCATTTAAATGTTATGGATCCTTGTTTAGCCAACCCAGATCACTAAATAACATATTATTACATATCCTTAAACATTAAAACATAACATCAAATTCAAACTTAAAGATCTAGCAACAAATTAGGGTTTATGCACCTTTTTCTTCAAATTTTTGATTTCTGGCTTTTGATTTTGAGTTTGTGATTGCAGAGGCTTGTTTAGGCTAGTAATATAAGTGTATAGGCTTCAATTTTTGTAGTTTAGCTGACCAGCATCTCATTCTATTTATAGCAATGTGAAATTAGGGTTTCCTAAGCTAGTTTCCAAATGTTTGCCTCCAAAAATATCTAAGCTTGGGATTTGTGCTGCTCTCCATCTGATCTAAATGACATGCTTGTACTGGAGTGTGTTGAGCACAAGCTAGCACACTCCTAGCTAAATTTCTATTGATTTAAATTTTATTTTTGATTTATTTACTTACTAATTAAATCTAGATTTTTGTTAATCGTGATTAGGATGTTTAATCATGTTTAGTAATACTTTACTTAAGTTAATATATCATAATTAAAGTTTATCATTTCATAATTTAGTGTTATTAAATCAAATTAGGGTTTTAGGGTTTTAAATTAGGGTTTAGGGTTTTTAAACCTACAATTAGGGTTTTAATCTTTCGTTAGGGTTTTAATATAATTTTAATAATTCATAATTAATATTATGATTCATTGTTTAGAATTTAATTATATCACTTAAGATTCTTATACAATAATTAGGGTTTCGATTAGACAATTCGGATAAATATTATCAATTAGGGTTTTCAAATTAGGGTTTCTGTTTCAGTTTATTGTTCTAACCCTAATTAACTTATTTTAGATTTTTGTTAGTTAATATAATATTATATTAACTCCGAAGCACGACAAAGCACTTCGTCATTTCCAAGTACGACACAGCAGCTTACACAAATAATTTGTCGAGACGCTTCTCGGTGAATTCGCCGAAAGCACGACAAATCATTTTGTCCAATTAAGCACGACACAGCTGTTTGGCGAAAAAAATTTATTTGACCTAATTGTTTAATAAAATACACAATCACATACTACAAAGTCAGATCATGAAATTTCATTTATTAAACACATAATTTACATATACTGATCCTATTAGGGTTCGGAATATTACAGCTATGACTCATATTGAAAATTTGTATTCTAAGTTTGGTTATGCAAGTGTCCCCACTTGTATGATCTATTATATATTATCAATTACCCTTGAATTCGAAATTTGTTAATAAATTCTGATACATACTATTAAATTTCAATATGTATACCTAGTTTAAAGATTGTCTAAGCTATTTGTCCCAGCTAGACACGATTTGAAAAGTATTTGTCGAATGTTACTAGTTATGATAAAGTCATCCAACTTAATTGTTTTAGTTAGGACTCCATGCTGAGTATGAACAACCCTAAATGGGAAATTTTATGCGCTAAAAGCGGTGATGAAAATTTTATGCGCCAATGGCGGTGATGTATTATATAGTATTGATCAATACAGGGCACAACGGGACTGATCACCTTCCGTGTCCGTAAGACCAGACGGTTTACAGATGAATTTCTGTTTAAACCTTTTCAAAAATGAAAAATAACAGTTCATGGTCTTTTGACCACTCATTATTCAAAAGTAGCTCAGTTGTTTCAAAAATCTTAAAATGATTTGATCCGTTGTTAAGAATGGTTTTAAATGACTTCACCACTATTGATTCGTGGTAGAAGTAGTCCTCAAAGAAAACATTTACTTCTTTCAGCGCATTATTATTAATTATTATTACTTGCTGAGCAATTGAATGCTCATTCTTGTTTTGACTTAAATATTTTCAGCTAAGTGTGATCGACCAGAAGGCTCTGGCAAAGACAAGGGCAAAGGAAAGCTCAAGGATTAGGTTTCAAGGTGTTATCTGTAATGATTAGTCTTTTGTATTGTGATCATATATATTATGTAACATGTAAAGAATGTAATTAAAGGTTGCCATACCTGGGGAATAGACAACTCTGATATAAATATTAAGTTTGTAATTTATTAAACAGTTCAAAGAAATGGTATCGTGATGCACTAAGTACGGGTTTCAAGTACCCGAATTTGGGGGCGCCACAGGTTGGTATCAGAGCCATAGGTTAGAAACCTTAGGTTGGGGATTACCTTAGGCTATAACCTTAAGCTAGATAGAAGCATTGAAAAAAATAAATAACTCAAGTAGAGTTTAAAGGAGATGAATTAAGGATATTCATCGTAAAATGAAATAAAAGTAACTTATATAAGTTATTGTTTGCTATGTGTATATATTATGTACTAATCAAAATAATTTATGTATAGATGTCAGATAAGAAAGGATTAGGAGACTCTCATGTCGTGAATAAGGAGCAAATCACTCCGCCTGAGCCAATATCCAAATCGATAGATGGAATAGAGGCTCATACTGAAAGAAACCCTGATGAAGTGGTCATCTTGGAAAATATAGTACCAGAACCAGTAACGGTTGTGCTGACAGATAGTGATTCAGACACTGAAGTTGGAGCTGACCAAGCATCAACAGAAGTGCAGAATCTAAGGGATAGGGTGTTATGTCTAGAAAAGTTATTGAAAATGGAAAGGGTGTTAAATAGTCAAATGCGAAAAGCGTTAATGGAAATAATGGAAGAACAAGATACGCCGAAAAGCCAAATTGATGTAATGGGAGCTAAATGCAGCAAATCGTCTGCAACTCCAAGCAAGAAAGGAAAAAGAAAGATAAATGATTGTGACATCGAAAATTCTGACCAAGGAAACTTTAGGAAAGTATTAAGGTGTGTAAATTACAACAGGAAACATGAAGGTGTATGCATGAAAGGACAAAATGTGTGTTATAATTGTGGACGTGAAGGACATGTCTCTTCTCATTGTCCCGAACCGAAGCAATGCGTATGTTTTGTGTGTGGAATAGTAGGTCACCAGGCAAAGGTTTGCCCAAGATCTAAGAATGGTGTAGGGAATAAATAAGATAAGTGCTTTAAGATTATGTATGATATGATGTGTGCGTAATGTACTACTCCCGACTTTTGTTATCATTAAGGGATAGTAAATGGTTATAACAGCATGTTGTGTAATGAAAAGCACTTAGTACTGTTTAAAAGATTATGAATATGAATGAAATGGTATGGTTATACGTTTGTTTTGGTAAATAAACTTTAAGTATTTTGCTAATATGTTGATCAACTGATAAATTATAATTCGGCAAGCTGCATTTGGGAATTCAGCAAGCTGAATTCATGAATCCAGCAAGCTGAAATGGACAATCCAGCAAGCTGGATTGGGTAATCCGACAAGCTGAATTGGTCTAAGTTTTGAATTTTGTTTCATAATGTTATGATACTATATGGCATAAAGGAATATGAAGGATAAGATAATAATTTAAGGTTTTGGTATAACCAGATAATGCCGCCAAGACGTCAAACTCGAAACCAAAGGGTAGAAGAATCTGTTAATAATGCAGAAGGTCAGGTAGACCCAATGCAGAATTTTGCAAATATGTTGGCACAAGCAATGCGAAATCAAGCACCAGCAACAAGAAATTAGCCAAATAACCAGTTGGTGAACTTCAAAGACTTCAAGGCAGTAGGACCGCCTGAATTTAAAGGAACGACTGACCCGATAGAAGCCCAAACTTGGGTAAGGGAAATAGAAAAAGCATTTGTGATTGCTAGGGTAGCGGAGGAGCAAAAGACTGCATTTGCTACATATATGATGAAAGGGGAAGCGAACTTCTGGTGGGAGGCTAATCAAACAAGGGCCGGAACAGAAGTCGTCACATGGACAAGGTTCAAAGAACTGTTCAACGAGAATTACTTCTCGACTGGGATGCAGGCTAGGATGGAAATTAAATTTCTGGAATTAAAACAGGAAAATATGACCGTTTCTGAATACGCGGCAAAGTTTAACGAATTGGCTAGGTTCGCTCCACACCAAGTGGATACTGAAGCAAGAAAAGCACGAAGGTTTGAATAAGGTTTGAAACCATGGATCTATAACAAGGTTGCAGTGTTGCAGATTAGTACGTTTGGATCGCTCTTGGAAAAGGTTATTATAGCCGAAGAAGGAAGTGAGGCCATGAGCCTCTACAATAAGGAAAAGAAAAATAAGGTCAAGGTTGAAGGAAGCGGTGGAAGTGACAAAAGGAAATGGAACAATGCTGGAAATTTTGGTAATAAGCAGGAAGGAATAAAGAAGCAGGTTAAGAAATGTGAAAATTGTGGAAATAATCACTCGGGTGAATGTTTGAAAGGGAAAAATGTATGTTATAAGTGTGGACAGGAGGGACACATCGCTTCAAATTGTCCAAATTTAAGGAAGAACAATGGTTGTTTTATTTGTGGATCAACTGATCACATGGCAAGGGAATGTCTGAAAAGAAGGGCAGATAGGGAAAGTGCGAACACAGGGAAAAGTGGCGGAAAGCTGGCGATCACTTATCCAACTCCGACCAACAAACCAATCGCAAGGACCTTCAACATGACGGTTCAAGATACGGTAGCAGCCGGGGATGGAGCTCCAGGTATTATTCGAATAATAATTTATTCTTATATATACCGTGGGATACGTTTACGTTTGAAAACATCGAAATTATAGGAAAGGACCTAGACTAATAAATAAATAATACATAATTTAATAATAAATCGTTTTACTAGCGTATTTTGAAGGAGGGATTTGAGTTCTAATAGAAATCAAATTCCGTATAATCAGAAAGACAAACTTTATGCTGAATAGTTAAAGATCGATTCGATTAAATCAGATCGTGATCTACTTGTGATATGAATGTGTATGATATTTATCTTTGTGGGTGTAAGTGTCGAACGGTGATTCCGGGGACGGAATCCTTATAAGAGAGGGTGAATGTAATAACCCAAGATTTTCGATATAATTAAAATAAGAAATTTTACGTATGAATTTTTTTTTAATAAAATTATTTTTATTATATATTAAACCAAGCATGGGAATGTGTGCAAGAAAATGAATGTGAATATGTGATATGTATATGTACATATATATTTATTTCATATATGGTTTCAAGTAAATTTCTTATTAAAGAAATATTTGTCAATTATAAATTATATTCTGTTAATAAATTAATTTTTATATTAAAGATATATGATTATTTACAAAAATATGATTACTATATTATTTAAATGATAAATGTATATTTTAAGAAATGATTATTATTATTATTATTACTATGATTATTTTTTTATGATATGAATTTGTAAGACTAGTCAATTTATTTTAAATTGACTAAGTATGGTAATTGTGGCAAAGTGTCACTACGGATCAAAACCTAATTTGATCTATGATTATGGATTTTAATGATTAATACAATTATGGTTATAATTGTATTTAAAAGGAATGTATGTGTATATGGATAATAAGAATTTATTTTCTTAAAGGAATTTGAATACTAAATATAAGTATTGATTATACTTGAATGTATGTATATACAATATGTGATTCAATGAGCATGTTAATTATTTATCAATGATGATAAATATGTTATAACTTATGCGGATAATGTATGTGACTAATTGTTAGTTAATATAGAGCCCACTAATAGTTATTTAAATTAGTGGACTAACCTAATAATATTCATATTAAACAATTGATAAGATAGTTAGTTAATTAAATATTTAATTAAAGTGAATATAGTAAGTAAATAAATTTTGTACATTAATTAATATGGATATTAATTAATTCCATATTAATTAATGAGAACTATGTGATATATGAATATTTTATTTTAATAGTTCAACTAGTAAGAAAAATTAGTGGACTAGCCTACTTAATTTATTAACCAAGCCAACTCATTTAATTAATCATGAACTTGGATAATTAATCTGTAGACTAATTAAATTAGCCCAACACTTATTAAATTAGTAACCAAACTTGGATTAATAATATTGGACAACTAGTAGCTCTAACTAAATAAAATGAGCCCAAAGTGATTTAAAACAAAGCCCAAATATTAGCCCACTTGAAAGATAATTGGATCAACTTAATTAAGTCAATAAAGCTATACAAGAAAAGCAAAAAGTGGACATTAATGTGATGAGGGTTGCCGGCATGGAGGGAGTATTTGTAATGAGAGTAATCATTTCCAAGCCCCATTTGTCAAAGTACTTATCCACTCCATTCCATGTGTCACCAATCTATTTGGCCCCCATATTCTATTCAAGATTTTCAAGCTAGCTAAAGAGATAAGATAGAGAGAGAAGATGGAAGATGTTGGAAGATTAGGAATATATATACAACTTATATCTATACATATTATGTAAAACAAAAAGTTTAGTTCCTTTATCCTAAAAAGCTAAGAGAGAGGAAATAATAGAAAGAAGAGAAAGGGAGAGAGAATCTGTGGGTTTGAGAGGAAGAAGAGTAGGGAGAGGGCTTTGTGTAAAGCTTCAAGGTTCCATAGCAAGCCTAGAAAGAAAGGAGGAAGGAAATCATCCAAAAAGGTATAATAAAAATCCTAGTTTATTTCTTGTTGTTTTGATTTGATTTTTGATGGTATAAAGTTGTGATCTTAAGGTCTAAAACCCTTAAGCTATATGTTAAATAATATTTTATACTTGGTTGTGCTCAACTTGTGTGTTGATATGTTTGGTTAGTTAAGAAAAGAAAAAAAAGAAAACTAAGTTGTTTTAAAACAAAACTAGAAAACCCTAGCTTTTTATCACTTTGTAAGCTTATAACTTGTGATCCGTAAACTCTTTTTGCGATCCGTCAAAGAGTGGTGTTAGATATATGAGTTAAGTGTTAAACCCAAGTGGTAGAACTCAAAAATAATGAGTATAAAATTTGTAGGGACTGTTTTTACCAAAACAGTCCAGGTGGTTCAAAAGGGAAAAAGGGACTGCTACAGGGCAGTCCCATCTAGGGGCATTTTCGTTCAAACTTTGGACTGATAATATGATAAGTTATATGAGTCGTGTAAAAATTTGAGAATTTTTGGCTATGTAAAATGAAAGTTATGGATTTTATGGCGAAGGACCTCAAATCGGAAAAACGGACCAAACCCGCTGACCCCTTGCTTGTGTGCACTGTTTTGACCACTTAACAAGTGCAATAAATTCAGGGCTTTTTATCACCAAAAATATAGGAAGTTATGTAGCTCTTGGCCAAAAATCATCGTATTCTGACTTGTAACGAAGAATCTACGGCTAAAATCAAAACGTAGAGTTTTTCGACGAAAACGGGTAAAATTATAGTTCTATAACTCCGATGGCCACGAAATTTTAACTGGGAGTACTTGTTAATATTTATAAAATGCTATCAAAAATTTGGTATCATCGGAGTTGTGTAATATAGTGATCATTTTTCTTAGTTTTGAAAGTTAAAACGGACATTTGAAAAATATTAAAGAAAATTGAAAACTTTCATAAGGAAAGCATTTTTTTTGTATGGAATATATGTACATATGTGTGGCAAGATTTGAAGAAAATAAAAATCGATTTTTAAAAGAGGTTTAGTCATTTTAAGAATGCAGCTTCCAATACGGTTTGCTGTATTCCTATTTCAATTTGCTGGATTGTGGTATTCGGCTTGCTGAATTGATAAAAACAGTTTGCTGAATTAATGAATATAGTTTGCTAAATTAATGAATATAGTTTGCTGAATTGGTGAATAGAGTTTGCTGAATTAGTGAATCTAGCTTACTGAATTGTAGGATAGTTGAATCCAGGTTGCTGGATTGCAAAAATAGTTGACTGAATTGAATAGTTTGAATCCAGTGTGTTGGATTGTAATCCAGGTTGGAATCCAAATTGCTAGGTTGGAATCCAAATTGCTAGATTGGAATCCAATTTGCTGGATTGTCATCTAGTTTGCTGGATTTAGAATCCAGTTTGCTGGATTGGGTATTTAACCTACAGATCATAAAGAAAGACTTATATAATGAAAGACTTAGTGTTAATTTATAAAGTAGTGGTACAGTCGTACTCTTTAATAGTTGATGTATAGTATCTGGGCTAAACAATTCCTTTAGGGAGCGAAGGTATATACGAACTGGAAACCGATCTAACTCACTGTGAAAACAGTATAGACGAGACGGAAACTAGTTTGTTGGTTGTTTGTGGGAAACCACTCAGCATACTATATTGAACACTGTTAAAGACTCGATGTGTGCTAACTTTAGAATTGAATGCGTATGGTGTTAATGTGTTATCTAATATTTGATTATGTGGTTGAATGTTAGATAATTTACTTATAAATAAGTGATATTATAAAGTATAATATTATTGGCTAATTGAGAGATCGATCTTATAAATGATAGGTCTTTCAAAAGAAGTCATATTAAATTGTGTAGCAGTAGTCAACGACCAAGGCAAGTGTCCTATCCTTTTCATTTACTTTATGAGATGGATTCCGTTTATACAAGCTTTTAACTCAATCTATTATTGAGCAACTATTCTATCCTTTTTATTTACATTATGAATTGGATCTGTAAGTTATGCAAGTATCTTAACTCAATTGTTATTGTGCAAGTATCTCAACCTTATGCACTACTTTTATTTTGTGCAAACAGGTGTCGACGCCGGGAGGAATCGCTTACGCGGGGGTTGTAACCCTTTCCAACTTTAGCCTTTTCATTAGATGATTTTTTTGGAAAAGGTCGGCATTAATGTCGACGGGGTTTTTTTAAAGATTGTTTTTTTATGATGAGCCAATTTAACCAGAGTCGCCAGTTGGTATATTTGAAATGGATGTACCAACTCATCCGAGTTTTCGTTTTTTATAAATCGCTGGCTCATATGTGACTCCGAATTAATTGGTCTGCGAATCGAGATTCATAGAGTTCGGGGGCTTGCTTAAGTGAGGGGAAGGTGTTAGGCACCCCTCGACTTCCGTGAAGCACGGTTACCGCAATCTTGATGCTTTCCTATCCTTTAATTCATGAAATGTGTGTGTGCGTGTGTGTGTGTGTGTGTGTCTATGTAAATGTTGTGGTGAGCTTGCATAAAAGAATCATTTGGATTATTAGGGAAAATTGTGTTCTAATTTGAGCATGTCTTAGAACGTCCATCGGCTTAAACGAGAAAGCTTTTATGAGAAAAGGATTGATTTTAATTAGCAAAAACTATGAGATTTTCATTAAGCGTCGTTTTTGGCAAAACAAGAGTTTTAAACCTTCGTAAAAATAGGAATCGAAATCTATACATTGCTTTCATAAAATGATGGGCAACTTCTAGGATATCTTTCACCCTACGCACCAAGATTTAATAAAACGTTGTTTTATTTTTGTAAAACCATTTTTGTGACATTTGAAAACGACTTTCTTTAGCCTTCTCGTTTAATAGAAATCGGCATTCATTAACACCTCCAAATTTTTAGCTACGTGATGCTAACCTCCTAGTTTGCTTGATTTTAAGAAAAAAAAAAAAACCTTCATCGTTTAATCTTTGAAATCATTTTTCGTGTCACAAAATCCAATCAAGCATAAACACGCGTCGGGGCTATTCATGGGCATGTAAGCCATCAAAATAACCCCAAACGCCCACAATCACAAGTTTCACTATTTCGGGGCCTTAAACACGATTATCGCCTTGGCGTCGTTTTAAGGCCCGACGATTACATATTTACAATAACGGATACATCCACCCGATTACATACATTCAAAAATGTCCATCATCGGATTTGGACCACGGGGTCGCATTCCTAGGCTCACATCCGAACTTATTGCACAAACGCCAAATGGATATAACGAAAATAAACAACAACGGGATGCCTAACACTCTAGGATATCTTACAATGACGATCGAAATACACTATGAATGATACCATACCATAATAGCTAAGATTTGCACCAAACGGATATCATCGGGCTATTAGGGGGAATTTCATTCCGATGAGACCCTCACTAATAGTCCCTAACCCATGGCTTCACAATAACATATGAGAAAAACTACATTCAAGGTAATTCGGATGACCAAAAGATTTAACAACATGGTATAACAAAATGCTAAGAACAAATGGTTTTTTCACCTTGCAATTAATCCCCACAATATGTATGAATTTGTGTATTGAGTAGAGTAGAAAATATGAGATATAATCTCACAAAATTGGTACAATTCCTCACTCTTTTCACTCTTTTCTCTCCTAATTATTGCTGTTTTCTTGCTGTTTTTGGTCTTCTTCTCCCGAAACTGCTGCTGCTGCTGAATCCTCTCTCTTTTTTTTCCTGTATGCGAACTGGCCTAATATAGCACTGCCAAGGGCTAGCCCGAGCCGCAGATCTATCTGCGGCTGGCCGCAGATACATCCGCGGCTGGCCCTTGGTTCTCCCCCCCAGCCGCGCTCGAGTCCCGTGCGCTTCGAGTCCCGTGCTGCCTCGAGTTCCGTCCTTGGCCGCGAATTGATCTGCGGCTAACTGTGCTGATTTTCTCGTTTTCCGTGCCTCGTCTCGATTTTCGTGTCGTACCGTAGGTTTCCGCTGACGGGTTTGCGCTCGGCAGTCCGGAACCCGTCGGGAAAAACGTGCCACGTCATCCGGGCAAGCACAGTGATCAGTAACTGACTCTCGACATTCGTTTGTTGTCGTGTTGTCGGCTTCAATATCATCCCGTCGTGGTGGTTTTGAGGGTTCGTCTTTACGTCCACCCTTTTTTCTCGTGTGCCGGGTCAATTGACGATTTTGCCCTCCTGTCAGGGTTAGTATAGGAAATGCAAAAATCGGGTGTCTCCAGCTGCCCCTCTTTATCATGTTTATGAAATGAGAAATGGACTGTACAGGATAAAGAATAGACACTCGATGAATGACTGACAGTGCATAAGACTGACAATAAATATGGGAGTTGCTTGGATCGCCGCCCTTCCCAGGGTTGTTGTTGGTTTGGATCTTAGCCCTTCCCAGGTTGTGGTTTGTTTGGATCTTAGCCCTTCCCAGGGTGTTAGTTTTGTTTGGATGCCTTTCCCCGGTTTGCTCACCACTCTGTCGCGGTTTGCTTGGATCTCAGCCCTTCCCAGGGTTTGTTGTTTTTTGTCTTTTTTCTTTTTGTGGATATCAGCCCTTCCCAGGGTTGCTCACCATCTTGTTGTGGTTCGCGTGGATCTCAGCCCTTCCCAGGGTTTGCTCACCACTCTGTCGCGGTTTGCTTGGATGCCTTCCCAGGTTTCCTCACCACTCTGTCGCGGTTTGCTTGGATCTCAGCCCTTCCCAGGGTTTGTTGTTTTTTGTCTTTTTTCTTTTTGTGGATATCAGCCCTTCCCAGGGTTGCTCACCATCTTGTTGTGGTTCGCGTGGATCTCAGCCCTTCCCAGGGTTTGCTCACCACTCTGTCGCGGTTTGCTTGGATGCCTTCCCAGGTTTGCTCACCACTCTGTCGCGGTTTGCTTGGATCTCAGCCCTTCCCAGGGTTTGTTGTTTTTTGTCTTTTTTTCTTTTTGTGGATATCAGCCCTTCCCAGGGTTGTTCACCATCTTGTTGTGGTTCGCGTGGATCTCGGCCCTTCCCAGGGTTTGCTCACCACTCCGTCGCGGTTTGCTTAGATGCCTTCCCAGGTTTGCTCACCACTCTGTCGCGGTTTGCTTGGATCTCAGCCCTTCCCAGGGTTTGTTGTTTTTTTGTCTTTCTTTCTTTTTGTGGATATCAGCCCTTCCCAGGGTTGCTCACCATCTTGTTGTGGTTCGCGTGGATCTCAGACCTTCCCAGGGTTTGCTCACCACTCTGTCGCGGTTTGCTTGGATGCCTTCCCAGGTTTGCTCACCACTCTGTCGCGGTTTGCTTGGATCTCAGCCCTTCCCAGGGTTTGTTGTTTTTTGTTTTTTTTTCTTTTTGTGGATATCAGCCCTTCCCAGGGTTGCTCACCATCTTGTTGTGGTTCGCGTGGATCTCAGCCCTTCCCAGGGTTTGCTCACCACTCTGTCGCGGTTTGCTTGGATGCCTTCCCAGGTTTGCTCACCACTCTGTCGCGGTTTGCTTGGATCTCAGCCCTTCCCAGGGTTTGCTCACCACTCTGTCGCGGTTTGCTTGGATGCCTTCCCAGGTTTGCTCACCACTCTGTCGCGGTTTGCTTGGATCTCAGCCCTTCCCAGGGTTTGTTGTTTTTTGTCTTTTTTTCTTTTTGTGGATATCAGCCCTTCCCAGGGTTGCTCACCATCTTGTTGTGGTTCGCGTGGATCTCAGCCCTTCCCAGGGTTTGCTCACCACTCTGTCGCGGTTTGCTTGGATGCCTTCCCAGGTTTCTGTCGGGTCTTGCCTTGATTCGTCGTGTTTCGACGTCCGACTTATTCAGAATTTTGTATTTTATTTTTACATAACGAGTCATGTATGATGCATGCTTCTATTCATGGATAGAGAATGACCCCTGTACAGTCTTTTTGATACTATTTTCCACAGGTGTCGTCGCCAGATGCCGTGGTAGGCTTGGATCTCGATCCTCCCACAGGATTGGTCGGTGGCTTCTCCGCTGATTGGACGGTTTGTCGCCGGTGACAGAGATATGGCAGATGATCTTCCGGAACGTTCCTGATCTTTATTATTCTTTCCGGTGTCGGCGGGCTTTGCGGAGGGTACTCTGAGCCATTAGGTCCCGGTCCATCCGGTGTTCACGCATCTCGATTACTACCGAGGCTGAGAGGTATGCTGCTCTTGTTGAGAGAGATGCTGCTATTCTGGCCAGGGATGTTGTTCATGCTGATAGAGACGTCATTGTATTGCAGACTAAGGCAATTATAGATGCTCACTCTGAGACCGTTAGCCGAGCGACTGCTTATTGGATCGCGTCGACATGATGGGGCAGCAAATTGCAGGGAATGTCGATGCCTCAGATCCATCCACCATTTTATCCATCCTGCTTTGATTAGTTTCAGATTTGTAGATCATTTTATTTCCTGCATGGACTATGTCAGTTTCATCGGTTATCAAAAGAGAAACCTTGTAACAAAATGACTTATTTATATAGACAGGTATTTAAATTTAGTCGTTTTCCCCTTTTGTCGTATCGTTGCCTTTCATTGGACCCTCATTTTATCCAGCTAACCATGATTTTGATATTTCGCCTTCTTTCTCTTCTCAAGTCTTGATGGGGACTTGTCAGATATTGCCGCATATCCTGTCGATTTCATCGGCTAAGTCTTAGATTCGGGCTAACTGCTTGGTTGGGTTAGGGTTAGGTTATTTGAGATGAAACTGATCAGGTGGCTGGTTTCGGGAGAGTTTCGAGGGTGTCGGAAGGCTTTCTGGCTGTTGGGAATCGGTTTTGATAGAAGAAAGGGTTATTTGTAAGGAATGGGACCGTGCCACAATGGCTGCCTACGTACCCCCACAAGTCGGGAGATCAGGTCCTACGTAGTTCGTTCCTTCAAAGACCGAGGAGAAAAATGATGAGGGATTTTTTTTTTTTTTTTTTTATGCATAGAACCGCTTCACCGAGTCGGAATTAAGGGGTTGTGGAAACACCTCCCCATCCATTTCTTGCAGTATGAGGGCTCCTCCGGACAGCACTTTCTTAATCACAAAAGGTCCCTCCCAGTTCGGGGCAAACTTCCCTTTGGCTTCGTCTTGACAAGGCATTACTCTCTTTAACACTAGGTAATTTTCTTTGAATTTTCGAGGTCTTATCTTCTTGTCATATGATCGAGAGATCCTTTGCTGATATAACTGACCATGCAACACAGCGGCCACCCTCCTTTCATCAATCAGGGCCAATTGGTCGTATCGACTTTGCATCCAATCCTCCTCGTTTATCTGAGCATCAATCAAGATTCTGAGGGACGCCATCTCAACCTCAACTGGCAGAACTGCCTCCATTCCGTATACCAGAGCGTACGGGGTTGCCCCTGTAGAAGTACGTACCGACGTTCTGTATGCCAGCAAGGTGAGAGGTAGCAGATCCGGCCACCCCCGATGATTAGCGGACATTTTCGCCATGATCTTCTTGATATTCTTATTTGCAGCCTCCACTGCCCCATTCATCTTAGGACGGTAAATGACAGAATTGAGGTGCTTGATCTTAAACTGGTCGCATAATCCCTTCATGAGGGCATTGTTCAAATTCTTGGCATTGTCGGAGACTAAAACCTCAGGTTGCCCGTATCGGCAAATGACATTATTCCTGATGAAACCGACGATGATCTCCTGAGTTACCTTGGGGAAAGAAGCTGCTTCTACCCATTTAGTGAAGTAATCGATCATGACGAATATAAATCGGTGGCCGTTGCTTGCTTTGGGCTCTATTGGTCCGATCACATCCATACCCCACATTGAGAATGGCCAAGGGGAGGTCATACAGTGCAGTTCATTGGGAGGCGCATGGATAACATTACCGTGCGCCTGGCATTGGTAACACCGCTTGACGTGATCATCACAGTCGGCTTTCAGCGTCAACCAGTAATGCCCCGTTCTCAAGATCTTCTTGGCCAGCATCGGCCCACTCATGTGTGGCCCACACACCCCACCATGTATTTCGTCCATAATCTTTTGGGCCTGTGTTTCATTTACACATCGTAGCAATCCCAAATTGGCATCCCTCTTGTACAGTGAATCTCCGCTCAGATAAAATTTCATTGCCATCTTTTGAATTCTCAACCTCTCCGCTCGGTTGGCTTGGTCGGGAATGGATCTATCCCTCAGATATTCCCTTATGTCGTGATACCAAGGCTGCTTTGGCAGAACCCCCTCGTCCGATAGTACCGCCACGTGCTCCTCGTATGCCGGGGCGCTCTGCACTGCTATCTCAATCTGTGGAACGTTCCTGCTCTTGATTGTGTGGACTAGAGAAGCTAAAGTCGCCAATGCATCGGCGAAATCATTCCGTCCCCGGGGGATGTGTCGGAAAGCGATATCTTCGAACTCTTGCATCAGTTGGATAACACAACGGTGGTATGGAAGCAACCGGAGCTCTTTAGTGCTGTACACCCCGATCGCTTGTCTGATTACCAGCTCCGAATCCCCGAACACTGCTAACCTTTTCACCCCCATATCGCGAGCCAAACGGAGTCCCAATATACATCCCTCATACTCAGCTGTGTTGTTTGAGTTACTGAACTGTAATTTAGTGGCTACGGGGTATTGCTCTCCCGTGATAGAGACCAGGACTGCTCCGGCTCCTGCCCCCTCCGCATTCATGGCACCATTAAAATACAATTTCCAGAACTGCCCCTCGTCATCTTCTCTCGCGCGCAAGATCCAGAATACGTCTTCGCCCGGCAAAGGAGTGTCTAAAGGCTCCATTCCCCCTGATGGCGCTTCTGCCAATTGATCTGCAATTCCCTGCCCCTTCATGGCTTTCTGAGTTACGTATACAATGTCGAACTGCTGTAAGATTAACTGCCATCTTGAAAGTCGACAGTTCAGCATGGGCCGTTCAAAGATGTATTTCAGGGGATCCATCCTTGATATCAGGTACGTGGTGTGCCCATGGAGATAGTGCTGTAATCTCATTGCAGCCCAAGCCAAAGCACAACAGGTCCTTTCGATAGGGGTGTAATTCTGTTCACATCGGCTAAATCTCTTGCTGAGGTAATAAATGGCCTGCTCTTTGCCTGATTCATTCTTCTGCCCCAGCATACAGCCCATCGCAATGTCATTGACTGATATATACATGAATAGAGGGATCTCATCCTTCGGGGGTACCAGCACGGGTGATTCCGTCAGCTGCTTCTTAATGATCTGAAAGGCTTCCTGGCATTGCTCATTCTCCATTCTTGGGAGACATCTTTTCTTAACAGCTTGAAAATTGGCTCGCACGTGGTTGTCAAATGGGATATGAAGCGGCTGATGAAATTTTATTCTTCCCAGAAATCCTCTTATTTCCTTTTCAGTGCGGGGTGCCGGCATATCCACAATGGCCTTAATCTTGGCCGGATCCAACTCGATGCCACGATCACTAACCAGGAATCCCAAGAGTTTGCCCGATTGCACTCCGAAAGCACACTTTGCCGGATTGAGCCTTAAATTATATTTTCTGAGCCGGTCAAATAGCTTTTGGAGATGGGTCACATGATCAGATTCTATCTTTGACTTCACGATAATGTCATCCACGTAGACCTCTATCTCCTTGTGCATCATATCGTGGAACAGGGCCATCATAGCTCTTTGATAAGTAGCCCCTGCATTTGTGAGACCGAAAGCCAACCGTCTATAGCAGAAAGTGCCCCAAGGGGTGATGAAGGCTGTTTTCTCCCGGTCCTCCTCTGCCACCATTATCTGATGATACCCCGCAAAACAATCAACGAAAGAGTACATCTCGTATTGGGCTGTGTTATCCACCAGTATGTGTATAAAAGGTACTGGGAAATTATCCTTGAGACTAGCCTTGTTCAGATCTCTATAGTCAACACATACCCTCACCTTTCCTCCAGGCTTAGCCACTGGGACCACATTGGACAACCATTCTGGGTAGGTGGACACCATGATGATTCCAGCCCTGAACTGTTTGATGATCTCCTCCTTTACCTTCAAGCTCCATTCTGGTTTTAGCTTTCTTAGTTTTTGCTTGACAGGCCTGAAACCCTCTTTGATGGGTAGCTGGTGTACCACAATGTCGGTGGATAATCCGATCATGTCCTCATGAGACCAGGCGAACACATCCTCATACTGGCGTAGTAGCTCGGTCATTTCTACTTTCTGGTTAGGGGTCAGGTCTGCCCCTATCTTGAGCTCTTTGGGTTGGTCAGGGGTTCCGATATTTATGGTGACGGTTTGGTCTAAGTTGGGTTTGGGTTTATCCTCGACCCATCCTTTGATCTCGTCAGGCGCATCGTCGTAATCTGTCTCGTCCTGCTCAATACCCATTAAATCGAAATCCAGCTCGATATCAAAATCATAGTCATCATTCAAATTTGAGGGATCGCTTGTTAAGCAAGGAATACTCAAATTGGTACACCTGACATTGAAACAAAATACTGTCATATATAATTCATCTTTCCACAATGGTCGCTCTTAAAATAACATGACAAACTAACATAGTTATGCAAAATATAAAATAAAGAACCAAAACTGGTAGACATTCATCCCCCACTCTCCGGGGTCTACCACCCCGGCACCATGTTTTACCCTTGTCTGGATATTATTGGCTCCACCGTCCAGTTATCGGTGGTCAGATCAGTCGGGATGCGACATATGACAGACGGCGGTGTTCCAGGGACCTCCTTGACGACTACCGCCACATCGTATCCGTCCTCCCTCACAGCCTTATTAGGGATAACTAACCCTGCCCAATCGATGACAGGCACACTCTGTAGGGTTCCTGACGTTGTGGCCGTATCCTTCCCCTCTCCAATGTTTATTGATGGTCCAGAGATATAGCATTTGGTTTCGAACTGCTGCATGACCTCCCGCAGGAAACTCTTCCTTTTGACTGACTCATCATCCGCAGGAGTTAATTCTTTACCTTCTAATTCAGACACGGGCTTGTCCGTTCCTTGTTCATTATGGTCCCTCGGCATTAGGATTCCAGTCGATCGAACTGGGGCTTCCCTTTGAGAGTGGATCCGCTCTATACCTCCATGATATCCCAACCCTGCCCTGCCTGTCTGGTTGGGCAGTTGAATAGGCGTGGAAATTCCTTGGTTGTCTTTTCCCAAACCCTGCCCAGGTTGAAACTTCATCTTCATCATTTCTCTAGCAACGAAGGTGAGCTCAGGGGAGGCTTTGGATTTTATGGCTGGGGCTCCCAGACCTCTATAGTGGGGGGAGCTGATTTCCAGTGCTTGAAAACTGGCAGGCGCCGCGGATTCGTCCACATTGATTACTGGCAGACCCCTCTTGGAGGGAAAAGGGTCATTACGCTCTGCGTAGATTGTTACCAGATTCCCGCTGACGATGAACTTGATTTGTTGGTGTAGTGTAGAGGGAACTGCCCCGGCCATATGTATCCATGGTCTTCCCAACAACATGTTATAACTGGCCGAGATATCCAATACCTGAAAGGAAATGTCGAAAGTACACGGCCCTTAATCTCCACGGGCAACTCTATTTCTCCCAATGTATCCTTCCGGGATCCATCGAAGGCTCGCACCACCACGTGACTGGCCCGCAAGCGCTTGAGATTAATGTTCATTTTTTCTCAGTGTACTGAGGGGCAAAATATTCAGTGCTGATCCCACGACAAACAGCACCCAATTCATGACATACCCTCATGAGATCACTGCGATGTGCAGCGGTCTCCGATGCCCCCTTCCCTCTTTCGGGATATCATCATCTGTGAATGATAGCACATTGTTCTCTAGCAGATGGTCCACTAGGCGGCCGAAACTTTCTTGGCTAATTGTCTTGGGAATGTGAGCCTCCCCCAGGATTTTGGCCAAGATTCTGCAGTGGTCGCTGGACGATAACACCAAATCCATGATCGACGTTAGAGTCGATTCCTCGCTCACCGTCCTGATCCCCCTTACTTCCGGATGGTCCATCTTTTCCAAGAACTCCACGGCTTTTTCCTCGGATATCCTCTCGTTCTCTTTTCTCTTACTTTTGAGAACTCTTCCTGGAAGATACAAGGGATTCCCCTTTGATGTTACGGAAGCACAACTGGCCGCCTCCTCTAATACACCCCCGTAGTTCCACGGTACTGTTTTTAGATTGCAAATAGGGATCTGTGGTCTTGCTGCGATGATGAGAGGTTTTGGAGCCGCTAACTTGATAGGCCCCCCTGTGATACTCCGGCTTGCACCCGTCAACCTAATCGGTGCCCCTTGCATATTCTCCTGAGTACCCGTCATGCCAACCATCTCATCAATCCTTGTCATATAATTTTGCCTTGGCGGTCCTTCGGTTTCGATGGCTTCCACCATATTGACCCCTCCCCCATCATGCTTCGGTAGGGGATTGATTTTAACATTCGGCGGCTCGGGCTGTTCCACCACGATTTCCCCGCTATCAATCAGGTTTTGAATTATGTGTTTCAGCGTCCAACATTCCTGAGTGTCATGACCCGGGGAACCCGAATGATATGCACACTTTTTACTGGGGTCAAATTTTCTTCCCTTCGGGTCACATGGAGGTGCCAAATCGACAATCTTCCTCTGTGATATCAATATTGCCAAAATCTGCTCAAGAGGATCCCCAAGCGGGGTGAATGCCCGCCTCTGTGTGGTCTCAAACCTCCTTCGTCCGTCCGTTTTGGGATTATCAAAATTGGGTTGCCGGGGCGGCCCAAATCTCTGTATTTGTACAGGAGGGCTATTCTCCACTTTCCTGGATGATCCCTGCAGCACGAGAGAGACATCTTCCTCTTTTCGCTTTTGGGGCCTGCGGGAAGTACTGCCATAATTCCCACTTTGGATTTGTTCCGCAGCCGTTTCAAGAGCTGTCAAGTCCCGGATTTTACCCGATTTCAACCCCATATCCACCATTTCTCCGTGTTTTATCATCTCGGCGAAAGGTCTTCCAATCCCTGATATGACCCGCTCATAATAAGGTGCTTCCTGTATATCCACAAAGGTCATCACCATCTCTGACTCACTCATTGGAGGATTCACTTTGTGCGGGCCCATACCCGACCCCTCCATCGTTGGGCATAGTCCCTGAAGGTTTCCCTTGGTTGCTTCTTGATTTTTGTCATTTGATATCTATCAGGGGCCATCTGTGCCTGAAAGCTATACTGTGTCAAGAAGGTATGGGCCAGCTCCTCCCAATTATGAATCCGGGCATTATCGAGACGGGCATACCAGATCCTCGCCTCCCCCGTCAAGCTTTTCTGGAATAATTGCATCCTTAATCCTTCGTCTTCCGCATAGGACCCCAGTTTCTCCAATATATATTTTCAGGTGAGTGTAAGGATCCCCTTTCCCCATTGTATTTCTCGAATTCGGGGATCTTAAATTTTCTCTGGATATCTGGTTCCGGGGAAGACACACAAATCTGCATAATTAACCCTACCCAAGGATCCTATGCCCTTTAGAGATTGGATGGTCTCCTCCATCTGCTTCATTTTCCTGCGAAGGTCATCAGTATCTCCCTCCTCTGGAATTGTGATTACTGTCTTGTTGAGGGCAGGAATGACCTTTGGGAGGATCGACTCGTCCTTAAGCTGATGTTGGTTATTTTTAAATAGGATTGCATCATCCTTAGGAGGATTCTGGTCACCCCCTGGCGGTGTTACGTTGTGCGGTCCCTGGTTTGACGGATCCTGTCTGATTAAGAACTGCTCTTTTAGCATTGTGGCCATTTCCATCATCTGCTTCCTAAAGTCATCAAACTCTTCTCGAGATACAGAACTATGATTGGGGAGATCAGCCATTTCAGAGTTAGAGACCTGGGCTTTCTTAGACTGCGAACGGGTTTGAGGAGCAATCCTGCAGGCAAACGGTTCGAAGTTTCAGTCTTGGGCAATGAAAGGATGCGGATGCATGCTAAAGCTGTAAAATTTTTTGTGTTTTGGGTTTTTTTAATCTTTCCCTGCAAAAGAGAAAGTTAGTAGTCTTTTAGTGCAATAACAAATGCTAAATATGACTTTATTATGCTTCCCCAGCTGTTTCCTGCAAAACATGGAGGTCAGTATTCTCTTTTGACAACAGGGGAGGTATATATGGGATCATGACATTTTATACGTTTGAACGTAAAAAGGGCATGAAGAGACTTTTCCTGCGTTGGGTTTATCAGAGGCTGACCTACCCTAGGGTTACTCTCACGGGCTTTTCGGCATGAAGGTTCCCAAATCTTCGCAATCTACTCGTTTGAGCCCTTTCGATTGGAGCGGATTTGAGTGGTGCGTTTCCTGAGCCATCTCCGGGGAGCAGCCCCATCGAGTCCAGTAATAAGCAACCGACGGGTTCGCCTCAGGAGGAGGTACTCTCTCAACATACATTCATATTCATCGTCCTCACCGCATGCAAATGATTACTTTGAAGTAAAGAAAAACCCATTCAATCATTCATTCATTGGACAACAACACACATTTACACAACAATAAATAAAAGACGTCAAAATGTCATACGCACATACACAATTATAAATTTTAAAGGATAGGATAGCATCAAGATTCGAATGCGGCTTAAGCCCTCTAAGATCCCCAGCAGAGTCGCCAGCTGTCGACGCCGGGAGGAATCGCTTACGCGGGGGTTGTAACCCTTTCCAACTTTAGCCTTTTCATTAGATGATTTTTTTGGAAAAGGTCGGCATTAATGTCGACGGGGTTTTTTTAAAGATTGTTTTTTTATGATGAGCCAATTTAACCAGAGTCGCCAGTTGGTATATTTGAAATGGATGTACCAACTCATCCGAGTTTTCGTTTTTTATAAATCGCTGGCTCATATGTGACTCCGAATTAATTGGTCTGCGAATCGAGATTCATAGAGTTCGGGGGCTTGCTTAAGTGAGGGGAAGGTGTTAGGCACCCCTCGACTTCCGTGAAGCACGGTTACCGCAATCTTGATGCTTTCCTATCCTTTAATTCATGAAATGTGTGTGTGCGTGTGTGTGTGTGTGTGTGTCTATGTAAATGTTGTGGTGAGCTTGCATAAAAGAATCATTTGGATTATTAGGGAAAATTGTGTTCTAATTTGAGCATGTCTTAGAACGTCCATCGGCTTAAACGAGAAAGCTTTTATGAGAAAAGGATTGATTTTAATTAGCAAAAACTATGAGATTTTCATTAAGCGTCGTTTTTGGCAAAACAAGAGTTTTAAACCTTCGTAAAAATAGGAATCGAAATCTATACATTGCTTTCATAAAATGATGGGCAACTTCTAGGATATCTTTCACCCTACGCACCAAGATTTAATAAAACGTTGTTTTATTTTTGTAAAACCATTTTTGTGACATTTGAAAACGACTTTCTTTAGCCTTCTCGTTTAATAGAAATCGGCATTCATTAACACCTCCAAATTTTTAGCTACGTGATGCTAACCTCCTAGTTTGCTTGATTTTAAGAAAAAAAAAAAAAACCTTCATCGTTTAATCTTTGAAATCATTTTTCGTGTCACAAAATCCAATCAAGCATAAACACGCGTCGGGGCTATTCATGGGCATGTAAGCCATCAAAATAACCCCAAACGCCCACAATCACAAGTTTCACTATTTCGGGGCCTTAAACACGATTATCGCCTTGGCGTCGTTTTAAGGCCCGACGATTACATATTTACAATAACGGATACATCCACCCGATTACATACATTCAAAAATGTCCATCATCGGATTTGGACCACGGGGTCGCATTCCTAGGCTCACATCCGAACTTATTGCACAAACGCCAAATGGATATAACGAAAATAAACAACAACGGGATGCCTAACACTCTAGGATATCTTACAATGACGATCGAAATACACTATGAATGATACCATACCATAATAGCTAAGATTTGCACCAAACGGATATCATCGGGCTATTAGGGGGAATTTCATTCCGATGAGACCCTCACTAATAGTCCCTAACCCATGGCTTCACAATAACATATGAGAAAAACTACATTCAAGGTAATTCGGATGACCAAAAGATTTAACAACATGGTATAACAAAATGCTAAGAACAAATGGTTTTTTCACCTTGCAATTAATCCCCACAATATGTATGAATTTGTGTATTGAGTAGAGTAGAAAATATGAGATATAATCTCACAAAATTGGTACAATTCCTCACTCTTTTCACTCTTTTCTCTCCTAATTATTGCTGTTTTCTTGCTGTTTTTTCTTCTTCTCCCGAACTGCTGCTGCTGCTGAATCCTCTCTCTTTTCTTCCTGTATGCGAACTGGCCTAATATAGCACTGCCAAGGGCAGCCGCAGATCTATCTGCGGCTGGCCGCAGATACATCCGCGGCTGGCCCTTGGTTCTCCCCCCAGCCGCGCTCGAGTCCCGTGCGCTTCGAGTCCCGTGCTGCCTCGAGTTCCGTCCTTGGCCGCGAATTGATCTGCGGCTAACTGTGCTGATTTTCTCGTTTTTCGTGCCTCGTCTCGATTTTCGTGTCGTACCGTAGGTTTCCGCTGACGGGTTTGCGCTCGGCAGTCCGGAACCCGTCGGGAAACGTGCCACGTCATCCGGGCAAGCACAGTGATCAGTAACTGACTCTCGACATTCGTTTGTTGTCGTGTCGGCTTCAATATCATCCCGTCGTGGTGGTTTTGAGGGTTCGTCTTTACGTCCACCCTTTATTCTCGTGTGCCGGGTCAATTGACGATTTTGCCCTCCTGTCAGGGTTAGTATAGGAAATGCAAAAATCGGGTGTCTACAACAGGTATATGTTATACATGGTTCATGTTATACCAGTATTCAAATCTTACTGTTATTCTGCTAAGCAAGTTCTATCTTAACTCAATTTTTTATTGTGCAAGTTTCTGACTTACACAACTTTGTACATTGTGCAAGTGTCCTCACTTGTACAAATTGTTATAATTATTATAAATTCGAATTTACTTCGATTCGTTCATTGTTAAAAGTATCCTATTACTGAATTGCTATGACTCATTCTAAGTTTGGTTATGCAAGTGTCCCCACTTGTATGAACTATTATACATTATCAATTACCCTTGAATTCAAAATTTGTTGATAAGTTCTGATACATACTATTATATTTCAGTATGTATACCTAGTTTAAAGATTGTCTAAGCTATTTGTCCCAGCTAGACACGATTTGAAAAGTATTTGTCGAATGTTATTGGTTATGATAAAGTCGTCCAACTTAATTGTTTTAGTTAGGACTCCAGGCTGAGTATGAACAACCCTAAATGGGAAATTTTATGCGCTAAAAGCGGTGATGAAAATTTTATGCGCCAATGGCGGTGATGTATTATATAGTATTGATCAATACAGGGCACAACGGGACTGATCATCCTCCGTGTCCGTAAAACCAGACGGTTTACAAATGAATTTCTGTTTAAACCTTTTCAAAAATGAAAAATAACAGTTCATGGTCTTTTGACTACTCAGTATTCAAAAGTAGCTCAGTTGTTTCAAAAATCTTAAAATGATTTGATCCGTTGTTAAGAATGGTTTTAAATGACTTCACCACTATTGATTCGTGGTAGAAGTAGTCCTCAAAGAAAACATTTACTTCTTTCAGCGCATTATTATTAATTATTATTACTTGCTGAGCAATTGAATGCTCATTCTTGCTTTGACTTAAATGTGTTCAGCTAAGTGTGATCGACCAGAAGGCTCTGACAAAGACAAGGGCAAAGGAAAGCTCAAGGATTAGGTTTCAAGGTGTTATCTGTAATGATTAGTCTTTTCTATTGTGATCATATATATTATGTAACATGTAAAGAATGTAATTAAAGGTTGCCATACCTGGGGAATAGACAACTCTGATATAAATATTAAGTTTATAATTTATTAAACAGCTCAAAGAAATGGTATCGTAATGCACCAAGTACGGGTTTCAAGTACCCGGATGTGGGGGCGCCACACCGGCGGTGATCTCAGATAACACTACCGCTAGCCACAAACCAGTAGCAGTCATAAATTGACGACGCATATGACCCACGTGAACCCGTGCACAAGGACCCACCAAGGGCAAGTCGGTAATACGGGCATACTCCTCAAGAGTTGGCTAAAGCTCCAAAGATTTAAATCAAAAGACATGGCGAGCTGGAATCCAATGGGAAATCATAGCCTCAATAAATCCCTCTGACACCTGAAACGACAAAAATAATAGCGAATGCCTCAACAATCTATCGACCATCGAACGATCCTCGACGGATAGATCATCAAACTAGTCCCTCAGTCTGAAAGCAATACTGTCAGTAGAATGATGATTCAAACGAGTAACTAAAGATGAGGCCATATGTAAAAACAATATCAAAAAGACTATACAGGGGTCAATCTTACTCAGTTTATATATGATAAGTATGCATCACGATAAATAAAAATGAACAACCATCTCTAACTGATCCATACATATAGAACTGCGAACTATAAATAATTTTTTACATAAACATCATCTTTATACAATACATGAAAGCATAAAAGATAAAATATACAGGGAAAGGGGGCACAGGTGCCCATTATTAAATGAAATCTAAGTCATCTACAAAGGCAGCATCGTCGTCAAACTGGCCGACTCTGGCTAGGTCCTCCTGAACCTACAAATTGAGTATGTTTGGTTTGATAATTTGTGAGTCCTTAAGTATTTTAAGATAGTATTGGTATTTATAGTGTTTTTAAGATTATTTTGTAGGAAGAAGTAAGAAAACGCAATCAGGACATCTTTTGGAGTAACAATGCAAGAAGGGAAGATTGAAGGATTTTCAATGCCAAGTTGGATGCATGTTCATGGCTTGGGATTTGATTTTTTGAAGAGCTCATCGAGAGCTTCGATTTGATAGGTGGTACATCCCGTAACTCCTCACGGATCAAAAGTTATGGCCTTGATATCAACAGAGATCAAAGTTTAGAGTTGCAATTTACATAGCAGCTAATTGAAGCCCAATTTCGACCTTGATCCAGACTGAATCTCTCAAAACTCAAAAAATAAACGTTGTAGAGCTACTTATTAGCTTTTCGGAGCCTCTTGAATCGCCTAAATCGGAGTTCGGATGAAAACGTTATGGCCATTTTACCAACGGACGTCGAAGTAGTAAATTCCAGAAAAGGGCCAAGTGCCTAGGTGCCCATTTCTAGTTCATTTCAAGCGCCTAGGTGATTGGGGGCTGTCAAGATTCTGCATTGTAGTGCCTAGGCGCTCCATTTGAAGGGCTGAGGCGCTTAGCTTTAGTTTTGAAGCGTTTTTGCATGTTTTTGACTCTAAATTGGATTGTTTTTCCTCCTAAGCTTAGAAATTAGACTTGTAACCTATAAATACATGATTTGAGGCATAGAATAAGAGGAGATCTTGCTACTTTTTGTCAACCCTAGTTTGGGAGAAAGAGATGGAGGCTTGAAGCAATTACAAGAGCACAAAGGATTCAATTAAGGAGCTAAAGGAGAGACTCAAGGATTACGTCTACAGATTCTATTCTCTTCTCTAGCTCTTATTTTGTATTCTTGAATTCTTTATCAATTGTGGATTATGGATTTTAATTCAATTATGAACTAATTCTTTTTAAGATTACAATGGAACTTATTGTGTAGTTTTATTGATATGCTTCCTTGTTAATTATTGTTGATTATTATCGGATTGTCTATTATGATGTGTGATTAATTGCTTAATTGTCTGATCAACAATTCACGTGGTAATCTATATGAACTCGAGAGATGGAATATAGATTTAAACCTAATCATAATAGCATGTGACTGTGTTTTCTAGATGGTGATGGAATTCATGATTTATGTTTAGGATAGGGATATACCTTTACGCCGCATGTAATCTGATAGGGAACCTGTGCTTTAAATTTTTTTTTAATTATAATTCACATATGGATAAAGTGAATTAGTTAACTAGGGTGTTCAACTTAATTTTATCATCTGTGGATTTAAGTTGATTTATTTATGATATATCGGGAGATATTCATAAATATTGATAAGTTCTCGATTAACAATCTGGAACAGTTAGCATAACTTAACAGGAAGTGTATTGATCTAAGTGAAGCAATATGTGAATTGTCATACGACATGGTTTCTGAGACTAAGGGATTACCCGCGCTAAATTTGCAACCGGATGAGCCAAAAGATGTAGATGTTGAAAGAGAGGAGACAAATGGAGTGTGTTATTATTTTATATGGCACTTGTGCATTTTAGGTTATTAGATTTGTATTGTAGTTAATATGTTTTTAGGATAGATGAGCAATGATTTGATAGTATTTGATTATGGCTAATAAGGATAAGAAAAAAATTGATTAATTTTATTTAACTCTTGTGAAATTGAGAAGCATGCTAGTTTATATTTCGACTTATGAGTTGGTTTTACACTGTCTATGATTCTTTTGCACTTATATTCATAAATCTATTTGTTAGCTAGTTGGGACTTAAATTTATTTATTTATTTGGTTAAATGCTTGTGAAAGATATCATTGAAACTCGAGAAATATTGTTTGACCATCATTCAAAGCAAAATTTAGGCATTAACATAAGTTTGGAGGAAATCTTGTGTTATTAAAAATTTTGAATTTTGATCCTTCCCGAGTTGAAAAAATAAATCATGTGGTGGGTTGAGATGGAGCATAAAACGCACTCGTTCAATGGAAAGTGAGATGGAGCGTAAAATGCACTCATTAAAAAGGAAAGAAAAAATAAAAAAAAGTTATGTTTTCAAATACTTGGGAAGGGTTCAAGTATGCTTAAATGTGCGGATTATCCTTTTGATCCTCTATATTTTATGTTTTGTCTTTATTAGCGGAGGTTGATGTGAAAGTTAGTTTATAGAATTGATTTGAAAATCTTTTATGAGTATTTGATTATATGAGCTTATGTGAGTCGTAATTAGTTTGAACATTTGGATGCACACACGCACTTGAAGGATCATGAGTAGTTGTGGAACTGATGAATAGGTTGAAATTCTAGGCTTTGTATGTTCTTAAAAATTTTACTTGAGTTATTGTTTTAAGAAAAAATTTTGAGGCTATTGTTCAAATTCGTATTGATTCATTGCTTGAGTAGTTGATTGTTAGAGTCGTAGATTTGTAGTTTTATAGTTTGTGTTTGTTTTGCTTGAGGGCAAGCAAAGATTTAAGTTTTGGGGTCTTTTATGAGTAGGTTTTATACCTACGAATTGAGTATGTTTGGCTTGATAATTTGTGAGTTCTTAAGTATTTTAAGTTAGTATTGGTATTTATAGTGTTTTTAAGATTATTTTGTAGGAAGAAGCAAGAAAACGCAATCCGGACATCTTTTGAAATAAAATATGCAGGCAAATGCAAGAAAGGAAGATTGAAAGGTTTTCAATGCCACGTTGGATGCATGTTCATGACTTGGGATTTGATTTTATTGAAGAGCTCGTCGAGAGCTTCGATTTGATAGGTGGTATGTCCCATAACTCCTCACGGATCAAAAGTTATGGCCTTGATATCAACAGAGATCAAAGTTTGGAGTTGCCATTTACATAGCAGCTAATTGAAGCCCAATTTCGACCTTGATTCAGACAGAATCTCTCAAAACTCAAAGAATAAAAGTTGTAGAGCTACTTCTTAGCTTTTCGAAGCCTCTTAAATCGCCTAAATCGGAGTTCGGATGAAAATGTTATGGCCATTTTGCCAACGGACGTCGAAGTAGTAAATTCCATAAAAGGGCCAAGCGCCTAGGCGCCCATTTTTAGTTCATTTCAAGCGCCTAGGCACTTGGGGGCTGTCAAATTCTGCATTGTAGCGCCTAGGCGCTCCATTTGAAGGGTTGAGCCGCTTAGCTTTAGTTTTGAAGCGTTTTTGCATGTTTTTGACTCTAAATTGGATTGTTTTTCCTCCTAAGCTTAGAAATTAGACTTGTAACCTATAAATACATGATTTGAGGCATAGAATAAGAGGAGATCTTGCTACTTTTTGTCAACCCTAGTTTGGGAGAAAGAGATGGAGGCTTGAAGCAATTACAAGAGCACAAAGGATTCAATTAAGGAGCTAAAGGAGAGACTCAAGGATTACGTCTACAGATTCTATTCTCTTCTCTAGCTCTTATTTTGTATTCTTGAATTCTTTATCAATTGTGGATTATGGATTTTAATTCAATTATGAACTAATTCTTTTTAAGATTACAATGGAACTTATTGTGTAGTTTTATTGATATGCTTCTTTGTTAATTATTGTTGATTATTATCAGATTGTCTATTATGATGTGTGATTAATTGCTTAATTGTCTGATCAACAATTCACGTGGTAATCTATATGAACTCGAGAGATGGAATATAGATTTAAACCTAATTATAATAGCATGTGATTGTGTTTTCTAGATGGTGATGGAATTCATGATTTGTGTTTAGGATAGGGATATACCTTTACGCCGCATGTAATCTGATAGGGAACCTGTACTTTAAATCCTTTTTAATTATAATTCACATAGGGATATAGTAAATTAGTTAATTAAGGTGTTCACCTTAATTCTATCATCTGTGGATTTAAGTTGATTTGTTTATAAATATTGATGAGTTCTCGATTAACAATCCGGAACAGTTAGCATAACTTAACAGGAAGTGTATTGATCTAAGTGAAGAAATAAGTGAAATTGCAGTCTTAAGTCTTTATTATCTGGTTTCAATCTAGTGGTATTTAGTATTAGTTTAATTAAATATTTTAATTTCATAAATTCACAATCTTAAATCAATTGTTTAAATAAAATTAATTTGGTTAAGAGTTAGTACTTGGTAATATTTATCAAATAATTATTCGTGGGAACGATACTCTACATACACTTTATTACTTGTTGACCATGTATACTTGCACGTATTCATTGATTGTTTAATCTATCAATAAGTTTTTGGCGCCGTTGTTGGAGAATTAATTTAATAATTTTTGTCAATATTAATTTCAATCAAATTAGTCTTAATTTAAACGTTTTTATTTATTTATTTATTCTATTCTACTTCCTTTTCAGGCACCATGACCAACGATGACTATCAGTGGCCTTAAGCGAGAATGACTCAGCCAAGAGCGACAGGGATTTATGAACTCGATGAATTATCAACACTGATTGAGACACTTTCGAGGAAGTTTGGCGTTGTAGCAACACAATCTATTCAAAGTGTAGCGATGATTTGCGACTATTATGCTGGAAACCATCCGAGTCATCAATGCACCATCAGTTTTGAGTCGGTACAGTATGGCGGTGACTACCCCAACAACTATTATCAGGATTGGGGGTATCACCCGAATTTTTTATGGAGCCATAATAATTAAGTCCAAACTTTTGCTCCAAGCCAATCATACACTCCAGAATTTTAGGATCCAGCCCTTCCGCATAAAGAAGAAAGGAAATTGAGTTTAGAGGAGGCCTTGGCGAAATTCATTACAGCTTCAGAAAAGAGAATGAACGATCAAGATAAGTTGTTGATCCAAGTAGATTTGAATGTGAAAAGCCAGGCAGAGTCAATTAGAAACCTTGAGAACCAGGTAGGAAAACTTTTTAACGCCATCAACAATCGTCCTCAAGGTAAATTGTCATGCGACATGGTTTCCGAGACTGAGGGATTACCCGCGCTAAATCTGCAACCGGATGAGCCAAAAGATGTAAATGTTGAAAGAGAGTAGACAAGTGGGGACCAAGAAAAGAAGGTCGGCGAAGATCTAGCCTTGAGTTCCTATGTAGATGAGCCGATTTTGATAGTGCCCCATGTACCTTCTCCACCAAAATTTAAGGATACGGGTAGATTTGTAATCCCGTGCCCAATTGGTAGTCAGGTCGTCGGCAAAGCTCTATGTGACATGAGAGCTAGTATAACTTTGGAGCTATGGTAGGATGAGAAAGGGGAAGATGGATGAAAAGCTAGTTGTGTTTGAAAAGCTTCAATGCCACAATTCGTTCACAAACACAATGGAGCAAATGCCTAGCTACTTGAAGTTCTTAAAGGAGATTCTATCTAAAAAGAGCATGCTAGGTGTTTTTGAATCAATGGCCCTTACAAAAGTGAAGCCCTCAAATGTTACATTGCTACTAATGGATGGAGGGTTACTCAATTATCGAAGAGGAATTGGATAGAAAGTTGAGAAATCCGGCTGAGACTTTAAAACAAGCTCTTATTGGGAGGCAACCCAAGTTTAATTTTTAGTTTTTGTTTTTATTCATTTTATTAGGTTTCATAGTAGTTAATAAATTTGCATTTATTAGGATTTAATAAACTTGCTTCCATTATGTTTACAGGTTATTCGAGTCCAATTCAAGTGTAGTGTCTTATTCATTCTAATGTGTCTAGCTTATTCTTCAGACTTAGTAGACAAAGAGAAAAAGATTGTTGTATTTTCAGGGAAGTCCACTGCTTTACTTTTTCCTATCTTAGCCATTGAGGATAATGTCTAGCTTAAGTTTAGGGTGTGTTATTATTTTATGCGGTACTTGTGCGTTTTAGGTTATTAGATTTGTATTTTAGTTAATATGTTTTTAGGATAGATGAGCAATGATTTGATAGTATTTGATTATGGCTAATAAGGATAAGAAAAAAATTGATTAATTTTATTTAACTCTTGTGAAATTGAGAAGCATGCTAGTTTATATTTCGACTTATGAGTTGGTTTTACACTGTCTATGATTCTTTTACACTTATATTCATAAATCTATTTGTTAGCTAGTTGGGACTTAAATTTATTTATTTATTTGGTTAAATGCTTGTGAAAGATATCATTGAAACTCGAGAAATATTGTTTGACCATCATTCAAAGCGAAATTTAGGCATTAACATAAGTTTAGAGGAAATCTTGTGTTATTAAAAATTTTGAATTTTGATCCTTCCCGAGTTGAAAAAATAAATCATGTGCTGGGTTGAGATAGAGCATAAAACGCACTCGTTCAATGGGAAGTGAGATGGAGCGTAAAATGCACTCATTAAAAAGGAAAGAAAAAATAAAAAAAAGTTATGTTTTAAAATACTTGGGAAGGGTTCAAGTATGCTTAAATGTGCGGATTATCCTTTTGATCCTCTATATTTTATGTTTTGTCTTTATTAGCGGAGGTTGATGTGAAAGTTAGTTTATAGAGTTGATTTGAAAATCTTTTATGAGTATTTGATTATATGAGCTTATGTGAGTCGTAATTAGTTTGAACATTTGGATGCACACACGCACTTGAAGGATCATGAGTAGTTGTGGAACTGATGAATAGGTTGAAATTCTAGGTTTGTATGTTCTTAAAAATTTTACTTGAGTTATTGTTTTAAGAAAAAATTTTGAGGCTATTGTTCAAATTCGTATTGATTCATTGCTTGAGTAGTTGATTGTTAGAGTCGTAGATTTGTAGTTTTATAGTTTGTGTTTGTTTTGCTTGAGGGCAAGCAAAGATTTAAGTTTGGGGGTCTTTTATGAGTGGATTTTATACTTACGAATTGAGTATGTTTGGCTTGATAATTTGTGAGTTCTTAAGTATTTTAAGTTAGTATTGGTATTTATAGTGTTTTTAAGATTATTTTGTAGGAAGAAGCAAGAAAATACAATCCGGACATCTTTTGGAGTAAAATATGCAAGCAAATGCAAGAAGGGAAGATTGAAAGGTTTTCAATGCCAAGTTGGATGCATGTTCATGGCTTGGGATTTGATTTTATTGAAGAGCTCATTGAGAGCTTCGATTTGATAGGTGGTATGTCCCGTAATTCCTCACGGATCAAAAGTTATGGCCTTGATATCAACAGAGATCAAAGTTTGGAGTTGCCATTTACATAGCAGCTAATTGAAGCCCAATTTTGACCTTGATCCAGACAGAATCTCTCAAAACTCAAAGAATAAAAGTTGTAGAGCTACTTCTTAGCTTTTCGGAGCCTCTTGAATTGCCTAAATCGGAGTTCGGATGAAAATGTTATGGCCATTTTACCAACGGACGTCGAAGTAGTAAATTCCATAAAAGGGCCAAGCGCCTAGGCGCCCATTTCTAGTTCATTTCAAGCGCCTAGGCGCTTGGGGCTGTCAAAATTCTGCATTGTAGCGCCTAGGCGCTCCATTTGAAGGGTTGAGGTGCTTGGCTTTAGTTTTGACGCGTTTTTGCATGTTTTTGACTCCAAATTAGATTGATTTTCCTCCTAAGCTTAGAAATTGGACTTGTAACTTATAAATACATGATGTGAGGCATAGAATAAGAGGAGATCTTGCTAATTTTTGACAACCCTAGTTTGGAAGAAAGAGGTGGAGGCTTGAAGCAATTGTAAGAGCACAAAGGATTCAATTAAGGAGCTGAAGGAGAGACTCAAGGATTACGTCTACAGATTCTATTCTCTTCTCTACCTCTTATTTTGTATTCTTAAATGCTTTATCAATTGTGGGTTATGGATTTTAATTCAATTATGAACTAATTTCTTTTTAAGATTACAATGGAACTTATTGTGTAGCTTTTATTGATATGTTTCCTTGTTAATTATTGTTGATTATTATCGGATTGTCTATTATGATTTGTGATTAATTGCTTAATTGCCTGATCAACAATTATCGTGGTAATCTATATGAACTTGAGAGATGGATTATAGATTTAGACCTAATCATAATAGCATGTGATTGTGTTTTCTAAATGGTAATGGAATTTATGATTTGTATTTAGGATTGGGATATACCTTTACGCCGCATGTAATTTGATAGGGAACATGTGTTTTAAATCCTTTTTAATTATAAATCACATAAGGATATAGTGAATTAGTTAACTAGGGTGTTCACCTTATGTAACACTCCCTTCCCGAAACAGGAAAAGGAGGTCACGTGCAAAGCACAACAAACCTCAAAATTAATAATCAGAGCACTAATAACTTCAAAATATATAATAATGATGCACCATCAATGGTGAACTGAATACCATTCTCCAAAAGAAGACAAAATAATCAAAACCTAAAATCAAATGAGCCTAGATGGTCAAAGGCAACTCTCTCATCACACTAGCCCTGAATCACCCCTGCAAACCTGCCGGAAGAAAAACACAGTATGAGCCAAATGCCCAGTACGGATATAGATATACAAAAATGTATGTCGACGCCGGTTTTATCCGCTTGTCCTTTTTTGTCTTTTCCAATTTAGCCTTTTGGTTTAGATGATTTTTGGAAAAGGTCGGCATTGAGATCGACGGGGTTTTGAAAGATCGTTTTTTATGATGAGCCGATTAACCAGAGTCGCCAGTTGGTATATTTGAAATGGATGTACCAACTCATCCGAGTTTTTTTTATTTTTTATAAATCGCTGGCTCATATGTAACTCCGAATTAATTGGTCTGCGAATCGAGATTCATAGAGTTCGGGGGCTTGCTTTAAGTGAGGGGAAGGTGTTAGGCACCCCTCGACTCCCGTGAAACACGGTTACCGCAATCTTGATACTTTCCTATCCTTTATCTCATAAAATGTGTATGTGTGCGTGTGTGTGTGTGTCTGTGTGCCTGAATGAATGTTATGGTGAGTTCTGTATGGAAGAAATTCTTTCGGGTATTTTATGAAAGAGACGTGCTTTATTTTGAAGAGTGCTTTAGGATGTCTTTTCCTTTAATACGAGAAAGCTTTATTTTTTTATGAGAAAGATTTGATTTTAATCGTCAAAAGCCATGGAATTTTCATTAGGGGTTGTTTTGGCAAAACAAGAGTTTTAAACCTTCATCAAAATAGGAATCAAGATCTATACGTTGCTTTCGTAACTCAAATGATGGGCAACTTCTAGGATCTCTTTCACCCTATGCACAACGGTTTAATAAAACGTTTCGTTCTTTTGTAAGATCCATTTTTTTTGACATTTGAAAATAACCTCTTTTAGCTTTTCCCGTAGGATAGGAATCGACCTTCGTTAGCGTTTCCCAAATTTTTAGCCTCGTGATGCTAATATCCTACTTTGATTGATTTTTAGAAAAGATCCTTATCGTTTAATCTTTTTGAAATCCTTTTGGCGCCTCAAAAATCTAATCAAGTATAAACATGCGTCGGGGCTATCCATGGGCATGTAAGCCATCAAAATATCCCCGAACGCCAACAATCACATATTCCACTAATACGGGGCCTTAAACCCGATTCTCGCCTTAGCGTCGTTTTAAGGCCCGACAGTTACATATTACAAAACAGGCATCTTGAATCTATTACATACACCAAAACGTCCATCATCGGATTTGAACCACGGGGTCGCTTTCCTAGGCTCACAACCACGATTACTACATACTCACAAAATGAATACTACAATAACAACAACGTAGATTGCCTAACACATCCTAAAAATACAATCAATCAAACTACGCCTAATATATATCCATAAATAAGCTAGAAATTTCGTCAATTAGATATCATCGGATTATTGGGAAGAATCTCGTTCCAATGGAACCCTCACCAATAATCCCTAATCCATGATTTTTTCAACAATATTCTTGAAAATTGCAATTAAATTTAGCCAAATGACATGATAGAAGTTGCAAAAATAATGAGATTTTCACCTTGCAAATGATACCAAAATTATGTAGAAACTTGTGTATTTGATTGAAATATGAGATATATTGATATAATCTAACAACAAAGAAACTTCCTCTCTTTTTTCTCTCAATTGTTGCAAGAATTTGTGCTATTTCTCTCTATTTCCGAGCTAAAACTGCTGCTGATTTTCTTCTTCTTCCGCCAAACTGCTCCACCTTCTGTATACTGTCCGAAGCTGAGTTTAAATAGGCTGGCTGCGGCTGGCCAGCTGGCTCGCCACTCAGCCCGGTTTTCGGGATCTGACTTTCCAGAAAGGCGCACTCATTTGGCCGCAGATCTATCCGCGGCTGGCGGGGCTTGACTTTCTCGATTTTCGTGCCACGCCTCGATTTTCGTGCCGCAATGTCGGTTTTCGCTGACAGGCTCGTATTCCGCAGTCCGGGAATTTCCGGGAAGCGCGCCACACCTTCGAGAATGCCAAATTCGGATAGCCCTGCTGTCATGTCGATTTCGGCTGCAAATTATCATGGTGGCGTCGAGTGTTCGTATTTTTTCCAACTTTTGCTCTCGCAGGCCGATCCATTTGACGAATTTGCCCTCCTGTCAAGGTTAGTATACGAAGTGCAAAATTTGGGTGTCTACAGCTGCCCCTCTTTATCATGTTTATGAAATGTTAAATGAAATGAACAGGATAAATAAACAGACACCCGATGCATGAATGGCAGTGTATAAGAATTGACAATACATATATGATGCAACACATCTGATTTATGATGCAACACAAGATGTAACGCATGCAAACTATCCGCAAGAGTGTCGATGCTTTAACCCTCTGACCGTGTTTGTTAGTCGTTGGGTTCATTCTTTCAATCTATCGTCTCGATCGGGGCCGGGTATCGTCGCCGGTCACCCATCTCGTAACCCCCGGTTATCGTCGCCGGTTGGTTATCTTGTCGGAGCCAGTTATCGTCGCCGGACATCCATCTCATGATCGCCGGTTATCGTCGCCGGTCGATCGTCTCGTCGGGGGGGTCGGGTATCGTCGCCGGTCACCCATCTCGTAACCCCCGGTTATCGTCGCCGGTTGGTTATCTTGTCGGAGCCGGTTATCGTCGCCGGACATCCATCTCATGATCGCCGGTTATCGTCGCCGGTCGATCGTCTCGTCGGGGCCGGGTATCGTCGCCGGTCACCCATCTCGTAACCCCCGGTTATCGTCGCCGGTTGGTTATCTTGTCGGAGCCGGTTTTCGTCGCCGGCCATCCATCTCGTGTTCGCCGGTTATCGTCGCCGGTCGATCGTTCTCGTCGGGGCCGGGGTATCGTCACCGGTCACCCATCTCGTAACCCCCGGTTATCGTCGCCGGTTGGTTATCTTGTCGGAGCCGGTTATCGTCGCCGGACATCCATCTCATGATCGCCGGTTATCGTCGCCGGTCGATCGTCTCGTCGGGGCCGGGTATCGTCGCCGGTCACCCATCTCGTAACCCCCGGTTATCGTCGCCGGTTGGTTATCTTGTCGGAGCCGGTTATCGTCGCCGGACATCCATCTCATGATCGCCGGTTATCGTCGCCGGTCGATCGTCTCGTCGGGGCCGGGTATCGTCGCCGGTCACCCATCTCGTAACCCCCGGTTATCGTCGCCGGTTGGTTATCTTGTCGGAGCCGGTTATCGTCGCGGACATCCATCTCATGATCGCCGGTTATCGTCGCCGGTCGATCGTCTCGTCGGGGGCCGGGTATCGTCGCCGGTCACCCATCTCGTAACCCCTGGTTATCGTCGCCGGTTGGTTATCTTGTCGGAGCCGGTTATCGTCGCCGGACATCCATCTCATGATCGCCGGTTATCGTCGCCGGTCGATCGTCTCGTCGGGGCCGGGTATCGTCGCCGGTCACCCATCTCGTAACCCCCGGTTATCGTCGCCGGTTGGTTATCTTGTCGGAGCCGGTTATCGTCGCCGGACATCCATCTCATGATCGCCGGTTATCGTCGTCGGTCGATCGTCTCGTCGGGGCCGGGTATCATCGCCGGTCACCCATCTCGTAACCCCCGGTTATCGTCGCCGGTTGGTTATCTTGTCGGAGCCGGTTATCGTCGCCGGACATCCATCTCATGATCGCCGGTTATCGTCGCCGGTCGATCGTCTCGTCGGGGCCGGGTGTGACGCCCCCAAATCTCTACATTCCCCTGTAGCAGATCTGGTGCTCACGTGGAACTATACAACTATAAATATTCAATAAAATATAACTTCTAGTTATCCAAGGTTCACAGTATCCCATAACAGGTACTAGTTCCGGCCAGAACGTTGTCTGTGTTTGGATACCCTCACTTAGATATATAGATTCATATCTTATGAATATCTCTTTCATATCAATATTCCCTATCTATCTGACATTCACAGTATTAATGATAAGATTGTCCATATAGGACTCTCAACATCATTTAGATACCCTCATTCAGATGTATAGTTCATATAGACATTGTATTTAAACTTAGTACAACTATTAAAAATTTAAAGATCAGAGTATAACGCATTCTATAATATAAAGGATCATAATATATTACATCATATTTTGTTCGGTTACAACATTCGTTATACTAAGTTATTACACAACAAGTCTTCGAAAGACTTAAAGTATTCAACAACAGAAATAAAACTTAATAAGCATGGCTTTTCCCCTTATCAGTCCCGGACGTGCCAGGGATATCACTTACAGCTGCAAAAGAAGATATGCGCAAGAATGAGCTACAAATGCTCAGCAAGTTCATATAAAAATGTAAACACCATGTGTTTGATTTGAAAGATGTCAATGATGTATAATTGATACTGAGGGTTTCTGTACCGGAACCATATATTTCAAATTTGTTCTGTCAGTCTTCAATGACTTAGAACCTCATTGAGTTCGGATATCTGGTAGGTGATCAGCCTCATCACCAATATCCTAGGAGTATGCATATCATCCTACCACATTTTTGGTCAATTTAAGTTACCCACCACAAATTGGCAATATTGGTCAATTCATTGAATTGCCAATTTAAACCTTATCTGAAGGTTTGTCGGACCACCTTCCATCTACGGTGTCCCTATTACTCAGTATAGATGTCGTACCAAAACAATTTGGTTTGACTCAACAATTTTAAGCTCAAACAATCAATAAATGATTTCATTTCTTAAGTTATGCTGAACAAGTAGCAATAACTTCACAATAATTGATAGCAAGACATAAATGAATTGCTTAATATAAATTGAGAAAAAGTTAGGACACTTGCCTTAGCGTAGCTCACTATAATTTTAGTACAATCGGTCAACGCACGTAGTCTACGTATACCAAATAATAAGCGTTAGCACGTATATAAACATGTATCACGCTAATCTAAACAAGTTTCATTAAGGTTCGACGTTGATTCGGTATCTCGGTCGCATCCTTAATGGCTAAACACATAGATTGTTCGATAAAACTTCATTTGGAAGTCTAATTATTAGTCTAAATAATTTAATTATTATTTCTAACATTTTTAGAAGCTTGGTATTATTTTTAAATAATTTTTAGAAGCTTGGAAGTATTTTTAAATAATTTTACAAGCTTAGGAATATTTTTAAATGATTTAATTATCATTTAGAATAATTTTAAAACATTTAATATGTTATTTAAATAATTTATTTATCATTTAGAATATTTTTAGATATTTAAAATATTATTTAAATGATTTATTTATCATTTATAATGTTATTAGAAAGATAGAATATTATTTAAATGATTTATTTTATCATTAATAATATTTTTAGACTTTACTTTATCATTAAAATAATTTATTTATTACTTATAATAATTTTCAAAACTTAATTCAATATTTAAATGATTTATTTATCATTTAAAATAATTTTTAAATACTTAATATATTATTTAAATGATTTATTTATCATTAATAATATTTAAATATTTAATATTTTATTTAATTATTATATATTATAATTTTATTTACCTTAATATCATTTTTAAATAATTAATATAATTATTTAATAATTTAATATCATTTTTAAATAATTAAAACAATTATTAAATGATTTTTTCATAATTATTAATTATTATTTAATTAAATTAAATAATATTTCAGAATATAGAAAAATATTAAAAATAAATTTTTATAATTTAAAAATGAATTTTCGGATTTATTTATTAATTATTAATAATTATTTAATATTTATTTATTATTTTATAATTTTATTTAATTAATTTTTATTTAATTTTATTTAAAATATCCGTCGCTAAAGGGCTTTAGCGACGGTCTGCTTGATTCCTTAGTTTTCTGGGTTTGCTATGCATTTCGTCGCTAAAGGTGTTCTTCAATGAAGAACAGTTGGTCATGGTCCAACAGGGACTTTTGACCTCAAATTAATCCCAACTGGTTTGATGTTTGTGTTTGATTTTTGTTTGTTGTTATAGCCAACATGGCAGTGTACAACGACATATCAAATTTCATCTCAAATTATATCATATCATGCTCTAAATTTGATGGTCAAACCACCGGGTTCAAACTGTTCTTGAGTTTCTGGGTTACCCAGAAACTCAAGCAGTCATAACGGTCAACGCCTTTTGACCATTAATAACTTTGATTCTGTGTTTTCTAAATGTGTTTTGATGATTCAAGATTGTAGTTTACATACCAAATAACATGTTTAAAACAAGAAACAACATATTAAATATCATCTAGGTCATTTCTGGGTTGATCAAAAGTCTTGTCAGACTCTGTCAGAATGTTCTTCATGTTTCTGGGTTACCCAGAAACAGTCTATCAGGGTTGGTCAATGGGTTTTGACCATTAATAACTTTCATCCTAGAGATAATTTAACCATGCTACAAGTCGGGCCTTAAAGCTAACATGGCATAGTACTGATTCAAACTTTAAAACACATCAAACAAACATTTTAAGCCGATCAAAAGCTCTGACAAAATAGCTTGTCAGACTGTTCTTGACTGCCAAGAACAGTTTGCTATTTTGACTTGATTTTCATACCTAGATGTTATGTAAACATGTTTTGACCGCCCAGATCACTTATTAACACATTAACAAGTATTCCTAAACATCTAAAACACAAAAATTTTCCAGGCTTGAAGATCAAACATAAATTAGGGTTTTGTGCACCTTTTTCTTCAAATTTTGATTTCTGGCTTCTGATTCTGAGCTTGTGATTGCTAGGGTTTGTTTAGGCTGGTTATGAGAGTGTATAGGCTTTGAAATTTCGTGCTTAGCTGACCAGCATCTCATTCTATTTATAGGATGGGAAATTAGGGTTTCCTAAACTAATTTCCAAACTTTGCTCCCAAAAATATCTAACTTCTGAACTTGTGCTGCTTGTAATCTGGTGTGACTCACCTACTTAAGCTAGATATTTATAAATATCTGATTTTGTGTTCCTATCTTCTTTTAATTGGTTTAAAATTTTGATTTTTGATTTATTTACTTACTAATTAAATTTAATCATGATTAGGATGTTAATTTAGGATTAGTAATATCCTAATTATGTTTATATAACATAATTATGGTTTTAGATTTCATAAATTAGGGTTATTAAACCAAATTAGGGTTTTAGGGTTTCTAATTAGGGTTTAGGGTTTTTAATCCTACAATTAGGGTTTCAATCTTTCGTTTAGGGTTTAATTTAATCTTAATGATTCATAATTAATATTATGATTCATTATTTAAATCTTAATTATATTAATTAAGATTATTGTACAATACTTAAGGTTTTAATTGATCAATTCGAACAATTATCACCAATTAGGGTTTTCAAATTAGGGTTTCTATTCTAGTTTATCATTTCAAACCCTATTTAACTTATTTTAGAATTTTATCAATTAATATAATATTATATTAATGTTGAAGCACGACAAAGCACTTTGTCAAATCCAAGTACGACACAGCAGCTTACAAAAATAATTTACCGAAACGCTTCTCGGTGAATTTGCCGGAAGCACGACAAATCATTTTGTCCGATTAAGCACGACACAGCTACTTGGCGAAAAATTTTTATTTGACCTAATTGTTTAATAAAATACACAATCACATAATACCAAGTCAGAACAAGAAATTTCCTTTATTAAACACATAATTTACATATACAGATCTTATTAGGGTTCGGAATATTACACCGGGTATCGTCGCCGATCACCCATCTCGTAACCCCCGGTTATCGTCGCCGGTTGGTTATCTTGTCGGAGCCGGTTATCGTCGCCGGACATCCATCTCATGATCGCCGGTTATCGTCGCCGGTCGATCGTCTCGTCGGGGCCGGGTATCGTCGCCGGTCACCCATCTCGTAATCTTTTTTACTCAGCACGTCAATTGGCTGCAAGGGAACAAGGTGGGACCCACCAGGGCCAGCCGCGGATGGATTTGCGGCCAGCCGCAGATTGATCTTCGGCCAGCCGCAGATACATCTGCGGCCAAGATCGGCATGTTTAAGCGGTTCCCCGCTTCCAGATCTGTCACTTTCAACTTCCAATTCACACCTATTTCTCGCGATTTTTGCTTGTTCGCAAGGGCTTTTTGTCGATTTTTCAACTTTCCTGCAAAAACTGCTCCGGTAGGATTGATCTACACGCTTCTTTCTCGCCCGTTCCATTCCAGTCATGGATCCCGATGCTCATAGTAGTTCCTCCGTGTCACGGACCTCGGGTGTTCGCCGTCGTAGGGCTGCACCCGCTCCTGTTCCTCCTCGGACCCGTCAGGCTCGTCGTTTTGCGGAGGCTGTCATTCGCCCTGGTCCTCCGGACGTTGAGGAGGCTGCTCCTCCGGAGGTCGCGGCAGAGGGGCCATCCTCCAGCATACCGGCTCCATCTACTCATCAGGCTTCTTCTGGCGCCTCTGTGCAGATATCCGATCTTTTGGGTCGGGATCTCAGTCGTCACCCTTCAGCATCTCTCGTGGCTAACGAGGTATATTCAGTTCTATTCTGATTTTATTCTCAATTTCTCAATTCTCCTTTTATCCGGACTGACCCCTTGGTGATTGCCCCAGGTACCCGAGTTTACCCAGCCGAGGGGCAACTGGTTCAACATCTACTCCCTCTACACGGCTCTGCCACAGCGACTACCGGGCTATGGTGGATTCTTGGGGCCTCCGTCATTTCTTCACTATCATCCCCCGGCAGTGTCCCTGGGGTTACATGAGGGCCTTATCCGAGCGCTGGTTCCACCAGACGCAGTCTCTTCACCTTCTTGACTGCGAGGTTTGTGCTGACCCCATGGGACTGGAGGTACATTACGGGCATAGAGTTTACCGGGTCCCGCGTTCCTCTAGATCTCGACATCACTCCGGCGGAGGTCCGGGCTCTATTGGGCTTTACCGCTGAGGACCGGGTCTTTAAGGCCCGCAGTATTCGATCCGGTGCCTTGGCTGTCGATGCAGTCGGGGGTCTCTACGCGCTGCCCATTCCAGCGGATCAGGGTACCCGGGACATCTTGCTCCGACGCTTGTTCCTGACGATCATGAGGGGTTGTTTCCTAGGGAACAATTCCTCCACCATTCATTTCAGCGTCGTGGGAGCGGTCAGAGACGTGGATCGCATCAGTGACTATGACTGGGGGTCATTCACCTTTGCCTATTTCCTCCATGGTATGCGTCTACGCTCGGAGGGCCAGACAGACGCTTGGCTTGGATTCTATCATTTTCTGCTGGTGAGACTTCTTTCTTTTTTCTTAATGTATTTCCCGTCAATTCATTTCTTTTCTTTCTGCGTCTGTCGGTTTCTCATGCTTTTCACTATTTCTGTTCGCAGTTCTGGGCCTACGAGCGTCTTCCATGCCTGAGGCCTGTCACTACTCTCGGCCTTGATACTTATCCCCAGGGCCGACGATGGCATCACAGCACTCTAGAGGAGGTCCCGATATCAGGCAGCTTTGCACACTGCCGCATCCAGCTGGAGCTGATCACGGCTGCCGGGGTCGTCTGGAGGCCTTATCTTTCTGAGCATCTAGATGTGGGGTTTATAGATGGATATCCTACCGGCCCGGAGTTTGCACTTTCCACCCGTCGCCTCACTTTGCAGAGTGTTGGAGGATGGGTTATGTACCTGGGGGAGCGCGCCTTCAGATGCGTTACTGGAGAGATCCGCATCCCGTACTCCCCTCCTTTCGCTACCTCCTCCTGGCCACTAGATTCTCCGCCTTCAGAGATCATGATTGCGGGGGATGACGGCCGGATGCTTTCGACGGGTCCCAGCACGAGTGATGCCTTCCGTACCTGGTGGGTGCCCCGTACCATCGGTCCTCAGACTCGGGCCACTTTCTTTCTTGGAGACATGGTTCCAGGCTCGGTGACGATGACCGATTGGGTTGCCTGTGTTCGGACCCCTACCCACGCTGAGCAGATCGCCACATTGACCCGTCAGGTAGATCAGTTGTCGCTGTTTGTTCGGTCGTTGGGCCGGACCCCGGAGGAGGCTTACGTCTATGATCCAGACGGTGCGGGTTATGATGCAGGCCCGAGTTCATCTGATGCCACAGCGCATCCCTACATTCCTGACATGAACTTTGATCCTCCGAGCTCGACGACCCCAGGGGATCAGTTCGAGGATCCTTCCTTCATAGATGATACCGATTTTATTTAGATCAGGATAGGATAGGGTCTTTTGTACCTGTACCTGTGTATATTTCTTTTTCATTTACGCACTATGTACTGAACTCATTTATTTATTTATGCACAGTTCTTTTTCATCTTTATGGGATTCACCTGCTTCATTATTAACTGTAGATGCATGCTTTTTATTTATGGGTAGAGAAATGACCCCTGTACAGTCTTTTTTGATACTATTTTTTCCCAGATGTCGTCCTCAGATGCTGTGGTTCGTTTGGATTCCACTCCTCCCACAGGGTTGGTGGGCAGCCTCCTCCGCTGGTTGGACAGTTTACTGCCGGCAGAAAGGATTACCGCAGATGGTCTTTTGGGTCATTCTTGGTCCTTATTGACCCTTCAGGTGCCAGCGGGCTTCGTGGATGGTCTTCTGAGCTATTGGGCCCCTGCCCGTCAGGTGTTTAGGTTAGGGACAGTAGAGCTGACCCCCACCCTCGAGGAGTATGCTCGCTTCACCGGCCTGCCCCTGGATAGACCTTGTGCTAGGGTCACAGTTGGTTCCATGCGCCGTCAACTCTTGACTTTCACTGGTTTGCGAAGGGCTGTCCTGTTTGCCGGTGATCACATCAGACCATATGGTTCCCCTTCAGTTCTTTATTGACCGATTTGGCTCACCTGACGGTTTTTCGACTTTTCTTCGGTGATTTTTCCGTGTCCGAGGAGCGCTGGGGCGCCTTGAGAGTGGATGTCCTGATGGCCTGTGTCCATCTCAGTTTTGTATTTACCTGCAGGACCCGATCATTTGGACATGCGGATGGTGGCGGCCGTTAGAGCCCTTCAGGAGGATCACACCATTCTTCCTATGATATTGGCGGATACCTATATGTCAGCCACATATTGCCAGTCTTTTCGAGGCAGAGCCTTCAGAGGGAGCTCGGCTTTGTTATACGTGTGGTTCATGAGTCATCTTTAGTCCCCATCGCCACTTCCGTCGCCGAGGGTTTTGCTTCAGCCATGACATAACCACGCAATTTTCGCTTCGTCCCGTGAGCTGTACTGATGTGGCCTCCTGGACATCATTTTTGTCTGTCATTGAGGATCCCTTTCACCTATTGGTCTACTCGGGCTATTGCTCCTTCATGAGCTTCTTGACTCATGTGCCCGACCTGGATTTCATCCCCATTGCTGGGTTGAGGGGCGTGACGACCTATCATCCCCTGGCGGTTATGGGGCAGTTTGATCAGACGCAGGATTTACACCCCTTCGCGGGTGCAGCCGCATACCGATTCCTTATATCATCCTGTACGGAGAGGGATCTATTGCAGGTATACGAGCTTTGGGATTGCAGGACCCTTGCCGAATATAGTGAGAGCCGTCACATCCAGACGTTTGCTTACGTTACAGTGGTTGCGCGGAGACTTGGAGTCGGCTAGTTTGAGTCGGACTTGGGCCTTCGATGATTCTGGAGTGATTTTCCCAGAAGATACCACAGACTACCCTATCTCAGCCGATTCTGCCCCGAGTCGGGTTACTGAGGATTCCCAACTCCGCCTGGCCCTGATTGCTACTGAAGCCGAGAGGGATGCCGCCCTTGTCGAGAGAGATGAGGCCATTCGGGCTAGAGACTCTGCCATTGCCGACAGAGAGGCCATTGTATTTCAGACTAGGGCAGTGGTAGATGCTCATTTTGGGGCTGTCAGCCGAGCTACTGCTTTACTGGATCGTATTGATATGATGGGGCAGCAGATTGCAAGAGATGCTGATGCTTCAGATCTGTCCACCGCCCTGTCCATCCTGCTTCAGCTAGTTTCAGATTTGTAGATTATTTTATTTCCTGCATAGACTATGTTGGTTTCATCAGTTATTGAAAGAGAAATCTTGTAATAAAACGACTTATATATATAGACATGCATTAAAATTTAGTCATTTTTCCCCTTTTGTCGTATCATTGCCTTCCATTGGATCATCATTTTATCCAATTGACCATGATTTTGACATTTCGCCTTCTTTCTTTTCTCAAGACTTGATGGAGATGTGACAGATATTGCCGCACACCTTTTGATTTCATCGGATTGAATCTCAGATTTTGGATAACTGTTTGGTTGGATCAGGGTATGTATTTTGGGGTGAAACTGGTTAGGGAGTTGGTTTCGGGAAAGTTTTGAGGGGGTAGGAAGGTTTTATCTGGTTATCGAAAATTGGTTTTGGTTAGGGAAAGGATTATTTTTAAAGGATCGGACCGCGCCATGATGGCTGCCTACGTACCCCCACAAGTTGGGAGATCAGGTCCTACGTAGTTCGCTATCAAGGAAAAAGGACCTGATGATTCAAGCATAGAACCGCTTCACCGAGTCAGAATTGAGGGGTTGTGGAAATACCTCACCATCCATTTCTTGCAATATGAGGGCTCCTCCAGATAGCACCTTCTTAATCACAAACGGCCCCTCCCAGTTTGGGGCGAACTTCCCCTTGGCCTCGTCTTGACAAGGCATGACTCTCTTCAACACCAAATCATTTTCTTTGAACCTCCGAGGTCTCATCCTTTTGTCATACGATCGAGATATCCTTTGTTGATATAACTGGCCATGCCAAATAGCAGTCACCCTCCTTTCATCGATTAGGGCCAATTGGTCGTATCGATTTTGCATCCAATCCTCCTCACTTATCTGAGCATCGATCATTACTCTGAGGGATGCCATCTCAACCTCAACTGGTAGAACAGCCTCCATTCCATATACCAAAGCGTAAGGGGTTGCCCCTGTAGACGTACGCGTTGACGTCCGGTATGCCAGCAGGGTGAGGGGTAACAAATCCGGCCATCCCCGATGATTAGCAGACATTTTGGCCATGATTTTCTTGATGTTTTTGTTTGCAGCCTCCACTGCCCCATTCATCTTAGGACGGTAAATGACGGAATTGAGGTGCTTGATCTGGAACTAGTCACACAATCCCCTCATGAGGGCGTTGTTTAAATTCTTAGCATTGTCAGAGACCAAAACCTCAGGCTGCCCGTATCGACAAATGACATTACTCCTGATGAACCCGACGATGACCTCCTGAGTTACTTTGGGGAAAGAAGCTGCTTCTACCCATTTGGTGAAGTAATCGATCATGACGAAAATGAATCGGTGTCCGTTGCTTGCCTTGGGCTCTATTGGTCCGATTAACATCCATTCCCCACATTGAAAATGGCCACGGGGAGGTCATACAGTGCAGTTCATTGGGAGGCGTATGGATCACATTACCGTGCGCCTGACATTGATAACACCGTTTGACATGATCTTCGCAATCGGCCTTCAGCGTCAACCAATAATGCCCTGTCCTCAAAATCTTTTTGGCAAGCATCGGTCCATTCATATGGGGCCCACACACTCCACCATGTATTTCATTCATAATCTTTCGGGCCTGTGTTTCATCTACGCATTGCAACAGTCCCAACCCAGCATCCCTCTTGTAGAGTGAATCCCCACTCAGGTAAAATTTCATTGCCATCCTTTGAATTCTCATCCTCTCAGTTCGACTCGCCTGGTCGGGAATGGTCCTATCTCTCAGATATTCCCTTATGTCGTGATACCAGGGCTGCTTTGGCAACACCACCTCGTCTGATAACACTGCCACATGTTCCTCATATGCCGGGGCATTCTGTACGGCTATCTCGATCTGTGGAATGTCCTTCCTTTTGATTATATGGATTAAGGAAGCCAGGGTTGCCAATGCATCTGCAAAATCATTCCGCCCCCGGGGAATATGTCGAAAAGCGATATCTTCGAACTCTTGCATCAACTGGGTAACATAACGATGGTATGGAAGTAACCGAAGCTCCTTAGTGTTGTACACCCCGATTGCCTGTCTGATTACCAATTCCGAATCCCCAAACACCGCTAGTCTTTTTTACTCCCATGTCACGGGCCAATCGGAGTCCCAAGATACACCCCTCGTATTCAGCGGTGTTGTTCGAATTGCTGAAACGAAGTTTAGTGGCCACGGGGTATTGTTCTCCGGTGATAGAGACTAGGACCGCTCCGGCTCCTGCCCCCTCGGCATTCATGGCACCATCAAAATACAGCTTCCAAAATTGTCCCTCGTCATCACATTTTTCGCGCGATACCCAAAATATATCCTCGCCCGGGAGAGGAGTTTCTAACGGCTCCATCCCTCCTGCCGGGGCTTCTGCCAACTGATCTGCAATTCCCTGCCCTTTCATGGCCTTCTGGGTCACGTACACCATGTCAAACTGTTGTAAAATTAACTGCCATCTTGATAGTCGACAATTCAGCATGGGCCTTTCGAAAATATATTTTAGGGGATCCATTCTTGATATCAGGTACATTGTATGCCCATGGAGGTAGTGCTGTAATCTCCCTGCAGCCCAGGCCAGAGCACAACAGGTCTTCTCGATGGGAGTGTAATTCTGCTCACATTGGCTAAATCTTTTGCTAAGGTAATAGATGGCCTGTTCTTTACCTGCCTCACTCTTTTGTCCCAACATACATCCCATCGCGATGGTGTTGACGGATATATACATAAACAACGGGATCCCACCCTTCGGGGGTACCAGCACTGGTGCCTCCGTCAGCTTTTTCTTAATGATCTGAAAAGCCCTCTGACACTGCTCATTCCATTCTTGGGAAGCACCCTTTCTTAACAATTTGAAAATCGGCTCACACGTAGTCGTCAAGTGGGATATAAAACGGCTGATGAAGTTTATTCTCCCTAGGAATCCCCTTATCTCCTTCTCTGTGCGAGGTGCTGGCATATCCACAATGGCCTTAATCTTTGCTGGGTCCAACTCAATGCCCCGATCACTAACCAGGAAACCCAAGAGCTTGCCCGACTGTACTCCGAAAGCGCACTTGGCTGGATTGAGTTTCAAATTATACTTTCTGAGCCGATCGAATAGCTTTTTAAGATGAGTTATATGATCGGATTCTACCTTCGATTTCACAATAATGTCATCCACGTAGACCTCTATCTCCTTGTGCATCATATCGTGGAACAAGGCCATCATGGCTCTCTGATAAGTAGCCCCTGCATTTGTGAGACCGAAAGCCAGTCGTCTATAGCAGAAAGTGCCCCAGGGGGTGATGAATGCGGTCTTTTCCCGATCTTCCTCTGCCACCATTATCTGATGATACCCCGCGAAGCAATCCACAAAAGAGTACATCTCGTACTGGGCCGTGTTATCCACCAGGATGTGTATGAAAGGTACCGGGAAATTATCCTTGAGTACTGGCTTTGTTTAGATCTCTATAGTCTACACATACCCTCACCTTTCCTCCAGGCTTAGCCACTGGGACTACATTAGACAGCCATTCTGGGTAAGTGGACACCATAATGATTCCCGCCCTGAACTGCTTGATGATCTCTTCCTTCACTTTTAAGCTCCACTCAGGTTTCAACTTTCTTAGTTTCTGCTTGACAGGCCTGAAACCCTCCTTGATGGGTAACCGGTGCACCGCAATGTCGGTGGACAATCCGATCATATCCTCGTGCGACCAGGCAAAGACATCCTCATATTGGCTTAGCAACTCAATTATTTCGGCTTTTTGGCTGGGGGTAAGGTCTGTCCCTATCTTGAGTTCTTTTGGCTTATCAGGGGTTCCAATATCAATGGTGACGGTTTGGTCCAAATTGGGTTTGGGTTTATCCTCGACCCATCCTTTGATCTCATCAGGCGCGTCGTCGTAATCTGTCTCGTCTTGTTCAATGCCCATTAAATCGAGATCCAGCTCAATGTCAAAATCATAATCATCATTCAAATTTGAGAGACCATTTGTTAGGCAAGGATTACTCAAATTGGTACACCTGACATGAAACAAAATACTTGTCATATATAAATCATTTTTCACGACGATCGCTTTTTCAAAATAACACGAAGAAACGACATAATTATGCAGAAATAAAACAACAACAAAAATAAAAAAACTTCTTCATTCCCCCATCCTCTGGGGTCCACCACCCTGACGTCGGTTTTTACCCCTTTTTGGATATTACTGGCTTCATGGTCCAGTTGTCGACAGTCAGGTCAGATGAAATGCGCTGGATGAAAGGGGGCTTTACATCGGACACTTCCCCGATAATTACGGCTACGTCGCCTGAGTCCTCCCTCCTATTCTCTTCAGGAATGATCAGCCCTGCCCAATCGATGACAGGCACAACTTGTTGGGCCCCGGGTGGGGCGATAATATTCGTCCCCTCCCCACTGCTTGTTGATTGTTCGGGGATGTAGCATTTGGTTTCAAACTCCTTTGCGACCTCCTGCAGGAAACTTTCCCTCCGGGCCGACTCATTACGTGCGGGGGTTAACTCTTCATTCCCTGGCCCAATCACAGGCTCGCTGATCCCCTGCTCATTGTCGACTTTGGTCACTGGACTGCCAGCTAGTCGAATCGGAGCCGCACCCCGACGGCGTCTCCGTGCTGCGTCCTCATGGTATCCCAGCCCTGCCTTGCCTATCTGCTGTGGTAGATGAATGGGCTCGGTGATTCCCTGACTGTTCCTTCCTAACCCCTGCCCAGGCTGGAAGTTCATTTTTATCATTTTCTTTGCCACAAAGGTAAGTTCGGGAGAGACCCTAGGTTTCACAGTTGGAGATCCCAGGCATCTATAGTGGGGGGTGCTAATCTCTAGTGCTTGAAAGCTGGCAGGTGCTGCCGACTCATCCACATTGATCACTGGCAGGTCACTTCTAGGAGAAGAAAGGTCATCACATTCGGCCGAGATTGTGACCAGATTCCCATCGATGATTAGCTTGATTTGTTGGTGGAGCGTGGAGGGAACTGCCCCGGCCATGTGTATCCATGGCCTCCCTAACAGCAGGTTGTAGCTGGCCGCGATGTCAAGAACTTGGAAAGAGATGTCGAAAGTACAGGGCCCTATCTCCACCGACAATTCTATTTCTCCAATGGTATCCCTCCGGGACCCGTCAAAAGCCCGGACCACCACATGACTGGCCCGTAGGCGCTTGGAACTGATGTTCATTTTCTTTAGCGTACTGAGAGGACATATATTCAATGCCGATCCCCCATCGATCAGCACCCCATTCATGACATATCCTGAAGAGATTACCGCAATGTGTAGCGGTTTTCGGTGCCCTCTTCCCTCCTTGGGAATGTCCTCATCCGTAAAGGATATTGCATCGCCTTCCAACAGGTGGCCCACCAGCTGGCCGAAACCCTCCTCACTAATTTCTTTGGGCACGTATGCCTCTTCCAGAACCTTTGTCAGGGTTCTACAATGCTTACTGGATGACAACACCAAGTCCATGACTGATGTTAGGGTTGACTCCTCATTTAAAATATGGATCCCCCTTGTTTCTGGATGATCCATCCTTTTCCAAAAATTCGACGGCCCTTTCCTCGGAAACCTCCTCATTTTTCCTCTTTTGGCTTTCAAGGACTCGTCCGGGAAGATATAAGGGGTTCCCTTTTGTCGTCACGGAAGCACAACTGGCCGTTTCCTCTGGCATTCCCCCATAATTCCAAGGTACAGTCTTCAGACTACTGATGGGGAGTTGCGGCCTTGCCGTAAGGATGATGGACCTCGGAGCTGTCAACTTGACCGGTCCCTCCGTGCCATTCGTACTTACCCCTATCAACCTGATGGGCGTTCCCCGTGCACTCCCATGATCATGTATCACGTTGATCATTTCCTCAATTTTCTGCACATAGTTCAGTCTTGGTGGCCCCCCAGCCTCATTTGCCTCCGTCACATTGACTCCCCCCCCATCATGTCTTGGCAGGGGATTTGCTTTAACATTCGGGGAGTCTGGTTGTTCCACCACAATTTCCCCATTGTCGATCATGTTCTGAATTATATGTTTCAATGTCCAACAATCTTGTGTATCATGCCCCGGGGAACCCGAGTGGTAGGCGCACCGTTTGCTTGGGTCAAATCTCCTTTCTTTCGGGTCACTTGGGGGAGCCAAATTGATTATCTTCTTTTGGGCCATCAATACCGCCAAAATCCGCTCGAGAGGCTCCCCGAGTGGGGTGAATACTCGATTTTGCGAGGCCTCGTATCTTCTTCGCCCCTCTGCCCTTTGATCTGTGAAGTTTGGCTGTCGGGATGTGTTACCTCTTTTTAAGTCTTTAATAAAAGAGCTCTAACTCGTGCAAGTATACACGGTCAACAAGTAATACAGAGGAAGTAGAGTATCGTCCCACAAAGACAGTGTTAAATTAAAATATTATGCATCAGTCCTATCACTATATTTATTTGCCTAAACTAATGACTTGATTGTGTTGACAAAATTATTTCTAAATCAATTAACAACTAGAGATTCAAATACTAACGGAATATATCAAACTTGGAATTAATGGGATCCTAACTTCATTTAAGAGTTCATCTAATTATCGCTATCATGCTAGACAATGCACATATCACAGAAAAGTAGCCAAGGACACTAAATTAGACATAATCATCTGTCAATGTATTATGACCTACTTACATAATATCCATACTCAATAGACACCATGTAATCACCACTATAACCAAAATCACTATATTTCTATGTGAAATTGCAATTATATTGATTTTAAGCTCAAGCCCTTATTTTGACTCTTACGGTATAAAACAGTATATTTCTATCTGATTCACAAAATATTAAGCTATCCAATTAAGCCTCATATTCGCAAGTTATCATGATTACAATCCATACCTATATGTTATTTTTCAATTCCATATAAGTACTGAAATCAAATGGTGATCAAGCATTCATACATGTAAAACAATCATGATAAAAGTTCCTTATGATATGCAAAACAATCTAACAATCAAGCTTATAATTAAACTACATATTAAAATCCGTTAGAATCCCATAATGGAGATTAGTTCATGTCTGAACCAAAAGCCATTATGGGATCAAAACTAAACATGAAAAATAAACAATCAATTGAAGAAAGAAGAAATAGATTGATCAAACCCAATTGAAGAATAAAATCCAAGATAAGCTTAAACCCACATCAAAATCCAAAGCTCGAACAAAAGTAATCCACTCAAAAATCCCTCTCTCCAGAAAAGTAAAAAAAATATCTATGATATCTCTCAAACTACTAAAAGTCTCCAAGTTTTTATACTTAGGGTTTCCTTCTCCCTATCTAATCAATATAGACTACAATCCTCTTCAGAATTGGCTTCCTTTTCCTCCTCCAGCTGAACTTTTTCAACCAAAAATCGAACCTAGCGCTATTAGCGCTTGAGGGAGCGCATCTGGCGCCAATATGCAGTAGGTGTAGCGCCTCTGGCGCTTGAATGGGCGCTTCTGGCGCTCACCCTTGTCCAGCAAATTACAAAAATGCCACTAGGTGTGTTTTAAGCTCCAAAATCACCCTTTTGCCCCTCCAGCTCCAACCTACAATAAAGAAACACCAAAAACAAGTAAAATAATACTATAAGCACTTAAAAACCACAATAATTAAGTCTAACAATACATGATTCGTAGGTATAAATCCCACTCATCAAATACCCCCAAACTTAACCAATTGTTTGTCCTCAAGCAATGCAATGATGCAAATGCAAACTAACTATCCTGCCTACGAATCCAACAATCAACCAACATAGTATCCAACACCAGGCCTCAAAGATATCATACAATACTTAAGTAGAATCTCTAACCAATGCAAAGTTTCTAACTTTAACCAATGAGTTAAGTTACACCTGTCATCACCCATGTCGTGCGTGTGTGTATATCAACCTTTTCAATCAATTACAACTCAAATCCATCACATAATTGACTTCTTAGAAGAAAACTTTCAATTGTAACTCAATTCAACCCGTGAACACAACCAATTCAACTGATTCAAGCAATCACTAAGCATAGGGGTTTTTCGAAAGTTATTTAACACATATAAATCCTTTTTAAACCCTTCCCCAGAAATATAGAACAAAATTTTTTTTTCTTTTTAGTGAGTGCATTTTATGCTCCATCTCACTTTCTTCTGAACGAGTGTGTTTTACGCTCCATCTCGTTCCATGTGTTTATGAGTGAGTGCGTTTTACGCTCCATCTCAACCCACCACATGATCCATTCTTCAATTGGGAAAAGTTCAAAATTTTCAAATTTCTCTTTTTCTTTTTTTTTTCACACCCCAAGATTCCCCCAAACTTAGATTCTTGCCGGTTTTTCATTTAATGGACGTTTCACCAATATTATCAAGTTCTAACCCCAAATCTTCCACCAGAAGAAAATTATGCAACAATTCGAATTAAACTAATCAAAATAATTGATTGTGTGCTTTCCTTATTAACAAAAGTTTCAGACAGGTTAAACTTCACTACCTAATCAAAGTTATCACTAAACACTAGTTTTCAATTCTTCTCAAGTTAAAACCATGAAACCAGTCTTATCATTGGCCACATTAGATACTATATCAATTTATGCTTAATTCATGAAACTAAATGCATAACACAACCTAAAAATGCAATGTAACTACCATGCAACAAGTCTAAACACAATGAAACATAACAACCTATATGCATAAAAACAAAAACAACTACCCCCCAACTGAACAAGACAATGTCCTCATTGAAAAATAATAAGAAATTAAGAACAGAGGACTCCCCTGATGAAGAACACTACTCAGCATCACTGCCATCGGCAGCGTCATCATCATCATCATCCACATCAGGAGGTGAGTCAGGTGGTGGGTAAATAGATAGAGGAAGAGCTGGATATTTGTATATCGCTACTGGCACTTGAACCTTACTTAGTCAACTTTTCAATCCCTTTATGCTACTACCTGCAATCAAATTAACCCTAAGTCCCAAGTTAGTTACAAAAACCCCTTTTTTTTCTTCTTTTTTTTTCCTTTTTTTTTCTTTCTTTTCTTTTTCTTTTTTTAACAAAATTAATTGAATAAATAAAAACAAAACAGAAAATTAAAACGCTGGGTTGCCTCCCAGATAGCGCTAAGTTATAGTCAATTAGCTTGACTGTCTCTGAATCTCATCCCGGTTCAAACGTAAAAAATGTCATTGTATGCCTCCTCTTAGTCTTTTCTTTGAATTCCTTGGCATCATCGTACGTTTGAAAACCCCCAAACTTATCTTCATCCATTGGCAAAAAATAACTATCATCATTTGATTCAACTTTTCCTGTATCTTCGACCACTTCTTTCATTATCGGATTAAGCCCTCTTTGCTGATCAACCGACGGCTTGCTACCATCTCCCAACAGGATCTTATGCATGCAAAAAGAAGAGCTTATCCCCTTGATATCGGCTATGGTCCATCCAATAGCTAATTTAGACTCTCTAAGCACTCGTAGCAGTTTTTTCTCCTGAAAAGATGTTAGTGCAGAAGAAATAATCACAGGTAGCTTTGAATCTTTATTTAAAAATGCGTACCTGAGATGTTCTGGAAGTGGTTTAAGTTCAAGTTCGGCACATTCTTCATCCTCCAATTCTAAATTCTCAGCAATCACTCTCTGCAATGGTTCATAGCCCAACAAACTTTTAACTTCATCATGCACTCTACTATCCACCAAGTCTACTCTGAAGCATTCTTCTTCATCGGTGGGAAGCTTCATTGCCTTGAAAACCTTAAACTTCACCTCCTGATCATGTACACGCATTGTGAGCTCCCCTTTCTGCACGTCTATCAAAGTCCTCCCTGTGGCTAAGAATGGTCTCCCTAGTATGATTGGTATATTTTTATCTTCCTCATAATCCAGAATGATGAAGTCCGCCGGAAAGATAAATTTATCCACTTTTACCAGTACGTCCTCCACTATAAACCCCGTGGATATGTGATAGATCTATCGGCTAACTGCAGAGAGATATTTGTTGGTCTTGGTTCCGGCAATCCCAACTGACTGAATACTGACAACGGCATCAGGTTGATACTTGCCCCAAGATCACACAAACATTTATCGAAGCTCATCTTTCCGATCGTGCATGGAATTGTGAAAACTGCCCGGATCTTTCAGCTTTGGAGGTAATTTACGTTGAAGCACTGCACTGCATTCCTCTGTCAAGGCCACTGTCTCAAACTCGTCTAACCTTCTCTTCCTTGACAGTATACCCTTCATAAACTTTGCATAACTTGGCATTTGTTCCAATGCCTCTGCGAAGGGTATGTTGATCTGCAGTTTCTTAAAAACCTCCAAAAACTTTCTGAACTGTTTATCATCCCTCTGCTTATTCAATCTCTGCGGATATGGAACTCGCGGGTGAACTTGTGGTTCTGAATTCACGGGCTTCTTATTTGAACTGGTTTTTTCCTTCTCCACTTCTTGCGACTCAGATTCATCCTTCTTCTCTTTCTGTTCATCTTCAATTCTTATCTCAGTTTCTACCCCAGTGCCATCCCCTTGTAAACTCGGTGCTGCGGAGTCTCTGGTACTTTTCCTGAATATTGCTTTCCCGATCTGAGTGTAATGGCTTGACACTGTTCCTTACCTTCTCTCCGTGGATTTGCCTCTGTGTCACTTGGCAATGAACCCTGGGGCCTGCTGTTAAGCATAGTCGCCATTTGTCCCATCTGAGCTTCCAGATTTTTAATAGCCACTGCCTGGCTTTTGATCATCACCTCTGTATTTGCCATGTACTTTAACATCATCTCCTCCATTTCTGATTTCTTTTCCTGCGGAGGTGCGTATGGAGTAGGATGTTGTTGTTGAGAATATCCCGGTGGAAAAGGTGGTCGTGGAGCATACTGTTGCTGCGCGCGCGCCGGCTGAAACTGATTGTTCTGCTGAAACTGCTGCTGCTGATTTCCTTGGTTGTTCGACCAACTAAAGTTTGGATGATTGCGGTTGTTGGGGTGGTATGTGTTCTGAAACTGACCTTGGTCTTTCTTATAAGTGTTCACATATTGCACCGACTCCGAGTTGATAGCACATTGATCTGTTGAGTGCGACCCCGCGCAAAATCTCGCAAACAAAGGCAACTGACTTGACTTTGCTTTCCGACAATGAATCTATTTTCTTTGCCATGGCTGCCATCTGTGCTGACAACTGGGTAATAGCATCCACTTCCAACAAAACCTGCAACTCTGGGCTGTGACGTTCTGGCTGTAGGATTTTGAAAATCATTTGCTGCCATAGTCTCAATAAGGTTATAAGCCTCGTCATAGCTCTTTGCCCCTAAAGCTCCACCCGCAGCTGCATCTACCATCTGCCTAGACTGCCATCCCAATCCATTATAAAATGTGTTGATCACCATCCAATCTAGCATCCCATGGTGTGGACACTTCCTTAGCATCTCCTTGTACCTATCCCAAGCCTCGTATAAGGACTCACCCTGTTGTTGCTCAAATTGAGAAATTGCCGTCCTTAGTTTTTGCAGTTTTAGCCATTGGGAAAAACTTGGCTAGGAATTTTTGTGCTAAGTCCTCCCATGTAGTAATTGATCCTGCAGGCAAAGAATGAAGCCAACTTCTTGCTCTATAAATCCCTTAATGAAAATGGAAACAGTCTTAGTCGGATAGCATCCTCCGTCACCCCGTTGTATCTGAATGTATCACAAATTTCAATGAAACTCAAAAGATGCTCATTAGGATCGTCTGTAGCAGCACCCCCAAACTGGACCGAATTCTGCACCATTTGAATGGTTCCTGGTTTAATCTCAAAGGTATTTGCTGCTATTGCCGGTCTTACTATGCTAGACTGCAATCCAGTGATGTTTGGCATGGAATAGTCCCTCAAAGCTTTATGTTCCTCTCTTTGCTCAATTCTCTGTTCCTCCGCCATCTTCGGAATAGTTCTTTCTAACTGTGCTTGCAAATTCCTACGCACTCTTGCTTTCCAACCTCTTTAGTCAATATTATCCTGAGCTGGTGTTAATTCTGAGTGGGATGAGCGTGTGTGCATAAAAATTCTACAAGTACCTGAAATCAAAACAAAAATAAAAATAGAAATGAGAAAAGATTAGAGTTGTCTAAGTCAAACAATATAGCTTAAAACTAATGATAATAATAAAAATCTAACGCCTGTCCCCGGCAGCGGCGCCAAAAACTTGTTACCTCTTTTTAAGTCTTTAATAAAAGAGCTCTAACTCGTGCAAGTATACACGGTCAACAAGTAATACAGAGGAAGTAGAGTATCGTCCCACAAAGACAGTGTTAAATTAAAATATTATGCATCAGTCCTATCACTATATTTATTTGCCTAAACTAATGACTTGATTGTGTTGACAAAATTATTTCTAAATCAATTAACAACTAGAGATTCAAATACTAACGGAATATATCAAACTTGGAATTAATGGGATCCTAACTTCATTTAAGAGTTCATCTAATTATCGCTATCATGCTAGACAATGCACATATCACAGAAAAGTAGCCAAGGACACTAAATTAGACATAATCATCTGTCAATGTATTATGACCTACTTACATAATATCCATACTCAATAGACACCATGTAATCACCACTATAACCAAAATCACTATATTTCTATGTGAAATTGCAATTATATTGATTTTAAGCTCAAGCCCTTATTTTGACTCTTACGGTAAAAACAGTATATTTCTATCTGATTCACAAAATATTAAGCTATCCAATTAAGCCTCATATTCGCAAGTTATCATGATTACAATCCATACCTATATGTTATTTTTCAATTCCATATAAGTACTGAAATCAAATGGTGATCAAGCATTCATACATGTAAAACAATCATGATAAAAGTTCCTTATGATATGCAAAACAATCTAACAATCAAGCTTATAATTAAACTACATATTAAAATCCGTTAGAATCCCATAATGGAGATTAGTTCATGTCTGAACCAAAAGCCATTATGGGATCAAAACTAAACATGAAAAATAAACAATCAATTGAAGAAAGAAGAAATAGATTGATCAAACCCAATTGAAGAATAAAATCCAAGATAAGCTTAAACCCACATCAAAATCCAAAGCTCGAACAAAAGTAATCCACTCAAAAATCCCTCTCTCCAGAAAAGTAAAAAAAATATCTATGATATCTCTCAAACTACTAAAAGTCTCCAAGTTTTTATACTTAGGGTTTCCTTCTCCCTATCTAATCAATATAGACTACAATCCTCTTCAGAATTGGCTTCCTTTTCCTCCTCCAGCTGAACTTTTTCAACCAAAAATCGAACCTAGCGCTATTAGCGCTTGAGGGAGCGCATCTGGCGCCAATATGCAGTAGGTGTAGCGCCTCTGGCGCTTGAATGGGCGCTTCTGGCGCTCACCCTTGTCCAGCAAATTACAAAAATGCCACTAGGTGTGTTTTAAGCTCCAAAATCACCCTTTTGCCCCTCCAGCTCCAACCTACAATAAAGAAACACCAAAAACAAGTAAAATAATACTATAAGCACTTAAAAACCACAATAATTAAGTCTAACAATACATGATTCGTAGGTATAAATCCCACTCATCAGGATGGCCCAACCCTTTGAACCTGTACCGGAAGATGGCTTTCCGTTTTTCTGGATGACCCCTGTAGGATGAGGGAGACATCCTCCTCCTTTTTCTTTTGGACCCTCCGAGAAGTGCTGCCGTAGTTTCCATTCTGTATTTGCTCGGCAGCAGTTTCTAAAGCAGTAAGATCCCGGATTTTACCCGATTTTAACCCCATGTCAACCATCTCTCCATGTTTAATCATTTCAGCAAAGGGTCTTCCAATCCCCGAGATGACCCGCTCATAATACGGTGCCTCCTGAATGTCTACAAAGGTCATTACCATCTCTGATTCGCTCATCGGGGGGGTTACCTGTGCGGCCATGCCCCTCCATCGTTGCGCATATTCCCTGAAGGATTCCCTAGGCTGCTTCTTGACTTTTGTCATTTGGTACTTATCAGGGGCCATCTGGGCCTGAAAACTGTATTGGGTTAAGAAAGTATGGGCCAATTCCTCCCAGTTGTGGATTCGGGCGTTGTCAAGGCGGGCATACCAGATTCTTGCCTCCCCTGTTAAGCTTTTCTGGAACAGCTGCATTCTTAGCCCTTCGTCTTCGACATAAGACCCGAGTTCTCCAATGTATATTTTCAAGTGTGTATAGGGGTCTCCCTTTCCATTGTATTTCTCAAACTCGGGGACCTTGAACTTTTCTGGATATCTGGCTCCGGGGAAAACACATAGATCCGAATAATTAACCCTGCCCAGGGAGCCTATGCCCCTTAGAGATTGGATGGTCTCCTCCATGTGTTTCATTTTTCTCTGAAGGTCGTCATTGTCCCCTTCTTCTGGGATAGTAATCACTGTCCTGCTAGGTATGGGAACGGCCTTTGGGATGACTGGCTCGTCCTTGAGTCGGGGTTGGTCCTCTTTAAGCAAGTTTGTACCATTTTTAGGAGGATTCTGATCATCCCCTGGTGGTGGAACATTATGCGATCCCTGGTTTGCCGGATCCTGTCTGATTAAGAACTGTTCCTTTAGCATTGTGGCCATTTCCATCATCTGTCTTTTAAAATCATCAAACTCCTCCCGAGATATGGAACTATGATTGGGAAGATCAGCCATTTCAGAGGTAGAGACCTGGGCTTTCTTAGACTGCGAACGGGTTTGAGGAGCAATCCTACAGAGACAATGGTTTCGAAGTTTAGTCCTGGGGAAATGCAAAATGGATGCATGCTAAAACTGTAATTTTTTTGTGTGTGTTTTTTAATCTTTCCCTGTAAAACAGAAAGTTAGTAGTCCTTTAATGCAATAACCAATGCTAAACATGGCTTTATTAAGCTCCCCAGCTGTTCCCTGCAAAACATAGAGGTTAGTAATTTCTCCTGGCAAAAGGGATGCGAATATCATGACATTTATGCGTGAAATGTAAAAAGGCATGAAGAGACTTTTCCTGCGTAGGGTTAATCTGAGGCTGACCTATCCTAGGGTTACTCTCACGGGCTTTTCGGCATGAAGGTCCCCAAATCTTCGCAATCTACTCGTTTGAGCCCTTTCGATTGGAGCGGATTTGGGTGGTGCGTTTCCTGAGCCATCTCCGGGGAGCAGCCCCTTCGAGTCCAGTAATAAGCAACCGACAGGTTCGCCTCAGGAGGAGGTACTCTCTCAACATACATTCACATTCATCGTCCTCACCGTATGCAAATGATTACTCAAACGTAAAGCAATTCCATTCAAATCATTCATCTATTCGACAAAACACGCATTCGCACAACAAAAGTAAAAAATCAAAATATCGCATGCACACACATTTTATGAATTTTAAAGGATAGGATAGCATCACGATTTAAACGCGGCTTAAGCCCTCTAAATGTCCCCAGCAGAGTCGCCAGCTGTCGACGCCGGTTTTATCCGCTTGTCCTTTTTTGTCTTTTCCAATTTAGCCTTTTGGTTTAGATGATTTTTGGAAAAGGTCGGCATTGAGATCGACGGGGTTTTGAAAGATCGTTTTTTATGATGAGCCGATTAACCAGAGTCGCCAGTTGGTATATTTGAAATGGATGTACCAACTCATCCGAGTTTTTTTTATTTTTTATAAATCGCTGGCTCATATGTGACTCCGAATTAATTGGTCTGCGAATCGAGATTCATAGAGTTCGGGGGCTTGCTTTAAGTGAGGGGAAGGTGTTAGGCACCCCTCGACTCCCCGTGAAACACGGTTACCGCAATCTTGATACTTTCCTATCCTTTATCTCATAAAATGTGTATGTGTGCGTGTGTGTGTGTGTCTGTGTGCCTGAATGAATGTTATGGTGAGTTCTGTATGGAAGAAATTCTTTCGGGTATTTTATGAAAGAGACGTGCTTTATTTTGAAGAGTGCTTTAGGATGTCTTTTCCTTTAATACGAGAAAGCTTTATTTTTTTATGAGAAAGATTTGATTTTAATCGTCAAAAGCCATGGAATTTTCATTAGGGGTTGTTTTGGCAAAACAAGAGTTTTAAACCTTCATCAAAATAGGAATCAAGATCTATACGTTGCTTTCGTAACTCAAATGATGGGCAACTTCTAGGATCTCTTTCACCCTATGCACAACGGTTTAATAAAACGTTTCGTTCTTTTGTAAGATCCATTTTTTTTGACATTTGAAAATAACCTCTTTTAGCTTTTCCCGTAGGATAGGAATCGACCTTCGTTAGCGTTTCCCAAATTTTTAGCCTCGTGATGCTAATATCCTACTTTGATTGATTTTTAGAAAAGATCCTTATCGTTTAATCTTTTTGAAATCCTTTTGGCGCCTCAAAAATCTAATCAAGTATAAACATGCGTCGGGGCTATCCATGGGCATGTAAGCCATCAAAATATCCCCGAACGCCAACAATCACATATTCCACTAATACGGGGCCTTAAACCCGATTCTCGCCTTAGCGTCGTTTTAAGGCCCAACAGTTACATATTACAAAACAGGCATCTTGAATCTATTACATACACCAAAACGTCCATCATCGGATTTGAACCACGGGGTCGCTTTCCTAGGCTCACAACCACGATTACTACATACTCACAAAATGAATACTACAATAACAACAACGTAGATTGCCTAACACATCCTAAAAATACAATCAATCAAACTACGCCTAATATATATCCATAAATAAGCTAGAAATTTCGTCAATTAGATATCATCGGATTATTGGGAAGAATCTCGTTCCAATGGAACCCTCACCAATAATCCCTAATCCATGATTTTTTCAACAATATTCTTGAAAATTGCAATTAAATTTAGCCAAATGACATGATAGAAGTTGCAAAAATAATGAGATTTTCACCTTGCAAATGATACCAAAATTATGTAGAAACTTGTGTATTTGATTGAAATATGAGATATATTGATATAATCTAACAACAAAGAAACTTCCTCTCTTTTTTCTCTCAATTGTTGCAAGAATTTGTGTTATTTCTCTCTATTTCCGAGCTAAAACTGCTGCTGATTTTCTTCTTCTTCCGCCAAACTGCTCCACCTTCTGTATACTGTCCGAAGCTGAGTTTAAATAGGCTGGCCAAAGCCAGCCGCAGATCTATCTGCGGCTGGCCGCAGATGGATCTGCGGCTGGCCAGCTGGCTCGCCACTCAGCCCGGTTTTCGGGATCTGACTTTCCAGAAAGGCGCACTCATTTGGCCGCAGATCTATCCGCGGCTGGCGGGCTTGATTTTCTCGATTTTCGTGCCACGCCTCGATTTTCGTGCCGCAATGTCGGTTTTCGCTGACAGGCTCGTATTCCGCAGTCCGGGAATTTTCGGGAAGCGCGCCACACCTTCCGAGAATGCCAAATTCGGATAGCCCTGCTGTCATGTCGATTTCGGCTGCAAATTATCATGGTGGCGTCGAGTGTTCGTATTTTTTCCAACTTTTGCTCTCGCAGGCCGATCCATTTGACGAATTTGCCCTCCTGTCAAGGTTAGTATACGAAGTGCAAAATTTGGGTGTCTACAATGTACAACTAAAATACCGAAACAACTGAGACAAAATACTAAACAAAGCTGACTAAAAAAATATAAACTCCAAAGATCTAAATAGAATATATCTAAATCAACAGAATTAACGAAATAAACAAAAGAGTACAGAAATAATGAACTCAAATATCTAACTCAATTAAGTGAATTGAACAGAATCAAACAAAAATATCACAATGAATTAATAGGCTGAATCAAATGGCCGAGTGTTATTTTATACCGAGCTCAGAATAAATCAGAAATATGTCTTGCCACAAAGGCAAGTCAAATAATGCCACATAGGCAATCAAATAATGCCACACAGGCAAATCACACATTGGACCGCGAATCCGAATGCATGCAAATCGGATAGGTGTGTTTGGCACAACATCACCAATCCGCAAAACAGAAACTAAGGTCGACCCATACGCCTCCCACAATAAAAATACCAAATGGCCCACTTCCTCCGGAGCCCAAAACGGAGACGCTATGGACTGATCACACCGCCACGGAAAGTGTCATGTCTCTCGTGTCGAGACGACATGGCTATGGTACCCACAGAGGTGGTTATAGCTCAAGTATACCCTACGGTATATTCTAACAAAGATACCATATCACAACACATGTGACATAATACCAACAAAAAGGGTTCTATATGTACATGTTGAACCAGATCAAATCATAATCGTAATGTCTCAAAAAGAAGGTAACAACACGTACCGCTCTACAATCAAAATAAATACTAAACATGATAACCTAATTCAAAGAGTACAAATAGAAGTCCTATGTATCAACTCCAAAATGAAACTATTAAATGAATTTCACAAGAAACAATTATGTGAAATAATAACGGAAATCGAAACGAGGAACAAACGAACTAATTAAATTTCACAGGAGTATTGCTGAAGGAGTACAGAAATCCGTACATGGAATAAGCAACGAAATACCCAAAATTTATATTCCAAATATAACTCGTTAAATTCTTTCCGTCCGAGCTAATTACACAAATTAACAGAAATAAATTAATAATCATATATTAAATTACTAATTAATAATTTCCCTTCTTTCATGATTTGTTATTATTAATATTATTGTTATTATTATTATGCAAAATTTTAAAGTGGCAATAATTTAACTATATGCGACTGCTCATAATATAAACTACCTATGTCCTAACAAAAGGGATATAAAATATATAATGATATAAATCATTATATACATACACATCAGAACTAATATATATCTAGAGCACATTGATGTTATCAAATTGCAAAACTATAACTCCATACATGATAATAGTTTAATTACTCCTCTTTTGATTAAATACAATTTCATTGATTTAGTATTTAATTATTAAACACTTATCAATGCATTAATGCACATGCTTATACCATGATAAAAACAATTTCCAGAAAGTGCGCGCGCGCGCGCGCACACACACACACACACACACACACACATATATATATATATATATATATATATATATATATTATATAGACTTTGATGATTCTTTATGTACGGACTATATCAACAATACCCTTTGTTAAAACTTGTATCATAAAGCAACTTAAAATTACAAAACCAAATATAATGTTCCATCACAATCTGCAGAACTTTTACATATGCAAGTATATCATAATAAATTAATAATATAACTTTATGTAATAATAATATTATAATACATTACCAACATCAATTCTTCCCATTTCGTGTACTACACAGGATCATGCCATAAATCTCACAAATACATTTGTAAAAAAAATATTCTTTCTATTTTTTTTAACCCTTTTACAAACACATTTTATTTTTATTATTTACTCTTGAAAACTTTACATTTTAGATTTCCAAATAATCATGTTTAACACCCTAGCCAAAGTTATAAAAAAACTAACTGTTTTACTATAGCAGTTGTGACAACCCGGACTTTTCAAGAATAATTATAATAAGAATTTAATATAGAATAATTCGTATTATGAGACGTGTCGAGTTCGAATATATATATATATATATATATATATATATATATATATGTGTGTGTGTGTGTGTGTGTGTGTGTGTGTGTGTGTGTGTTATATTTATGTAATTTATTTGGTGAGCTTAATATGTATATCTAAATATGAAATATATACATAGATTCAGAATGAATGAGTTAACAGTTAATTATTGTAACGATCGCGAGTCGTGGGTAGCTTGGTAATTGAGCTTATAGGTATTATAGAATAAAATAGGGTTTTGGAATAAATATTATTTTTATGAGATGTGTTTTGAGGTTATTTTATAACCTAGATTATGTTAACACATGAATTTTATGTGTCGTGGCTTCGCATAAGAGGATAATTTGATTTCGCAAAAAATCACTAAATCACTATTCACGGGGCACGTTTTCCGAGGCACTATTCACACCAGATAGTTTTATATCTTTTTTAAGTTTGAGTAATTTCGTTAAGACGCGTGTGAGAAGGAATAATTTTTCCAAGCATCAGAAATTTATTTGAGCTCATTTGGTCTAGGGGCGAGCTCGACAGAGAGGAGCTGTAGGGGCGAGCTCATTTGGCTTAAGGCAAGCTCGTTTGGCCTAGGGGCGAGCTCGTTTGGCCTAGGGGCGAGCTCATTTGGTCTAGGGTGAGCTCGTCAGAGGGGAGCTCGTCGGGGCGAGCTCGTGGTGCTCCACTTTTGCGATGCTGACCTCCTTTAGTAAAACGGACCTAACTTTGTCATATAAACTCCAAATTGGATGATTCAAGATAATTCGGAAAACTTAGAGATAGACCTATAACTTCCATTAATTAGAATTGAAATTTACTACTTGATCAATTTTGAAATTGACCATTTTTAGGGCTGTTGTGCAAACGGAAGGTGTCGGTCATGCACGTGTGCAACGTGTAATGCTTCCGACAATAAAAGACATTGTTATTAGTCCTAAAACATGAATGTTATGAATGATAATGATACTTAGCATTATCTAATGAGTATTAGATAATTCGAATGAGCGTACTAAGCATACGTAAATCCATGTCGCTTAGGCGTTCGAGTAGACAAGTTTGGCGTATGGGCGTGTAAACATCGTAATGCCATAACAAGTGTGTATAACCTTGTTTAATATTTTGATTCTAATAATAATAAAACATGATAGAGTGTTATAACCCAAGGTATGAGCATGCTAAGCACATAAAAAGAGGCGAATTAAGCGTGTGACTTGTAAACGTTGAAATGCCTTGTAAAGTGTTAATGATCTTAATTAGTATTTCGATTCAAAGGAAACGAACATTATAAGATATGGGGTGGATTATTGTAAGCCAATAAGGATTGATGGTGATAAGGGTCATAACGTTTTCAAACGATGCGGCGCCGAGAAATGTTTTAGTGTTAATCACGTTAATTGTCTATAATGCGCGAACAATAGGAGATAAGAATTATTATCAATGTGAACCAATATATGAAGCCTTTTTAGTGGCTAATTGGTATTTTATTGTTAAATAAATTGTGTAGGATATTGGAAGGACAAGCCATCATAATTTGGCAAGGAACGCTTAAGATTTACGATGCAATGTAATTATCTTGATATCGTGATGATGAGGATTAGATGCGCAGGGTTATAGGAAGGTTGCTAAATATTTTGTTATTGTAATTATTTAGCTGTGATGACGGTATATGATGTACGTAAATTTGACTATGTAAACCTTGAGTTAAAAATGAAGGTTATCCATTATAATAGTTAATATGTGATATTGCTAGTTACTTGTTATAGTAAACTAGAAGGATGACGATGATGTATAAAGGACATTTTTATAACGAATGTATAGTTGTTAAATAACTTTGCGTATATTCAGGGATTGAATAAAATCAGAATCTGAACCTTGCGTTCACATAGGAGATTTTGTAAATGTTTAATGGTATTTATTCAACTTTGATCATAAGTGTATAAGTTACATGTTACGAAACCTGGGATTGAGAAGAGTTTGTAGTAATAATTTTAATGCTTATATTGATATGGACTATTATATACAGCAGGAATAGAAATATATTTGTAATGATTATTAAATGATGTATTAGTTAAGGTATTCGTTCCTGAGATTAGATGGGAACATGTTGTAATAATCTTGTAATTAAATTCATGTAGTAAGACCATGTTTTAGTTATGGTTTCGAGGTTTGGGACGATAATATTTATATTATATCAATATAAATATTTTTATTATTCCGCAATGAGTTTTTGTTAGAATGATGTATGAGTTGCACAGTGATGCACTGAATTCGTGGATAAGGTAACCCGGATTTGGGGGCGTCACAGGTTGATATCAAAGTTGTAGGTTATAAACCTTAGGCGGGAGTACCTGAGGCTTTAACCTTAGAGAAAAAGGTGTAGGTGATAAAGAGATAAACTCAGATAGAGTTTGAACAATAAGAAATAGATTTAGAAAATTCCTACAGAGAGGAATTAGGATTTATGAGGAGATTCAAAGGAGAATCTTGAAGAGTTATAGAAGATGAGAATCTGGAGTTACCTGACTCTAGTAATAGAGATGATAAGTATTGATAACTAGACGAGGTCAATAAGATGAAGACGCAGTAAAATCATATATTATGATTAGAGAGAAGAGTATAGAAGATCGTAGGATGAAACGATCGTAGGATAACGAAGATCGTAATGTAAAACGATTGTAGAGTAAGATCATGATTTAATCGAATTGAGTTAAGAATGACAGATGATCTGTTAAATAATTATAACCTGACGCTATAAAGAGAATTACTATGAGATAGTACGAGTAAAACTCAGAAAGAGTTATGGATGATAAAACACGAATTAAATTCGTGTTGAGTAACGAGTAAGCTAGGATTGGGTGTGATTTCAATTGAGGACTCATGTTAGTGGCTGAGTTGTACAATTCCTTGTATGGGCGGGGAATTCGTGCTTGGTTTGAGAACCACTTAGCTTCCTATATCGGTATAATGGTTGAGTTGAACAATTCCTTGTATGGGCAGGGAATTTGTGCTTGGTGTAACAACCGCTTAGCTCCTTATATTGATTAGTGGCCGAGTTGATCAATTCCTTGTATGAGCAGGGGATTGTGATGGGTTCGACAATCACTTAGCTTCCTATATTGATAATCATTGGAACCTGGTATCGCGCTATCACTATACGCATGACGAGAAGGTAATTCTTTTCTCATATTTATATTTAATAGTTAAAGAATATTAAGATTTGGTGCGAGTTCTTTAAACTCACACGTATGGTAAGTTCATGACTCATAATCGTATGATAGAACCCCTCAGCGAATGGACGATTTTTGTCTAATTAGGATAAGTTCCTAAACCCATATGATGGTGGTAAGTTCCTAAACTCATAATGTATGGTAATTTTGATGAACTATATTGGGGTATAGAAAAGTTGTGATCTGAGGATTTTTAGTGTAGTAAACTTCGAGGAAAATAAAAATAGATAAAATTATTAGGCAATGGATCATGGAAGGAATTGGAGTTGATGGTGGAAGCATAGGTATTCCAAATCTTCTAGCTATGCTAGATTTCGAATTTATTGACATCGTGCTGACACTTACACTTTTATGTTTTTAAAAAAAATTATGTTGGATCAATTTTTCAACCACTAAGTTTTAAAAAGGTCCTATGATTCATATGTCTATGCCATTTATTTCGGCTAAGACAAAAATGATTTAAAAATTATCAAAATGTATTTTTAACAGTCATCAATGCGTCATTAAATCTGGTGTAGAATGACAGATGATGGGGTCATCAATGCAGAATAACCTAGTGTTGGATGTGATCTAAGGATCGTCAGCCCACTATGGTATGATGTAGTATGACAAAATCACGAAATGACGGAATTCTCAACGGACTGTAAATATAATGCGGTATCATGACGTCATAAAATGATTTTCTGAATTTTGAACCATTTAAAGATAAGTCAATGCCAACTAAAGTGGCTAGACAAATGTTTTGATTGATGTTAGAATTATTGGTATACGTCTAAGCTATTTGATTCAGCTAGACATATGGTTATGAAATTCAAGTATTCTTTGAGAATTTATGTCAAACCAAATTGTTTTGGTGAGGAATTTTGCAGTAAGTCTGAGGTGAATAACCTTAATAAGGGGATTTCTCAGATTGGTTAACGTGGTTCAATCCAGGAAAAGGAGTAAGGGTTGTTTAACGTGGTTCAACCTATGAAAGTCGTTGCGCACAACGCAATAGTGCGATAGGCTGATCACCTAAAGTACAACCAAGAGGTAGTTTACTGTCTTTATGACTGTAAACAGGCCTAGTAAAGAATGTTTACAGTCCTAGTGATTGTTAACTTCTATTTGTAGATTTATGGTGGAAATACCATTAAACCAAGTATGGCGTTCATGGTCTTTATGACCCCTCAGACCAACATGACAAGTTTTCTTGAATTAACGTTTCACATTATTTATACTTCTTCACAGTTATTGAACAATTGTGAAGACTCCTGAATGATTGGAAAATATAAACTCCTAGTGAGTAGTCAGGGTAGAATGAGATAATAGAAGAGAAATCCTCAAAGGAGGAAAGTGAAAAGGTTACGATAAGAACCTAGTTTTGATGAGTAGAATGAGTAAATATGAATATGTTGAAGTTTCGAGGACAAAATTCTTAGAAGAATGGGTAAATGTGATATTCCGGATGTTTATAAGTTAGCAAATCATTATATTAAATTATTATGACGGTCGTGATATACGTCAATCCTTAGAAAGTGAATTGATGGATTCAATATGTGATGTAGCACCTATATGAGAATAGTAATGCGTTGAAATAATTCAACGACAAAATGTCGGAAGAAGGTTTACACGAACTGGGTAAGGATGTTTCGGTGATTCCGAGGACGGAATCCTTATAAAGGGGGAAGGATGTGACAACCCGAACTTTTCGAGAATAATTATAATAAGAATTTAATATAGAATAATTCTTATTATGAGACGTGTCGAGTTCGAATATATATATGTGTTATATATATTTATGTAATTTATTTGGTGAGCTTAATATGTATATCTAAATATGAAATATATACATAGATTCAGAATGAATGAGTTAATAGTTAATTATTGTAACGATCGCGAGTCATGGGTACCTTGCTAATTGAGCTTACAGGTATTATGGAATAAAATAGGGTTTTAGAATAAATATTATTTTTATGAGATGTGTTTTGAGGTTATTTTATAACCTAGATTATGTTAACACATGGATTTTATGTGTCGTGGCTTCGCATAAGCGGATAATTTGATTTCGCAAAAAATCACTAAATCACTATCTACAGGGTACGTTTCCCGAGGCACTATTCACGTCAGATATTTTTATGTCTTTTTCAAGTTTAAGTAAGTTCGTTAAGACGCGTGTGTGAAGGAATAATTTTTCCAAGCATCAGAAATTTATTTGAGCTCATTTGGTCTAGGGGCGAGCTCGACGGAGAGGAGCCGTAGGGGCGAGCTCATTTGGCTTAAGGCGAGCTCGTTTGGCCTAGGGCGAGCTCATTTGGTCTAGGGGCAAGCTCGTCAGAAAGGAGCTCGCCGGGGCGAGCTCGTGGTGCTCCACTTTTGTGATGTTGACCTCCTTTAGGAAAACGGACCTAACTTTGTCATATAAACTCCAAATTGGATGATTCAAGATGATCCGGAAAGCTTAGAGATAGACCTATAACTTTCACTAATTAGAATAGAAATTTACTACCTGTAGTAATTTTGAAATTGACAGTTTTTAGGATTGTTGTGCAAACGGAAGGCGTCGGTCATGCGCATATGCAACGTGTAATGCTTCCGACAATAAAAGACATTGTTCTTAGTCCTAAAACATGAATGTTATGAATGATAATGATACTTAGCATTATCCAATGAGTATTAGATAAGTCGAATGAGCGTACTAAGCATACGCAAATCCATGTCGCTTAGGCGTTCGAGTAGACAAGTTTGGCGTATGGGCGTGCAAACGTCATAATGCCGTAACAAGTGTGTATAACCTTGTTTAATATTTTGATTCTAATAATAATAAAACATGATAGAGTGTTATAACCCAAGGTATGAGCATGCTAAGAACATACAAAAGAGGCGAATTAAGTGTGTGACGTGTAAACGTCGAAATGCCTTGTAAAGTGTTAATGATCTTAATTAGTATTTCGATTCAAAGGAAACGAACATTATAAGATATGGGGTGAGATTATTGTAAGCCAATAAGGATTGATGGTGATGAGGGTCATAACGTTTTCAAACGACGCGGCGCCGAGAAATGTTTTAGTGTTAATCGCGTTAATTGTCTATAATGCGCGAACAATAGGAGATAAGAATTATTATCAATGTGAGCCAATATATGAAGCCTTTTTAGTGGCTAATTGATATTTTATTGTTAAATAAATTGTGTAGGATATTGGAAGGACGAGCCATCATATTTTGGCAAGGAACGCTTAAGATTTACAATGCAATGTAATTATCTTGATATCGTGATGATAAGGATTAGAGGCGCAGGGTTACAGGAAGGTTGCTAAATATTTCTTTATTGTAATTATTTAGCTGTGATGACGGTATATGATGTACGTAAATTTGACTATGTAAACCTTGAGTTAAAAATGAAGGTTATCCATCATAATAGTTAAGATGTGATATTGCTAGTTACTTGTTATAGTAAACTAGAAGGATGACGATGATGTATAAAAGATATTTTTATAACGAATGTATAGTTGTTAAATAACTTTGCGTATATTCAGGGATTGAATAAAATCAGAATCTGAACCTTGCGTTCACATAGGAGATTTTGTAAATGATCAATGGTATGTATTCAACTTTGATCATAAGTGTATAAGTTACATGTTACGAAACATGGGATTGAGAAGAGTTTGTAGTAATAATTTTAATGCTTATATTGATATGGACTGTTATATACAGCAGGAATAGAAATATATTTGTAATGATTATTAAATGATGTATTAGTTAAGGTATTCGTTCCTGAGATTAGATGGAAACATGTTGTAATAATCTTGTAATTATATTCATGTAGTAAGACCATGTTTTAGTTATGGTTTCGAGGCTTGGGACGATAATATTTATATTATATCAATGTAAATATTTTTATTATTCCGCAATGAGTTATTGTTAGAATGATGTATGAGTTGTACAGTGATGCACCGAATTTGTGGATAAGGTAACCCGGATTTGGGGGCGTCACAGCAGTATATAGATGCAATAGCCAAACATATATTCTGCGCATAACCTTATTCAAATTGTAAATAGAATTGTAAAGTGATGATTTTAGTGAGTTTTATGCATTAGGTATATTAATTTAATTTGAAAGCAATCGCTAGTTCTTTCCATACATACATAACAGAAAGCATAGCATATTATTTATTTAAAATAAATTATACAACATGAAACCAGAATCTAGCAATAAGGTTCATTATTAGTATTATTAAATCAATTCTCATCACTCTATACACAGCCCATGGTTGATGTCAAAGTTAGAATAAAACTTTTTAAATTATCTCATCATATATACTCTTTTACTATTACTAAACTCAATTGATTCTCTAATTTTTTATCACAAGAGCCATACAGAATTAAAAGAAGATTTACCTGAATAAAAATCGTAATTATTGCTCCCTGTTTCTCGTATTCTCCCAGCCGTTTCCTCCTGTAGACACCCAAATTTTGCGTTTCCTTCTACTAACCATGACAGGAGGGCGAAATCGTCAATTGAACCAGCTTGCGGGAGCAAAGGAGCGGGCACAAGGGCGAGCGCCCGGTCCCGCCGCAATGATTTGGGCAGCCCAAGTCGACGTGACAGCATGACCATCCGAGGCAGGCATTTCCGAATGAGGTGGCACGTCTCCCGGAAGTTCCCGGACTGCGGAATACGAGCCTGTCAGCGGAAACCGACGTTGCGGTACGAAAATCGAGGCATGGCACGAAAATCGAGAAAGTCAAGCCCGCCAGCCGCGGATAGATCTGCGGCCAAGTGGGTGCGCCAGCACGAAAACCGGGAAATCAGCACTCAGCAGCTGAGTGCGATGGGAGGCGTGCCAAGCTGGCCAGCCGCAGATCCATCTGCGGCCAGCCGCAGATCTATCTGCGGCTGGCTTTGGCCAGCCTATTTAAGCTCGGCAGCAGGCAGCATACAGGAGGTTGGGCAGTTTGCGGAAGAAGAAGAAATCAGCAGCAGTTTTAGCTCGGAAATAGAGAGAAATAGCAAAAAAATTCTTGCAACAATTGAGAGAAAAAGAGAGAAAATTTTCCTTTTGTTGTTAGATTATATCATATACATTCTCATATTTCCCTCAATACACAAGTTTCTACACAATTTTGGTATCATTTGCAAGGTGAAAATCTCATTATTTTTGCAACTTCTATCATGTTATTTGGCTAAATTTAATTGAAATTATCAAGAATATTATTGAGCAATCATGGATTAGGGATTATTGGTGAGGGTTCCATTGGAACAAAATTCTTCCCTAATAATCCGATGATATCTAATTGGTGAAATTTCTAGTTTGTTTATGGATGTATATTAGGCGTAATTTAATTGAGTGTATTTGTAGGATGTGTTAGGCAATCTACGTTGTTATAATTGAGTATTCAATTTGAGAGTGTGTAGCAATCGTGGTTGTGAGCCTAGGAAAGCGACCCCGTGGTTCAAATCCGATGATGGACGTTTGGTGTATGTAATAGATTCAAGAGGCTTGTTTTGTAGTGTGTAACCATTGGGCCTTAAAACGACGCTAAGGCGAGAATCGGGTTTAAGGCCCCGAAATAGTGAAATTTGTGATTGTTGGCGTTCGGGGACATTTTGATGGCTTACATGCCCATGAATAGCCCCGACGCGTGTTGTTATGCTCGATTCGATTTATGACGCGAAATTGAATTTCAAAGCTAAATGATAAGATTTTCATAAAAATCAAGCAAAGTAGGATATTAGAATCACGAGGTTAAAATTTGAGAAATGTTAGTGAATGTCGATTCCTATCTAACGAGGAAGCTAAAGAAAGATCGTTTTCAAACATCACAAAAAAATGATTTTGCAAATAAGTAACGTTTTATTAAATCTTTGTGCATAGGGTGAAAGAGATCCTAGAAATTGCCCATCATTTTATGAAAGCAACGTATAGATCTCGATTCCTATTTTGACGAAGGTTTAAAACTCTTGTTTTGTTTTTTAAAACGACACTTAATGAAAATCCCACAGTTTTGGACAATTAAAATCAAACCTTTCTCATAAAGAATAAAGCTTTCTCGTGTATGCCGAAAAGACGTTCCGAAGTATTCTCAAAGTAAAACACGATTTTCCCTAAAATCCAAATGATTCTTTCATACAAATTCACCACAACATTCACATAAGCACACACACACACACACATGCACGCGCACACACACACACATTTCATGAATTAAAGGATAGGAAAAGCATCAAGATTGCGGTAACCGTGTTTCACGGAAGTCGAGGGGTGCCTAACACCTTCCCCTCACTTAAGCAAGCCCCCGAACTCTATGAATCTCAATTCGCAGACCAAATTAATTCGGAGTCATATATGAGCCAGCGATTTACAAAAGAACGAAAACTCGGATGAGTTGGTACATCCATTTCAAATATATCAACTGGCGACTCTGGTTAATTGGCTCATCATAAAAACGATCTTTCAAAACCCCGTCGACATCAATGCCGACCTTTTCCAAACGTCATCTAAATCAAAAGGCTAAAATAGGAATAGAGAAAGCGAAAACCCGGCGTCGACACCTCCCTTATATTTCTTTGGTTATGTATTAGGCGTAATGCTTAAGTAGTTTTACTTATTTATTAATTAAGAGGGTTATGCCCTAATAAACTTCTAATTGGGTTCAATTAATATTAAGGCCCAAATTTTAATCAATTAATATTATCTATGACTTCTAATCAGCCCGCATAAAGTTAATCCAATCATAACAAAAGTCCACATAGATTAGTACAATTTGATTCAAACATAAGAAAAGCCCAATTAAAATATTTAAAATTTAAATTTAAATGTTTTTATTTATTTATTTATTATTATTTTTTTCTGGGTATTACATTACCTCCCCCTTAAAAATAATTCCGTCTTCGAAATTCAAATAAGCTACAAAAAGTTTTTTTTTTTAAATGCATAATTATTCATAAACTTTAGTTAAGATGTACGTAGCATTGCCCTTGTAACGACTCAGGCTGGTAAGTCCATCGGTCCACGAAATTATCTATGTACTTGTAGAAGATTCGCCAGCTACCGCGTCAAATCCTAGTAAGGTTCTTCGTCTTGTATCAAATTAAATCACACGCTCCACCGCTTGTGCAGGTCCTTGTCAATTTCCTTGATTTTCATTCTTGCAACGTACTCTTCGAAACATAATTCGAAACACATAATTTCTCTACATCGATAATTGAGTTTAAATACCTAAAATATTAAAATTATCTTTAATTCGAAAAGAAAAACTCATATTCTGCACATGATTAGGATCTAACAATTTATTATAAAAAAAATTCATGTAAAACTCCAATAATATCAAATAAACAAAATAACTCTACAAATTATAACACCAACTCTTCCTAAATTCTTCAAGAGCCTCAATCTAAATTAATTCTCAAAAATTATTACACCAAAAATATATTACTAAGACCTCTTCATCGCCATATCAAATTCTAAGTCACATTTTATTATCAGTATAAGCAAACTATAGATGTTCAAGATCTCTCAAAATCAATTGGATTCACCACTAATCATATATATTAACTATTTAATAAATCATCATTCTCTTAGTGTAAACCTTAACCCAACATATTCAAAGATCTCCTCATACTATCACACAAAAACTTCACAAACATAACTCCAATATATATTCTACTAGAAATAACCGCAAAATTAATCATTAACTCCAAATGATTAATCTAATCACCTCGAATATCAACAACTCAAATTTATAAGAGATCCTCTAGACTTAATAGTTTTCTATTATCATATTATCCCATTAATACGAATACCTCAAATTATCCACAAACATAATAAAAATCAAAGCATAACCCAAATCAAATCCTTAATTCTAAGATCATAATAATTGTTATCAAAAATAACTCTAACAAATAATTCTCTAATATCAAAAACTCACAGATACAAATACTCATATTATAATCGTATGATCATTTCTTAACCGTACAAAATATAGTTTATTCTCTATAATGATCTAATCACAATTCTTACTAATATTATTGCTCCATCACATAACAATAATAACATTGGCAAAATTATCTCACCTTCCTCAAATCAACTACAAAGCAAAAAAAACCAATACCTAGTCAAAATCAAAACCAACCCAAATCGAAACAAACTCCTACGTCTACCTAGTGGTTCACCCACAACTCACAGGTGAAACCTAAAAGCAATTTACAGAATCATAACCTAAGCTCTGATACCAACTCTATAACACCCCCTTCCCGAAACAGGAAAAGAAGGTCACGTGCAAAGCACAACAAACCTCAAAATTAATAATCAGAGCACTAATAACTTCAAAATATATAATAATGACACACTATCAATGATGAACTGAATACCATTCTCCAAAAGAAGACAAAATAATCAAAACCTAAAATCAAATGAGCATAGATGGTCAAAGGCAACTCTCTTATCACACTAGCCCTGAATCATCCCTACAAACCTGCCAGAAGAAAACACAGCATGAGCCAAATGCCCAGTACGGATATAGATATACAAAAATGTACAACTAAAATACCGAAACAGCTGAGACAAAGTACTAAACAAGGCTGACAAAAAAAATATAAACTCCAAAGATCTGAATAGAATATATCTGAATCAACAAAATTAACGAAACAAACAGAAGAGTATAAAAATAATGAACTCAAATATCTAACTCAATTAAGTGAACTTAACTGAATCGAACAAAAATATCACAATGAATTAATAGGCTGAATCAAATGGATGAGTGTTATTTCATACCAAGCTCAGAACAAATCAGAAATATGTCTTGCCATAAAGGCAAGTCAAATAATGCCACATAGGCAATCAAATAATGCCACACAGGCAAATCACACATTGGACCGCGAATCTGAATGCATGCAAATCGGATAGGTGTGTTTGGCACAACATCACCAATCCATAAAACAGAAACTAAGGTCGACCCATACGCCTCCCATAACAAAAACACCAAATGACCCACTTCCTCCTAAGGCCAAAACAGAGACGCCATGGACTGATCACACCACCACGAAAAGTGTCATGTCTCTCGTGCTAAGACGACATGGTTGTGGCACCCCCACAGGTGGTTATAGCTCAGGTATACCCTACGGTATATTTTAACAAAGATACCATATCACAACACATGCGACATAATACAAACAAAAAGGGTTCTATATGTACATGTTGAACCAGATCAAATCATAATCGTAATGTCTCAAAAAGAAGGTAACAACATGTCGCTTTACAATCAAAATAAATACTAGACATGATAACCTAATTCAAAGAGTACAAATATGAGTCCTATGTATCAACTCCAAAATGAAACTATTAAATTAATTTCACAAGAAACAATTATGTGAAATAATAACGGAAATCGAAACAAGGAACAAACGAACTAATTAAATTTCACAGGAGTATTTCTGAAGGAGTACGAAAATCCCTACCTGGAATAAGCAACGAAATACCCAAAATTTATATTCCAAATATAACTCGTTAAATTCTTTCCGTCCGAGCTAATTACACAAATTAACAGAAATAAATTAATAATCATATATTAAATTACTAATTAATAATTTCCCTTCTTTCATGATTTGTTATTATTAATATTATTGTTATTATTATTATTATGCAAAACTTTAAAATGACAATAATTTAACTATATGCGATTGCTCATAATATAAATTACCTCTGTCCTAACAAAAAGGGTATAAAATATATAATGATATAAATCATTATATACATACACATCAGAACTAATATATATCTAGAGCACATTGATGTTATCAAATTGTAAAACTACAACTCCACGCATGATAACAGTTTAATTACTCCTCTTTTGATTAAATACAATTTCATTGATTTAGTATTTAATTATTAAACACTTATCAATGCATTAATGCACATGCTTATACCATGATAAAAATAACTTCCAGAAAGCACGCACACACACATACACACATATATATATATATTATATAGACTTTGATGATTCTTTATGTACGGACTAAGTAAATATATCAACAGTATCCTTTGTTAAAACTTGTATCATGAAGCAACTTAAAATTACAAAACCAAATATAATGTTCCATCACAATCTGCAAAACTTCTACATATGCAAGTATATCATAATAAATTAATAATATAACTTTATGTAATAATAATATTATAATACATTACCAACATCAATTCTTCCCATTTTGTGTACTACACAGGATCATGCCATAAATCTCACAAATACATTTGTAAAAAAAATATTCTTTCTATTTTTTTTAACCGTTTTACAAACACATTTTATTTTTATTATTATTATTTACTCTTGAAAACTTTACATTTTAGATTTCCAAATAATCATGTTTAACACACTAGCCAAAGTTATAAAAAAAAACTAACTGCTTTACTATAGCAGTATATAGATGCAATAGCCAAACATATATTCTGCGCATAACCTTATTCACATTGTAAATAGAATTGTAAAGTGATGATTTTGGTGAGTTTTATGCATTAGGTATATTAATTTAATTTGAAAGCAATCGCTAGTTCTTTCCAAACATACATAACAGAAAGCATAACTTATTATGTATTTAAAATAAATTATACAACATGCAACCAGAATCTAGCAATAAGGTTCATTATTAGTATTATTAAATCAATTCTCATCACTCTATACACAGCCCATGGTTTATGTCAAAGTTAGAATAAAGCTTTTTAAATTATCCCATCATATATACTCTTTTACTATTACTAAACTCAATTGATTCTCTAATTCTTGAAACAGCCATACGGAATTAAAAGAAGATTTACGTGAATAAAAATCACAGTTATTGCTCCCTGTTTCTCGTATTCTCCCAGTTGTTTCCTCCCTTATTTTCCCTTGGTTATATATTAGGCGTAATGCTTGAGTAAATTAGGTTTTACTTATTTATTAATTAAGAGGGTCATGCCCTAATAAACTTCTAATTGGGTTCAATTAATATTAAGGGCCAAATTTTAATCAATTAATATTATCTATGACTTCTAATTATCCCACATAAAGTTAATCCAATCATAACAAAAATCCACATATATTAGTACAATTTGATCCAAACATAAGAAAAGCCCAATTATAATATTTAAAATATAAATTTAAATGTTTTTATTTATTTATTTATTAATTTTTTTCGGGTATTATACCTTAATTCTATCATCTGTAGATTTAAGTTGATTTGTTTATGATATATCGGGAGATAGTCATAAATATTGATGAGTTCTCGATTAACAATCCGGAACAGTTAGCATAACTTAACAAAAAGTGTATTGATCTAAGTGAAGCAATAAGTGAAATTGTAGTCTTAAGTCTTTATTATCTGGTTTCAATCTAGTGGTATTTAGTATTAGTTTAATTAAATATTTTAATTTTATAAATTCACAATCTTAAATCAATTGTCTAAATAAAATTAATTTAGTTAAGAGTTAGTACTTGGTAATTTTTATTTAATAATTCCTCGTGGGAACGATACTCTACTTATACTTTATTACTAGTTGACCGTGTATACTTGCACATATTCATTGATTGCTTAATCTATCAACAACGGGGGCTCCTCCCTTCGAATTGTCAGTAGTACTTAAACTAACTGTAGAACCAGTGCCCAATCCAGCAGGGTCACATATGTAAGCCTCCGACTGATGAGTCAGACTAGCAATCTAGGCCTGATGTGTAGGCTCACAAATACAGGTCATCCAATCAAACATCACCATTAATCCAGGCACGAGATCTCCTAGAAAGTTATAGCTCGGGTCTGGGCGTCAATAGTCCGAGGCCTCCACCAAGCGATAAAAGCCTCTGAGCTGTTGGGACCATCCAATAGCAGAAAGCCGTCCACACCATCAAGGGGAATCTCTAAAATCTGCACATCGACAGGCCACGATCTCTGAGGAAAAGGATGGAAGGGGATGCGGATCTCCCCTAAAACACACCAGAATGCCCGTTCCCCAAGATAAAGCTCCCAGCCTCCAAATGTCAGCAGGGGAATACGACGAGTGGATAATGCAAACTCTGGACCAGTCGGGAAACCACCCTCAAAACCCACGGATAGATGCTCAGCTTTATACGAAACCAGACCACGTAGGCAGCAGTAATCAGCTCAAGCTGGAGTCAACAATGGGCGAAGCTGTCAGAAATGGGGACCTCCTCCAAAATGGTGTGATGCTACTGACGACCCCGAGGATAGGTGTCCAAACCCAAAGTAGTGACCGGGCGAAGATATGAGAACCTCTCATAAGCCCAGAACTAAAAGAGCAACACCAACTATATCAGTCAAGATGACAAAAGCAAACTGAACCATGAAAAGATGAAGAATCGAAAAGAAGGTTACCAAGAGGAAAGGGAAGAAGTAAAGCATCGGTCTGTCCCTCCGAGCAAAGACGCATACCCTGGAGAAAGTATGTAAACGTGAATGATCCCCAATCATACTCCCCGATACGATCCACGTCTCGGATGGCACCCACTATGCTGAAATGAATAGTAGCAGAGTTATTCGCCAAGATACCCCTTATGATGATCAAAAAGAGTCGACGAAGAAGCCGATCACGCTCAACAGGGTCCGCGGGGAATGGTTCCGATAAAGCTCCTCTATAGCGTCGACCGTCAAAGCTCCAGAACGAATGCCACGGGCCTTAAAGGCCCTATCACGAAGAGAAAATCCCAGTAATGCACGGACAGCGGTGGGAGAAATATCAGCCTCTAGAGAAACTAGCTGACCAGTAAACTCAATGCCCGTAATACAGCACCAATCCAAAGGCGTCGTTATCACCTCGCAGTCCAACAAATGAAGAGACTGGCTCTGATGAAATCATCTCTCAGACAGAGCACGAAGATAACCCCAGGGGCAGCGTCGGGGGGTTATAGTAAAGAAATGTTCGAAGCACCATAAATCTACTCGAGCCCAATAATCAGCATGAAGGGCACAATAAAGGGAGTAAACACTACACCAGTTACCCCGAGGTTATGTAAAGTCTGAGACCTATAATACCAAGAATTAAGACAACTACGGTGGGAGATCAAAATAACTTAGGATTTTTATAAATATACCTCGTTAGTGCACAAATACGCTGATGGATGACGACTCAAATCGGCCCCAAAAGATCTGGGGTGGCCACTCGTGCGCCAGGAAATGAATGACTGTGAACGGGCTGGACCGCTGCATTAGTATCAGGAAGGTCCTCATCCATAGCATCAACATCGACTCAATCAACACCAATCGAATGAATGCAGGCCTCCGCCAAACATCAGAGTTGTCTCATAACGTGAGGGGATGGAGCAGTAGAAGCTGCCCTACGACGACAAACTCTTGAGGATGCCTAGTGGGATGAAGAACTACTCGACATGTCCGGATCCATGGCTAAACAAAGATCAAATGACGCAGCATAAGGTACGCCCCATCTGATCCTATATTAATGTCAAATGCATGAACATATTTGGACACAACATCATGCATGTTCTGCACAAGTATTGAGGGAAGCCTACGTCCTTATTTCTAGGTGCCTAATCTCAGGCAGTTATCTGGCCCACGAAAATTTTTTGGCAGAATCTTCCCTAAAATACAGACTACCCGCAAGCGCATTGGCATGCATATATGACCATTTATAGGTCCCCAAGGCACAACACGAGAAATAGGCATAATATACAAGTTTTTTTCATATTTAAAGGGACAATTTAAATCAAATGAAGGTGTACAGTAACGATAAAATATTTTAAAAATTAAGAGCTTATAAAAGAGATCCTAGTGTCAAGGCAGGTAAGTTTCATCAGAAAATGAACGACAAAAAATGGTCTCAAATCATAAAAAAATTTACGTCCACGTGTCCGATATATTAATATACATGCATGCATAAAAGCAGAATAATTTTATCAAGTCACTTAAGTATACATTTAAGATGCATTGTGTTTAACATAATGATATGAATAACACATCAAAGTAAAATCATAAACATGCAAAAGTTATACGGATACGTTACCTACGAATAGACGAACGAATGTACGGAGTCAGAAATGGCAAAATCGAATCTCACAAAGTAGAATATGCAAGAATATGCGTGGAAGTGCAAGAGAATATGAAAAGGAGAATCAAGAGGATACTAAAAGAATGAAAAGGAAAAGGCACCCGAGTGGGGTATATCCACTGCGGGCAGCCACAGATGCACCTGCGGCCAAGCCCAATGGGCCCCACTCCTATTTTGGTGCACGTTAGGTCAAGGCACATCCCTTTCAATCCAAATAGGTGTAATCACGAAGAAAAATACATTTTTGAAGCCTAAAACGTCATTTTCGGACAATGACAGCTACGAGAATTTGAAATCTGATAATGATTATAAGAAAACAAGAAAAGCAATAAAAAACGGATCAAAAATATGAAAAGTGGGAGAATACTGAGAATATATGTCTCCTCTTGTTCAACCGGCATTAAGCCCGTTGGGGGACGAGACTCAACAAAAGCGTGGGGGACGGGACCTGATGATAAGCGTCAGGGACGAGACCTAATGATAAGCTTGTTGGGGACGAGATTCAACAAAAGCGTCGAAGACGAGACCTGATGATAAGTGTCGGGGATGAGACCTGATGATAAGCCCGTTGGGGACGAGACTCAACAAAAGCGTCGGGGACGAGACCTGATGATATGTTCGTTGGGGACGAGACTCAACAAAAGCATCGGGAACGAGACCTAATGACATGTCTGTTGGGTAGGAGACTCAATACAAGCGTCGGTGACGAGACCTGATGACATGTTCTTTGGGGACGAGACTCAATAAAAGCGTCAGGGACGAGACCTGATGATATAACCGTTAGGGACGAGACTCAACACAACCGTTACCTGAAGATATGTATGTTGGGAACAAGACTCAACAAAGGAATCGGGGGCGACACCCGGTGATGTCAATACAATGACAATATCCCCCAGCGGAGCAACATAATAGTAAAGTTTAAAGCATTTCGCACCATTGCATTATTTGATAATTGATTTGCATCCTTTTGTATGATTATCTTGCATTGTCAATATATCTTGTCATGCATTGGGTGTCTATATCTTTGTCACGCTCATTTCATTGCATTGCATAAACATGACAAAGAAGGGCATCTGAAGACACCTGAAATTTTGCATATATTTTTTAACCATGGCAGGAGGACAAAAGTGTCATTTTAGTCGGAGGACGAGACATCCGAACAGAGGATTTTGGGACTTAGATCAAAGTACACGAACTCATCACAACGACCACCGAGTGACAAACTACTCGAGGCATGACAGTTGATTGATTGGCATTGACAAGAAGATCTATTTTTGCATTTTGCTTTATCTTCTCGGATTCGGAATTGGCCAAACCTTATGTCAATGCATAGCTCTTGGAAATAGCTTTCCAGAATGGTATGGCATGTCTCCCAGCTCTTTCTGGATTGAAAGTTACGGACGTTTCAGCGAACAAGACGAAAAGCCGACTGCATGACACGAAAACCGAGGCAGATGGGCAATTTCATCCTATATATGGACGATTTCAGCAGATTTTGAGTAGGAGAAAGCAATTTTAAAAAGATAAAGTGAAGAATTCTAGAGAGAGAAGCTCGAGAATTGATTAGATTTTCTCAAACTTTGTATTAGATTAGCTAGATCTATACACATCCAAGCTCAAGGAAGTGCCAAATCTCACACCCCATGGTGAAAGATTCAATCTTTCTTATAAATTCAATGTAGATCTATTAGATCTTCCGTGTTTTATTCATTGTTGTGATTAAAATTTTGTTTACCCTTCGGCTATTGTATTTGTTCATCGATTTTCCTTGGATTTAAATCGTTTTATCGATTGTTTTGCTTTGAAATTGTTAAAAATTTGAATCTTTTCACTAGATCCACCCTAGATCTAGCTTAAATCTAGCTTGTTGTCGGTTTCAAAGTTCAAAGCTTTAACCTTTGTACTAGATTTGGCTTGGATCTAGTCGTTTTTAACGTTTTGAGTCGATTTTGCTTACCCCGTAAAATCCTAGATTCATATCTAGTGGTGAGGGGGTCCCACCTACCTGCCGTCAAGGGATTTTAACAATTGAATCACCTGATAGCCAGTTTGGGATATATTTCTCGATTTAAATCCCGATTATGTCATTGTATAGATCCAGGGAATCTTAAATCTACGGATTTATTCCATCGATTGTAGATCCCATCAATGGATCTCGTTAATGCGTATAGTCCCTCGCGATGTTGGCTTTGGTTGTGCGATCTATGAGGGTCGGGATCCTCAAATCGGATCTTGACCTAATTCCCACGATGGACATTGTTGCTCAAATGTAATATTAAAATGCAATCTTGTTATATATGTAATTTTGGGCCTTAAAACGATATCGAGGGTTTTATCCCTAGAAAATCGGATTTAAGGCCTCGTAATAGTGAAAATTGCGATTGCGGATGTCGGGGTTATCGAGATGGCTTTCATGCCCACAGATCGCCCCGACCCTATTTTGATGCTTGGTTTTCATTTATCACCAAAAAGCGACTTTTCAAGAAAACGATAAAGATCTTTTAAAATCAAATCGCGTTGGGTAATAAAACGACTATAGAATAAAATTGAAAGTAACGATGAGTTTCGATTCCTATTTGGCGAAGGGTTTGAAAACCATATTTTTCAAAACATCACCCAAAAAACGGTTTCTATCAAAATCGTAGATTAAAACGAACATTTTCTTTAAATCAAATCTCTCGTGCATAGGTTCAAAGAGACTTTAAGTTGCTTTCAAAATAACGCATTTCTCACGATTTTGATCCAAAGCTAGATAGCGATTTTCTTCAAAATCACACACACACACACATACACACACACTTCACATTTAGGAAAACATCAAGATACGGTAACCGTGTTTTTACGGAAGTCGGAGGTGTCTAACACCTTTCCCTCGCTTAAGAAACTCCCGAACTCTATGAATCTCGGTTTCGAGACCAATTTTACGGAGTCACATATTGGGTTATATTACGAAAATCTAAAAATTCGAATGAGTTGGTACATCCATTTAAATCCTTACCAACTGGCGGCTCTGTCTAACTGGCCCATCATTTAAATCAACCTTTCAAAACCCTATCGGTATTTATGTCAGCTTTTTCCTAAAATTCACCCTTCAAGCGAAATGAATAAATCGAAATCTTAAAAAAAGGGTAGAAACGCAAAAATTAAGAAAATTGTTCCCGGCGTCGACAAAGATTATAAAAATAGTAAAGTCTAAGGATGAAATAAGTGGAAAAATAGTTTAAGGACTAAATATGAAAAATACCTATAGTTTATGGACTAATAAAAAAATTATCCCTTACAATAAATCACATAAAGTATCCATTCAAAGAGTATACAAATTCTCTAATCAAACAATGTACAGTCATTCATAGTTAATATATTCATTATTCAAATCTTCCGGTTATTGTCTACCACTTTATCAATATTTACTAAAGTATGAAAATAATCATAATTTTATAGATAGAGTTTCAATATTTATCAACATACATATGCATTGTACTATTTATTTGTGTTTATCAACATAATTTACCCACTTCATATTTTTTATACATTTTTATATACAATGTTTATCAACATAATTTTACCCATGATTAATATTCATGTATTATTTTATTTTCAAAAAATTCGTATATTATTTAGCAACATTTTCATATTAAACCCCTATGGGACACCTCTGACAGACTCCAATATACATGTTTTATTTAGAACGCACACACTCACTCACACACACACACACACACACACATATATATATATATATATATAATATATGTTTTGAGAAATACTTGCATATTAGTAGGAGATATGTATGTTGATCTTGAGAGATGGAACTTGAGAGAGAGAGAGAGAGATTAGGTTGAGAGTAAAAAGTTGAAGTCTGAGTTAATTCATCACCATTTGCATAATTATTCTGAGGACGATATAATTACAGTTTTGTCATTGTCTGCACAGTTATTCTGCAGACGCTAATGACTAGTTTTGTTATTTTTCTTAGTCATGCATAATATTGTTTGTGGACGTGCTGAATTAGGCTATTAAGGAACAGCTTTGTCATTTGTTTGGTGGAACCCCCGTCCGTATAACTATTTTTGTCATCTTTATAACAGTTATGTGGATGGACTTAGGGATGGCAATGGTATAGTGCAGTAACAGTTTTCTAATGAATTGGTATCGCATCGCTTTTAAAAAATCTTGCACCAGAATCAAACTGGTCCCGATTCATGGAATTGTGGTACCATAACCGCACTGTCGGATTTTTAGTATTGGACCGCACTGCACCACTCATGAATTAAACATGCAATTTGTAACTCGAATTACAACAAAAATAAAGTTTACATAACAAATTGTTCTTAAATCAAAGTTTACATAATAAATATTTTTTATACCAATTGAGTTTTATCTCAACAAAGAATAAAAGTAGAAAAGCAGAACATCAACTAGAATTTAAAAATATTAAATAAAAGTCATAATTCTCATCTTTTGGTGTTGTGGAGTGCAGTGTGCCACCTGTTTAACAGTGCATATCAACACTGCACCGTACTAGTCATGGTTTAATTATTTTGTGCACAAACCGCATTGCTTAGCCAATGGTGCAAGGCAAAAATCCGTCGATTCGATGTGATTTGTTCGGTTTCGGTGGGATATCAGTTTAAACTTTACTCTAGATGGGTCTAATCTTAGGCCATTCAATTTTTTTATACAGTCTAATATGGGTTGGAAGGTTATAGGCCTCTATCTAACTTTAATCATTTATTAGATGAAAAGTAATAAATTTATTAAATTTGACAATTGTGACAAGTATCAACTGAATGAATATATATATATATATAGAGATAGTTGATATTTTCACAAGCTGAAATAATATTTTCACAAGTTCTCTCTCACACGAACAGTAGATGGTCTCACACTCGTGTGAAAGAGACTTAATAAAAATATCAATTCTATATATATATAAATTTACACACATATAATATGAGTGGGCTTGGCCAAGATTGCGTCCTGGGAGTTCATTAAAGTATTAACACAAACCCTCCCAAATTAAATTTGGATTGGATAAGTATTTTAATATGTACAAAAGACCTAAACCACTTACCACGAAATTGCATGCGGACTCGAATTGCCCAACCCAAATTACACCTCTAACATTAATAATCAGTTTTTTTTTTCCCTTTCTTTTCTCCATTTGCACACTAAAGATGATTTCATGTTAAGGTTTGCCCATTTGAAGTTAGGGCAAATGTTCAAACATCATGGATTGATTTAATTTTGGGGTGACGATTCTATTGACACAATCATAGATGTTCGAATTTTATTTTTATTTTATAAAAATAAAATAAATAATCGATTTCTTTTACCTTGTGTGTACTTTGATATAACAATGACTATAATATCATACCAAGGACAATTTTAAAGGCTTCGCCTAATTACTAAATCAAAGGCCCATATCCGCTTGTCATTAACGACAATAGTTGAATGGAAAAGGAAGAGGACGTTGTTTGGTTGCTACTAACGGTTATTGATATGAAAATTTTAAGTAATTACAAATGCATAGTGTTAAATTAAAAGACTAACAAGTACAGATCGCATCTATATGGAATAGTTTATTCTTAATATTCTTGTAATCAATTCAACCGAACTAAAATTAAGATAGAAAAGGTGACTAACTAAAATTAAAAAGAAAAGTAAAACAATGATTAAATTAATTAAAGACGAATATTTACAATAAGAAAATAATCTATGAATTCGACATTCATAACAAATAATTCAATATTTTTTTTTATAATATGCCACTGGCCATGTGTATATAGTTTGGAAAATAAATAGATTAAAGTCTAAGTCAACTATATCTTTGATTTCCCTAATCTTTAATTTAAAAAATTTACAATTAACTTGGACAAATATAGACTCAAGGTTCTAAAAGGCGGAAGGCCGGCGGCCAGGGGGTCTAGGCGGGTTTTTTATTTTAAGCCAATTTTAATATTTTATCTTACATTTATCTAAACAAAACAATAATATAAAGCAAAATAATCTATAATAAAGATAATAAAGGCATTTTCTTAAAGTTCAAAGACAAACATGCATTTGTTAAAAGTTCAAACACAAACAAATAATAAAAAATACAAACTAATAGTCATCATCTATGTATCCCTTTATATCTCTAACTCTTCTTTTTTCATATCTCTCCAAAATAATGTCCCCATCGAACTCGCACTCCTCATCTCCCTCTTTCTCCATGTCATTATCAGACAAAAAATCTTTTTTGTCCGCCTTGCCTCGCCTAGGTCCTGCCTAGGAAGGCGGGAGCAGCCTAGGCCCCACCTAGGCGGCCTAAGGGATATTTTTGCCTAGGCGCGGCGCGAGGGGGACCTAGCGCCTAGGCACTTTTAGAACACTGTATAGACTATGAAAATTAAGAATTAACAATAACTCATTAAAACTTCTTAAGCAAGTATAAATTATGAAAAATTTATATTTTAACAATAATCTATCAAAACGAACATTAAGGTATTTCACTAATGAAACGTGAATGTAAATCATTAATTCGCTGAAGTACCAAACAATACAAGAGATATAAACTATTTATCATGAGATATTAACAAGTTTTATCATCATCTTAGATCAAACAATTTAGCTATTCATAAAAATTAACATGAAAATAAAATTAACAATAATTTGCTCTTATAAATTAAAGACAAAGAAAGAAGAATATTCAATATAAAAATAAAAGTAAGAAACACCCCCCCCCCCCCTCCTACCCCCACCATCTCCTCCTCCCCTAATTAAGATCTTTCAACGAGCATACAATAAAAAGTAAATTTAACCTAAAATTACTACCCTCCAAATTATCTTGGTCCTCCCTTATTTATAAGTATCAAAGTTTCAATTCTTTTGCGTATACGTTTCAACTTCCTTTCTTTTTTATTGGCAATCAACTCTTTTCCATAGAGATCTTTTATATGAGATTTCCTTTTTCACATTGGAGTTGAACAATTAAGTCAACTTGTACATCAAAATTTTTCCATCTCCTTCCTTTTTCTTGTATATATACTAAAATTGTTCCATCTCCTTCCTTTTTCTTGTGTATATCAACTTTCTTTCGTAGTTATCTTCTTTCCTCTAATCTTCTTTCGACTCCGGTAGGTTATGCAAAATCAGTACCATCCTCAACCCTTCGGGAACTAAATCTAAGGAGGCTATCCAAGAGGGTCATGAAATAGATATTTCATAATCACTACGGAAAACTCCTATGCGATTTTGTTTAGATATCATTTAAAAATAAAAAAAATGGAACAGAAAAGAATGATCAAGTAATTAAGTATTAAAAGGTAAAATGGGTAGCTTAATTCCTGACCATGTAACTAGGCTAAAGTAACACAATTTGGATCATTTTTTTTTTTTGTTAATGTGGAGTTTCCGACCCGCTGGTCGACTAATTTCCCCAGCCCGATACCAGAGCGGTTTGCTACCCGACTTGCGCCGGGGGTACCGTGGCCACAGTAGAGCATTTTTAGTGCCTTCCAAATGTTAATTTGGATCATATTACCCATTTTTTACCAAAAATGGATGAGATAAGATTAGTTATACTAATTTATCCCACGATTAGTTTATTATTAGTTTATTGTTTAATCCCATAAGACTTATTTGTTATCATTTTTGATGTCGCAAATGAGGATTATATAATACCACTTTTTTACTTGGATTTTAATTTATTATCAAATGACATTAGAAATGACAAAACATACTTCACAGAATAAAATAACAAACTAATTATCAAAATTCAAAAGGAATGTTCTAAATCGGACTTGGAGCCGCAACTTGTGGCATAATAGTTGCATAATTAGAGAGGAAAATCAAGGGTAAGTAGTTAGTTCGAGAAAAGAACATATACCAGCGCAAGACCATTCAGCAGACCCTTAGAAGGCCATCCTGGTGAATAATGTTACTGGAATGCTGGTTCCTCAATCAACTGAGATTAATTTTGTCAATTTATCCATCGTATAAAAATAATAATAAAAAATAAAAAGGCAACATCCTATTACATAAGAACATAAACCAACTACTTCGTATAAAAATAATATTCCCTCCGTCCCATATTAATTGCATTTCTAGGACTTTTTAAAGTCAAATTGACTATTTTTAAAACTAATCTTTTTACTATTTTTGCTAACATATAGGTGAAGATATTATAACCAAAAGAAAGTATATACAATTTATTACTAATTTCAATTTTTATAATTTTAGAAATATATTTATATATGCTTAATTATTAATTTTAAAAATAGTCAATTTGACTTAAAAAAGTCCTAGAAAAGCAATTAATTTGGGACGGAGGGAGTAATAAAAAATAAAAAGGCAACATCCTATCGCATAAGAACATAAACCAACTACTTGGTATAAAAATAATAATAAATAATAAAAATGCCTATCACATAAGAACATAAACCAACTACTTCAACTCGAAAGAAAAGATTTTTCTCATTTTCCAGAACCAGTGTTCCTATCCAAAGCCATTGCATGTATTATGCTATAATAAGATATATAGCAAAATTAACAAACGATAAATTTCTGCTCTGCTGTCTAAGGAAATGACAAATATTTATGAGGAAAATTGTTTGTAAGGAGTAAATGTCAATGTGCTAAATATTTAGTTACACAGCCTATTAGTTCATCACTTATTAATTAGTATATGTAGTCAAATACAACGATAAACATCTAAGCACAAGCAGAAAAACCTTCAAATTGATTCACCCAACATGGTGAAACCGGTCAAGAAAAAGCTTACAACATGGAAAAATAATTTTACGGGCGTAGATCAAACCACCAGCTCAAAACGCACTCATTCAATTAATGCGACAAACCTAATGCCGTTTCAAAGCTCAGGGCCTCTAGCTGTGATCATTATGTCAAAATGGCGTGGATAAGATATCATGATTGGGGATATAGCAGGCCCTCTCAATGGATATTAAGCAATTGAAATGAAGGATGTTCCCGTTAATTGTACTGGTGGCCGAGAAGGTAACAAGTAGCGATGGAGGTTAGTCAAAGAGCATGAACATAAACTGTCAATAAACATACTAATCATCCAGATAATAATAGGATCCAGCTGCTTTCTGCTCCCTGTCCTTTGTTGACTCCAGTTTGTTGATTCTAGGTCGGAAATTAGTTGGGTCCCGCCTAAATGTGATATCCAGATGCTGCATAAAAAATTTAACATATTACATTCATAACAAGATTGTAGGACAGCACAGAGAAAAATTTCTTAAATTATGAAGGGCAAATCTTGTATGGTAAAATCATACGAGGATAACTAGTGTGGCTTACAGATAAGAAAAGATTCATTCCCGTCAATAATGACTGAGGAGCATTTGCAATACAATCAATTGATGGCTTCCCTTCATACACTATGACTCTGTCTGCCAGATATGTTGCCATTATGAAGTCATGCTCAACCACAAACGCAGTCTTTTTAGCGTGAAGTATAAACCGCTTTATGACTTTAGATGCAACAATACGTTGCTCAGAGTCGAGATATGCACTTGGTTCATCGATCAAATAAATGTCTGCTGGCTGCAAGGAGTTTGATAAACCAAGTAAGATAGTTATATAGCAATCAGCAACAAGCATATACACACTAAATCGACAACGAATTTTCGTTTCTTTTTCTCTTATTTGATGAGTTTAAAAAAAAGAAATGACAGGATTCGTAAGGGACTTTTTCTGAAGACGCTGTCCTTAAGTCGCTATATGTCCTCCTAGGAACTCATATCCAATTTCTCCATTATTAACTCTACAGATGCAAAATAAGCTCCCAACAGTATCCTAAATCCAAACTCACTAAACAAATGAACAGCTAAGGGAATTAATGTTACAAAAAGACCAAATACATTAGTTCACTTGCACAAAAATCATCACCACATATACATTAGTTCACGCACACAAAAATCATCACCACGTGTGTGTGTGTGTGTATACAGCCACTAGTGTATACATCTTATTTTATATTAAAGGAAGAAAAGGAGGGAGAGAAACCTTCACTCCACCCATATGATACCTTATGCCACAATCTGTCACGTTATGATCCCCTACTTGGTTTTGGGAGAGCCTGAAGTGGCAATCCATATCGAACCACCTTACCATTCTTATTCTACCCGCAAAAAACAATAATAAAATAAAATAAAAGAACTCCACACGAATATTAAGAACTACTTACCTTTATTTATGTCAGTATTGGCATACTAAGAATATCTAAACAAAAAGTCTGCATGGCATATATCCGAAAATATCAATCAATCTACCAGACTTTCTATCACTTGGCCTTCCTCCATCTCTTAGCAACCAAAAAAATATATATTCGAAGGGAAAATAAGAAAGATAATACCACTTCTGTTCCGCCCTTTTTTATTAAAAATTATAAAAATTTAGACCTTCATTGTAACGAACGAGAATTTTGTAATTAATCTTTAAATATTTATTGAATTAAATAAATATTTGTATTAATTTATTGAGTTAAATAAGTATTTGATGAAATTGTTGTAGATTAATTTAATTAAATGTGTTACATTGTTTATATTAATGTGATGTGAAATAACTGTATAGTGCAAAGTGTGAATTTAATTGGGATAATTAAATTAAATGAGTTGTTTATTAATTGTAATGTTGTTCTAATTAATAAATTAATTAGAGATTTATTGATTTGTCATAATTAATTATATGAGAATTTTAATTATGTGATAATTTGATTTAATGTGTAGTAGTGGCTTTTATTAAATAGTAGAATTTGATTAATTAAAGTGTGATGAATAAACCATATAATAAACAAGTTAATTAAAATAAAATAAAAAGGAGTTTTAAGTGACAACCAAACATGGCCTTAAGAACATGGGAACAGTTAAGCCATGATGCGCTTAACTGACACCCATGTTGTACCAGTTTTATTTAATACGTATTATATTTTTCATCAGCTTTGTTCACATACTGCATTCCTAAAATCCAAGTCAGAGAAATACAGAGAGAGTTCTGAGAGAATTTGGAGAATTAAAAGAAGAATTTCTATTATCTTGCATAATCTAAATCACTAATTTCAAAGGTAATTTTTTAATTCAAGCTTCAATTTATGTTTTTAAGTTTCTCCATGAACGTACTTTTAAGTTCTCTGTTAATTGAGTTTCACGAGTAAATTGTTGAAAAGTTGTTTGTATTCATTAATATGCATGTATGAATCATTATATGATGTTTATAAACTGTTTTAGAATGATTAATCCATGAAATTATGTTTTAAATGGAGTTTTGAAGTTTACAGAAGACTAGTATTTGAATATGACTTATATGTATAAAAATTTATGCTTAATTGGTATGTTAATCGGTAAATTAATGATTGATTGTGTTTATATGTTAAGAAATGAAAAGAATGCAAGTTTAATGGACTGATTTGGTGTAGTAACGAATCTGTAATGCGTGATTTCGTTAAATTTGAAGAAACTTTGATAAATTGGCAAAAACCTCAATTTTAGTTCTTAGATTCATGGTTTATGTGGTTTAAGTTGTTAAAATCATGCTAGAAGGGTTGGGTAATGATTGTATATGAATTATAGTAACTGGGTATACTTAATTTGTTGTATGAACAAAAAAAATTGGAAGTTTATGGCCCTGCTTGGTGTTCTTCGCGAACTACAGAATCTGAGTCTGCGCACCAGCGCGGCCGCGCTGGTGCCAAGAACAAAAGTGGCGCGGCCGCGCCACATGCAGACCAGATCCAGTGTTCAGGCATAGCGCGGCCGCGCTAGTGCCAAGAACAAAAGCGGCGCGGCCGCACCGGTTAGCAGACTGGCCCAGAAAATTTTATTTAAGTATTCAAGCCCAGAGAATATAATTGTAACCTAATCTAATGAATGTGAAAATGTAATAATCATACAATTTGATGTTAAAACATATTGACAACATGTCAATGACATTTTTTTTACAAGATTAATGAGTATATTGCGTTCTAAACTCGTTACTTGTAAAGTTTAATAATGTGTTTAAGAGTTAATGTTGTGAATGTCATTAATATAATCAGACTTAGAGTTAAGATGAGATAAAAGAGAATATACTCATGATGCTAATTATGTGATAATTAATTGGTATCGTGACCTGAAATGGTATGTAGGATTAATTGAGGAACGTGAATAGTAAACGTATAATCTACGCACGAGGCAAGTTTCTTTACCCTAACTTGATTTCTTTTACGCAAGTATCTTATCCTTAACTTATTACTATTACGCAAGTTTCTAAACCTTACTTTTACATTGAGCAAGTTTACAAATCATATACTTATGTTGATCAAGTTTCTTACTCTTGATTATCCAATTATATAACTTTGATTGAGATGTTCTAATTCTTCTAAGCAATACTTCGGTTATACAATGTTGTTCAATTGTGTACCTTAAGATTCATGATTCGATTGAGATGTCAGTTATATTTATTGAGTCTTGATTGACTAGCGAATCCTTATTGATTCGACTAGTCCATAGTTGATGAGCGTTCTAAATTCTAGAAATGTTATTGAAGTAAATCCAAACCAAACTTCCTTTGGTGCGGACTCTAATGTCAAACTGAGATGAACAACCCTTTTATAGGATATTATATTTACGCGTTAGCGTTAAGATGTTGTGCACATACGTGGTACAAAGGGTTGATCCTCCTAAGTACGAGAAGTAAGGTCCATATAGTCTTACGACTGTTAAGGGTTTAAAGTAAAAATACTTGATAACCTAGGACATTGTTCGCGGTCTTGTGACCCTCAGATGTTCTTTTGATTCTTGTTTCTAATCTTGATTCAAAAGTCAAGCTTTCCATTGTTCCGTATCCATTGATTATTCGCATATTATTATTTTTATTATTATTATTATTATCGTTATACTTGCTGGACAATCGTTTGCTCATTCTTGCATAATAACATTGCAGCTAAAGTTGAAAGAGTTGACGAACCATCTACTAGTAAGGGAAAAGGCAAGGTGAACAATTGATGAAGACTTGTTTAATTTATTTGAATTATGTTTATGTAAAAGACTTATGTCATTTATGTTTCCGCATTGATGTTTATTTAAGGTTAAATGACCTGGGATTTATTTGTTTAAAATGTTGTAACGCTTTAATGGGAGTATTTCTATTTCAGTTATGAGTTGCAGTTCTTTATTTATGGGTAGTTAGATGTGAATGACTGGGATAGTGAACACCAAATTCTGTGGGAATGAAGTATCCGGATTTGGAGGTGTCACATTCATTTCAGTTATAAAGTAAAATTACATGAACCATTACATGAACCATAGTACCGCTTTTAGTTTAAGCTCACTATTAGACTTGAAGAATGTAGAAGCCTCATTGTCAGCTCAGAGGTAGCTCATGTGATATATATATATATATATATATATATATATATAATATATATATATATAGTGCTAATAAGCAAGTAATTCACCTGCACAGTAAAGTTGTTCGTACAAACCCTTGAACAATGTGAAATGAACATTTTAATCATTATTTACCATATGATCCCAAAATGCTTTGTGCACAATAAAAAATGTAATATCAAAATTTTCAATACACATGAAGTCACTAATAAATATACTTGATTTAAGGGGGAAATACACATTTTTCAATTTCTACTGAAACAAGAATCATTCAAGTGCTCACGCAATTATTTTTTTTTTTGTTAGGGGTGGTGGCGCAGTTGGCTAGCGCGTAGGTCTCATAGCTTCTGAGTTATCCTGAGGTCGAGAGTTCGAGCCTCTCTCACCCCAAAAATAATTTTTATTTAGCAAAAAAAAAAAAGAATCATTCAAGTGTCCCCTGATAATCTAGGCTATTAGATAAGCTAGGACTCAGATAGGTGAACGGCAAAACCAACAACGTGAGCATGAGATGACAGGATGATGGTTCCAAACAAATTCAAGAACAAAGTAACAAACACGAGAATAGTGATGATAAAAAACCAACAGTCACATAACTGTAATGGTAGGAATTAACAGTTATGCAGAAAATTTGGTCCAAGCAACAGAACAATTGATGACAAAAAAGAACAAGTTAGATATAGTTACCTTTCCAAGGCATAGACATAATGCAACTCTTTGCAGCTCCCCTCCAGAAAGATTCACAACTTCTTGATCCATTAGTTGCTCAATTAGAAGAGGCTTCATTACATCTGATACAAACTGGGGATGCATATATGAATCCCGAATTTTGGAATGTAATAAGTGGCGGACTGTATTTTGAAATTTTGGACTAATTTTCTGGGGCTTGTAAGATACATTGAACTCGGGTATCTCCACATCAGAGCCTTCTACTGTATCAGGCTTCAACAAACCAGCCTGCAAAGTTTTGAAAAGTAAGATTTCGGATTCGAATGACATTTAATACCTAAAATGGATGTTCACTTGGAAGACAACAGAAATTGATAAAAGAAAAACAAGATACCAGCATCCGGATAAATGTCGTCTTTCCGGTCCCATTCTCACCCAGCATTACAATGATCTGTGAATCAGTGAATTCACCCTCAACCACCTTAAGCTTGAACCCACCCTGGGTTTTGCTCATAGTTGGGTATCTGTATCGTGCATATGTTTCGATTTCCTCAGCACTTTCTTGTGGAGTCTCAGCAACCTTGAAGGACACAGAGCACAAACTAAATAATGCATCCCAATAACACGCACCTAAAAAGTTATAAGAATTTTACCTTAAAAGTAAGAGATTCGTCCCGAAACCGTAGATTTTCTGTGGGTACAAAACCAGCTAAGAATATGTTAATTCCTTCTCTGACAGAAAATGGAAGCGTTACAACTCCATATGCACCAGGCTTCCCATATAGGCAACAAATGAAGTCTGATAAGTAATCCAACACGCTTAGGTCATGCTCAACGACAATCACATAGCTGAAATCCATAGTATCAACAGTCAATGATTCTACTTTTCAAGTGAAAGAATCAGAGCATATGTACAAACATAGACAAAATCAAAATCAACCTATTAGGCCTGAGTAATGATCGAATAACTTGGGCAGCTTTAAGCCTCTGCTTCACATCAAGATAACTTGAGGGTTCGTCAAACATATATATCTCAGCGTTCTGTATGGCAACAACAGCAATAGCAAACCTCTGAAGCTCCCCACCAGACAAGTCTCCCACATTACGGTCTATGACTTGATTCAGTTGAAGGTCAAAACAAAGTGTTTCTTTCACATCCCTCTCGTCTTTTTGGTCCAGCACTTGCCCAACATTTCCTTGAACTGCTTTTGGAATGTGGTCAACATACTGCGGCTTGATGATTGCCTAATTTAAAAAACATAATATACAAATTGAGCAAAAACCAAAAATTACATTGCTAAAATGAAGTACAAAAAATCTAATAAATTATAAATCAAAAAGAAAAGATGTCATAGAGCAACATAAGTAAATCTGTAGTAATATATGGGTTTTGCATGTTTCTTCACTGAGATCACCATATTGTTTCCAACATGGGTAATCTATTAGACAACATAAAGAATAACATGTATTAAAACGCCATGAAGAAATTCAGCCATGATAATTAAAATTGTTTTTCATAAGTTCTTAAATGACATTTAAAATTAAAACTAAAAGTCCCATATCAGAAGATCGTTGATACGATAAGAGAGTTTTTAGATGATAATATTAGCATAATTTTCCTGGGATATATAAGCAAGATGGTTAACCTCAAGTAATTTAAATTCTTTGAGAGTGTGTTTGGATATAAAGGTTGACTCATGCTTGGAATATTTAAAAATAGAGTACAACATGTCAATATCAATGCATTTCAAATCTCAAATTCAGGAAAGCTATTGTTTGGAGTTCGGACAACAGCTCCAGCCTACGCCTCTCTAAGTCAACCTCACCTCAAACTACCATCCACAGTCACTTGATGTAACAATATATGTTTCATTACCAAAAGAGGCCTGACTATAGTCCTTGCATGAATGTCGAGCCACCATTGTCTCAATTACAAAGTTGGGCACTAATCAACCTTAAGCTCTTTAGTCCATGCACACTTGATGTTATATGATTGAATACTAATTTTACTATAGTTCAGACACCAGTGTGTATAATTGGTCCTCAAACCTTCTTTGTTTGGTTTATAGGTTATTACTTGTTTAGTTGTGGGTTTTGATTGTCAAGTGATCATAGTTATCAAGGCGACAAGGCGCCCTACTAGTCGTCCACAAGTCATTAAAAATGTAAATTTTATACGTATAAAATTAAATATATTTAATATTTATATAAATATTGATATAATTACATATTTGAGATGTCTAATGATTTACCATATTCATAATGCAAGTTGTAGTAGATCAAATCACAATAATAAGTGAACAAGATCAAGTCAAAATAATAATTTAATTGTAGTTGTAATTTTTTGAACTTTTACCAACTTCAAATTTTATAAATATTGATACCTTTGTAATATTTGTAATTGTTAACGCCAAATTCTGACCGCTCGCCAAATCACCAAATAACGAGCTGAAAAGACGTTTAACGGTGGAGGATATGTAGCTGTTTTAGTGTTTATATATGGAATAAAAATAATTGACACATAGAAATAAAATAATTGCACCAAGATTTTTACGTGGAAACCCAAATTGGGAAAAAACCACGGGAGAAAGATCTCAGAAATCCACTTATAATAATATGGAAATTACAAACTCTCGACTGAGAAATAAATTATTTATTTATTTTCTCCATATAACCTCACTTTTGGTATTATCTTTACCAAATATTGCTAACTTTCTGCTATATGCTATAAGCTATATACTATAAAAGCTGAGAGATGGAGAGGGAGAGAATATAATTATTTCAGAATAATGAGGGATGTCAGAATTCGGAACAATTGTGTTCCTTTTATAGTGGAGCTCCCGCGCACCAATAAAGAAATTTGAGAGGGTTGGGCACAATAATCTTGACTTCTTAATTAGCCATGTTTTACAATTGGGCAGCTTGTGCCAGGCGGCCAAAATCACATGCCAACATTGCCCCCCACTCTCTTATTGTAAGAAACTTAAAATAAGAGAGTACACAAATAAAAGATTTTGACGCGCGCCATCCAGTTATGATCAATAATCATCCCTTATAGATCGAGACATCTTTATTGTGCAATCAGATTTATCATGATTATGGTATGGACCTTCCCATATTTTTGTCTATTGAAGACCTTTTGATCACCACTCCTTATATTGCCTTCCACTTCTTTATTCAATTCTCATCATCGCATGATGTAGGAGCTAAGGAGATCCATCCTTCCAAGGAAATGAAATAGAACTTAACAAAACAATTCATATAACAGAGGAAACTATGTGAGCAAAACAAGAGGTGTTGTATTTCTTCGGGTGGGTAGTCGATTCTTCCGACATTCCTGACCACCGACCTTATTGGTAATACTTTCGGAGCCTTCCAGCATGCCAAGTATTTTTTATCTCTGATCCATCCATTGCTCGAAGTTGGTAAGTACCTGGCTTTGGCACTCCAATAACTTCATAAGGTCCTTCCCAGTTAGGCATAAGCTTCCCTGTGTTCAGAGGAGTAGAAGCCTGGGCTTCTCGAAGAACCAAATCACCAACCTCAAACCTTCTTTGTTTAACACCTCGATTATAATGTCGAGCCGTTCGACGTTGATAGATATCCAATCTTATTATCGCCGAATCCCGTACCTCATCCAGCAAATCCAAATTAAGCTTAAGGCCCTCATCGTTATACAATTCTTTATATTGGCTGACTCGAAGAGAAGGGGACCCAATCTCTACTGGAATAAGGGCATCGGTACCATATGCTAACCGAAAAGGAGAATCTCCTGTCGTCGTCCGAGGTGTAGTTCGATAAGCCCATAGGACACTGAGTAATTCTTCTTGCCACCGACCCTTGGCTTCATCCAATCTTCTTTTGATTCCATTAAGTAGGGTTCGATTTGTTACTTCTACTTGGCCATTCGATTGGGGATTTGCAACCGAAGTCCTCCGATGTTGAATATTCAAATCGGTCAGAAACTCCTCAAATTTGGCACCCACAAACTGTCGACCATTGTCTCATGTAATCAATTGCCACAATCACGAAGCTCACCTGCCCCTTAGCTTTAGGTAACGGACCCAGAATATCAACTCCCTAAATAGCAAATGGGATTGGAGACAGAACCGAAGACAACTCCTCCGGAGGCTGATGTGGAATGGGACTGTTGAGCTGACATTTGACACACTTCTTCACATAATCTTTTGCTTCTTGGAACATAGTCGGCCAATAATATCCCTGTCGGATTACCTTGTACGTCAATGTCTTGGCCCCCATATGATCTCCACAAATTCCCTCGTGAACCTCCCGAAGGACATAAGCTGCTTCGGATGGTATCAAACATTTCAACAGTGGCGAAGAATAAGCACGCCGATAAAGATCCCCATCGATTAGGCAGAAGTAAGAGCTCTTGTGTTTTATCTTCTTTGCCAATACCCGATCCGAGGGCAACTTCCCATCGCTGAGATAATCTAAATAAGGCGTAAGCCAGCAATCTGATCTCTCAATTACCAAGACCTCGGTCTTCTGAATGCTTGGAGCATCAAGAATCTCCAGATACACTGATCCACCAAATGAAGTAACTTCTGTTGTGACCAACTTTGACAAGGCATCGGCCACAGTATTGTTTGATCGATCCACCCCTTGAAAGTTGTACGTGTTAAAGTAATGGAGCCGATCCTTGACCTCAGATAAATATTTAGTCATCCTTGCCCCCCGAGCCTCGTATTCGCCCACTATCTGCTTAACTACCAGTTGGGAGTCACTAAAGATGACCAGATGTTGAACTTCCAAACTTCGGGCCAAACGTAATCCGGCTAGAATTGCTTCATACTCCGCTTCATTATTGGTTGCCTTAAACCGAAAGCGAATGGCCTGTTGAACCTTAAATCCTTCTGGACTTGTCAAAATAACCCCAGCTCCACTGACATCCGAGGTCAAAGACCCATCCACATAAAGAGTCCACGAAGTTTGAACCGGCTGAACACCTGAGACCGAACTTACTACTGCCTCTGAAGAGTCTGGTTCAGAGAATGAACATTCCACCATGAAGTCGGCCAAAGCCTGACCTTTTATCGCCGTCCTGGGGTGATACTCCAAGACAAATTGAGTCAATTCCATAGCCCATGCAGCAAGTCGTCCCGATATGTCCGGTTTGCTCAATATCTTTTTCAAAGGCTGATCTGTGCAAATGACTATCATCCGACCTTGAAAATAATGGCGAAGTTTCCTGCTAACTATTATTAAAGCATATGCAAACTTTTCCAGGTTCGGATATCTAGTCTCCGCATCCCGAAGTGCATGACTGATATAATAGACGGGAAATTGTTTTCCTCCTGCCTCTCGTACCAAAACTGCTCCGACTGCCAACGAACTAGCCGCCAAATAAAGATACAGTGGTTCTGAAGGGATAGGCTTCATCAACATAGGTGCCGAAGATAGATACCTTTTGATCCCTTGGAACGCATCCTCACACTCTGAAGTCCACTGGAAAGTCTTTTCATTTTTTGGTCCCTTCAGAGTGTCAAAGAATGGAATGCATCGTTCTGCTGACTTGGACATAAACCTTCGAAGTGCTGCAATCCGACCAGTCAAACGTTGTACATCTTTGAAAGTTTGAGGAGACCTCATATCCAGTATAGCCTTGATCTTCTCTGGATTGGCCTCAATTCCTCGCTTGCTTACCAAATATCCAAGGAATTTTCCTGAACCAAGACCGAAAGTGCACTTAGTTGGGTTTAGGCGAATGTTATGTTGTCGGACAGTCTGAAAACAATCCTCCAAATCATCCAGATGGTCCCGAACAGACATGCTTTTAACAATCATATCATCAACATAAACCTCCATGCTTCGGCCTAACTGCCTTCTGAAAACATTGTTCATCATCCTCTGATAAGTAGCCCCGGCGTTGAGCAATCCAAATGTCATCTTCTTGTATGCATAGATGGCCCGATAGGTGATGAAGGCCGTCTTCGGGATATCCTCATTGCACATTGAAATCTGATTGTATCCCGAAAAAGCGTCCAAAAAACTGAGCAGAGCGAACCCCGAAGTAGCATCTATCAGCTGATCAATATGTGGAAGGGGATAAAAATCCTTCGGACATGCCTTATTCAGATCAGTATAATCTATGCACATCCTCCACTTCCCATTCTGCTTCCTAACTAGGACCACATTAGCCAACCACTCTGGATAGTCGATCTCAAAAATAATGTCGGCTGCCAATAACTTTGCCACTTCATCGTCAATGATCCTCTGTCGCTCCGGGGCAAAGATCCTTCTTTTCTGCCGAACAGGTTTCCGAGCAGGATCTACACATAGCTTATGAACAGCTACTGATTCATCAATCCCTGGCATGTCGCTGGGCACCCAAGCAAAAATATCAACATACATTCGCAGCAATTCTACCAAACTTGTTCGAAAGGGTTCTTGCAACCCCGTCCCGATCCTTATCATCTTCTCTGAATTTCCCGGAATAAGCTCTACGTCTTCAGTCTCCTCGGCTGGAAGGGCAAGGGGTTCAGTAGCTCCTTCTGTAAATGGTTCCATCTCAATCATCATTGTCTGTTTCTGCTTGCTGACCCCAACCCCTGATGAGATTATAGTATTGCGATAGCATCTTCGGGCAATATCCAAATCTCCCTTGACTTCGCCAACCCCATTTGGTGTAGGAAACTTTAGTTTGAAGTGGGGGATAGAAGTTACTGCCTGCAAAGCTGTCAGCGTCGGTCGTCCCAAAATGGCATTGTACGCCGAATCTACATGTACTACAAAGAACCTGACATTCACCTCCACCTGCTGGGGAGCCGTTCCGAAAACAACCGGTAATTCGATAGTTCCCGCTACCCGAACTGGGTCATTACTGAATCCATACAAGGGTGGCTCTTGCCCGACCTCCATCTTTTTCCCTTCTAGGTCCATCCTTTGGTAAGCGTGGGCGTATAGTATGTCAACAGAAGAACCATTGTCAATCATGATTCTCCTCATATCCACTGACCCAACTTGTGCAGTGATAGCCAAAGCTCCTTCGTGTGGTTCGATAGGTTCCGATGGGTAATCATCATCGGTGAAAGAAATGACCGTGCCAGGGTACTGTCGATCTTTCTTGGAAGGCTGTTCAGACACCGTTAGCACAGAATCTAAAACTCCTCGTCGCTTTTTCCCAGTCACCTTTCCGATCGAGCCGCCTGTTATTACATCCACTATGCGTCGAACTATATGTCCCTGCTCGACCTGTGGTTGTGGTGGTGTGTTCAGATTTTGCTCTTGGTTTGTGTTACTTGATTTTCTTTCTGAATCCTTTTGCACAGCAACATACTGGACTAGTTCCCCATTCTGAACATTCTTCTCGATCAAATCCTTCAAATGCCAACAATATTCGGTAGAGTGTCCAGCAGTCTGATGATAATTACAGTATCTGCTTTGATTTCCTTTATATGAACGAGTATTTGTCGGACATGGTTCAAAATAAGGTTTGTCCCTTATTTCCTCTAGTATCTTCGCCCGATTTGTATTGAGGGGGGTGAAGACCCTATTGACGTTACGGTTCGGAAAGGGTGGTCGGCCTTCCCCCGAACCCCCGTTATGGAAACTCTTTTTTGTCTGGTTGTCCGATCTGTTTTGATTATTATCTGCTCTGGGATAGTTGTTCCTATCCCGATCTCTAGGCTTCTCTAAAGATTGTGAATGCGGCCTTAGGCTCCCCATAGCTTCTTCGATGGCGATGAAGTTCTCCGCCCGATCATAAGCTTCGGACAAGTCCTTCGGAGGATCGAACATCATATCCTTCACCAGTTTCTTTGACCTTACCACGTCCAATCCTGTTTGAAAGTATCCGAGAGCCTGAGGTCCGTTCAAGTCTGTTACTTTTCCGACCGCCTCTCGGAATTTCTTCACATACTGGCTCAAGGTCTCGTTAGGGTACTGCCTTATTTGCACCAGGGAACCAGTTGGTTTACCCCTCTTTTTATTGCTCCCGAATCGACTATGAAATTTGTCGCAAAGTTCCTTCCATGATGAGATCGAATTCGGGGCAAGCGATGTCATCCACTGTCGAGCTTCTTTTTTCAAGGTTGTGATGAATATTTGACACTTGGCAGCATCCGAATAATCATAATATTTCATGAGCCGATTGTATGCTTGGGTGTGGTCATAGGGATCACCAGTGCCATCAAAACTCTCCAAGTCTGGGACGTTCTTGTTGGGGTCGGCTTTTACCCGATCGATCTCTGGAGAAAAGGGCGACGTTGGATCAATAGGAGCCTCCTCCTCCTGATTAACCGTGGCCAATTTCTTTTCTAGTTCTGCCACCCTTCGGGCAAGAGCTTCAGTCTCTTCCTTCCTGGGGGATGACTTATGTTTATCCCGATTGTTCTCTGAAGAAGCCACCCGCTGCCTTTGTCTTCTCCCATCGCTGCTACCCTCTCGAGAACGACTCCTGCGCTTGTTCTTTTCACGCCGAGAGCCGTCCGGACGATGTGTCTTAGATCGGTTCCCTGGCGATGCTTCCCGACGATGATGATGGCTGGAGGAAACTTCTTCCCCACCCAACAGTAGTGCCATCTGAGCATCTAATTCATTCTGCTGAAGGCGTAGGGCCTCCATAGCGTCTTTGTTCTCCTGCATCTTTTTGGCTAAAATCATTTCCATTTTATCCCGGCCATCTCGCTTTGAGTTCCGATCTTCAGCACGACTGTGGGGGACTATTGTCTTTTGTGCAGCTGAGAACAACTGTCGCCTGGTTGGTGTCGTCTTAGCCTTCGATGGGCCCACAGAGTGACTGTGGGGCCCGAGCTTGTCTGAGACATGGTTGGAAGGCCCCAACCTGTCCTTGACCGAGCCCCGGGGTTGGGAAGATGGATCGACCGTTGATTTCTCCCGTCCATTAATTGTGTTTGCCTTGCTCGTCGCCATATCTCTGATTAAAACTCCGATTAAAATTCTGGGTGATTGAAAAATTATTGTAGCACTAAAGCGGCCCTCCTTCTAGCGCCAATGTTAACGCCAAATTCTGACCGCTCGCCAAATCACCAAATAACGAGCTGAAAAGACGTTTAACGGTGGAGGATATGTAGCTGTTTTAGTGTTTATATATGGAATAAAAATAATTGACACATAGAAATAAAATAATTGCACCAAGATTTTTACGTGGAAACCCAAATTGGGAAAAAACCACGGGAGAAAGATCTCAGAAATCCACTTATAATAATATGGAAATTACAAACTCTCGACTGAGAAATAAATTATTTATTTATTTTCTCCATATAACCTCACTTTTGGTATTATCTTTACCAAATATTGCTAACTTTCTGCTATATGCTATAAGCTATATACTATAAAAGCTGAGAGATGGAGAGGGAGAGAATATAATTATTTCAGAATACTGAGGGATGTCAGAATTCGGAACAATTGTGTTCCTTTTATAGTGGAGCTCCCGCGCACCAATAAAGAAATTTGAGAGGGTTGGGCACAATAATCTTGACTTCTTAATTAGCCATGTTTTACAATTGGGCAGCTTGTGCCAGGCGGCCAAAATCACATGCCAACAGTAATATTTAGTTTAATTTCAATATAATTTTTAAATTTATGTTTAGTTTCAATATATATATATATAGGGCAATGATCCATAGCATCTATTTGCTATGGATTAAAAAATGACAAATAGCATCTAAACCATCCATAGCAATAATCAAGGGGTCAGATAAAAAAATGCATCCCAGCGTCCGCTAGTTATACTAGCAGACTGTATAAAAATCATTTTTGGCCAATTATGCCCCCACTAAGCCAAGTCAAAGCAGGAGTCAAGGAAGCAAAAAATCATCATGTCCGCTAGAATAACTAGCGAACGGTTTGTCACACCACTGTTAAACGAATTGGGCAAAACAACAGCCCTAAGTTTTCACCCAGCGATTCCTCTACCAGCAGCGAGTTTTCACCCAGCATTCCACTAGTAGCGCCGATTCCTCTAGCATCGGCGAGTTTTCACCCAGTGATTCCTCTAGCAGCGCCGATTCCTCTAGCAAAAGCCTTCAATTGACTCGAAAGTCGAAACTGTTAATTTGTTGCAAGCTCACAGCTGGTATACTTCTGAGTATAAGAATAAGCTTATGCAGTTTACTTTCTAGAATTTGTCGCAGTTAATTGATAGATATAGTTTTGTTCATTTTGATCACTTTTGTGCACGCTTCTTTAACTGTGATCGACTTTTTAATGGCAGTCATCTGTGTTTAGTCTTCTATTTCCTTTAATCGAACAATGCTTAAGTAATTTATTTTGATTTCTATATACTCTATTTGTTCTTGCAGAACCTCGTAGATTTGGCAGGTTCAGAGAGCTCCAAGGCTGAAACTACCGGAGTTCGTCGAAAAGAAGGATCTTATATTAATAAAGGATCTTATATTAATAAAAGCTTTCTAACTCTTGGAACTGTGAGGCCTTATTCATTTCCATTATTTTATCAGTGTAATAGTTTGCTCTACATATATCTTCTTATAGCTGTCAAATTGTATTATGAACCAAATGTGGTGTTGGGTTAATAAGAAGCCTCAACATATTGAGCAAAAGATATTATATATGCACACAGACTTATTGGCATATCTCCTTGTTCTACCAATCCCTTTAGGCCATTTTTTAGGAGTGATGCAATCTGTTATGCTGAGGTCTGCAGTGTTTTTGACTTGTATGGTGGACACTTTTGGGTGTTCAATTTTTCTCTCTCTCTCTCTCTCTTTTCTGATAAGTGGGTTCAATGGTTGTTTTTTTTGCATTTCTTACTATTTTTTGGTTTCATTGAAACAGATTTGTATAGGCGTTAATATGTTGTTTGTGTTGCATAGTTTTTTTTGCATCAGTTCATTGAATAATTTCAGTTTGTATTGTAGCAGTTTGTTTTGCAACAGTTCATTGCATAATTTCAGTTTGTTTGTGTTGCCGAGTTTGTGTTGAAGGAGTTTGTTTTGCATCAGTTCATTGCATAAGTTTGTTTTGCATCAGTTCATTGCATAAGTTTGTTTTGCATCAGTTCATTGCATAAACACTGTTAGTTGTCAATTTTGCGTCAGTTCATTCATTGCATCAGTTTTGTTTTACATCAACTTAATCAACATTTAATTGCTGAGTTTTTCGAATTATAAGCCCTAAGTTTTCACCTGCAGCTACACAATCTCAACGGCGATTCCTCTAGCAGAACCCTTCAACTGGCAAGAAGACTGAAAAATTCGTACTCAAGCGTGGAAGATTTGTGTTCTACATTTACGTAAATGTGGATGTCGTTCTAAGCATTGTGTATTTAAGTTTGTGTGTTTTGTATTAATTTGTATTGTTGTGGTTCAGTTTGTGTTGTATTGCTATGCAGGGCATGCATACTAGTTTTAATTTGTATTGCTATGGTTCAGTTTGTGTTGCAGCATAAAGTTTTAGCCCTATGGTATGCTTGGTTACAGTTTGTGTTGCAGTAGAGAGTTTTTCAGTCTATGGTATCCGCATATTTACAGTTTGTTTTGCGTATATGTTTTCTTTTTATATATATCCGTGAACGCTTATGCTATGTTTACTGCATCAAATTTCTAAGCAAACAAAATTTCTGCCCAAGTCACCATAATTTTGTAGCAAACATTTCTGAAGGATGTTCAGCATGTTCAACAGTACTAAATATGTTGTTGTGTTCAGCAATTCATGTGTTCAGCAGTAGTAATGTTGTGTTCAACAGTAGTAATGTTGTGTTCAAATATGTGTTCAATGTTGTGTTCAAATATGTGTTCATTTATATGTTCAGCAGGGCAGCAGAAGCATTCAATGTTGTGTTGCAGTTGGCTTAGTTGGCAAAATGAATGTTGTGTTGCAGTTGGTTTAGTTGGCAAAAATTGTTGTAATGTTGCAGTTGTGTTGCTTGTGTAGTTGGAATGTTGCAGTTGTGTTGCTTGGCATGCTTGCACACAAAACAAATACAATTAACAACATATACACTAAAACTAATACACCATCAATTTTATATATGGTAAGTTTGTATAATACAATTCTCATCTGTAGTAGAATTATGATGAACAAAATTGATGTTGACTCAGATTTGGAATTATGATGCACAATTTTCTTATGTTGACTCGGAATAGCATGTATTTGACTTGCGGTAGGAATTAAAATTGCTTCAGTGCTGTTGCTGTTGCCAAGCACCATGTATTTGACTTGTGGCAGAATTTAATTTGCCATGTATTTGACTTGAATTAAACTTGTTGTGTTGTACTTGCCATGTACTTGACATGTATTTGACTTGTGGTAGGAAGCTGTTGCTGTTGAGTAATTAATCCGTCCGCTAGTTATTCTAGCGGATGTGATGCTTTTTTGCTTCCTTGACTCCTGCTTTGACTTGGCTTAGTGGTGGCATAATTGGCCAAAAATGATTTTTATACAGTCCGCTAGTATAACTAGCGGATGCTGGGATGCATTTTTTAATCTAGCCCCTTGATTATTGCTATGGATGGTTTAGATGCTATATATATATATATATATATATATATATATATATATATTAACATAAATTTCAATAGTAACAATTCAATAATTTATGACATTATGCATTTGTGCATTTGTAGGCAGACATAGCAATTCAACAAAACTGCCAAGACTGCTCAATAATTAGTAATTGTAAGAAACAATATTTTATGTAAAATTACAATATGGCTTGTCAGCCTCTGGCCCCACTGCACAAAACTTTTTGATCTTCACTATTATATCAAATGAACTAGATAATAGCTCATGTAACAATCTGGAATTTTATAATTATTTGAAATATTTATTGGAGTTGAATGAATGTTTTAATTGTTGTTTTTTTAATAACTGATGAATTTGTTGTGCGTTAATTTAATTAGATGTGGTATAATTAAATTAATGTTTTGATTTGAAGATTTGATTTAATAAGATGATTAAGTTAATTAAATTATTAATATATTGTTAGTAATTACAATGTTGTATAAATTCTAATTTATTTTAATAATTGAATTGGAGCTTTATTAATTTATTGAATGGAATTATAAGTGCAATGAAATTATTATAGCTAATGTATGATGAAATTTACTTGAGTTAATATTATTGTTTAATTAAGGGTGTGACAATTATTTAACTATATAATATGTAGTTTATTAGAATAATTTGGTTTGGGAGAGTTGTTTTGCCAAACGCGGCCTTATGGCCTTTGGGATTTTTAACTGAAAACCCTTTGCTCTCTCTTAACTGACAATCACGTAAGGGTCAGTTTTATATTTCACGTATATTTGCTATTGGCTTGGTTGTTCTGCAAAAAGCCAGAGAAGTGAGAAAGGGAGAGAAGTAGAGAGAAAAGTTGAGAATTTGTGAGAATTGAGAGTGGAATTGAAGCTTGATAATCATCAACTAGTGTTCTTAATCATCTACCAAGGTATAATTTTATTTAAAGTTTTATTCAAGGTATTCAAAAATTAGTTCTCTGTGATTGATTTTGGTGGCTAATTTGTTACAAGAGTTGTTAATTTGTTAGTATATATATGCAAGTAATCTGTTATATAATGTTTTAGTATTATTTGGATTGATTTAATTTGTGAAAACAAGTTTGAGAATGAGGAAATTGGGTTTTTGATAATATGTGTGTTTTGGTCTACTTTGGGTTTAAATCAGTGCTCAATTCATGTATTAACTTGCAATTGATGGTGATATATGATTCAATGTTCAATTATGAAGAGATTGCATGCTTAGCCATCTGATTTCATCAAATAATGGGTTTGTAGTAGTTGATTTTATAAAAAATGTCAAAAAAATGAGTTTTTAGCAAAAGCATGGTTTAATCCTTTGGGTTTTGTTGGTTTGATTGTTTTAGGTTGTTAGAATCGTTATATGGATGCTAAATACTGTTCATAAGAGGTTTGTGTTAATTTAGAATGCTTAATTTGGTGTCTTGATGCTGGAAAATTTGTGTTTTGGGTTGGAAGATTCTGCAGTTCGCGAACTGCAGAACCTGTAATCTGGGAAGCTCGCCCCGGCGAGCTCAGCAAGTTCATTTTTCTCGCCCCGGCAAGCCCATAGAGCTTAATTTTTCTCGCCCCGGCGAGAATTGCAGAACATGGGATTTTTATTATTTTTGATTTTCTCTTTTATGATATACTATCTTATGCAAGGTTAAAACTTAAACCAATGTATAGAACAAATACCAAGATAATAAGGTAGATGTTAAGCTTATGTTTGGTATCTATGAAATACAAAGTTGTTATATCTTAATTTAAAGACAAGTTCTAGAAGCTCTTAAAGATTAACATTTTTATATCTAAGCTTGTAGCTTCCGAGATAGAGTTAATAATCAGAAGTCAACAGGGAATTGAGATGAGATTGATTGAGAGAGATTCTTGAAGTGTTAATGAATATGAATGTTATAACTAATCATTTTGTTGCTATACAAACGGTATATGTAGGTTATTTATTGTACGTGGTTTGTAATTAGGAAAAACTACGCACGAGGCAAGTTTCCTATTCTCAACTCTTTCACATTAAATATGTTTTCAATCTTAAATTTACTTGACGCAAGTGTTCCTATCTTATCTCGATTCCAGTTTATGTAAGCTTCTAAACCCTACTTTCTCATCTAGCAAGCTATCATTGCATGTTATAAACTTCTGATTTGTGGATTCTTGATGTTCAAAGCTTAAGTTAATTGAAATCGTTATTCTAATGTCTTGGACAGACAAAATCCATATCATTGTATATCATTGTTGATGATCCTTGATCATAATCTAAATTGTTAAAATTCTATTTTTGCTGAACTAAATTCTTGGATGGCAAAACTGAGAAGAACCACCCTAGTATAGGGGAATACTTACGCAAAAGCGTTGAATGGTTGTGCACAATACATTGTACAACGGGCTGATCACCCTGAGTACGAGACGAATAGTCCAGTTATAGTTTATTAAACTGTTAAAGGTTATAGCAAACTTGTCTGTTAACCTAGGACATGGTTCGAGGTCTTGTGACCCTCAGTATATCACTCCTAGTATATCTTAAAGTTCTATTTATATTCTATTGAGCTTTCAGACGTTTCCATTTCTAATTAACATTCAGCAGAAAAGTTATTCCATACAAATTAGATTATTTGAAAAGTGTTCATTGTTGTTTTGTGGGCACTCGTTTTGCTCACCCTTGCATACTAAACCTTTGCAGCTAAAGCTGAGATAACAAATGAGCCGTCTACTAGCAAAGGAAAAGGAAAAATGAGCAAGTGACGATGATTTGCTATTACGTGAAGACTTGTTATTTTTTTTTCATATGACTGTGTAATTGAGACTTATTAGTTATTTATGTTTCCGCGTTTAAATGATGTATTAAAGGTTAGAAAACCTGGGACTTATTTTGGAAAGCTATGTAACCCTTTTATGGGAGATATTTCTTTTGTTTATTATTCAGTTCGCTTTACTTAAAATCTTTTGTTTATGGGTAGTTAGTGATTATGTATGCATAGTGAGCACCAAATCTGTGTGGTTTGAGGTAACCCGGATTTGGGGGCGCCACAGCTCATAACTGATTTACTAACAAACAAATCAGACCCAAAAACAGAATATGTGCCCTCATATATATATAATATGTAAAGCTAAAGCATAAACAAATCAGACCCAAAAAAAAAAATTGAGCAACAGTCAGCACTCAAGAGAGGCAGAGCAGGAAAAAAAAAAGAGAATAAGAGAAGAGAAGGAGAAAGAAGTCGCCGGTGGAAGAAGAGGAGAATAGAAGAAGAAAGAAGAATAGTAGAAAAATAAAAGAAGAATACATGGTAAAGTCGTCGGTGGAAGAAGAGAAGGAGAATAGAAGAAGAGTAGAAGAAGAAAGAAGAATAGTCGAAAAATAGAAGAAGAATACATGGTAAAGTCGTCGGTGGAGTAGAAGGATGAAGTCGCCGGCCGGAGTAGAAGGCTGAACAGCTGAAGTCGTCGAACTGCCCAAGTCGTCGGTGGGTGGGTATGAGGAGTAGATTTTATATCTATTAATTGGGTATGTTTGACTTGATTATTTTGCTTTTCTAGAGAGGTTTTGGTAGTATTTTATTGCATTTTAGTAATTTTTTTGAATAATTGATTCAACCTATGATGGTGTAAATAATGAAGATTATTGCAAGTTTAGCCTTGAATTGTTGTTGCAGGTAATAATGATCGTTTGGCGAAAGTTGAACGAATGAACAGATAAATGTAGCTGGAATTCTTTTGGAAGATTGGCCAAAGCTTGTGCATAAAGGGTAATTGAAGGATGGCCAGGGATCAGGAGCCGCGGCACTCAAAGGAAGAGCCGTGGCGCGCGGATAAAGATACGAGGGTCGCGGCACATGAAATACAAAGGACAAGAGCCGCGGCGCTCTCACTGTACCTGGCGCGCGCGCGCGTGCAGCCACGCGCTCGGTGGATTGTATTCTTTTGGCTAAGGATCTGATAAAATTTACACTTATCTCATATGGGTTGGAGTTTATCAGTAGTTAGTATTAGATTAATAAATATAAGATTCATTCATTCATTTTGGGAGAGATATATTCAGTTTTATTATCATTGAGAAAAGTACATAGAAAAATTAAGGGTTTCATCAGAGCTTTATTCAGATGAAAATTGGAGCTTGGGAGTGAAGACTTGATTCAACAAAGTTTATTTCTTCTCTCTTATTTCTTCCTTTCGTAATCTAAAATGGCTTTTGATAAATCATTGATGTTTTTCACTTTCATTATGAACTAATTCTTTTAGTTAAGGATTCAATGGAACCCGATGATGATTTTATTTAATATTTATTAATTCTTTTATTTAAATCGATTATGGTTGAATTATTTGTTATATCTTGTTTTATTTGTATAATTGTCTGATCAACAATTATTAGATGAACTTAGATGACATTTGACAATGGAATTTAGGTTAAGATCTGGATATAATAACTTGTGATTAGTAATTCTTTTCAGTGATATAGATTGCTAATTGTGAATGCTGATTTTGTGGAAGGGATAGGAATATACTCGAATACCGCAAGCATCTGTTGGAAAATGAATCTTAATGAATTTATTATTATTATTTCTCATAAGAATATAGGGAAGGGAAATTAATAATAATAGGTATGCTTTATAATTATTCGAAAGGAGGTTATAATCATTATTAATGATTTTCTGTTGACAATTCTGATTAATCAATTTAATAGAAGAATGATAGTTTTGCGTAAATGATTCATCGGGGGAAATTGATTCCTTAACCATTTTATTCATTGATTTAATATTTCAATAGTTGATAAAGTAGTTAATTCACCCATTTGTTACAAAAGTTATCTAGATTAAATTGATTGATGCATAATTAGTATTTTAGAATTAATTAGGTTATTATTCGCTCCTTGTGGGATTGACAACTTTACTTGCACTTTATTACTTGATTGACCGTGTATACTTGCACGTAAATTGCTAGTATAGATTTAGCTCAACAAGTTTTTGACGTCGTTGCCGGGGAGCAATAGTTAACTTAATTTTTCTATTATTAATTTCCATCAATTAATTTTAATTTAGATTTCATTGCGGACTTATAAATCTGGTCTCTATTCGCAGGTAGCTTTGTATGCAAACTAGGTCAAAGGAGCACGAATTACTTCCGTTCGAGGACGAGATTCGCAAAAAACTTCGTAAAATACGACAGTTTTGTAAAGAAACGATTAAGCAACAAGCTATGGCTGACGAAGAGGCACAAAAATCACTAAAGGACTATGCGATGCCACAGGTCACTGAGATTCATTCAAGCATTAGGAGGCCAGCAATTCAGGCCAACATTTTTGAAATCAAACCTAGAACGATTCAGAATTCAATCCAATTTGGAGGTATGCCAAATGATGATCCAAACGATAACCTTATAAGTTTCTTGGAAATATGTAACACATTCAAATATAAGGACGTGACTGATGACGTAGTAAGACTAAGGTTCTTTCCGTTCACACTTCGTGATAAGGCAAAGAGTTGGTTACATTCGTTACCAGCAGGATCAATCACAACTTGGGATGATTTAACTCAGAAATTTTTAGCTAAATTTTTTCCCCCAGCAAAGACTGCAAGAATGAAAAATGAGAGTACATCTTTCACACAACAGGATTCAGAATCGCTATATGAAGCTTGGGAACGTTTCAAGGAAATGTTGAGAAGGTGTCCTCATCATGGACTCCCAAAGTGGTTGCAAGTACAAACATTATATAATGGGTTGTTTAACACAACACGAACTAGTATTGATACAGCCGCAGGAGAGCTCTAATGGGTAAGAAATTCAAAGAAGCGTATGAATTGTTGGAGACAATAGCTGCGAATAATTATCAGTGACCGACCGCTAGATTGATTCCACCAAAGAGTGGAGGGAAATTTGAGATAGATGTAGTAACAGCTCTGGCTGCACAATTGGCAAATTTATCAAAGAAAATTAATGCAATGGGACCACAATCAGTGCAACAGATAGCTGCAGTCTGTGAATTATGTGCGGGAAGTCATAACACAAACCAGTGTGCAATCAATACCGAAACAGTGAATTTTATAGGGAACAAGCAGGGTACATACTCTAACACATACAATCCAGGGTGGAGAAATCATCCAAACTTTTAGTGGAGCAATAATCATCAATCATCAGCTCCAAGACAATTTCATCCACCAGGTTTCCAAGGCCCAGCTCAAACACAACAGGAAAGAAAGCCTAGCATAGAAGATTTAATCACTAAGTACATTGCAGCGAATGACACGAGAATGAATAGCCTAGAAGGGACACTTCGTAATTTGGAGACTCAAATGGGACAATTAGCAAGTGCAGCGAATAATCGTCCACAGGGTGCTCTACTGAGTGACACAGAAGTCAATTCGAGAAGAGAAAGTCATGAGCAATGCAAGGCTATTATGCTAAGAAATGGGAAGAGTTTGTCGAAAAATGATACCACATCCACAGGAAAGATTGTCACTGAAAAGGAAGAAGGAATTGGAATTGATTTAAACAAAAATAAAGAAAAGAAAATTCATGAGTTAGACTTGAAACAGGGCGAAAGTAAGCATGAAACAAAGAATCATGTCGCACCATACCCACAACGGTTGAAGAGCCAGAAGTTGGATCGTCAGTTCTCAAAATTCTTGGAGGTTTTCAAGAAATTACAAATCAATATTTCGTTTGCAGAGACATTAGAACAAATGCCAAGTTATGTCAAGTTTATGAAGGACATCCTATCAAAGAAGAGGATAAGTGAAGGAGGAATGGTAGCCCTAACTGAAGAATGCAGTGCTGTTATTCAAAGAAAATTACCCACTAAACTGAAAGATCCCGGAAGTTTTACGATACCATGTACTATTGGAGACCAGTTTGTTGGGAAGGCTTTATGTGATCTCGGGGCAAGCATTAATCTCATGCCTCTATCTACGAAAAACTTGGGATGAAAGGAATGAAGCCAACAAATATAACTTTGCAACTGGCGGACCGATCAATTACACTTACAAAAGGAGTGATCGAAGATGTTCTAGTAAGAGTCGATACGTTTGTTTTCCCAGTGGATTTTGTTGTTCTTGATTATGAAGAAGATAAGGAGATTCCATTGATTTTGGAACGACCATTCTTAGCCACTGGACGAACATTGATTGATGTAAGGAATGGAGAACTCAGGATGAGGGTTAATGATCAAGAGGTTACGTTCAGCGTGTTTGATACCATAAAAATTCCGGATGAAGTGGAAGAGTGTTATGTCGCACAAGAGATCTTAGAAGATGAAACATGGGAAGATGATTACAGTGAAAGAAGTGAAAATGAAAAGCAAGGGAACATGGAGGAGAATGGGCACGTGATGTACATATGGGATGTGCAACCGAAGGCATTCCAATCACGTCAACAAGTCCGAGTGATTGAAAAAGAAAAAAAAAGTCAGGCTGAAGACTTAAAAACAAGCGCTACTGGGAGGCAACCCATGGGCTAAATTATAATTAGATTTGAATTTATTTAAATTAAGTTTATTTAATGTAGTTTAATTTCTAGTCATGAGTTTAGCATAATTGAGTTGAGCTTTGTTGGCAATTTAATTTAGGTGATACAAGCTTTGCATGCATCAAGATTGAAGAGATTGAGCAATTGCAATAAAATAACGGGAATGGCAAAGTTGGTGGCAAACGAGTACAAGAATGAAATGGAAAAATTTTGGCTCAGCAAGCTTTCAACCCCAATCAAACTCAACAACTTGAGCCTAACAAGACTACAATTAGGAGATTGCAAGGAGAATCAAGGGTTATAATTAGAAAAGGATTTGAACTTTCCCCAAATAAAGTTCATCTTCTTCACCTTCAAAAGGTAATTGGTTTTTCAAGGATTCTTCTTCATTCTTGTGAATACTTTGCACTTGTTGAATACTTGTTGGGGTTGTGCTACATTATTTGGAAGGATTTGACATATTCAAAGAGCTTTGATTTTGGGCCAAAATTTGGGCGCACGCCAAGTGTTTGTTATATTGCTCCAACCACAATTTTCATCACTTTCTTTGGATTTCACACTTTGTTAAGCACAAATGGCACCCAAGCGTCAACGTACATCACGGGCTTCTTCTTCCACATATGATCACTCAAAGTTTGTTAGCAAAGAAGCGTCGGAACGATTTCATGTCTCATTGATTAACAAAAATTTAATTCCGAAACGTGGCTTGGTGCTACAAGAGGCAAATGGCTTGAAATCCGGCGAATGATTCGGGAGCGTGGATGGGAAACATTGACGGCTCAACCCGAGGCTGCAGTTGTAGCCATAGTAACAGAATTTTATGCTAATGCGGTTGAGGCGGTGAATAAGGTAGCTATGGTACGGGGAAAAGTGGTACTGTTTAACAGCAAAGCTATTAATGAATATTATGGCCTGCCATCTATTGAGAATGATGAGTATACGAGGTATGTATGTTCAGGATGGACCAAACTAGGATGAAGTACTTAAAGGCTTATGCAAGCCCGGAACACAATGGACTATTCGAGTCACTTCTGCAGTTTCTTTCCCCCGGAATGCACTGAGCAAATTTGGTAAGGCTTGGTTTTATTTCCTTTGTGCTAAATTAATGCCTACATCTCATGTTTCAGAGGTAACTAAGGCCAGGGTGGCACTACTGTATGCCATCGTCACCGGAAAAAGTATTAATGTGGGCAAGGTCATCCATAGCTCCATTCTCCATGCACTACGGAGCGGTACATCTGGCGGACTTCCTCACCCATCTCTCATTTGTGGGTTGTGTAAGAACGCTGGAGTTATTTGGCAAGCAGATGAGATATTTGAGCAACCAAAGTCGGTATTAGACAGCAGCACCATTGACAAGTTCAAAGAACCAATTGGCATCGGTTCCAACATGCGGGGTAGATATGATGCTAATATTGTTGTTACCACTGGTCGGCCGGAAGGTGCGGGACCATCTCATGGAACGAGGCGTACAGGAGGACGAGGTGCTCAGACTGATGCTACTTTGGAATTAATTCTTGCAGAGATCCAGGCTATACGGAGGACTCAAACGAACATGGAACGTGGCCAGGATAATCTGTTAAGTTTGAATCGCTGGCAAGCACGTCGTGTGGATCAGTTAGCAGATCGAGTTGACAATATGTGACTTATACAAACAACATCATACAAACATTTGCAAATCCGGATCCAATTCATTTTCCGCCATCACCGGTGTTTCACGATACTGCATTTGAGTTAGCCTTGCGGATGATGAGGCTGCCGGTGAGGATGATGGTGCTGCTGGTGATGCATGAATTTTTTTCAGGGAAGTTTCTAGTATTACATTAAGGGCAATGTAATATTTAAGTTTGGGGGATGGTTTGATGATACTTTAAGTTTAATTTGCTGGTTTATTGGTTTGCTTAAGACTTATTTAATTATTTGGTTAATTTCTTATTTAATTATTGGTTAATTTTTGTTAAATAGGATTTATTCATTTGCTGGTTTATTGGTTTGCTTAAGACTTATTTAATTATTTGGTTAATTTTTGTTAAATAGGATTTATGCATTTGTTTTTAGATTATTAATTCTGCATATATTTTTGCATTTAAAAAAAATAAAAATAAAAATAAGTGAATCTTTAGAGTATAAGATATGATTAAAGGTGTTAGCAGGATAGAAAACTTTTGAACCCTGTATTAAGCTTTGATATCGTATTAGACTGTTTTTGCGTAGTTATGATCCCTATTATTTGAGCACTTATATTCCACCAAGGGTAATTGTATTTTAAGGCGATTATAGTTTGAAACCTTGGTATGAGATAATGTCACAAGTTAGGATTATATTGTGACTTTAGTTGAAGCAGGGGTAGTAAACTGTTTAAGTTTGGGGAACGATTATGCCTACTTAAAAAAAATATAAATTTTTAAAAGACTGCTATGCTTCCTAGAGCTAAGATATATAGTGGAGGGAATTGAGCTTAAAAGAGCACTCCTTGGAAATGTAATAAGGCGAGATGGAGCGTAAAACGCACTCGTCAGGAATGTGAGGAGCATAAAACGCACTCACCTTGAGTAATAAGATTGAAAATGCATCTAGGAGGAATAGCAGAATAGTAAAAAGAACTGTAGTCTCTTGACTTAAGCAATCATTACCCTGGCTGAGATTGTTGTTTGTGATATGGGTTGGTGACTTCTTAATACCATGTATTCGTTTTATAATCCTTTTAAGGTCTGATTGATTTCGTGGAAATTGCACACAACACACATTATGGGATTGTAACTATTATGAAATGATGAATAAGTGATTGATAAGTTTATATAGGGTTTGACTGTCGCAAAGTGATTTATGATTTTGGAGGTTATTAATTGATTCATAATTATCTTAGGAATAGGTTGCATGTTTGAATTTTTAGGATTATTTTATTGATTTAAGTTTTGCGTGAGGACAAGCAAAGATTCACGTTTAGGGGTATTTGATAAGTAGATTTTATATCTATTAATTGGGTATGTTTGACTTGATTATTTTGCTTTTCTAGAGAGGTTTTGGTAGTATTTTATTGCATTTTAGTAGTTTTTGTGAATAATTGATTCAACCTATGATGGTGTAAATAATGGAGATCATTGCAAGTTTAGCCTTGAATTGTTGTTACAGGTAATAATGATCGACAGATAAATGTAACTGGAATTCTTTTGGAAGACTGGCCAAAGCTTGTGCATAAAGGGTAATTGAAGGATGGCCAGGGATTAGGAGCCGCGGCACTCAAAGGAAGAGCCGTGGCGCAAGGATAAAGATACGAGGGCCGCAGCGCACAAACCAACAGCCGCGGCGCATGAAATGCAATGAACTAACATTGCATAGTTGATGGTACTTTCAGTATTTTGAAAATACCTAGAGGACCATACTATTGTTGTACATGAACTTGGGTATGGCTATAGGATATGAAATATGTCCATAACTCAAATTCGCAATATGACCCAAATATGGACACGCGAATGTGACCTGAAAGTGTTCAAACATACATATGGGTGCAAGAATACGTAACAATATAGTTGGGCTGAATGACACATATCACCCTCCAAGTTGCCACCCACTTTCAATGTCGTCCCTAAAGTACATTTTTCGTCAATTGGGTCCTTAAAGTGGCATTTTTTTGCGTTTCCATTCCTTTTACTCGATTTGACCCAAACCCGACCCAGTTTTACCAAATTTTGACCCAATCCAACCCATTTTGACCCGACCCAATTTCACTAATTATTTTTTAAAAAAAATAACTAAAATAATATTTTATTTTAAAATTTTAAAAATTATTATTATTTTAAATATTTTTAAAAATAATTCTTATTTTTAGGAAAAAATATAGATTCATAAAATATAGATTCAAAAAAATTAAATAAAAAAATAAAACTTTATTTTTAAAAAAAAGTAGATTTTTTTTTCATTTTATATGTAAAATACAAAAAACAGTAAAAGATAAATAAAAAAAATTGATTCAATTTTTTTTAAAAAAAAAGAAATTAAAAAGTTTTAAAAATTATTTTTTTTCCCAGGAAAAAAATTAAAAATTTATCATTTTTTAAAAAAATGAGTAAAGTTTTATAAAATATAGTCCAAAAAATTAAACTTTATTTTCAGAAAAAATAGAAATTTTTAATTTTTTTTACAAATGAGTAAAGTTTCATAAAATATAGATAAAAAAAAAGTAAATAATTTTTTTTATTTTCATAAAACAAAACTAGAAATATTTATTTTTTAAAAGATGTGTAAATTTTCATAAAAATAATTAAGAATTAAAAAAATTTAAACTTTTATTTTTTTGAATCTATATTTTATGAAATTTTACTCATTTTTGAAAAAAATAAAAGTTTTTAATTTTTTTTCTTCTGAAAATAATAATTGTTTTTAAAACTTTTTAAAAATAATATTTTATTTTTAAATATAAAAATAATTATTATTTTAAAATTATTCTAAAAATAATATTTTATTTTAAAATATTAAAAATAATTATTTTTAAATAAATATTTTGAATCTATATTTTATGAAAGTTTACTCATTTTATGAAAAAATAAAAGATTTTAATATTTTTTTATTGAAAATAATAATTATTTTTAAAAATGTTTAAAATAATAAGTATTTTTAATATTTTAGAATAAAATATTATTTTTAAAATAATAATTAATTTTAAAATAGTAATAATTTTTAAAAATATGAAAAATAATAATTTTTAATATTTTAAAATAAAATATTTTTTTTAAAAGAATTTTTAACTAATAATTATTTTTTAAATAATTTTAAAACTTTTTAGTTTTTTATAAAAAAAAAATAGTTAATGAAATTGGGTCGGGTCAAACTGGGTCGGTTTCGGTCCAAATGGATCGGGTGGGGTAAAATAGGGTAAAAGGAACGGAAACGCCAAAAAATGCCACTCTAAGGGCCCAATTGACGAAAATTGTACTTTAAGGACGACATTGAAAGTGGGTGGTAACTTGGAAGGTGATAAGTGTCATTCAGCCATATAGTTGTCATAATCTTAAGTGTATATCATACGATACGATATATGAGCAATTCGATACAGAATTGCTAGCGTATCAAAAAATAAGTCGTAGCGTAGGGTTTACAAAAAGGGTGATGCATTTTTATGTTCGAGGTAAAGCTGATAAGAGTTAAAATAACACATTAAAGCATTTTTTTTATTAGAAGATGTGTTCACTTAATCTATACAATAATTCTTAAAATGTTTTCAAGGATTTCTTATCTTTTTCAAAGGACTTTGATTCCACTTCTCTTTTTTTTGTCTCGTACTTGTCTGGACGCATAAATACATAGTTTTGGAGTTGTCTTTTCCTGTACGCGTTACAATTTGGGGCTTAATTGCACATTGAGTTTATACTTATAAGTTAAATAAGTTAATTTTTTTTGTCTCCTTGTTTCTTAATAAATATGGCTTAGACAATATTAATTACCTCTAGGTTAAACTCTTCACATTATACTTCTAATATTTAAGAAAAAATATAGGCTCATTTGATTACATTAACATTACACTTAAGCTAATATACTTTATTGTCTTTATTGTCCAATAAAGTGAGTTCTCTATATGTTTAAATATATAATGATTGTATTTTGCATGACTTTCCATACCTTACAATACGATTCACGGTTCAGAGATTTTTGATACACAATATGATTCACGATTCAAGGATTTTTGATACACGATACAATTCACGATTTAACAACTATTAGATTCACGATTTAACAACTATTAAGATTCACAATTTAACAACTATGCGTGACATACATATGGCTAAGATAAATATATAGTTTTAAGTATTTTTCTGTTTTCTTGGATTTGACCACTGGCAAATGCTCAAAAACACTAGAATCATCTTCTTATATGTAAGTTTTTTCAAAACTTCTGTCCAAATTGTTTCTAGTTCTTCTTTGTAGCTGCAGATCTATTACTTCACCGTAGTAGCGATATTTGATTATTTTGATTTCATATTTATTTCTAAATGTGACATGCCGGAGCCAAACTCTGACATACTTGGATTCCACACTTGTCACATGTCGACACGGGTACCCTTTGTTAAATAGGCAAGTCGATGTAACATAGGCCTCATATATAGATCAGACTCTAGTTAAGGGACTTTTGGAAATACACTAGACTAAAACGTTTTTATTTTCCTCATTTAAGGCTTTTGATACTTCAACTAGTGAAAAATATCTCTTAAATTTTCGACTATACCTCAACTTAAAGCCTTTTATCCCAAACTAGTTGGGGTAGACTGAAAATGACATATGAAAGTAAATTTCACTTATTTTTTAACCAAATAAATATATGAAAATAATATTGTTAAAACCCCTGATTGGTTGATCAATGAGAGAGAGATGAGCTTATCCACAATAAGAGAACAGCTTAAATAATATGATTCTGTTCTCGTTTGTTTAAAATTCTGAAAACAATACCTATTCTAAGGTGGGCTGTATGCAAGAATATCTTTATGTGGATGCAACTACAAGCAGTATCAAGATATCTTTATGTGTTCTCAATACATGAATATCCATAAACCATCAATTCTGAAAACCAATACCACTACTTGCTTATAACGAAAAATATTACTGAAAAAAAAAAATCATGATTGAACAAATGTGCCTGATGATACCCCTGAAATACTTGGTAGCTGTGTTATAAACAAAGAAGCACACAAGTCTAATAATAGAACTTTGACTCAGCAAATTTGCATCACGTCAGGTGAAAAGTTGAATCTTGATAAAACCGTTATCAAGCAAATAAGAAAATTGCAGGCCATGAACATCTTAAGAAACATTTAATTTATAAGTACCTTTAAATTATCTTCCAGGATACGGGTGAAATAATTCTGCAACTCAGATCCTCGAAAGTATGTCAAAATTTCTTGCCAATCAGGAGGGTTCTGAAAAAGAATAATTACAAAAATTAAAAACTTGAAGGCGTGTGTATACATCAAAATTAAAAATCAAGTAGTAAAAGTGCAACAAAGAGAATTTACATTGAAACGACCCAGATTAGGTTTCAATTTCCCAGCCAAAACTTTAAGGGCAGTTGACTTCCCAATGCCATTTGTCCCAACCAAGCCAAGAACTTGCCCCGGCCTTGGAACTGGTAACCTGTAAATGAACTTTAAACAATAAGAAGTACGAAATACTACGATCAGGTTGTCACCATTCCTCAGGAACTGCAGCTTGTAACTGACCTATGTAATTTGAAAGTGTTAGGGCCATAACGGTGAGTTGTATCCTTATTCAAATCTTTGGGTAGATTAATGATCTGAATTGCTTCAAATGGGCATTTCTACATCAAGAGAGACATTATGTCAGTCAAGCACATCCTACAAAAAGAGTCATCAAATAATTAATAAATGAGTGGCTTGGCTTACCAACCTTCACACAAATACCACATCCAATGCACAACTCCTCAGAGATGAAAGCAATTTTGGCTGCAGGAGTGACTTCAATACATAATTTACCTGCACACCAAAGTCAGCTAGGTAAGAGTATAGCATTTTCCCCAAGGGTAAAATGAAAACAAGCACCACATCAGACAGATCTCGATGAGTAGACTGAATTTCTAATGCAAATATACTGAGTAACAGTAATGTGAAAATAGAAAATCATAAACTTCTTTTTAAGGAAGAAAAGAAATTCCTGGACATATCTTACAAACTAATCCTTGATCCTCCAACATAAACACATCACTGAGAAATGAAGACATCTCAAATGTGACCCATTTTACTAGTTATACCTACTTCTGTATAAATTTTGCTATAGGTTGTTCCAAGTGTTAAAACATTGATTACACATCATGCTTATGCAAAACAAGTCTCCAAAGCAAGACTCCGTCTAGAATTAGAATATAATACTGTGATATATATATACATTTCAACTCTTTCATTGACTAAACCACTACACTGTTAGTAGTGACTGGTAAAATTTAATTAGCTCACTCTTCTAAATTGCACTTTTAGCAATCAACAAAAGAAACCTAGAACGTGAATTGAAATAAAATGGGAAATCTAGTAAATTGTAACCAGAATACAAATTCATTAAACAAATAAAATGGGAAATCTCATAAATTCATGTTACATCGTAAAGCACATAAATAAATTCATATCATATGTACTGAAACTCAAATTCAAAATCTGACATCAAAATCAACTTCAGGTAAAATCATTGGCATGAAATTATAGACCTGATCAATCAGAACTAATAAGAATCAAACTTTACCAGTCTTGACAACAGGACAGCTCTTTTTGCATTCCTGCCTGCACTTCTTTGGCTTGCACCGGTCAGAACTCACAATAGCAATTCGCGTCAGTCGATCCATCGTTTTCTATCCATATAGATGATCAAATCACGACCAACGAAACCCTAGTTCCCCTTTTCCTTCAGATAATAAAGCGAGAGAGAATCAACAAAAATAAACGAATGAAAACAAAATCAGTAATAGTATATATATATATATATATATATATATTATATATATATAATATAGAGAGAGGGGGGGAGAGGGAGAATACCTAATAAAGTGCAGAGGGAGAAACAGTAGCGTTGCCAACAGGCTGACTCTGGTCTTAGCAACCGAGGAAAGTGTAACTCCAGCTGTTAGGGTATTAGAATAATTTTAGGGAAAGGATATTTGTGCACACCAATTTGTTATTTTCGCAGTGGGACCCATTTGATACCCAGACGTGCTTGGTTACTGATTTGTTCTCTCCTTTTGGGACCCAAACTTCCTTGATTTTAGGTATATAATGAACAAAATAATAATCATAATAACACAAAACAGTAACATCTCCATATTTATGACAATTATAACATTTTATATGATGCATAATTATGTGTATAAATTCCTTCTCTTCAAAAAACACGTGTGGATTATAAACACTTAGAACTTTTCTTCTAGGTTTATACTCTTTCTGCTTCCACACTACTCTACGATTCTGAGATTTTGTAGGTTGAAAGTTAACTCTACGTTTCTTGTCTGGTTGATTCGTAGAGTAAGTATTACTTGACTCTATGATCCTTCGAGACTTGAAGGTAGTGTTTGGCTTACCCTGCTATTTCTTGAACCCTAGACCATCTGTTGTTCTCAAGGATCACAACTTGATCAACAGAGATCGTACAACTTGGAATAATTGGCTCTACAACCTCTGTGGATTTCACAAACACAATGCTTCTGTGGGAGGTAGAAGCACTGTTATTGTTAATCTCTAGTGTTGTGTCCACACTACAATTTGAGGATGACTCCCCAAATCCTAAACTTGATCTGTCTGAGACTGCTCTTTGACTTATGATCAGGGAGTCCATGGAAGAAGAAAACCTATTCCATATAGAGATGGTCTTCTATAGTTCCTCGATTTTAGAAACTAGAGTTGATTCTCTATGTGACGATCGTTTAGTTATCTTTCTCAATCTCTCATTATCAATTTCAAGATCGGAGATAGAGTCAGCATTTCGTAGAGTTGTTTCCAACTTCACTTGTACTTTCTCTTTTTTCTCTTGAAGAAAATAATGGTCTTTTGATAGAATCCTCAACCATTTTCATATACTTATGCAGATCAGATGTAATGTCATGCAATGCAGTTCTTAAGTCATCTATATCTATATTTAGAGAATTGAAATCAAATACCTCACTGATATTAACTTCTTGATTATCAGTGGTGTTATCTGTTTATATAGCCATAAGATACAAGTTGGCCATCTGAGGTCCTTCATCTTCACTTGATTCTAAACTTGAATCATTCTCAGAATCACTCCACGATCCATCTACAACAAAGCCCTTATCGTTCTTCTGGAACTTTCTGTAACCTTTGAATTCTTTCTTTGGAGCTGATTCTTTCTTTTTGTCTTTCTTTAGCTCATCTCTCAAGGGCTTATTGCACTCAGCAATATAATGACCTGACTTTTTATAATTGTAGCACAGATCCTTTGAGTGATCACGATTCCTGCTGTTGTTGTTGTTGTCGTATCTCTTGGGTAGACCTAGCAAATTAGGCCCAGGCCCGTAAAAATTAGGCTACGAGCTTAAGATTTTTAGCCCACGAAAATCTGGGCCGTTTTGGCCCGGCCCGCCCAAATGTTATTTGTTTAAAAAATCAATTAACAATGCTTCCATGAAGAATCGAACCCATGACCTCTCCAACTTACTAAATAACTCTTTTGACCAACTAAGCTATAACAATTTTATACCTTAACTACAATCTTATTAATATATATACGTTATTGTTACATATACATATACATATATATATATATATATTATTAACGTTATATATATATATTAACATGTATATATTAATAATATTTGTTATTATTTATTTTTCTCTCTAAGTTACCTTTTTTCTTTCCTAAGATTTCCAAAAGTTTTACAAAAATTGTTATAAATATATTAATATATATATGTTGTTGTGTTATATATATATATATATATATATATATATATATATATATTAGTAACGTGTATATAATTATATATATTATTAACGTTATATATATAACAATATATATATTATTAAGGTGTATATATAACAATATTTGTTATTATTTATTTCCTTTCTCTAAGTTACCTTTTCCTTTCCCAATATTTTCAAAAATTTTACAAAAATTGCTATATATATATATATACACACACACACGTTATTGTTACATATATATATATATATATATATATATATATATTTATATATTAGTAACGTATATATATAATAATATTTGTTATTATTTATTTTCCTCTCTCTAAGTTACATTTTCCTTTCCCAAAATTTTCAAAAGTTTTACAAAAATTATTATATATATATATATACACGTTATTGTTATATATATATATATATATATATTTATTTATATATTAGTAACGTGTATATATCTATAATTATATATATATATATATATATATATATTATTAACGTGTATATATATAACAATATTTGTTATTATTTATTTTTCTCTCTCTAAGTTACGTTTTCCTTTCCCAAGATTTCTAAAAGTTTTACAAAATTTGTTACATATATATGTTGATAATATTTATATATATATATATATATATATATTATCAACGTATATATATAAAAATATTTGTTATTATTTAATTTCCTCTGTCTAAGTTACTTTTTCATTTCTCAAGATTTTCAAAAGTTTTACAAAAATTGTTATATATATATATATATACACGTTATTGTTATATATATATATATTTATATATTAGTAACGTGTATATATATAATTATATATATTATTAATGTTATATATATGTATATATATTATTAACGTGTATATATATAACAATATTTGTTGTTATTTATTTTTTTCTCTCTAAGTTACCTTTTTCTTTTCCATGATTTACAAAAGTTTTACAAAAATTATTATATATATATACACATGTTATTGTTATATATATATATATATATATTAGTAACGTGTGTGTATATATATATATATATATATATATATAATTATATATATTATTAACGTTATATATATATATATATATGTAACAATATATATTAACGGGTGTATATATATATTATTAATGTTATATATATATATATATATATATATATATATATATATTAATATATTATTAATGTATATATATATAACAGTATATATGTGTATATATATATTATTAACGTATATTATGCAACAAAGGTCTTCTAGCTGAGTTGGTAAGAACTCTTGTTCTACTGTAGGAGGTCATGAGTTCAAATCTTTGCAAATGCATTATTTTTATAAAAAAAACAGAAAGCCCGCGGCTGGCTCGGCCCGGCCCAACCCGGGCCACAGGCCTATAAATTTTAGCCCAAAAATATCTTGGCCTTTTTGGCCCGACCCGTTTTTAGCCTGGCCCGTCTCTAGCCTGGCCCGTTTGGGCTGGCCCGGCCCTTTTGCCAGGTCTACTCTTGGGCTTGCTGCTTCTGCCTTTTCGCATGAATTTCCTTAATTTTTTGGCAAGCAGAGCAATGTCTTCATCATCACCAGAATCATCTTCAACGGGGGCTTTAGAAGCTGCATCTGATACTTTACAAAGCTGCGACTCTCAAGCTTACTTTAAGAAGATTACCGTAGAGCTTCTGCATAGTCATCTCATGCAGATTATTCGTTTCTCTTATAATAGTGGTTTTTGTATCCCACTTGTTTGGCAGTGCTCTCATAAATTTGATATTAGGGTCTTTGTTGGGATAAACCTTTCTAAATGCTCTAAGGGAGTTGAGCAACATGTTGAACCTTTCATAAGTTGATGTTATGTTCTCGCCTGGAACATGGGAAAACATTTCGTATTGTTGAGTCAGTAGGGATTGCTTGTTTTCCCTAACTTCTTCAGTTCCCTCGTGCATCACCAGGAGAACTTCTCATACTTCATTTGTTGTCTTGCAGTTGATCACATTCTCAAACAACTCGTCCTCAAAAGTCATGAACAAAAAAAAATTACGGAAGTAGTAACCGTGTATCACGAAAGTCTGGGTGGTACCTATCACCTTCCACTTGCTTAAGCAAACCCCCGAATTCTTTGAATCTTGGTCGCGTGCCAATTTTACGAAGTCATATGTAGGTCATCTTATTTATTAAAACTCGAAAATCCGGATGAGTTGGTATATCCATTTAAATCTTTACCATTTAGCGACTCTGTTTAATTAACACACCGCATAATCAATATTTCAAACCTCGTTGACATAAGTCGATTCTTTTTCCAAAATCATCCACAATAGATTTTCAAAAGTGAAAAATCCCGGCGAGAGGTACTTTTTCTTTATCAAAACGAAATTATTTTTTAAAAACTAATTATAAACAAAAGTAGTAATCAGAATCAATAATCACATCATTTAAGCAATCTAAACAATATTCTTAATCATCAATACCAAAATATAATAAGGCATATTGAGTCACTTTATTTCCTCCCGAGTCAAATCTATAGTACATGTTTAGCTACTCAGTAGCCCCACAGGTTTTTTTTATTATATATATATATATTATTAATTGATTTTCTTACCTGATCATAATTTTTGATATTTCCAAAAACTGACTCAACAACTCAAAAGTTAAGTTTTTCGTAAAATTTTAGTACATATTTACTATTAAAGATACAATTTATCACTTGTCACTAAGAATTGAGTAAAAATCTTAATATATCAATTAATGATTAGTATATATCTGTTGACCCTTAGTATTTTGCATTACTTTTCATGATTCATGAACCTAATTAATATAACATATCTCATTCAACTTACTCTAATTCATTATGAATAGGACTACCTACATACCAAATTACACACAAAAATACTATAAGTTCAATATGGATCAACAACATGTTCCCTTAAATCAACTATATTCAGGAAAAAATGATTTCATTATCAATGTCAAAGTCACTAGACTTTGGAAAAGGGGTAAATACATAAACAAACAAGATTTTCAACACCAATGCTATCCTATTGGATGAAGAGGTAAGTATTTTTTTCTTTTTTTCAATTTATTAATCAAATACTATAAGTTCAATATGGATCAACAACATGTTCCCTTAAATCAACTATATTCAGAAAAAGATGATTTCATTATCAATGTCAGAGTCACTAGACTTTGGAAAAAGGGTAAATACCAAAACAAACAAGATTCTCAACACCAATGTTATCTTATTGGATGAAGAGGCAAGTATTTTTTTCTTTTTTTCAATTTAGTAATCAGTGGATTAAAATAACATATTATAATGGCTTCATTTGAAATTATTATTATGATTATAAATATTGTCACTTAAATATGTTATATTTAAAATTTACCTTATAAGTCGTTTTAAAGCTTACATGTGCTCTGCAAAGGTTATAAAGCTTGTATAATTTAAAACGAAATGTTATAAAAAATTATATTTTATGTAGATCTTAATACTACTTATGTTACAAAATAAAAGATCATTATTAATTTTTTGAAGTTAACTTAATATTTTTTAAAATTCAAAATTGACATGATTTATTAATTTTTTTAAAAATAGATATCTTTAATTTTTTTTCAATATTGTAAACTATTAAAAAATATTACTCATTGTTTCATAATTTTTAATAAATTATGCTAATTTTAAATTTAAAAATGTCTCCCCCACCAATAGTGTGTAGAGCTGGGCGTCTAGCCATGTTTTCAAAAGTGAATAATAATGATATAATTTGGAATGACAGTAATATTTTATTTTTATTGTTTAAAAAAAGAGAATAAAATACATTGACACCCCCTGTAGATAATCATAATGACGCTAACTGTGACGCCCCCAAAATAGGTCCATACAACCCATTTTGAGTCGCCAATAACATTCCACAAAATACAAATACAAATATGAATTTTTCCATTTACAACTAATAAGTGTTGTGCAAAATACGACAACACAATACAAATACATCTTAAATTCTCAATACACTTATTGTCACACTAATAGTAAGGTATTGAGACATTCCTATTATCTCGGACCATCACTCAATTTCCCGGCTAGTCCCCGCTACACTCTCTTTTTCCGAGGAGAATAATGGAACGAAAAGCAAAATAGCCCAGTAAGAAATATCATGACTAAGATAATGAAGAATAAAAATTATCTTTAGTCTTCAACAGAATTAAATCAGAGATTTAAAGATATTTTAATTGTTCAACAACAACAATTGCAGCGGAACAAACAATCCATTAGAAGAGTCAAGTAGATTATAATATCTACCATCTTCTATAAATTAAAGGATCACCACCAATATTTTATCCCTGTAACACCAATCAACAATTCCTGTTTATGAACATCCAAATCAACAGTTTATATTCAACAGTCTCTCTTTGCACTACGTACCAAAGATATTTATTTGTAATATCACCGGTCATGATCATGCCAAACGCCAGTTCATCTTTGCACTATGGGCCAAAGATGACTTTCACCATACGCCTTTGTTTGTAACACCAAAAGTCATGATTATACCAATACACAGTTTGGTCAAAATCATGTCACGCTAGTTCATCTTTGCACTACGGGCCAAAGAGAACTATCACCATAATTTAAGTATGAGGATGAGGATGATGACAATGATACAGTGAGATTAAGGATAAGAAAAGCTTTATAATTTAATATGTATCAAAGATTGTCCAAATTGCCAACACGATGACCAAATTGTGGAGTCAAATTCAAGAATGATATTCAAGAAATTATTTCATGCTTCAACTATAACGTATAAAATGAAATAGAAAGATTCAAGTGAAAAGATATTAGATGAAGCACAAACTATTAAGGATATTCTACTAATTTTCAGGGATTTTCTCCATTTAAAAATAAGGTTTTGGAAACAAGCAAAGATTTCTTATCATAAATGGAGAAATGTGAAAGAAAAAGATATCCCTTAAAGAGTACAAAAGAAATGATACGTTATACGAGTATAACAGAATATATGAAACTGCAAATGGATTTTCACCCGTCATGCGATAATTCGCGTAGACAGATTATTTCCACAACAGATTAATAAGTAATGAATACAAAGGGTTATTCATCAGGCATGCGTCAATCCGCACGGACAAGTTATACCCACAGATTAATAAGGAATGAATACAAAGGGTTATTCACCAGGCATGCGTCAATCCGCACGGACAAGTTATACCCACAGATTAATAAGGAATGAATACAAAGAGTTATTCACCAGGTACGACACTCGTACATATAGGTTATTCCCACAAAGTAATAAGGAATGAATACAAAAGGGTATTCACCAGGTACGACACTCGTACATACAGGTTATTCCCACAGAATAATAAGAAATGAATACAAAAGGATATTCACCAGGCATGCGTCATACCGCACGGACAGGTTATCCCCACAAATTAATATAGAATGAATAACAACCTTTATGAGTATAATATCACTTACAAACATGAAAGCAAATGATGTTATATATGAGTATGAAAGAAATGATATTCCCTACCTTCGTTAACTGGATGTTACTTTCTATAAAGTTTACTAACTTTGGACAATACTAGTATTCTCACAAATACTCACAATAGCCTAGCACACTAAGAGAACTTAAGATATTTAGAGAGAGAGAGGAAGTATAGGCAATGAAGGTGTGAAAATTTCTTAAGCAAACTCTCCCTATTTATAGAAAAATCAAGGTGAGGGCATTTTGGTCTTTTTCCCAACTTTTCTTGGTTTATTACGCTTATACCCTTGGCATATTCTTTTAATATCATCCATCCATTTTTTCTTCCATTTATATCATCCATCCATTTTTTCTTCCATTATCAAAAGATAATTCCATTATCAAAAAGATAAAACCATTATAAAAATAACCCCATTATCACAATAAATCCCTTTTTCTGTATTATTGTGTTAAATGTATTAATATCACAGATAGCATATACTCGCAATACTGACAACCAGATTATTCCCAGGAAAGAGGGGGCCTTCCATAAAAATGGCGCGCAATTAAATAACCCCTTTCCTTGACAGAATTTCTAGACATTGTCAATAATGCTAAAATATCCTATCAAATGATATGAGTTACAGTGTCGTGACAAATAGTAAAATATATTATGCAGATGCTATTTAACAATTATTGAATCAAGATACTGTGCAATTGCTACTTTATCAATTATTTAATCAACAATATAAAACACTGTGTAACATCGTGAGCTACTGTGGCATACCGTGTGCTACTGTGGAATAACATGTGCTACTGTGGAATAACGCGTTTTACTGTTCTTTTTATCACCGGGTATTTCAACAGTTATTGGTTAAAGTTTTGCCGCCAATTTCTATCACTTTCTATATCCGACAGTTAACCCGTTGTGGGGCCCACTATCGTTAACAATATTGCCATTTCGGTGCCGTCGTACGGTACCGAATATAATATTCCCCGACAGAAAGAATATTCCCCGACATACTTTATATCAGATAATTTGCATATAACACCCTTAACTATCATTTATAACAATTAAGCACTTCACTATTTAGAAAAATAATCATAAAGAAAATAATAAACTTTTATTTCATAAATTCGGGGTCTTACACTAACCACCCATCTAGTTTTTTAAGTAATAGTCAGCACCCCTCTAATGTATAATATGTAACATTCACTACTCCTAGTGTGGTTAGCCAACTAATATCCACAAATATTTTTAATATAATGTCCAATACATCATTCAATTATAATGTTTAATCTATCCACTAAATATAACTATGTATATCATCATTTTCACTTAACTTAATCTAATTAATTAAATTATAAACTTGTGTAATAAATAACATAAATGTCAAAAAATAACAAATATTTATTTTATTAAGAAAATAAATTCATACACTTTTTGCTAATTAAATTTCTCAAATATTAAAACTTATGTAATATACATTAAAACATAATTTTTTGTAATTAAAAAGTAAGATTTTAATACCCATAAAAAAGTGCAAATTAACACAAAAAAAATATAAGTATTTTTTCTAAATATTAAAATTTACTTAAAACAAACTTAGACAAAACTTGTTACAGAATGAATCTTATAATTCATATAAAAAAAATTAAAAATTATGTTAATTATTTTTCTCAAATATTAAACTAAACATAAGTCACACTTAGACATAATTATTTACAGTAAAAATGACAAGTATTGTTACTCATAAAAAAAATATATTAAAAAAAATCATTTTACAAGATAAAGGTAGTAAAATATACATAAATTTCGCACAATTTGCCCCCCAAATTCAATTTTCGACCAAAATTGGCTAGAATACATAAATTTCTGGTAAGACAAATAGTTTTATACGATTTGACTGTATTAAAATACAATTTGACTTCATTAAAAAAAAGTAATTAATTATAAAAAAAATTCACAAAACCCTAAATTTATCTTTAAAATAAAACTATTAAACTTTTTTTTGTTAATAGAACCAAATAATAGTAGTGATTATTTATTTATTTCATTTATATTTAAATAATTATTATATAAAGCACAGAGAATAAATAGCGCTAATTTTTTTATTATACTAAATAACTTCACGTTTTCTATTCCGCACAGGATGTGTTCTTATGTTTTAATATAATAGGTTGCTTTTAATATTCAGATATTAACTATAATGTATTATTTATTTTGCATTTGAAAATAAATTTATTTCAATTTTGCATTTGATAATAAATTTATTTTAATTTTTCATTTGAAAATAAATTTGTTTCAATTTTGCATATGAGTTAATTATTTTGTATTTTAAAGTTATATTATTATTTTTCTTTGTTTTCTAAATTATAATTTAAATAAATACTCCCTTTGTTATATATTCTTTTTAATTTATAAAAGTTTAAAATTTAAATGTGATAATTTATTTTGATACATATGCGGTATTAATTAGCATTTTTATTTTTTGTTAAACATTATTTGGTATAATTTTTTTTAATTTGTTATTTTTTGTTAAACATTATACATTATTAAGTTAGTTATTTTTTTTTAAATAAGTCAACTGCATTTAAATCCGGTCAAATCGTATAAAACTATTAGGCTCCAACTGGATTTTCATTTGCGAAATTAGGTATTTGATTTAACGGATGTGTAACTCCAATTAATTTAGGAGTCGAATTGTGAAGAGGGTGAAACTTGGTGCAAAAAAGTGTATTTTGCCCCCCCCAAAAATCAACAAAATAGTTCTCTTTTTTTTAAGGGGAAAAAGAAGAGGGCATAAGGAAAAAATAGCCACCAAAGAGTCCTGCTCATTTCTGGCGGGAAATCAGAGAGAGAGAACGAGAGAGATATGGGATCGGAAGGTCCTGTCCCAAAATGGGCGTCTCAGCCTTGCATTATGGGAATCGATGAAGCTGGGCGTGGCCCTGTTTTAGGTATTTATATATCTATATCTAATATCTATATATATAGAGAGAGTGAGGGATTCTTCTATTATTGTTCGTAGACAGAAATTTCCTCACTAAATTTTGTTCAATATTTGTTTTCAGGGCCAATGGTTTATGGGTGCCTGTATTGTGCAATTTCATATCAGAAGACCCTTTCCTCACTCAATTTTGCAGGTTAGAGCTTCAAACCTTCAATTATCAAACTTTGCCCCAATCAATGTGGGTGTTAATCACTTTAATACTATAAAATATGTGAGAAAAATTTGGGTTTTTATTTATTTATTATTAAATAAGTTTTTTAAAAAATAATTTATTTGTTATTTTATTTTGAAATGGTTGTTTATTATAATTGATGGGTATGTCTGGTTATGTGCTTATTTGTTTATTGAGCTTTGGTGGGTTTAGTTTGTTGCGTTTGGAAGTTGAAACACCCTTTAAAATCTTGTTTGCCTAAAACCATATTATTTTACACGTAACTTACTTAACTCACAATAACAACGTTTGGGTCTGAAATGCACCAAAAGCCACTGCTGCAAAAGCCGCAAACCCTAGTTACGAAATGAACCCCATGTGTAATTTGGGTTTTGATAGGTTGAATATTTTCTTGGTTGATCCTAATGAGTCTTTAGTATAATTACGCTCTACAAATGTGAATATATGCAGATACATTATTGTTATCAAAATGAGACCTATGTCCCAAATAGAGAGTCCAACTTTCCCTTCTGGGACAGTCCAAATGATAGTCTAAATTCAATTTGTCAAATGTCATTACATTCAAGTAAGTTATGATCTTGGCAGTTGATTATGTTGGAGTTAATCTTTCCTTAAACCTGACTTTTATAATGTGGACTTTCATTATGTGCAGACTACACAGTTTGTTCTACGCTTAATTTTCATCATTTATTAAAGAATAGTTATTCTAATTTTGTGTCTAAAATCTCTAGTAAAGTTACTACATAATAATCTCAGCTATTAAGTAGAGCTCTCAAATCTTGGGAGTAATTGGGGAATTCATATATGAAATGGAAAACAGATGCCTCTGGAAGTAACAAGTCATGATAAAAATGAAATCCATGCACATGTAGAAATTCGGAGTAATTGCAGAGTGAAACTTAACTGTACTTTGAACCTGAAGGTTTTTGCCTTTTTGGTACAGCTTCCTTTTAGATTTTTAATTACTAATTTGGATTTCTTAATTTGAACCTACAACCTTTTGTGATTCAGGTCCATATAAGTTGAAGTCGAGTGTTGCGCAAGGTTCAAATATGAATGGGACATATTTATGCGTCTATTTATTATGAAAAAGAGAATGATCAGTCACACATCTTACATATGTCTCTTTAGTCTTGAGACTTGTTCTTATGCTTAAAATTTGTTGATCGTAATCCATTACCGTCATGCAGTAGCCTAGCTTGGGACTTGTCTTGTATAGAATTCTCTACATAAAGAGTATCGATATTACAAGACCACAAAAGTTCAATATTTCATACAAATTTTTTGTTATTTGAAATTATCAGTTATCTCGCTTAATTTTTAACTCTCATATACCTCTGTATACCAAGATTTTTTTGTTAAATTATTCATTAATTTATTAGACATTTGATTCGTCGATTGTAAATCGGCACCGGGGTCAGGTCTTGATTATTATTTTTCACCTGAGTATGTTGACTTGGTAATCGTATCTGAAGTCACGTCAGTTTTCATTATTCAACATTGACCTGGAAGTCACCTGCCTGAACAGATCTCTAGCTATACTTCTGAGTGAGGAAGCTATGCGCATCTGGAATTAGTTGGTGAACTTAACAGATTTTTTTTTTTTTTTCATTTTTCTCTTTAAATGGTATTATGAATTCAAAGTAGGATTCAGTGCAGATGCTCCACATCTCCAACTTGAAGAAGAAAATCACACTTCATCCATTTTTTTTTATTTGTTCCCTTTTTTAGATAAAGGTAAGCGGACATGTTTATCTAGATATCCACACAAATAGACAGAGATTGGCGAATTGCTTTATTATCATAATTTGTAGCTGCTTGTGCTTTTTAAAGCATGATATACCTATGTTGTTGGGTCCATTCTCTAACAGCTTATACTATTAGAGCAACTGGTAATGTTCCGAATCTCCCAGTTTGCATTTGGTTAGCTGTTATGTTTTTTTTCAATTTTATCTGTTTGATTTGACCATTCTAATGCATCTTGGTTTGTCACTTGAATCTTTGCTTGTCCTCAAGCAAAACACTAATAACAAAAACTATAAAAATTAACAATCAACCAACTCGTGCAATGAATCAATCTGAATTTCCAAAATGGCCTCAAAAAATTCTTTGAATGATAACTCTAGGAAAATTTCAAAACAATGTAATGTCTAAAGGTTCAACATATTTGTCAGTTTCACTTCGCTCTTAACCCTTTAAGTGTGTGTGTGTCCATCTGTATCAAACTAGTCATAACTCGGATAAGCTTATGTAACCAAATGTTTCACAAAAGGTTTCTAACAATAAATGAATTTCAATGCAAAACACTATATGCTTACTTTTCACATCACTCTCCACTAATGAAGGCAAAACATATACTAGAGTATCAAACGGATTTTTCAAACATGTCTAGGATCATTATTAGTGTTCTCTATATCCCTTCCCAAGTATATCACTAAACTATTTTTTTTTGTCGAATTTGGAAGTGAGTTCATTTTATGCTCCATCTCACTTGTGCTTATAAACGAGTGCGTTTTACGCTTCATCTCACTTTATGCATGTGTTTATGAGTGAGTGCGTTTTACGCTCTATCTCAACCCACCACATGATTTGCTATTTCAACTTGGGAAGGCTCAATCTTATCAAACAATCTAAGAAAAATTACCTAAATCATTTTTCCCAAGTTATATGCTGCCTAGGATTTCGCCTCGAGTGATGTTCAAATAAGTTCTAGAGTTTACTAATATCTTCCACAAGCATTTAATCAGATAAACTTTCTCTAAGTATACAACTAACTCAAACAACTGGATATGTGCTCAAAATTGTAAAGGATCGCAAGAACCAACAAAAAGTCAAAACATAGACTAAGCAGTATTTATCCATTTTTCACGAGTTAATAACTAATTAATCATATTTTTATCATTGGCCGTAGTCGATAGTCCTATTCAAATCAAATCATTGCCCAAGAAACACATCCTAAACATACTAATCCTCAAAAAACTGACATAAAATGCATATCAAAACAATCATAAAAACACATCAAAAACTAAATACTACCCCCAAACTTAAAAATGACATTGTCCTTAATGTAAGCGAATAAAAGAATGAAATGCAAAGGACTTCCATGGAAATATATCAGTTATCATCTTCCTCGTCTTTTGTTGCGTTTGAGGGGTAAGTTGGGAACTCCGGGATTCGGAGAACTTGGCTGAAACCACAGTTATTGATCACCTAGGCAAGAGCAAAGTTGAAAAATTGTGAGAAACTTTTTCTTTAGAACGAAGAAAAACCTAATAAAATAAGCTACTGAACCAATATGAAAATGAAATCAAATACAATAGAGTAAAAATGGATGAAAAGGTTGCGACACTTGGGTTACCTCCCAATTAGCACTTGTTTTATAGTCTTCAGCCTGACTTTTTTATTTCTTATCTCGGGTCGGCTAGGGTGATAGAGGTCTTTTGGCGATCAATTTCGCCCCCCCAGTAGTGCTTAAGACTTTGCCCGTTCACTTTGAAGGTCCGTTTTGAGTTAGCTTCTTCAACTTCTACCGCTCCATGCGGGAACACCTTAGTGATGATAAAGGGTCCCGACCATCTTGACTTGAGCTTTCTCGGAAACCACTTTAACCTGGAATTATAGAGTAGCACAGTTTGGTCAGACTCGAACTTTCTCTCGATGATCCTCTTATCATGCCATCTCTTAGTCTTCTCCTTATATAGTTTGGTATTCTCAAGAGGGTCAGAAATACAGCTCCCCACAAATACATCATTGGCCGCACCTTCAACTAAGTTGACCCGATAGCATTCCTTAGAATCACTTGGGAATTTCATAGCCTTGAAAACATTGAAAGTTACCTCTTGATTTTGGACTCTCATGGTAAGCTTGCCTTTCAATAAGAGTTCTCCCAGTTGCTAAGAATGGTCGCCCAAGAATAATAAGAATCTCTCGGTTTTCTTCAAAGTCAAGGACAATAAAATCTGCTAGAAAAATAAACTTGTCCACTTGCACCAACACATCTACTATTCCCCTAGGATGATTGATCTGTCCGCCAGTTGTAAGGTAACATTCGTGGGCTTAGCCTCCTTTAAACTGAGCTTCTAATAAATTGAAAGTGGTATCAAATTAATGCTAGCTCCCAAATCACACAACGCTCTATCGAAAAACTGACTACCAATTGCGCACGGAATAGTGAAGCTTTCTGGATCCTTAAGCTTTGGTGGTAGCTTCTTCTGGAGTATTGCATTACACTCTTCTGTAAGTGCCACAGTCTCAAACTCGCCTAGCTTTCTTTTCTTTGACAGAATATCTTTCATGAATTTCACGTAACTAGGCATTTGCTCCAATGCGTCGGCGAACGGGATATTGATATGAAGCTTTTTAAATACCTCCAAAAACTTAAAAAATTGCTTGTCCAGCTTCTGTTCCTGAAAACGTTGCGGAAACGGCACATGACGTTCCACAGGAATTTGTTTACCTCTATTAGAACTTACAACTGGATCTTCTTTTGTCTTCTTTTCTTGTTTCCCGCTCTTGCTCCTTTTCTTTTCAGCATCGCTATCTCCTCTAATAACAGTTTGCGACTTTTTAGTGGTTTCTCCAATAGTTTCGTGTAACTCCTTTTACCACTGTGAAGTGTAATTGCCTTGCAATGCTCTTTACCTTCCCTCTTGCGATTAATCTCAGTATCGCGTGGTAAAGTACCTTAGAGGACGATTATTGATGGCACTGGCAAGCTGCCCCACTTGGTTCTCAAGGTTTCGAATTGACACTTCTTGGCTATTCATCCGAATCTCATTCTGAGCTATCCATGTACCTTGAAAGAAGTTCCTCCAAATTTGATTTCTTCTCCTACTGTGGTGGAGCTTGAGTTGGGAATCCTGGGAGGTATGATTGTCTCAAAGCAGAGGATTGGGCTTGGTTGTTGTTGCTCCATGAAAAATTTGGATGATTTCTCTAACCAGGATGATAATAATTGGGATTATTGTTGTTCGGTTGCTGATTGTAGTTGCCTACATACTGAACTGACTCTGCACTGATGACACACTGATTACTAGGATGATTACCCGCACATAAATCACAAGTCACACTTTGAATAGACTGAACCCCTAGAGTATCAATCTTTTTTGTAAGCGTAGCAACTTGTGTAGCCAATGCAGTAACTGCATCAAGTTCATATATCCCTGCCACCTTTGGTTGTGTCATCCTCGCAGAAGGCCATTGGTAATTATTAGCAGCCATGGTCTCCAACAACTCATAAGCATCATCAAATTCTTCTCCATTAATGCTCCACCTGCAGCAGCATCGATACTTGTTCGAGTTGAACTGAACAACCCGGTATAGAATATCTGAACTTGCAGCCACTTCGATATGCCATGGTGTGGACATCTTCTGCGTATATCTTTGAATCGCTCCCAAGCTTCGTAAAGAGTCTCGGAATCATGTTGTGCAAAAGATGTGATATCATTCCTCATCTTTGCAGTCTTGGCTGGCGGAAAGAACTTTGCCAGGAATTTCTGAGCCAAATCAATCCATGTAGTAATAGACCCCGATAGAAGTGAATGCAGTCAACTCTTTGCCTTATCACGAAGTGTGAAAGGAAATAATCGGAGTCTGATAGTATCGTCGGTAACTCCATTATACTTGAACGTGTCACAGATTTCTAGAAAACTCACTAAATGATCATTTGGGTCGACATTAGACAACCCACCAAATTGCACCGAATTTTGGATCATCTGAATAGTACCCGACTTGATTTCAAAATTGTTAGCTTGAATAGCGGGCCTTTGAATGCTTGACTGGATCTCTGTAACAAGGGGCATAGCGTAATCCCTCAAAGATTTTTGCTCTTCTTCAGCCATGATATCTTGATTGTGTGTATCTCGAATTCTTTCCCTTCGCAGTCTTCGAAAAGTTCTCTCAATTTCAAGTTTGTAAAGAACTGGTTCCAGACCTTGAGATCGTCTTCGCATACAAAATCAAGATTATTGCAAAAGATTAAAACAGAAAAACGCGTTTAAATTAAGATTAACTTGATTGAAATTAATATTGAAAAAATTATTAGAAAAATAATTCCCCAGCAACGACGCCAAAAACTTGTCGTCCAATTTCGCAATTAGTAAGTACGTGCAAGTATACTCGGCCAACATGTAATATAATGATAAGAAGGTTGTCGATCCCACGAGGAATTATCACTAATAATTACCAATTATCAAAATTATATCAAATCAACCTTATTTAAACAAAATGATTTAAGTTTATAAAAAGGAAATTATTTAGAATAACAATTAAACTAAGGAACAAAGTTGAATATCAAATTAAGTAAACTTAAGACTACAATTTCCCCGAACGCTTCATTTAAATCTCATAACTCTCCTTTTAATTAATTAACCATAACGAATTGTTAACCGAGAATTCTAAAATATTTATAAGCATCTCCCGATGGTCAAATAAAAATATCCCTTCTAAATAAATCACTATATTCCTATGTGAAATAAATTAGAAAAAGATTTATTAAATTCAGATTCTCACAATGGTTACACACGGTATATAGATATATTCCTAGCCTATACACAAATCATGTTATTCAATCCTAAGAAGAATAAACTAGACGCATGTTATCATATTTAGGTCTAAACACTATAATCCACTTTCCAATTTCATATAGGTTACCAAATTAATCACTGGCCAGACAATCAAAACATGAAGTGCAAAATATGATAAACAATTCACATATGATTAACAGTAATCAAAAGGAGAGAAATTCAATTTAACCTAAACGTTGGTATTGAAAATTAGTTCATAACGAATAAAGAAAACATCATCCAAAATATAGTCAACATCCTTGGTTTACAAAAATAAAAGGAAACGATTAGAGAATAAAAACTATAATAGCGCAATCCTCAATCTCCATAGCTCTGTCTTCAATCCTTGCTCTCCTTCGCGTGTTCTCCTTTCCGTTCCTTAAATTCTGATCAGCAATCCTCGTTCCAGTATTTTCTTCATAACAGCCACAAGGTGTGTATTTATAGGACCTCGACCTAGCAGACGTCGTATCCCATTCAAAGTCAAGCAAACTCAGTGTCCCAAATCTGATGAATCAACCCTTCAGCCTGACGAACCAGCGCCTTGGCGCCTACTCGCAGTGCCTAGGCACTTACTTCCTATATACCGGGCGCCGTGGCGCTCTAAACCAGCGCCTAGGCACTATAACCTGCTTCCGCGCGCGCCTTTGCTGCACCCTGCTCTGCACCTAAGCGCCCCAAGCTTCTGCATATGCCGCACCTCAGCGCCCCAATCCGGCGCCTCAGCGCCCCAACCTGGCACCTCAGTGCTGCTACCTGCCTGGCTTTGACTAGAAATCATCAAGTTATTATCCAACTCCACTTCTCTGCTCCCGCTTCCTTTTCCTACTCAAACACATAAAAACACATAAAATGTAGCAGAAAATACTCGAGAATTCACAATTCATCAAGCTAAAAATATTCAATTCGTAGGTATAAAACCCACTCATCATCACTCCATGTGCAAGTGGGAGTTGCACGTGAGGTGGTATTAAAACATGATTTATATTGTTGGATACATTCTCTAACAGTTTAACAGCAAATAGTAACTTGACAGTTACCATATATTGCATAAAAAATAATATCTTTCCTTGATGAACTTCTGCTCTCTTTTGATGCAGATTCAAAGACTTTAAAAGAAGAGAAAAGGGAGCAGCTATTTGAAAATTTGAAGGCAGATGAATCTATTGGGTGGGCAGTTGATGTGATAGATCCAAAAGAGCTCTCAGCCAAAATGTTAAAGAAGTGAGTGGAGAACTTTCACACTTTCATCTTGTACGGTTTAACAGCTTTTGACATGGTCCCTCCTTTTTGTTTAAAAACAGAAATAAGATTAACCTCAATGAAATATCACATGATTCCGCAATGGGTCTAGTTAGGAGGGCGCTGAATATGGGAATTCTTCTTACCGAGGTAAAGAATTTTTTGACTTTTTATATGATGGTTTCCCTAAGAAAAAGTTTAGTATGGTTCAACATTCACATCCATACAGCTCACACTAAGGATGTGCTACAACACACTTTACTTCACATAAGACATAACTGCTAAATGTGTTAAATCATCTGACTTGGATTTGATTTAACATTTTTCTCTTGGATGCCAACATACCACCAAAAATACGGTAATTTGCAAAAGGATAGAGAATCAAGAAACAAAAGTATTCTCAAACTCACGTAGTAAGATTTAGAGCTATAAAGATGTTTGGCAGAAAACTATTATAGAGTTATACAGTAGGACTTACGAATTGTCCCCAAGATTATTGTGTGCCATTTGTTCTTACTTGAATTATAAGCCCGTATAAGCAGAATAATGGAATAAGGGAAGATCAATAACTGTATGACTGGGCATAAACCCAAAGACATTTGCAAATTGGCGGTTCTGTCATCCATTCACATTATTAATTTCTTGTTTCTCCATTTCATAATAACCTTTATGGTCTACCACATGTTTGGGCAACATGAGGCTACGCTTACTTATGATTTAACAGAAAATCTAAATTGTGGAAGTGTTTCAGGTATATGTGGACACTGTTGGAGATCCAGAAAAGTACAGAATTAAACTGAGTGAAATATTTCCATCTATAAAATTTGTGGTTGCAAAGAAAGCTGACAGTCTTTATCCAGTTGTTAGTGGAGCAAGTATCGTGGCAAAGGTGTTTTTCTCTAAATTTTTGAACATGACTATTTTAAGTATTCCTTGATGATACTTGATCGCTATCCTTTTTCCACTTTTTAGGTCACAAGAGACCGAGCTTTGCGAGATTGGGTGCTTGATGAAAGTGCTGAAAAAATGCATAGGAACTTTGGATCTGGATACCCTGGCGGTAAGACTCTGCAACTTCTTTACAAGCATGCTTACTTTTGTAAATTCTGAAGGATATCATCATATGATTAATTTGGCATCATCATATGATTAATTTGGATACACTTTTGTGTTTAGACCCTGAAACTAAGGGTTGGTTGGAACATCACAAGCACTCGGTATTTGGATTTCCAACATTGGTCCGCTTCAGTTGGGGCACATGCAATTCCTATTTCAAAGACGGTGTCGAGGTGTTGTGGTGAGCCCTCGTTCTAATGTGTGCAATAAAATTCCACTTGAGATCCTTATCCGGATTAGTATTGCCTGATTCTTCATCCTTTCCTGAGGTGTCATTGTGGGATGAACCATATAGCATGCATAGGATCATATTTCTTGAAAGGGCTGTAATAGTTATCTTGATTGTTAGCAAGGAAGAACTGACCTCTCTAGAACAAAGAAAAGAAACAATTTCTTACTTTTCAGTTACAGAAGAATCCATAATTACTGGAATTACAGTTATAATGGCCATGTTTTGTCATAATCTTACTGTTAGTTTTGTTTACCATTTTTAATTTTAGATGTGTAATTACTTAGCTTCCACCATAATAACTGGTGGTGACATTTATAAAGACCTCTCGTTAAATGATCCCATATTACTTTTCGCCTACCTTTAGCCTCTTTTTAGCTGATGAAAATTCTGGAATCTTTTCCCCGTCTGAAAAGTTGCATTACTCACTAATGCTTGGATACATTTGATTATTTATTTACCAATTTATCCCATCTTTGACATTCATAGGGAATCAGATGCAACAGATGAAGATGGTTCCTCTACTAGGACTGGAAAGCGGCAATTGAAATTGAGCAGTGTCGGTTTTACTGGATTGAAGAGGAAAAGTGAAGAAATTGAATCAAGTGGTAAAGGGCGCTGCAAGTTTTTCCAAGCTCGTAAACTTGAGCAAGTCTCTCATTTCTGAAGACAAGGTCAAAATTTTCAATTAAATTTTTGTATTTCTAGTTAGAGATTTTTATCCTCTGTTGGCTTGTTTGTTGTGATTTAGATTCAGAAGTTCGATTCAGTTTTTAATTAGATTATGCTGTTGCATACATTTTACTGATATTGATGCACATCAGTATAAAATATGAGATAATTTAATTTGGGTAAACTGTACTTTGCATCCTTAAAAATTGTTTCATATATAAGTCTTAGAACTTCAATTTCAATAATGTGCTCCAGCTAAGGTTTTCTTTGAGCATTGCTTACAAAATCAGCATATGTGCCCATAAGTTGTGCAAGTAACAGGAGATAACTAGACGGAAAGTGATCTGCCGTCATTAACAGAGCTTGAAACTGGCACATTCTAACTTTTGTTTGCAAATGGAAACGAAAGATTTCAACTGGAGCACATCGGATTTAACTGTGAAGTTGACAGGCTTAATTGACAAAATGAAATATCAGTGTGTAAAGTGACACGAGACCCAAAAAGTGCTATATACTGATGTAGTTAACACTTTTTCGATTAGGGTTCTAGATTGGTTCACTTGTAAACGCTTGGGCTACAGGTTTAGTATGAGCCATGTTCAAACAATGTGGTGTCTGGCTTGAGCCCAGTTTATTTAGGCCTGACTTGAGTAAGTCCCACTTGTTTAGTATTAATTTGATTTTTTCCCCTTATTTTTATGATAAAAAAATTAAGCGAGCCGCGGTTAAGCTCAACTAGGCTTGGCTTGCTTAAGAGCTCGAGCTGACTCGTTTACAGCTCTAGGTGTATTACGTTTTTGTTACTATTTTTGTTCATCAATAGATCTCAGAGTAGATTGGAAGAAGATGACTCGTCATGATCTAGCCCCTGAAAACATAAAATTTGTGGTACTCTTTTTTCTAGCAACCTCATCACCACCTTTAGTTAGACCTCCCGACCATGAAAGTTATTTGCTAGTATACCTTGATTGATCTATTTCTAATCGTCTACAGATCTAAAAGACATCCAACTTTTGGGTGCCTTATCTCAGCCACTTTTTCACTTGCTTTAGTTCAAGTGCTATTAATCTGTTGGGTAAGTGTTAAGAATGAACGCATTTGCCGTACCATGAAGAATTGGTGTGCTGTAGCAGCGTTTTTCATTGACCGCCTTTTAGATATACTGTCTTAGTGAACACTGAACTTGTACATAATAGTATGATTAGTTTAGTGCCGTTCATACCACATTTATGTACTTGTATGATATTTACTTTCGGTGAATCAGTTCATTATGTTTACTCGCTTCATATGCTTGAAATATGGATTTGGTGTGAGAGGAAAGGAAAAAACCTAGGACCATTGTTCTATATATGCTTATAACAATTATGGTTAGACTATTGGCAGAAGGATAGATGGAAATTGAGCAATATAGTTTGTATCCTTCCGAGTTCTTGATAGAGAGCAACAATTGAAGCAAAGTGAACATCATGTAGTAGGGTGCCATCACACTGCATTCATCCTTCTAGGAGATTCTTGATAGAGAGCAACAATTGAAGCAAACTGAACATCATGTAGTAGGGTCCCATCACAATACATTCATCCTTCTAGGAGATTAATTCATAACTTCCTGTTTGAGGGCCTTTGTAATAGCTCAGTCCCACATAGGAAGAATATGTGGGTTAGATTGGTGTATGTATTACTGATGTTCGCTAATACTAAAAAGTGCAGAGAGACGTTAACTTTTCGCTATTAGTAAGCACTCTCCTATTTTTGACCTATCCGTTTTAGTTGGTCTCCTTCATCCCAACAAGCTACATGAAACAGATTTCCAAAATTCCACAGAAAAATTATCGAAGGGACAAAAAGAGATTTCCACCCAAGGTGAATAGACTGGGTATTCACCGTATCCATATCTTTAAATCAACGATGGGGTCTGTTTGGCACCTTGCGTCTTCAAGCTCCACCCAACCTATACAAGGTGCTGTAACCTAGCGGGTCTCCCTAGATGTTCAGTAAAAAACAAGTTGCTGGAAAAGAGCTGAAGATTAGGAAAAACATTTCCACACAAGGAGGCAGGTGGCCGGAAAGCTTTGCTTCTAGGATGCCAACTACAGATGAACATATGTTTTGTAGGTTTTTTTTCCTTTCTAATTACTAATAGAAGTACCAAAAGTTGTCACCACCTTTTGGGTGAGTCAAGATGACCCAGATGGTGCTCTTGAGAGTGGATTGAGCCTTATTTCGGGTTTGGACCTTCATCTCTTGCAGTTGGCTGTAACTCTCCCCACCACTCTTTGTTTCTCTGTAAATCTGTTATATATAGACCACCTCACTACAATGTAGTTAATTTGCTACACTCGAAATCGAAGATAGGAATTAGAATCTGAATTTAGCCACTCCTGCAAATTGCAACTATAACATGGCTCGATGCCCATGTCAACTTGCGATTGGTCCAGTGTGATGCAAGATACCGCTAGAAAAGAAAGGGCGCTAAATTTCTTGTTGGGCTTACTGAGATAAATAGCAGGAATCTAAATACAAAACAAACGGAATCTGTTATTAGCAACAGAGTTAAACCAAACTTTATATTAATTGCATTGAATACTAGTCATAACTTTTGGTGAAGCTCAGAACTATTAGTATCGAAACTAAACAATAACTTAATGTTGCGTTTGTGAGTTTGGAGGGATGAGATGGGAAGGAAAAGTATAGAAGGGGAAGGGATGAGAATGAGTTATAATTTTTCCTTGTCGTGTTTGTGAGTTTTAAAAAGGAAGGAAATAGATGAGATTTTAATTATATTTTCCCTTGTTTATGAGTTTAGGAGGGAAGGGAAGGGAAGGGAATATATTTTTATTTTTAAACTACACTATTACTATATTACCCTTATATATTAATGTAATAAATGACATGATTTATTTTGAAAGATTATTTTAGGTAATATAAAATATCTAACTTTCCCATCCTTTCCCATTTCTCCAAATCCTCCCACTTTTGGGGGGAAAGTTTTGAGCCAAAAATGAAATCAATTTTACTTTCAAATTCCTTACTTTTCTCCTTAAAAAAACTCACAAATATGAGATTTGGAGGGATTTTAATTATGTTCCCTTCCCTTTCCCTAAAAAAAAAACACTTACAAACACAGTATAAGTGATGGATAAACGTTTTCCTTCGCTATGGAATTATTCTAGTGCCGATATTATAATGACTACTAAGCAGAATAACCTAAATCCATGACAATAGGTATTGGCAAATTGTTTAACTGAAATGACTACTGAAAATTCCATAATATAATGCTGATTTTGTGAGTTTGGATAGATGGGATGGAAAAAGAAAGTATAGGAGGGGAAGGGATGGGAAGGATTATAGTTTTTCTTTGTCATGTTTGTGAGTTTTAGAAAGGAAGGGATAAAATGAGATTTTAATTAAATTTTTCTTTGTTTGTGAGTTTAGAATAAAAGTAAGGAAGAGAAGGGAAAATATTCTTATTTTTAAAATACACTATTACTATATTACCCTTACATATATAAATATAAGAAATGATATGATTTAATAATGTCTATCTATTAGAATTATTTTGCTTAGTCTTTTTTTTTTCGTTACACACACACACACGTATGGACTTGTATTGTATTTATTTTTGTTAAATAAGCATACTTGTAATTTGATGAATATATATATATATATATATATATATATATATATATATATATATATGACTTGTATTATTGTATTTATTTTTGTTAAATAAGCATACTTGTAATTTGAAGAATCACAAAAATTTATTTCAACAAGAGATTAGAAAAGTACAAAGATTTAAAAAAAATAATTAATAATAATAACTTCATCAGTTACACCCCAAGAAACAAACAAGTATCAAGTTTGTTTTTCAAAAGATATAGATGAAATTAAATAAAACAATTAACTTTGGACCAAAATCATATTCAACAACTTAAGTTTATCATTGTTAAAAAGAACTACTGACAATCAATAAAGTATATTCATAGGCAATTGTCTAAGCTGAAAACTACACCAATCAAGTTTAAAAGGAAATAGACATTAAAAACAAAAACAAAAACAAAGAAACTACATGTCTATTTTAAAGTGTACTCAAACAAACAATTTCAAGTTAGTTGGAATGAAGCTTCAACTTTTAGATATGTTCATCATTTTTTCTAAAACTATCTTCCATTTTTCTTGTGGATAGCCAAAGAATTTTCTCACCATCTTATCATTCTCTAGAAGCCAGTCGTAAGCTTCTTCAAGAAATGGATCCTCAAGCTCCAATAACATCAACTCCTTAAAAACTTTTTAAGGCATTCATGAGATATTTATTCCCAACATTGATTACCTCCATTACACAACTAAACTAGCTATTGAAGTCATCATCTTGGCTCTTAACAACCTTCCTCTTTTTTGCCTTTGAAGTAACTCCAGTTGAAGATTGTGCTTGAGTTGTCGATGTTGGGAGAAACTGTGACGACCTAGATTTTTTGGGAATTATTATAATAAGAATTTAAAGAAATAAAATTCTTATTATGTGATATGTTATGTGATATTGTACTGTATAATTGAATAAGTGTTGTATCATATGTAATTTTTGTGATTAAATAAATATATTATTATGTATTTATTATATGTAAGAAAATTGTTTATAAAAAGGGGAAAAGAAAAATAATCAAATACATTATTTGATTGGTCGAAAATAAATTGTGGAAAGACAATTTAAGAAAAGGAAATGCGCGAATATATTATTATATTAGTTTTGGTCATGGAGAAGCAATTTATTAAAGGGAAAGGGATGATTAAAGGATACAAAATTATCGTATCCATTTATAAATAAATTAAAATAATTTTTAAAATTAAATTATTTTAATAAGGTAGATTTATTGCATTGCCTATGTAAATATATGCGGTGTAATATGTGTATGTATGTGATGTAGTAAAAATATATTAATATATATTTACATGTAAATAAATTGTTATAAACAATTTATAGATGAAAAAGGAAATAATTAAAAGTATACAAAATTATTGTATACGCTAAATAAAATGAATTAAGATGATTTATGATGATAAATTATTTTAATATAAAGCATTAATACATTAAATAAATTATTTTATTTAATGTATAACTTCCATTCATATGGAAAAGATTTTTGGTATTGTACATTATAATATTTAATGAAAAGTAGCATACATAATGTATTATGTATGTAATATATATAATGCAAGTATAATACATGTTATATATAATGGATATAAGTATTATGGGAATATATGGGAAAGCATGAGTTGGGAAATAAAGGAGAGTAACCTCCAAGTAATATCAATGCAGGAGCTGGACAAGGCCATTTCGTAGGGAGCAAGAGAATTAGGCAACAAGAAAACTTACTCCTATAAAATCAATTTAGACTTCCATTCTTCTTCTCCTTCCTCATCTGTTCCTTCCCTTGGCCAAATTACTAAATATTCAAAGCTCCAAAAATTGCTTCCTCTCCTAGTTTACCAACGTCTTCACCAAATTGAAAGAAAGTACAAGCAATTGGAACTTAAAACTGAAACTGAAATAGAATTCAAGCAAGTGAATTGCAAAGAAAGAAGTTAAATTACTCAATTGAAGTAAAGTTCAACCAAACATTAAGAAAGGTATGCTTCCTTGGTTTTCTTTGGTTTATATTGAGAATTCGTTATAGTTGTCCAATTAGTGAAAATTGGTTGTAACTGAGAATTTATAATTGGGCAATATGTATTGATTATGTTATATTGTATAGCAATGAAGATTTAGATTTTTCATATGGGTTATGTTAGAATCATATGAAATTGAAAATTTGAAAAGTTAGTAAACTTACTAGTTTATAAACTATTTGTATGTACTTGATTTAGTTATGTGAATTGATAGCTATGGACTGAATTATAGAGCCATGGAGCCTAGTTGTTGTTGTGTGGAATTATAAGGATGGCGAAATGGGATTAGAACGTAAACAAACCTTTGTGAAATCTATCCACAATAGGTACGCACGCGTCATGTTCGCTAAAAGTCCTCTTAGGACTGTTTTTGTTAAAAACTAGGAATTAAGCAAAGCCAAGACTTAAGTTACGTATATATACATTATATATAGCTAATTAAATGGTTTGGGCGAATCGAATTAAGACGGAAAGCGTTTTTAACTCAAAACGAAAAGTTAGAAAATTAGTGCGTTGGGTCATTTTTGACGATTGTTTTGGACTGTCTATAACATCCGAAATGAGTGGCTAGTGTTTTCTAAAAATAGTCTTGTATACCAAGTATAACATGTTCGAAAATGAGCGCGATCCGATATGTGAGCTAGGAGTTACAAAATAGCAAAGTTGCTATGCGAGGAAGGGACATGGCTGCCATAGCAGCAGCAGCCATGGGGCTGCAGTCCAGCTGCCTCTTTTTTGGCATGCTTTCGACTCGTTTAAAATGTCCGGAACGCATGGCTAATATTTTTTAAAATAGGTGGATATACCACCTATAACATATTCAAAATGCAACGTAACTGAATTAGTAGTTTAGAGGTTGTAAAAATGTGAAGCAAGCGGTATGAAGGAGGGCTGCTGCTGCACGGCTGGGCTGGCCAGGCCAAGCCTGGCAGGAGCAACAGCAGAACAGCAGCAGCAGTAACAACAGCCCAACTAGGCCATGCCTAGTTGTGGCTTGTTTTGTGTTGCGATGCGATTTTAGGAGTTTTGGCCATTTTAAATTTATAAAAGTAAACCGATATGAAGACATAATAAAATATAAGAACTATATAAAATATAAATTCATTCTAATACGAAAAAGAAACTATGAATGCGACGTGAAACCTTAAGTTCAATATACGGAATAAATGTGTCCATGTAGTATACCACGAATAATGTATACGCTAAAAACATAATGGTTTTATGTTTTGGAAGCCGTTTTGAAATATTCTTGAATCTAAAGCTATTATACCAAATAAAGGTTTCAAAAAGATTCTATGCAAAGAATAAGCTATGAATATGCCGTATAACTTCGGATTTACGTGTAAAGGTAGGAGATTTTCGTAAAATGAGTCGTAAAGGGTTGGTAAACCGAAAATAATGTCTTGATATGCTAAAAGCCAAGAAATGAAGAAAAGTTAAGTCGTGAAATTAGCTATAGACTTTCAAAGAAAACAAATGAAAGTTTTAAAGAAAAAAATAAAAAAATAAAATAATATAGTAATATAAATTGAGCTTATAGTAAATATATGATTGACTGATGTGGCATGTATGTACACTTAATTTGTGTAGGAATATCGCAGATTAGATAAGCTATAATATTAGACAACGCTCGAGGCAAGTTTTTCAGTCTACTTACATGATCTTATTATTAGTTGTATAACCGTTATAGTAACTTGTTTATATACATGTGTTGCTATACTATGATATGTGAAAGTCAAATTATGACTAACTCCTAATTAAGTTATGGAACTCAATTTACATGTGGTAGATAACATATGGAAGTTGATAGCTTATATGGTATGATGAAAGGATACAATATGCAATGTGTGTTGCTATTATTGCATAAGTTTGATGATGCGTTTGTAATATGCATAAATAAGAAGAATATAATGCATAAATTGAATCTGAAATTCTGTGCTACGTGATGCATGATAGACTGTTGGACTTGCTAGGCCGTCATGCTCATTCTTGCAATAATTTGCAGGTTACAACTATGATGAAATCTCTAGCTGTTCAGGTGATAAAGAATAGAAGTATATGAGTAGGAAAACTGTTTTTTTAGTTAGGAACTATATTACGTTGTGACGATAGTTTGCAATGGTTGTAAATGAAAGTTGTGTAAATCTTCAAGATGTTTAAATATATACAAAAGAATGTTTGTTCTGCGATGAGAATGTTTTGTGGTAATTACTTTGTAATGTAAAGTGATATAGTTATAATACTATATAAGAAATAACTTGTAAGAAGGATTAAGTTACATATACTCATATCTACTCTGATAAAATGAATCATAGAATAAGTATGATTCTAAGATATAGATAATCGTAAATGTTGCGATTCAGGGAACGAAAGAAAGAAAGATAGAAATTTTTTAAATTATCCGCATTTTTATTAGTTTTATTATCAAATGATGATGTAAAGTTAGTATAAGTTATGTTTAACGCACAAGATCGGGATTGAAGAATAGTCCAGATTTTGGGGTCGTTACAGAAACTCCTCAATTCCATCCCAATCCACAAAGTTCTCCAATGAAACTTCATTATGAAATACCAATTTGTCAATATCATCTGTATCTATTTGTTTCTCATATAAGTTAGCCCATCTTTTAAGTTTCTCCTTTGCAGTTTCAACTCCATCTCCTGTTGTCCTATCCTTGGCAAAAAGCTCTTCCAATTTGTTATGTTGGAGAAGTAAGGATGAAATTCCCCTTTTTTCAATGCTCCCACAATCTCTTCTATTGATTGAATCAACTTGGCTTGCCACGATTGATCCCTATTAGGCTTTGACTTGTTGTATTTAAGAGCAATTAGAAGTTGGTTTCGGATTATAGTTGGAGCATTTGGAGACTTTGAGTTTGAGTTGTGTTGGGAGAGTATAGGAAGAATTGGGCAAGTGTCGGGCGCCTAAGTTTTAAACTGAAATCCGAACAAGCGCCGCAACTTTCCCTATAGAGCCGCGACTTTGAATCAAGCGCCGCAGCCCTCAAGCTTTAGCGTTGCGGCTCTGAACATTCTATCACTCAGTGCACGCGGTTGCTTGGCTTGTCCCTTCCTACCTTGCTCTTGCTTGCCTTCCTAGTCTTGCCTTAGCCTTGGTATTGCTTTGTGCCTCGTCTCGATTGGGTCTCTCGACATCCTTCGCATAGGTTCTGATTAATACCGGAGATTATCACATTGTTAGTTGGCAACTATTATTCAACTTAAATAGACATAATGACTTAAATGAACTAAGACTTCATTAAAATGCAATTTAAACCTGATTTTATTGAAAATTAAGCAACATACTACTTAACTAAATTCAATGCCTAATACTAATTAACATGCAATCTACCACTGAAATTAAAAACCCTTGGGTTGCCTTCCATTAGCGCTTGTTTTAGAGTCATTAGCCTAACTTCTTCAATTCTGTTACTCGGGCTCAATTGAGATGCTTAGAATGTCGTTGATTGCACATCCCACACCGTTCTTTAAGATTTGTCCATTTACTTCCATAACTTCTTTTTCTTCTGTCCGATTATTTGTCGCAAAATTTATATCTTGACCAGACATTTTCTCATCATGGTCCATACCTTTGACCTCTTCCACCAGATAACAATCATCTATGTCATTTGGGAATCGAATTGCCTCAAACACGTTGAACTTGATCACTTCATCATTAAGTCGCATTGTCAGCTCTCCATTCTATACATCAATCAACGTTGTAGCTAAGAATGGTCTTCCCAAAATCAATGGAACTTCTTGATCTTCCTCCACGTCAAGCACAACGAAGTCTGTGGGGAAGATGAACTCCTTGACCAAGACATCCTCTACGATCCCTTTTGGATATGCTATTGACCTATCTGTCAGCTGTAGAGTGTCGCTTGTCGGCTTAGCATATTTCAACCCCAACTTCTTATATATTGACAATGTCATGAGATTGATACTCGCCCCTAGATCACATAATGCTTTCCCCACAAATTTAGTTCCAATCATGCATGGGATCGTAAAACTTCTCGAATCTTTCAAATTCGGTGGAAGCTTATTCTAAATAACTGCACTACATTCTTCTGTTAGAGCAACGGTCTCACATTCACCTATCTTACGTTTCCTAGACAAGATCTCTTTCATAAATTTGACGTAGCTTGACATTTGTTCTAGCGCCGCGACAAATGGAATGTTAATCTACAGTTTCTTAAAAACCTCCAAAATTTTTGTGAATTGGTATGAGTGGTATCGTCGAACTTTTTTGCCCCACTTTGGATGGTAAAGCTGAACTTCTCTTTTCAAAATTTTCATTCTTAATTCTCTTCTACTTCCTCTTCTTCTCCAACACTAGGTTTCTTTGGAATCGTATTCTCCTGTAGTTTGTTCCCGCTTCGGAGCTTGATTACCTTACATTGCTCTTGCCCTTCTTTTCTTGGATTAACCTCAGTATTGCTCGGAAGAGTGCCTTGCGATCGGTTGTTCATTGCTATTGCTAGTTGACCCATCTGATTCTCTAAATTTCTCATCGACCCTTCCAAACTACTCATCATTGAGAGCAATATATTTGGTGATTAACTCCTCCAAATTTGGCCTTCGTTCTTGTTGCTGTTGACTCTGACCTTGGAAACCCGGTGGATTAAACTGTCTTGGAGCTGAATATTGGTTTTGGTTATTGCTCCAAGAGAAGTTTGTATGGTTTATCCACCCGGGGTTATATGTGTTTGAATACATACCCTGTTTGTTGTTATTCCCGACATAGTTAACCGTTTTGATACAAACAAACATAACTAGAGGATCACAAGGTTATTTAACACATTTAAGCCCCTTTTGAACCCTTCCCCATGAATTTAAATAATTTTTTTCCTTTTAATTTCTTCTCTTTTTATTTTTATTTTTTTACATTTATTTTAGTGAGTGCGTTTTACGCTCCATTTCACTTACACATGTGTTTATGAGTGAATGCGTTTTACGCTCCATCTCAACCCACCACATGAGCTATCTTTACAACTGGGGAAGGTTCAAAATTTCTATTTTTTTCTTCAAATTAACCAAGATTTCTCCCAAATTATGTTCTATCTCATATTGTATTTTAAGTTTCGACCAAATAAGATGCAGAGTTCATAAAAGGTCTTTCACAAGCATTTAACATATAAACTTCCCCAAGTTAACACTAGCTTAACTAATTGGATATGTGCATAAAAGAATTAAAGGGTCTCAAATTAAATAAGACTAACAAAAAGTCAAAATTCAGACTAAGCTATATCTATCCCTTTTCTAAGAATTAATAAATAAAAAATCATAATTCTATCATTGACCAAAAATCTTAACTTCAATTAATTCATTGCCCAAAAGACGCTACCTAAAAACAGTACAACACTATTTTCGTAGGAAACACGATTGCACTTAGCATGTACAACAAGCCTTTAAACCCCAAGGTTACCTCACGTGGACGAGTTGTGTCTCGTGAGGATTTGCAGTGAATATACCCACAAAATTTAAAAATTTAAAATAAAATTACAACATAGATCTACACATCAAAACAAAATATAGGAAGACCCCCCAAACTTGAAACTGACATTATCCTAAAAGTATGCAATAAAAGAAATTAATGCAAAAAATTTCCTGAAAAGAGGTCAGTTGTTGCTCTTCGTAACCGTCTCCTATTATCCGCTAAGACGCATGATCTGAAAAAACAAAAATAAAACAAATTAATTACAATAAAAATACAAGTTTAAATTAAGACCAACTTGATTGAAATCAATATTGAAAAAATATTAGAAAATAATTCATCGGCAACGGTGCCAAAAACTTGTTTGCCTAATTTAATACTAGATAAATACACGCAAGTATACACGATCGACCTAGTAATATAGCGGCAAGAAGAGTATCGTTCCCACGAGGAATTAATTCTAACGTTTTCCCAAGTACCAATTTTATATCAAGCTAATCTTATTTAAACGGATGAATTAATTAAAATTAATAATTTAACTAGTACTAAAAATAAATAAAATACAACTACATAGATAAATAAAATTAAGAATTCAATTTCACTCCATGTTTCATTCAAATCTCATAACTTTCCATTTGATTATATGGTCACGATGAATTGTTAAACAGGAATAGTTAATTTCATTTATAAGCCTTTTCCGATAGCAAATAAAAATACCCATTCTAACTAGCTTGCTATATTCCTATGCAAATTAAATTAGTATAGATTCATTAAGAATAAATTCTCAAATTGGTTACACATGACCTATAGGTATATTCCTATCACACAAATTATGAATTCAATCCGAAGAAGAATATGCATAATCACATGTCATTATATTCAGATCTAAATCTATAATCCATCGTCCAATTTCATATAGATTATCCCACGTAATTATGGATCCAGTAATTACACATGAACACACAAAATATAATGAACTAATTCATATGGTGCCAATCAAATAGAGAGAAAATCAATTTAAACTACGCATGAGATTCCATTAAAATAATTATAGTAAAATCATATTCATAACAGATAAAATTATTATCAACAAAATATTCATCATCAATAAAAGACAAAGATAATTAAGAGTTTAGAGAAGAAAAACTGTCTCCCGCCATTCTTCTAACTCCAAGCTTCATCAATTCATGACCTCCATCTTTGATGATATTTTGCTTGCTCTTGAACTGGGAAGAGAGTTAGCCTCACATTGTAATGACCGGGAATCCTGATTAGCTTATACTTAGGGTTTATGGAATTAATTGAATTTTTATGAGCATTATTCTGTGTTATGTGTTTAAATGTTGTATTATGACCTAGACAATGTTTATATGTTAGAATTAATGAACTAGAGTTTCATACGAAGAAATAAAATTTTTTTTGAGAAAAAGACGAAATAGCACTATTCACATTAAAAATGTCTTTCACGTTTTTCGAAATTTCGAAAGACGCCATAGCGTTTATATGATGTCACGAAGCGTAATATCTAATAAAATTTGAAAACGAAAAACGCGGTTTTTCGGCTGTGGATCGGATTACGAAAAGTCAACCGAAAGTTAACGAAAGTCAAGATTTTAATCTTTAATCCTTCGAGCTTTGTTTTCGGGAGCCCAATGGAAGTAATATAGGAGGCCCAAGATAATTTAATCAAGGCCCAAGATAAATAGTTAGGAGGCCCAACGATTGGCCCAAACAAATATTAATTCAAGCCCAAAACCTAATTGGATCAAAATGGGTCAACCATGGATCGATGGGTGGGCGAAATGGATGGGGGCAACCCATGTGGGACCCCCAAGGGGGGTGGGATTCGGCCACTTGAGGGGAGGAGAAGCTTGTTGGGGAAGCTTGGTAAAGCTTTCCCCATAAGCTAAGTAAACCATTTAATGTTTACCTTAAAAGTCTTTGGTTGGTTAAATTAACTCAACCATGGTTAAGTTAGGCAAGGGTAGGGTTGCAAGCATTGAGAAGCTAGAGGGAAAAGACCACATAAGACCAAACCTAAGGGGAATACTTACAAACCCTAGCAAAGGTTACACAATGACCAAACTAGCCCAAGCATTGGAAATCATATAAATAGGAAGCATTTCCTTCACAAATCCTCACCAATTCACAATCTAAGAGAAGAAAACTATACACATTTTGTAATACCCGAGAATTTTGAATGAAATTATTATTGACTTTTCTATTTAAGTTGAATATTTATTCGAATATGAATATATGTGATATGTCACCATAATAGTGATGCAATAAAATGATTTCTTGTTTATTCAATAAATGAGTGATTTAATAAGAAAAGAAAGTATTAATGTATCTTAATTAATTATTGTGTGGCTAATAATCTCCTTTTATTTAATTAAATGTTATGTGGCATGATATTTTTTTTTGTGACATTAGCATGGGTGAATATTCATATAATTCAGTAAATAGGGAGGAATATACGTGACATTTAAATTGCGTGAACATCCTATGCGATACCTTGATATACATTTAAATTATATGGGGTAATTAATATTTGCTACATGATAATTATTTCCATACTTAAATGTTATTACAATAAATGTATTATGAAATAATAATGTATATTGAATATTTGGGTGTTAGCGATTAATTAGATTTCACTATAATTAATGTACATGGATTATATGATATGTGTATATGTGAATATTTGATACAATGTGATAGCATTTAATTATTTCCATATGACCTAAGTTGATTTTAAATCAAAGTATGCTAATAAGCCTTATGTGGAATGTCTGAGTTTTGCTTTTGTCCCACAATGAGAGTCACCTTCATGCTCCAAACTCTCATTCACGTGTTTTGCAAAAAGCCTAAGGCGATACTACTCTACCTTCTACTTAAAATCAGCCATGGAACCTTAGCTTCATGATGGTGGGGGAGGTGGTCCAAATAGTGCTCCGCCACTATTCCACCAAACCTCCATTACCCATAAGTTTCTTTCTTCTTTCTTTGGTTTGAATCCTTGGACAAAATCTGAAAATGGACAAAGGAAACTCTATAAATAGAGGCCTCCTCTTCTTCACTTTGGTTACTAGAAATCTGAATTGTTCAAGTAGAGAGTGAGTGTGGTGAAGCTAAGGAGTAATCAGAAATTGAGGTGGGAGATTTAGGGTACTCAATTAGCTTCAAGAGGTAATTTCTCTTTAATTGTGTTCTTGAGTTCTATATATAAATTTCTAGAATTTTGCCATAAATCTCTTGTTAGTTGGTTAGTGGTTGATGTATATAAGTTGTCAAGTTCATATACATGTTACTAAAGTGTTAATCATGTATTATGCTATCAAACTTGAGTTTTATGAATTCTCAGAAAATAACATGTATACATGCTTATAATGTACCAAAAATGGTTAAGCTAAGTTGTGATAATCTACAAATGGTTGTTATACATTGTTAATATAGTCAAATACGAAGACAACGAAAGTTAAACGAACCATTTTGGTTCAGAAACGAGTTCGTAGCATGATCAATCGCTAATTATGCGAAAATATGAAGAAATAGCATGAATGATGAATTAATTCTTGAATTTAGTTAATTACTTGTTTTAAGTTGTTAAAATCATGCTAGGTATGTTTAATATCATGGTTATAGACTTTATGTGAGATGGGTATGCTCAGATGATTGTTTGAATTGGTTTTGGTTTTGCAAATTTCGCCATACAGGGAGTTACCTGGTTTTGTCGAGGAGCAGCGCGGCCGCGCTACTCCCCAGGCAAAACCAGGCGCGACCGCGCCGTGCCCCAGAATGAAATTCCAACTTTTGATTCTTCTGATGTCGTGAGCATGTTAGTTTAGCTTAAATAAGCCTATGTGTGTATCTGGTATGTGATCTAAGTATGGTCTTGCATGAAATGTGTTGGGTTTACGAGATTTTGAGGTAAAACTTAGAATTTGAAAACTAAACCTTATGAAAGTGATGCCTTTTTGACTCTGATCCTTTGAGCATATGTAACTAGCTTAGACATGTATGAAAACGAGTTCAATGTATTACCTAGGGTCACCTTGCATAACACGAGTTGTGTTAGCTCGGTTCCAACGACTTTTTAAAAGAGAACTTGAAGTGTGGGAAGTAAAATTTAGCGAACTTTGTATCTTGGATGTTCTGAGCTTACAAGCATGTATATATGATCTAATTATATGTGTGAATGCATACGGAGAGTCACGTAGAGATATTAAGCAAGTTTAGTTAGTCTAATGTGAACTTTTCAAGAAAAACTTAAGACGTGAGGACTATTGTTGTTAAACGTTGTGTTAATTTCGTTCCAACCTTGCAAGCATGAATAATAGGATTCATTATGCCTCTAGAACATGTTGACATGAACACCATCTAGCTAAGCATGGATTCTACCTATGTACGCATGTTCAAGAAAGTGACATTCCAATTGATTAATGTGTACACGTGTTATATATGCACGAGCATGCTTATTAAGTATGGTCTAGTCTCTTTATGCGGTATCATGACTATAATAGTTGACCCTTTGCGAGATGGATTTGATTGGCTTAAAATATAGAAGTTTCTAACATAACACCTTATAACCTTGGATTGTATTTAGCATGAGCATGTTAAGTTTTAAACTCAAACTAATAACCTTATGAGCATGTGTATTCGAGTTATATCAGTAGCCTGAATGTTGGGGAATAGACCGGGATTGCCACCTGAATAAAATTACATGTTTGGTCTGCCCAGAGACTGGCGCGGTCGCGCCACTCCTAAGGCAAAAACCAGCGCGGCCGCGCCGGTCGCCAGAACTGTCCAGTTGTTTTAATATGTAAGTGGAGTCTTGCAGCATATATGTATGAATGTTTTAAGTGGTATTGCATGATTGAACTGATATACCATGTGTTTGAGCTTATGTTGATGCTTAGAGTCGAGGTATTCTAGGTTTGCTTACTCATTTAGCTAAGATGAGAAACTACGGATATGGACTTAGTAATCATGATTCCACCTACGTGACTGTGTATTAAAACTATGTGGTGCGTAACCACTTATAAGAATGTTATACTAACTAAGGAACCGACTTATTAATGATTAGGTCGTTTCAACGCAATTTAAATTAAAGATAGAGTATTTGTAGCTGAGCAAACATGCAAGTTTCCTTTAACCGTACTCAATTTACATTCGAGCAGGATGTGGTATATTGTGCAAGTATTCGAACCCTTTCTCTTTATTGAGCAAACATGTAAACTTGTATATTCATGTATCGTAAAAGTATGCGACAATGACTCTTATGCTTTATAAATTGTCATTCATATTCTAAAGATTGGTTTAAGATTAATATCCCTTAAACCTCATTGTGAGTATTGGTATTCATTAAATCATTGAATAAGATTATAAAAGTTGTCTAAACCATTGTTTCGGTTAGACTATTATACATGTGTTAGAAAGCTATTCCAAACCATTTGCCTTGGTGAGGACTCTTATCTACTGAGATGAACAACCCTCAAAAAGGGGAAAATTATATATTGTCGGGGAACCAACGTGCACACTTATAAGCATGTGACAGTTATGCATAATCTGGGGTACTATAGGCTGATCACCTGTGTACTTGTTTTTATTGGATTTTCAGTATAAAAACTGTTAATTCTAGCAAGAGTTCTTAGTCCTTTAGTGACTACTCAGTGTTCATATTCTTGGACTTGAGATGATTAGATGCAAGATTCCTATTGATATTCTTCAGTCCATAGCGACTCTTATGTATAACAATTGATTTTCCTTATTATTCTTGAATTACCCTTTTACTGTCATATCCTTGCGGTTTGAACTTTTTATTGTTCACCCTCATTGTATACATTTGCTGGGCAAATTTGTTGCTCATTCTTGCTTTCTTTAAACCTTTCAGTTAAGGCAGATCGAGGTGAACCTTCAGGCAAGGATAAGGGAAAGGGCAAAACTACGGAGTAACTTTGTTCTTCCTTAGGAAGGATATTAATTACTATGTTGTTTTAAGTTTCTAGTTTTGGTTATGTAATAAGCTTAGGCATGGATTATGTATTAGTACTATGTTTCAGATTAATTAAGACTTTTGGATAGTATTATAGTATCGGTTGCGAGACCTTGGGACGAGAATAATTATATTAAATCAATGTAATTTATTCTATCTTTTTCACTGCATTAGTTTTATGTCATTATTGTGTTAGAACGTGATGAACCAAATTCGAGACAGTGACGTCAGAATTTGGGGGCGTCACAGGTTGGTATCAGAGCATTAGGTTATAAACCTTAGGAGCAAGAATCCTTAGACTATAACCTTAGAAGAATTTAGGAACTAGGAGGAGATAAAACTCATATAGAGTTTTCGTGAAGATTTAGTAGCATTATGAAATATATTTTCATTCCATACAATGAACTTATGTTTTGTTTGACCTTCTGATGGAGTTTGTTGTTTTGTCTTATGTTTGTGGCTGTAGGATGTCAAGCGTGGGAGGTAATGGTTGGATTGTCGAGGAGGAGCCACGTGATATACATGTGGTGTATGAGACACCTATGATAGATGAAGAGGTGGAGTCTGACCCTAAAGAACCAATAGAGATAGAGTCCGATCCCGAGGAAGAACCCATGGAGGAGGAGCCTGAGACAGATCCTGACGAGACTCCTATCGAGGATCGCATATTGGGAGAGTACGAAGAACGAATCTTAGAATTAGAGACCGAAGCTCAGGATCGAGAGGCGGAAATCCAAAAGTTGAGGGAGGAGAATGAGCAGCAAAAACTAAAGATGCAGGAGATGGAGGTGGAGCTTGCACATCGCAAGGAAGCCAATGTTCAGATGAGAGCCCTTTTTCACCGTTCGGTAGCTAGGAGCGTGGAATTGGTGGGAAAGCTGGAGGAGTACGAGCAGAGGGAGTTGTCCGAGAAGGCAGAGAAGGAAGCCCTTCGCACACAGTTAGAAATGGAGGTGATGGATATGATCCACTTCCAGGAAAAGTGGGAGGAAGCCAATGACAGAGCTAACGACCTAGAGGATGAGGTGAGGTGTAAGAAAAGAAAGACGAATAAGATGAGCTATGTTTTTCGCACATCTATGGAGAGGTTAGTGGATGGTGTGTACCACTACCCGGCAGAGCAGGGGCAGACACGATACACTGTGAGTCAGGATTTGGCAGCACATATCACGCAGCAGGAATTTATCCGTGCAGTGGAGCGCGGGATGTTGGGATGAAATCTAGCGATTAGTAGTCTAGTAGTGGTAGTAGTATGTCTAGATGTACATCGTTATGTAAACTCCGATCTACTGTGTGAGATACGGAATTGTTTGTGAACCCTTTTTGATGTTAAGGGTAGTATGTTGATGTTTTCCCCACCTTTTGTAATATTAGGGGATAGAGGTAACATTTATAGCAGTGTGCAAGAAATCATCATGATGTAACAACATGGCATATGAATATAAATGTTTTTGTTTAATCACTGTGTTATTAAATTTCTGCATTAGAGAAATACCTGAGTTATATGCTTAGAAAATAAGAGTAAAATCTTGTGTTGTAGAAACTGCCGCCCAGACGTAGAATCGCCGAGTTGGATGAGTCAGTCAATAACGAAAGGAACCAAGCGAACCCCATTCAACGACTAGTAGACTTGCTAGGAGAAGCCCTGCGGGGAAGGATCAACGAACCAGTACACACCAACCCCCTAGCTGCACCAGTAACAAACTTCAAAGATTTTAAGAGTGTAGGACCGCCCGAGTTTAGGGGAACCACCGATCCCATTGAAGCACAAACCTGGATCAAGGAAATGGAAAAGGCGTTTGCTATTGCTCGAGTAGGGGAAGATCAGAAGACGATATTCGCCACGTATATGATGAAGGGTGAAGCGAATTACTGGTGGGAAGCCAATCAACAAAGAGCGGGTGAAGGAGTGATAACTTGGGATAGGTTTACCACTCTGTTCTTTGAGAATTACTTCCCGAAGAGCATGAAGAATAAGATGGAGATTAAATTCTTGGAACTGAAGCAAGGTGAGATGACGGTAGCTCAGTATGCGGCAAGATTCAACGAGCTCGCACGATTCGTTACACACTATGTCGACACCGAAGAAAGGAAGGCTAGACGCTTTGAGTTAGGGCTGAAACCTTGGTTATTCAACAAGGTGTCAGTTCTTCAAATCGATTCGTTCGCCACACTGTTGGAAAAAGTGATCATTGCTGAGGGAGGTAGTGAGGCGTTAAGTCAGTACAACAAGGAGAAAAAGAATAAGAATTCTGTAGGAGAAAGTCGTGGGGAAGTAGCAGTGGAGGAAGCAATTTAGGAAAAAGAAAGTGGGATAATAATAACAACAACAACCGAGGCAACCAGTCGGGAAGTTATCAGGAAGGATTTAAGAAAAAGGCTGAGGTATGCTCTAAATGTGGAAAGAACCATCAAGGGGAATGCTGGAAAGGACGCAGTGTATGTTTCAACTGCGGCCAGGAAGGGCACATTGCACCCCATTGTCCAAAGCCGAAGAAAAACCGGGGATGTTTCGGTTGCGGCTCGACTGAACACCAGATTAAGGACTTCCCGAAGAAGGGGAACACCGGGGGAAAAGGCAATCAAGGGGGAAGTAAGCTAATGATAGGTGGACCAGCACAGCCCAATCGTTCGACGGCCCGAACTTTTAACATGACCGTCCAAGACGTAGTTGCTGCAAAGGACGTGGTGTCAGGTATTATACCAATCAATAATATAAATGCATATGCATTATTTGATTCGGGTGCTACTTGTTCCTTTATATCTGAAGATTTTGCTACACGTTTGAACTTACCCCTAGAACGTTTAGAGAATCCTTTGAACATAGAGATTGCGAATAAGGAAGTAATTTCCGTAGAGTTCGTTTACCGAAACTGTTCTGCAAGCATTAGAGGTCACGAACTAAGTGTAGACTTGATTCCGATAAGACTGGGAGAGTTTGACGTGATATTAGGAATGAATTGGTTATCCAGCCACGCTGCGATAATCGATTGTCGAAAGAAAAGTGTGAACCTTCATATTTCAAATCGGTCTAAGGTAGTGTTTTATGGTAGCTCATCGCTTAAGCAATCCTGTTGTCTTACGATGATGTAGGCCAATAAATTGTTAAAGAAAGGATGTGTGGGTTATTTAGCCTATATTGCGGATACTCAAAAGAAGGGAGTAGAAGCGAAAGATATATCAGTAGTGAGAGAATTTCAAGACGTGTTTCCTGATGATCTGCCTGGCCTTCCGCCAAACAGAGAAATCGAATTCGTAATAGATTTAGCACCGGGAACTACACCGATTTCGAAAGCTCCGTATCGTATGGCACCGGTGGAAATGAAGGAATTGATGATACAATTGCAGGAATTATTAGATAAGGGTTATATTCGACCTAGTGTGTCTCCTTGGGGAGCACTAGTGTTATTCGTCAAAAAGAAAGATGGATCGATGAGGTTTTGTATCGACTATCAAGAGTTGAACAAAGTAACGATCAAGAATAGATATCCATTACCAAGGATAGATGACCTTTTCGATCAATTGAAGGGAGCAAGGTGGTTCTCTAAGATAGATCTACGAACGGGTTATCATCAACTAAAGGTACGAGAGGAAGATATTCCGAAGACGGCGTTTCGAACCCGATATGGACACTACGAATTTTTAGTGATGTCGTTCGGTTTGACTAACGCCCCAGCAGCATTCATGGACTTGATGAATCGAGTTTTCAAGCCATACTTGGATAAGTTTGTGGTAGTTTTTATCGATGACATCCTAATCTACTCAAAGACCAAAGAAGAGCACGCCGGACATTTAAAGATGGTGTTGGAAGCACTAAGGAAGGAGAAGATGTACGCAAAATTCTCCAAGTGTGAATTTTGGATGGAGAAGGTTCAATTCTTGGGACACGTGATAGACAAGAATGGGATTTCAGTGGACCCTGCGAAGGTGGAAGCTGTTAGTGGTTGGGAACAACCAAGGACGCCGACAGAAGTAAGAAGTTTCTTAGGGTTAGCCGGGTACTATCGAAGATTTATCCAAGATTTTTCTAAGATAGCAACCCCGTTAACCAATTTAACAAGGAAAACGGTGAAGTTCGTGTGGACGGATAAATGCGAAGAGAGTTTTCAAGAACTGAAGAAGAGGTTAAGCGAAGCACCTGTATTATCCTTACCAGATGGTACGGGAGGATTTGTGGTGTATAGTGATGCGTCGCATAGAGGACTCGGTTGTGTGCTTATGCAACACAACAAAGTCATTGCATACGCGTCACGACAATTGAAGGATTACGAAAAACGATACCCTACCCATGACTTGGAGCTAGCGGCAGTAGTTTTTGCGCTAAAAATTTGGAGGCACTACCTGTACGGAGAAAAATGTGAGATATATACAGACAACAAAAGTCTGAAGTATATTTTCACACAGAAGGAGCTAAATATGAGACAAATGAGGTGGTTGGAATTAATCAAGGATTATGACTGCGAAATTCTTTATCACCCGGGAAAAGCCAGCGTAGTAGCTGACGCGCTGAGTAGGAAAGGAAGGGAGAAACTGTTCACATTGACAACTTAGGAGGAGTTAATAAGAGACATGGAAAAATTGGAAATAGAAGTTGGGGAATCTCGAGGGCCCAGGGAAAAGTTGTTTGTGATGGAAGCTCGTCCAACATTATTGGATCAAATCAAAGAAGCACAAGAAACGGATGGGGAGTGCGAGAAGATAAAGAAGCGGATAACAGGAAGTGAGGAAGAAAAGTTCCGAATGGATAAGGATGGTATTTTGAGATTCAAAAATCGAGTGTGGGTGCCAGCTATTGCTGAACTAAGGGAGGAAATTTTGCGCGAGGCACATAGCATGATATATTCTGTTCATCCTGGAGGAACGAAGATGTACCGGGATCTACGACAACATTTTTGGTGGCCCAATCTGAAGCGAGAGGTTGCAGAGTACGTCAGTAGATGTCTCACTTGTCAACGAGTTAAAGCAGAACATCAGAGACCGAGTGGTCTACTGCAATCACTGGAAATACCAGAGTGGAAATGGGAGCACATTACGATGGATTTCGTAGTGGGACTTCCAGTCACACAGAAGGGTTTTGATGCCATTTGGTTTATCGTGGATCGACTAACAAAGACAACTCATTTTCTACCGATCAAGATTCGTTTCAACCTTAACCAATTAGCAAATTTATACATAAAGGAAATAGTTTCGCGACATGGAGTGCCGGTGTCAATCGTTTCCGATCGAGACCCGCGCTTCACGTCAAATTTCTGGAAGAGCCTGCAAGAGAGAATGGGAACACAACTGAGGTTGAGTACCGCGTATCATCCTCAGACAGACGGACAGAGTGAACGAACGATAGACGCTAGAAGATATGCTTCGAGCTTGCGTAATGGATTTTAAGGGAAACTGGGATGACCATTTACCCCTAGTAGAATTCGCTTACAATAATAGTCATCACGCGAGTATCGGTATGCCACCTTACGAAGCTCTCTACGGGAGGAAGTACAGAACACCGCTGTGTTGGGATGAAGTCGGAGAACGACGACTTTTGGGGCCGGAAATAGTTCAACAGACGGCCGATGTGGTGACAACAATAAAAGCCAGATTAGTAGCCGCTCAAGATCGTCAGAAGAAATATGCAGACTTGCATCGTCAGGACCGAGACTTTGAAGTCGGTAGTTTCGTATTCTTAAAAGTATCTCTCTGGAAAGGAAAGATCAGATTTGGCAAGAAAGGAAAATTGAGTCCGAGGTTCATAGGACCATTCGAAGTTTTGAAGCGGGTGGGCGAAGTGGCGTATATGGTAGCTTTACCGCCTGAGCTGGAACACATCCACAACGTGTTTCACATCTCCGTGTTACGTCCGTACAAACCCGACTATAAGCACGTGATTTCATATGAGCCGATTCAATTAGAGAAGAATCTGACTTATGAGGAAATTCCTGTCCAAATACTAGATAGGAAAGAGCAAACCTTGAGGAATAAAGTTATATCTTCTGTTAAGGTAGTTTGGCGAAACCACGACGCCGAGGAGGCTACGTGGGAGTTAAAAAGTAAAATGAGGAGGGATTATCCCCATTTGTTTGTGTAACCTTGTATCAATTCCGAGGACGGAATTTTTATAAGGGAGGGATGATGTAATACCCGAAAATTTTGAATGAAATTATTATTGACTTTTCTATTTAAGTTGAATATTTATTCGAATATGAATATATGTGATATGTCACCATAATAGTGATGCAATAAAATGATTTCTTGTTTATTCAATAAATGAGTGATTTAATAAGAAAAGAAATTATTAATGTATCTTAATTAATTATTGTGTGACTAATAATCTCCTTTTATTTAATTAAATGTTATGTGGCATGATATTTTTTTTGTGACATTAGCATGGGTGAATATTCATATAATTCAGTAAATAGGGAGGAATATGCGTGACATTTAAATTGCGTGAACATCCTATGCGATACCTTGATATACATTTAAATTATATGGGGTAATTAATATTTGCTACATGATAATTATTTCCATACTTAAATGTTATTACAATAAATGTATTATGAAATAATAATGTATATTGAATATTTGGGTGTTAGCGATTAATTAGATTTCACTATAATTAATGTACATGGATTATATGATATGTGTATATGTGAATATTTGATACAATGTGATAGCATTTAATTATTTCCATATGACCTAAGTTGATTTTAAATCAAAGTATGCTAATAAGCCTTATGTGGAATGTCTGAGTTTTGCTTTTGTCCCACAATGAGAGTCACCTTCATGCTCCAAACTCTCATTCACGTGTTTTGCAAAAAGCCTAAGGCTATACTACTCTACCTTCTCCTTAAAATCAGCCATGGAACCTTAGCTTCATGATGGTGGGGGAGGTGGTCCAAATAGTGCTCCGCCACTATTCCACCAAACCTCCATTACCCATAAGTTTCTTTCTTCTTCCTTTGGTTTGAATCCTTGGACAAAATCTGAAAATGGACAAAGGAAACTCTATAAATAGAGGCCTCCTCTTCTTCACTTTGGTTACTAGAAATCTGAATTGTTCAAGTAGAGAGTGAGTGTGGTGAAGCTAAGGAGTAATCAGAAATTGAGGTGGGAGATTTAGGGTACTCAATTAGCTTCAAGAGGTAATTTCTCTTTAATTGCGTTCTTGAGTCCTATATATAAATTTCTAGAATTTTGCCATAAATCTCTTGTTAGTTGGTTAGTGGTTGATGTATATAAGTTGTCAAGTTCATATACATGTTACTAAAGTGTTAATCATGTATTATGCTATCAAACTTGAGTTTTATGATTTCTCAGAAAATAACATGTATACATGCTTATAATGTACCAAAAATGGTTAAGCTAAGTTGTGATAATCTACAAATGGTTGTTATACATTGTTAATATAGTCAAATACGAAGACAACGAAAGTTAAACGAACCATTTTGGTTCAGAAACGAGTTCGTAGCATGATCAATCGCTAATTATGCGAAAATATGAAGAAATAACATGAATGATGAATTAATTCTTGAATTTAGTTAATTACTTGTTTTAAGTTATTAAAATCATGCTAGGTATGTTTAATATCATGGTTATAGACTTTATGTGAGATGGGTATGCTCAGATGATTGTTTGAATTGGTTTTGGTTTTGCAAATTTCGCCATACAGGGAGTTACCTGGTTTTGTCGAGGAGCAGCGCGGCCGCGCTACTCCCCAGGCAAATCTAGGCACGGCCGCGCCGTGCCCCAGAATGAAATTCCAACTTTTGATTCTTCTGATGTCGTGAGCATGTTAGTTTAGCTTAAATAAGCCTATGTGTGTATCTGGTATGTGATCTAAGTATGGTCTTGCATGAAATGTGTTGGGTTTACGAGATTTTGAGGTAAAACTTAGAATTTGAAAACTAAACCTTATGAAAGTGATGCCTTTTTGACTCTGATCCTTTGAGCATATGTAACTAGCTTAGACATGTATGAAAACGAGTTCAATGTATTACCTAGGGTCACCTTGCATAACACGAGTTGTGTTAGCTCGGTTCCAACGACTTTTTAAAAGAGAACTTGAAGTGTGGGAAGTAAAATTTAGCGAACTTTGTATCTTGGATGTTCTGAGCTTACAAGCATGTATATATGATCTAATTATATGTGTGAATGCATACGGAGAGTCACGTAGAGATATTAAGCAAGTTTAGTTAGTCTAATGTGAACTTTTCAAGAAAAACTTAAGACGTGAGGACTATTGTTGTTAAACGTTGTGTTAATTTCGTTCCAACCTTGCAAGCATGAATAATAGGATTCATTATGCCTCTAGAACATGTTGACATGAACACCATCTAGCTAAGCATGGATTCTACCTATGTACGCATGTTCAAGAAAGTGACATTCCAATTGATTAATGTGTACACGTGTTATATATGCACGAGCATGCTTATTAAGTATGGTCTAGTCTCTTTATGTGGTATCATGACTATAATAGTTGACCCTTTGCGAGATGGATTTGATTGGCTTAAAATATAGAAGTTTCTAACATAACACCTTATAACCTTGGATTGTATTTAGCATGAGCATGTTAAGTTTTAAACTCAAACTAATTACCTTATGAGCATGTGTATTCGAGTTATATCAGTAGCCTGAATGTTGGGGAATAGACCCGGATTGCCACCTGAATAAAATTACATGTTTGGTCTGCCCAGAGAGTGGCACGGCCGCGCCACTCCTAAGGAAAAAACCAGCGCGGCCGCGCCGGTCGCCAGAACTGCCCAGTTGTTTTAATATGTAAGTGGAGTCTTGCAGCATATATGTATGAATGTTTTAAGTGGTATTGCATGATTGAACTGATATACCATGTGTTTGAGCTTATGTTGATGCTTAGAGTCGAGGTATTCTAGGTTTGCTTACTCATTTAGCTAAGATGAGAAACTACGGATATGGACTTAGTAATCATGATTCCACCTACGTGACTGTGTATTAAAACTATGTGGTGCGTAACCACTTGTAAGAATGTTATACTAACTAAGGAACCGACTTATTAATGATTAGGTCGTTTCAACGCAATTTAAATTAAATATAGAGTATTTGTAGCTGAGCAAACAGGCAAGTTTCCTTTAACCCTACTCAATTTACATTCGAGCAGGATGTGGTATATTGTGCAAGTATTCGAACCCTTTCTCTTTATTGAGCAAGCATGTAAACTTGTATATTCATGTATCGTACAAGTATGCGACAATGACTCTTATGCTTTATAAATTGTCATTCATATTCTAAAGATTGGTTTAAGATTAATATCCCTTAAACCTCATTGTGAGTATTGGTATTCATTAAATCATTGAATAAGATTATAAAAGTTGTCTAAACCATTGTTTCGGTTAAACTATTATACATGTGTTAGAAAGCTATTCCAAACCATTTGCCTTGGTGAGGACTCTTATCTACTGAGATGAACAACCCTCAAAAAGGGGAAAATTATATATTGTCGGGGAACCGACGTGCGCACTTATAAGCATGTGACAATTATGCATAATCTGGGGTACTATAGGATGATCACCTGTGTACTTGTTTTTATTGGATTTTCAGTATAAAAACTGTTAATTCTAGCAAGAGTTCTTAGTCCTTTAGTGACTACTCAGTGTTCATATTCTCGGACTTGAGATGATTAGATGCAAGATTCCTATTGATATTCTTCAGTCCATAGCGACTCTTATGTATAACAATTGATTTTCCTTATTATTCTTGAATTACCCTTTTACTGTCATATCCTTGCGGTTTGAACTTTTTATTGTTCACCCTCATTGTATACACTTGCTGGGCAAATTTGTTGCTCATTCTTGCTTTCTTTAAACCTTTAAGTTAAGGCAGATCGAGGTGAACCTTCAGGCAAGGATAAGGGAAAGGGCAAAACTACGGAGTAACTTTGTTCTTCCTTAGGAAGGATATTAATTACTATGTTGTTTTAAGTTTCTAGTTTTGGTTATGTAATAAACTTAGGCATGGATTATGTATTAGTACTATGTTTCAGATTAATTAAGACTTTTGGATAGTATTATAGTATCGGTTGCGAGACCTTGGGACGAGAATAATTATATTAAATCAATGTAATTTATTCTATCTTTTCCGCTGCATTAGTTTTATGTCATTATTGTGTTAGAATGTGATGAACCAAATTCGAGACAGTGACATCAGAATTTGGGGGCGTCACACATTTCAAGTGAGAGAGGGATTTTAGATTTGAGGAAAGGAGAGGAGAGAAGAGCTAGCAAGTTAGCACACTGAAGCAAGAACAAAGAAAGTCATCAAGAAGGTAAACTTGGAAACCCTAGCTTTTATTTTGTTTCAATGCTTTGTAAATATAGTTAATGAAGTGTATTGTCAGTGGTTGTTGAGTAATGAGGATCATGGATGATCCAAAGATATAAGGATGAAGGACTTAGTGGACTAAATCACCTTAATATGCATGCTAAGTGAGAACATAAGATTAACAAAGAGTTCAAACCAAGAAATATGAATAAGGTTGTTAATATTATTGGTGGACAAGTTTAAAGCCTTCATTTTCATGTTAGTAATAAAATATAAGAAGGAAATAAACATAGGTGAGTCATGGAAAGGTTCCAAGTGGAACGGAATAAAAATGTGCTACGACGAAGTCATGGCGAAAGTTGGAATACAAGACGTTCAATAATGAAAACCTAGCTTGAAACCACTTTGAGCTAAATTAGCAAGTAGATCATGTGTCCGAAAAAGTCCAAGTTGTTAGAGCTTTTGTAGTTCATAAGAAATGTGAGCCATAAGCTCAGGAACGAGCTCAATCCGACTTCGGATGAGCGATTTTCATTAATTTGTAAGTCAGCTTTATGTGGGTGCACCTGCGCCGGCCTGGGCCAAGGGCTGGTCAAGGGTGTTGCTGTGCAGTCAAGTGTCGGGCGTTCACGTGCATGACGCGCAATGCCTACGACGATAAAATAGATCGTTTTAAGTCCTAAAAGACAAACAATGTGAAACGTAAAACATTTAACATTAACCAAGGAGTCTTGTATGAGTTTTAAAAGCGTGTTAAACTTACGCATTGGCATATCACTTAGGCGTTTGTCCAGTCAGGGTTGGGCATAGGACGTTGCGAACGTCTAAACGCCAAGTCAATTGTAAGTGAACTTAAAAGGTGTTCCGATTCTAATGAAACGGACATTATTAAACATTGAATAAGGTTAATGTAAACTAATTATTTGGTGTCAAATATGTGATTAATTGGTATGTGTATGTGAACTTAATTGTGTAGGCAAAAGGCAAAGTAGCATTATTTTCTAGAAGACGCTTAAGGCAAGTTCTTTAACTTCATTTGATTGTTATATTGAATGCAAGTATCCTAAACTTACTCAACCTTTTATATTTGAGCGAGTATCCTAACTTCATTCAAATTTCTTATTGAATGCAAGTATGCTTAAACTTTTCACAAGTGTTCAAGTTATACTATGCATAAACTGTTAAAGCTTTCAAGTTCTATTATTCATGAACTGCTTATGAGGACTGTCGATGCCATTTGACTCGGCTAGGCAAATGTTTAAATATTTTATCGATTGCATTATAATTTTTGAAATATTATTGATGTTAAGTAGAGCTATCCAACTGAATTGTTTCGGTTAGGATTCTAATGCATGTATGAAATGAAAAACCCTAATAATAGGGAAAGTTTTTAGTTGGATATTTCGGCAAGGCTGCAAGACCAATCACATATAGTTGTTTACAAGTAGAGTGTTGATCAACATAGAGTACTATAGGCTGATCACCTAGAAGTGCTCGTAAGTATATCGGTTTGCGGTAGAAATACGGTAAAACCTTTTATGAATGAAAAAGAAAGTTCAAGGTCTTATGACCCTTCACTATGTCGTTTCAAAAATTATTTCAAATAAAAGTAAAGTATTATTCCTGTTTATTTGGAATGATTCACAACTATTGTTCAGTTGTTGAATAATGATGATATGATTCTTGATTTTGTTGTTATTAAATTGTTATACTTGCTGAGCAATTGAATGCTCATTCTTACTTAAAATTAAATATTTTCAGTTAAGTTAGAGACTGCCAAAGGTTCCCGGAGGGACAAAGGCTAAGAAAAAATTATCGAGTAGGATTATAATATCCATGTGTAATAGCATTAGACTATGAAGAATTTATTATTATAAATGATGTAATATTTACTAATATTATGACGATGAATGATGTAATGGTTATAGAACTTGGGATTAAAGTAAGACATATTGTAATAATATAGTAATTACATTTATGTCATTTAAGATTATATAGTTAGATATATGTGTATGTTGGATGGGTAGTACCATGACACATCGAATCCGGGTTTAAAGGTAGACCCGAATTTGGGGGCGTTACACACATGACGTTCCTTGGCCTTTTCCCCACACTTATACAATCCCTAAATAAGACTATTTATAAGAGTTATTCCACCGAACCCTAATAGAATTAAGATTACTCTTCTAACCCTAGATGAAAACATTTTTATGTTTGAAGTCTTCAACTTTGTAGTCAAATTCTCATGGGTATTTTTTTTGAGCTCTAAGGACGAGACCAACATTCAACTGATCAAATTCTTCAAGCTGGTTACGAATGAGAAGGGCGAGAAGATTAAGGTAATAAGAAGTGACTATGGTAGAGAGTTCGATTATTCTGAGGTAAATCAGTTCTATGAAGATAATGTGATTCATCATAACTTCTTAGCTCCAAGGGCTCCACAACAGAATGGAGTAGCTGAGAGAAAGAACAGAACGTTGATAGAAGTAGGAAGAACACTTCTTGCAGCAGCTCGTCTTCTTGAGTATTTTTGGGCAGAAGCAGTGAACATTGTGTGCTACACTCAGAATAGATCATTGATTCACTCTACGCTCAAGAGTGAATTCACTCTACGAATTGTGGAAAGGAAGAAAGCCAAATATCAGTTACTTTCATGTATTTGGCTGTGCATGTTATATATCCTAAACAACGGCAAGAGATACCTGGCGAAGTTCCAGCCCAAGTTAGATGAAGGAATTTTTCTTGGATACTCTATGAAAAGCAACGCCTATAGGGTGTTCAATAAAAATACATTGACCATTGAAGTTGATGAGTGTGTTTTATACCTACGAATTAGATATTCTTGGCTTGATGATTTGGTGAGTTTTTTTTAGTATTTTTGGTTTAATTTGTTGCATTTTATTATTTTTGTGTAGGGAATGGAATTAAGTTGGAAATGGTGTGTAAAGCGATGAATGATGATGTTTCAGCCATAAATATAGAGCAAAACACAACATGAGGTCGATGGCGTGCAACAAGCAAGGGCGTCTGGGCACGACGTTGGCTCGACGAATCAATTTAGCAAGTTAGCATAGCGATGCAACAGCTTGACTCGCACTGCGCGCGGAGTGGCATGGAAGGATCCTAGCGCTGCGACGCTAGGGTGTAGCGCTGCGGCGCTATGGGCTTCAGAGATGCAACGCTGCTGGGCAGGGTTGAGGCGCTATGGCTGGTGCTGTGCAGGATGTGCTGTTAAGCAATCCTAGGTGGTTTGAGACTTTGTGCTATGCGAAATTTGACTAGGATTGGTTCTTTTAAAGTTGTGTGGACTCATTTATAAAGAGGAGGCTGATAATAACAAGAGGAGGATCATCATATTTCGTTATAACAGAGGTTTTTGTTTAGATTTTGGGAGATCGTGAAGGAAGTGTGAGACGAAGAACAAAGATTGAAGGTAGAGTACTGGGATTGAAGCTGTTACACAGATTTATTCTCTACCCTTTCTCTTTGATTTTTCTTGTATTTCAAAGATGTTTATAGATATTATGATGGTGTTTTACTTTCATGATATGAACTAAATCCTTTTTAAGATTACAATGGAACTCAATGATTAGCATAAATTGAATTACTCTCACTTTGATTGTTATTGATTATCTACAAGTTGCTTATCATATTTTGTGCTTCCTATTGTGATTGTTTGGCCAACAATTGATGTGATATCCAGATGATATTAGAAAATAGAATCTAAGGTTTATATCTGAATATGGTAACATGTGTTGTGATTATTTTTCTTAGGAGTGAATAACACGATTTGCATGTAGGATAGGAGTATACATATATGTCACATGCAACTTGTACGAGAATTGGTGTTTAATGAATCTATTCGCTATTCTTTTATATAGGAATATAGTGAATTAATTAAAATGGATATTTTTATCTAATCATCAGAAGAGGTTTGGTAAATAATTCTGAATTCTCGGTTAATTTGTTATGATTAATTAATTAGAGAGAGAGTAAGGAATTTGGGCGAGACATTGGGGGAAATTGTAATCTTAGAATTTAAATCTGATATTAATCTTTGTTAGTTTTGTTAATTGATTTAGTTAATTTAATTTATTAGTTTATTCTCTTTAAGTTCATTTGTTTAAATAAAATCAAGTTGATATAAAATTAGTAGTTGGTCTATGTTATTAGTTTATTCCTCGTGGGAACGATACTCTTCTTGCCACTATATTGCTAGTTGATCACGTATACTTGCGTGTATTTCCTAAGTGATAAATTAGACAAACAAGTTTTTGGCGCCGTTGCCGGGGAATAATTCTAGTAATTTTTTCAATATTAGTTACAATCAATTTGATCTTAGTTTAAACGTAATTTTATTGTTTTGATTCTTTTGCAGGCAGTTTTGAAGTTTGTATAAAAATGCAAGACCTAGAGATCATGGTTGTAGAAGATTATAAAGTGTTGTACGATTATGTTATGCCATTAGTAACAGAAATCCAATCAAGCATTCGACGACCGACGATCCAAACAAATAATTTCGAGATACAGCCAGGAACGATACAGATGATTTAGAATTCGGTACAGTTTGGGGGTTTGCCCAATGATGATCCGAATGAACATTTGATAAGCTTTCTGGAGATTTGTGACACATTTAAGTACGACGGAGTTATCGACTATGCAATCAGACTACGACTTTTCCTTTTCACACTCCGTGACAAGGCGAAGAGTTGGTTACATTCACTTCCGGCAGGGTCAATTACCACATGAAATGATTTGGCATAAAAAATTCTTAGCCAAATTCTTTTCGCTAGCTAAGACTGTAAAGTTGGGGAATGATATTACATTGTTTGTTTAGCAGGACTCCGAATCTCTGTATGAATCTTGGGAAAGATTCAAAGAGCTACTCTGAAGGTGTCCTGATGAGGGCATCCTTAGCACAGGAGGAATGACAACCATGACAATGAGTCGGTGCATGTTCCGGTTGGACCTGTGACGAGAGCTCGGGCTAAACGCTTCAAGGAGGGGATTAAATGATTGATTCAAGAAGCTTGGAAGGATGAAGATTCCAGGATGAAGGCTTTGGAGTTGGAGTCTAAGCTCGTGAATATGTTACACATGTGTATTCCAAGCCAAGAATCGGGGACTAGCTAAGAAAGCCAAAAATTCCTACCCAGCGCGCCCTGCGCCAGTTTTGAACTTGATCCAACGCGCCCCGCACCAGTCCTACAGAAATCTCACAAGTGATAGCTCGCCCCCCACCGTACTGAGTTAAAGATTTGTATACCAAGCGCGCCCCGCGCCATTCCTTTGTATTTTCTGGCGCGCCCCGCGCCAGTCACGCGACACAGAATCCGAGGAACGCATTTTTGAAGATTTTATCAAATTTCTTTTCTTATTTCTAGGGATTTATCATATTTATCATAATTCTAAGTTGATTAGGATGTTTGTTAGATAGAAAGTACTTTCTAATTAGTTATTTACTAGTATTTCAATTCCTTTAATAGTTAGGGTTTTATGCTACTAGTATAAATAGTTTACATTGAAGATGTAATGAGATGATCAACAATTTTCTGAGATTTATACAATTGAGAGCTATTTTCTACTTTTGCTTCTTTGAAGGATTTTTAAGCTATTGTTCTTAGTTTTACTTTGAGATTCATAATTAACTTATCATACAACAAACTATAGTTGTGTGTGGCGTTATTCTATCGCATCATACAATCGTACGAAGATTATCGTTTGTTCATAAACGAGGGTCTAAGTGTTGTTGGTGTTCCATCCTACGTAAAATTCAATTGCTTGATCAAATTTATCAACATTCTCGTTTCAAATTAGACGTTGGGTTAAGATTTCGAAAGAGTTTCATCAATTTGCTTACTAGAAACGATTCGGGCGACGACCACCTCACGTAAGCGTGCCGTGGAGTCTATCATTTGGTATCAAAGTTGCGTTTTCTAGCTAAGTATCTATCTTTATTGTATCGTTGAATTTGTGAGTAAAAGAAAATTTTATTATTTCAGTTATTATAATTTGTTCGTAGAATTCGTTTTCAATTCCGTAATCGAGATTGTTGGTACTTCTATTCATACCTACTATAGTTGTTCGTGACAAGTTATTTTGAATTGATTAGTAAAACCCAGAATTTTGCTAGGTAAATTCGATAAGAACCTATTAGAGAAAATAATTAGAGGTAAAAAGCTTACTGGTGAGATCATTTGAGGGAAAGAGCCTATTGAGCCTATTATGGTATCCCAAAGTGGTTGCAAGTTCAGACATTTTATAATGGATTGTTTAGTGCAATGCAGACCAATATCGATGCAACTGCGGGTGGAGCCTTAATGGGGAAGAATTTTGATAAAGCTTATGAGTTATTGAAGACAATGGTAGCAAATAATTACTAGTGGACTACAACAAGGATGAATCAATCTAAGGCAAGTGGAATTTATGAGATTGATGCAATCACGGGGTTAGCGGAATAGATGGCTGCACTGACAAGGAAGATTGATGTTTTAGGAGCACAGTCTACTCGGAATGCGGCAATGGTATGTGAGCTTTGTGTGGGAGATCATCCAAGCGAACAATGTGCTATTAGTTTGGAATTGGTACATTTTGTAGGAAATTATCAGAGGCAGCATGGTAGCAACAATCTCAACAATTATAATCAAGGGTGGAGAAATCAACCAAATTACACATGGAGCAACAATCAACAACAAAATTTTACTCCCAGACAAACACAGTAGGAGCAAAAGCCAACTATGGAGGAGTTGCGTTCTAAATTTATGGCGTAAAGTGAAACAAGGATGACCAGTCAGGATATGACAATACGAAATTTGGAAATTCAAATGGGATAGCTTGTGAATGTTATCAATAATCGACCTCAACACAATTTTATTAGGTTTGTATATAACGTGAGCATGCAATCAAATTACACAAATATAGCAGAAGCACGATAAAATCGAATTTTAAGATTTTATACAAACCATCACCATGATCTTTCCTTGTACTCAATTATCAATTATACGAAAGAGATAGAGAATCAGAACCATACCCACGTAGAACCGTGCTTCCTCAGGTATGAGTTCAACTCCAAATTCTTTGCGTTCTCTTTGAATTCACCGGTTAGATTCCTTCCTTTGATCAACGTTAGCCACCCAAGTGTTTAACCTCTAGAGGTGATTCACCAAGGAATAATATGTATTCAAAAAGTTGGGTATTGACAAAACCCTAGTTTTCTATCTCTACAGAATTTGTAAGTACTCTTCCAAATCTTATGGAAGCGTATGTAACCCCTATCCATAACAACTCCTCTTATTTATAGATATATGCAATCCTTCTAAACTATTTAGGATTAGGGTTTTATTTTAATTAAACTCTTTTAATTAATTAAACTTTTAATCCAATTAGGAATTTATGAGAGTACTTTTATTAATTAATTCCCAAACCCTTTTAGGAATTAAAAAATAACAATAGTAATAATCATAATAATAAGACTATTTTTATTAATTTATATTTAATTAAAATATTAAATAATAAATATTAAGCTATTTAATTTATTCTATCACCATAGATTAAATTAAATATACTCAACTTATTATTACGATTATGCCATTTACTTCTTAAATAAATATTTTTCTTTTGTGGTGTGACCCTTTAGGTTCTCCATATTAAACCGGTTGTGAATAAATTAATGAGAACAATTCTAATCTTATTTAAATAAATAAATTAAACTATTTCATTAATTTAAATAAATATTATTTATTCTACAATAAGGGTAAGCCGCTTAGCGATCAACGACTTTCTAGATAATATATATTTCAACATTAATCACAAAAAAACCTTTCAGTGAATAGTTACCGTACAATTCAATCCTTCTACCAAACAATGTCTTAATCAAATGTAAGACATGAAATTAGTGTCAAATCTTATTTTATTTGATTATATGTATTTTGATTCTCAAATGCACAACTCTAAATAATGCAAATTAGAAACTACTTTCTAATTTCATTCTGCCTTGGCCAAGGACTACTGAGTTGTCATTTATCAAATCACATAGGACATTCTCTCCTTTTACTAGAAGCGGTAGATTCTTTGTTGACCAATCATTATCTCAATGTACAACTTATTATACTCAAGCATACCCTTTTTACTAATCCAACGATTAGGAATGATTTTAGTTTTAAGCTTTCTAAGAATTTAGATCTCATTAGCATGATCATCATCATGATTTTAAAAGCATTTCTCAAAACTACGGGTTTATCATATATAAAATAATAGCACTATGTAGATAAAGTAAAATGCCTTTAATCAATTAATTCTTTTATTAATAAATGAATAAGATTACAAAGTATATGCTAAATCATATCAAATATGATTGGCTTGTGTGCATGCTACTTTCAATCTTCCACTTACACTAAAGCCAATCGCCATGGTATCTAATACCCATCTTTTCTAAGTGACGATCAAACTGCTGTTGGGTTAAAGCTTTAGTAAATGGATCTACAATGTTGTCTTGAGAGTCCACACGTTCTAGGGTGACGCCTTTTCTTTCAATGATCTCTCTAATCAAATGAAACTGCCGCAACACGTGTTTAGATTTTTGATGAGACCTTGGTTCCTTGGCCTACGCAACAGCTCCAGTGTTGTCACAGAATAAAGGAACGACTCCTCTAGTGCTAGGAACCACTCCAAGTTCAGTTATAAACTTCTTTATCTAAATAACTTCCTTTGCAGCATCACTTGCAGCTATGTACTTTGCCTCTATCACTGAGTCAACAACTGTTTGCTGCTTGGAACTTTTTCAACTCACTGTGCCACCGTTTAAGGTAAACAAATACTCTGAAACGGATTTACTGTCATCTTGGTCCGTTTGAAAACTTGAGTCTGTGCAACCCTTTAGTTTCAATTCAGACCCACCGTAGACAAGAAATACATCCTTAGTTTTTTTAAGTACTTTAAGATATTTTTCACTGCCTTCTAATGTTCTTCTCCTAAATTCGACTGATATCTGCTTGTTACACTAAGTGCATGAGCAACATCCGGTCTAATACATATCATACCGTACATGATAAATCCTATTGCTGAAGCATAAGGAATCTTACTCATACGGTCTCTCTCCTCAGGTATCTTTGGGGCCTGTTTCTTGGAGAGATGTATTCCAAGGCTCATCTGCATGAGACCTCTCTTGGAATTTTCCATGCTAAATTTCTTTAGGATCGAGCCAATGTACGTTCCTTGGTACAAGCTAAGCATCATTTTAGATCTATCTCTATAGATCTTTATCCCTAAAATATAAGATTATTCACCCAAGTCCTTCATGGAGAAGTGTTTAGATAACCAAATTTTGATCGACTGTAGCACATGAACATCATTCCCTATCAGTAATATATCGTCAACATATAATACTAGGAATGAAACAACGCTCCCACTAACCTTCTTGTACACACAAGGTTCATCCTCATTTTTGATAAAATCAAACTCTTTGATTATCTCATCAAAACGGATGTTCCACCTTCGAGAAGTTTGCTTCAATCCATAAATGGATCATTGTAGCTTACAGACTTGATTTGTTCCAACCGTAGAAACAAAACCCTCTGGTTGTATCATATATACATCCTCCTCAAGTTTTCCATTGAAGAAGTCCGTTTTCACGTCTATTTGCCAGATTTCGTAGTCATAATAAGCTGCAATTGCAAGCATAATCCAAATAGACTTGAGCATAGCTACTGGTGAGAAGGTTTCATCATAGTCAATACCTTGTCTTTGTTTGAAACCTTTGTAACCAGTCGGGCTTTATAGGTCTCTACCTTGCCGTCTGCTCCAGTCTTTCTTTTAAAGACCCATTTGCACACAATATGCTTAATGCCCTCAAGTGGTGAAACCAAAGTCCATACTTGGTTTTCATACATATCCAAATCTTGAATGATCATTAGTGAAAGTAATAAAATAAGAATACCCTTCTCGTGCAGTCGTTGTCATAGGTCCACATACGTCTGTGTGTACCAATGCTAACTCTGTAACTCTTTTTCCTTTTCCACTAAAAGGAGATTTGGTCATCTTACCCATGAGATAAGATTCACAAGTTGGATATGATTCGTAATCAGATAGCTCTAAAAGCCCATCTTTATGCAACATGGTTAATCTCGTTTCATTAATATGACCGAGTCTACTGTGCCACATAAAGGTATAATTAACATCATCTCTTTTCCTTTTCTTAGTTTGTTCAATTTGAAGGATATTTTCATGCAAGTCAAGTATATAAAGTCCATTCAGTAAATTGCCAACATCATATAGAACATTTTTATTATAAATAGAACAATTGTTGTTCTTTATTATAATATCAAAACCATCCATATCCAATACAGAAATTAAAATAATGTTTCTAATGAGTCTTGGAACATAATAACAATTATTTAAACTAATCGACTTACCCGTAGGCAGTGCTAAATAATAAGTTCTTACAACTAATGCAGCAACCTTTGCTCTATTTCCCACTTGTAGGACTTCATCCTTGTTCAACTTTGAAATTCAGATAAGGCACACTTAGAAGGGGGGGTTGAATAAGTGTGGATACAGACTATTAACAATTAAAAAATTTATACCAAACTTTTGAATACAGTCTACTATATAGATGAATACAGCTTACTGAATAAATATGGTTTACTGAATTGAGTCTTTGTTAAAGAAGAACTTAGTTTACTGTATTAATAAATGCAGCTTACTGAATGAATACGGTCAACTGGATTGGATTTAGTTTAAGAAAATATCTTGGTGATTTTATAATTTAATGAAACCACTTGATAATAATGAGTAATACAAATATTCAAGTTATTAATTATTAAAAAATAATTAACTATCTTTTGAGTAATAAAATAAAGCAAGCAATAAAATCAACACCAAGATTTTTTACGTGGTTCAGCTATTACCCTCTATAATAATAGCCTACTCCACGTCCAATACCAACTAGTATTGGAGACTCACTTTTATTTAAAAATAATTCCCGTTTACAAGACAGATTCTATCAAATCTTGAATTACAATAATTCACTTGAGCACTTTTGCTCTCTGTGCACCAATGCACTCCTTAAGCACCTATGCTTCCTTGAATCTGTATGTAAACAAACCTTAATCCACTTGGATTAAATTCTTTTAGACAATACTTAGTCTGGAAAATTAAATTTACAATAATAGAGGTCTAATGATCAAAGCAAATAAACAATTTAACAATGCAAGGCTCAACTAATGAATGCAATGATCAAGTAGAGTTAAAAGATATCACCAATATTATGCCCACGAAATTTGCTGAAAATATATCTGAATAAAATAGCACAGCAACTTGAAGAATTGCACCGAAAATAATTAAATCTCTTTCAAGTATATGGTTGCAAAATATTAAATTAAGTAAGTCCGGTATTTTTATTGAAAACATTGCTTCCTTTTTATAGTCCAAAAACTAACTGATTAAAAATATTTCCGTTGCCAATAAAAGATAATGTTCAGAAAATAAATCCGTTAATGGCTAAGAAATAAAACCAATTTATCTCCGGTTGTTATAAAGATTTGTTGGACACTTTCAAAAAGAGGCTGTTTTAAATAGGAATCATCACCGGCTATGTCTAATCAAAAACTGCCGCCACCTATATAGCATAAAGATAGGAAAAATTGAACCCACTTTGTTAAGATAATAATTATCTTATATTCCCAAGATCCTTATCCCATTCTTTTAGAAAAGTAATCATATCTTATCAATATACTCCAACCACTTCCAAATTTCCAACAAAAAGTTTTACACGTGGCTTACAAAAAATAATCAGCAGTGTATGTGGAATACTAATCTATCAATGCATCTAATTTAATAATAACAATCATACATCAGTTTAGCCATGCACGAATTAATCTTTAATATATAATCAATAAGCTAAAACCTTCTTTTATGCATACCACTCAGCAAATAAGCATATATAATAAAAATATGACAAGCATAGTTTAATGCATAAATATCATGTCATAGAGCCTTGTATTGGAAAATTAAATATTTGCAATGACCTTACATATTTTCCTTAAGACTCAAATCTTCATTGTCTCTTGATAATAATTCTTTCGTCAATTTTCTGAAATTCCATAATAAACAAATTAGATCATATAATCAAGTCATCATCAAAACAAAAAGGTTTGAATATTATCAAATCAACATTCTCCCCCTTTTTGATGATGACAACACCAAAAATATAACTCCCCCTGAATTCATGCATATAAAAAAAAATTCAAAGCATAATCCTGCAAGAATATGTTAGCTGGAAATTAATAGAACAAGCATAATCAACTATAATATCTAGTATTGGCTCCAGCCATATTGTTAAAAAACAATCATACCAAAAACACTTAAAACATAACCACCAAATTGTCTTTAAAATAGTTCAAAAATAAAATCCCCAGAGATAACATTCATCGTCTGATCTTTCACAGCAACCATCCAACCATCCTTCATCCTTTGTAGCTTGTCTCCCCCTTTGTCATCACCAAAAAGATTGTTAAACATCAATATCATCGATATGAATTGTTGGTAGAGGACGATTAGTGAAATAAGGACGATGGAGAACACGATGAAGCCTTTCTTCCAGAGAGAAATCATGAGCAAATTTAGGCGGACGAGGAATACAAGTCTCATTTGGTAAAGGCAAATGCAGAAAATCACCAATATATTCAGCCATCCAATTACACCGAGGCCATTCCGGAACAGGAGAATGCATAGAGGTAAAATGTAACTTCTTACCAACGTCATTCAGTCGATGAGCCATGAAATCAGCAAATTCTCCAACTTGATTACTCACAAACTTAAGTTCTTGACTGAGTTGACAAGAATTTCTATTGATCTTTCGATGTAAAGATTCAATCATGGCCATGGTTTGCTATTCGAAACCAGCTTGAAGATCAATGAATTCATCCTCAAATTTTGAAAAATATTTAGATAAATCAGTTGCCCACATAGGCAAATCTCCTTTTTCCAAAACAGAAATTCTTTGTTTCAGATCAACAATGTCAGAACAAATGACTTCTTGATTTTTGAGAATTTGAGATAACATATCAACCACTATGGAAGAGGAGACCAGGGGAGGAGGATGTGAATCAGAATTATCAGTGGGTAAAGCAGAGGAACCAACATTTGGTGAAGGAGGAATAGGATCAGGGGTGAGACGGACAAATGAGCCATCAACAAAGGAAATATGAGACTGTTTGAGATTAGCAAAATCAATAAAATCGTTGTGAGATACCACTATCTCATCATCAAGACAGATTTTAAAATGCTGAAACAGTTTTGTTAAAAACAAACCATAAGGCAAACACTTTTTAGTTTGACGAATACAACTCATCATGTGGGACAGCATCATAAGAGAAAAATTAAAGTTGACTCCTTTTAAAATCATAGCAATAACAACCAAATCTTGATAAGTGAAATTCTCTCCACCACCTATTCGTGGAAATAGATTATATCGAAGAATTTTGTGCAAAACACATGCAAGTGGACAAACATCAACAGTTTTAGGAGTAACTAGAGTTGTCAAAGATGAATCATCCATCACTGTATGAAGTTGTTCAAGAGGAGGAAAGGGGATATTGGCAGCACCCTTAAGAGTAAATGGACAAGGTCCTGATGAAGAAATATTAAGAATACTCCCAAAGTCTATCACTGTGAAAAACATAGATTTTCCCTTCACAAAGGTTGTATAGCAATCCCCATTACACTCTAAGTTGGTGTAAAATTGTTGTATCAGACGGGGATATGCCTTTGTTGGAGGAAAAAGCATGGCAGAAATTCCACACGACATGAAAAGTTTTTCCAAAGATGAATTTTTAAAATAAAATAAGTCTAAAAATTTTTCATAAACAAATTGTTTGGTGGCAATGGAATTCTTAAACCGTGCTTCGAAACTATGACCTCGAAAGAAATTATCTGGTAGATCAGAAACGGTAGAAAAAGGATTTACTAGGTTTGTCGGTGGATCAGATTGTGAAGGATGAGATTCTGAAGCAGGAGAGGAAGGATCTTTCTGTAGAAAAGAGAAACTGGAATCAGATCCATCAGAGGCAAAGGAAATAGGGACTGACGTCTGGCTTTTGGACTTCTTTGACGATCGAGAAGTATAAGAAGATCGAGGATGAGTTTTGTTTTTGATTGTGATACCGGATGGACGTGATCTCGTCTTCATACTTGTTGAAAATTAAACCAGATGAGAAACATAGAGATATCAGAGAGTTGTATTGAGAGAAAAAGATAAATGCTCTGCTTTTAATATGAGCGTGTTAGACTCCGAAAAGACTCCTTGAAACAATAAAACCCTTGCTTCAGTCTTTTCAAATTCTAATCTCATTATGATAGATACCGAGAATCGTGCTAGTGCAGATACACCTTCTTCGCTGTTTACATACAGATAATGTTTATCAACAAAAATCAATTTAAAAAAATATGTAGATATTTATGCATGATTTATTGTAATACGTGAGCATATTACACCAAGCACATACCAAGTTCTCTTCTCAGCATACAAAATCTTTCTTCACTTAATGGTTTAGTAAAAATATCAGCTAATTGTTTCTCTGTAGGAATAAACAACAATTTTATTAAACCTTTTGAAACATTATCCCTTAAAAAATGATGCCTAACTTCTATATGTTTTGTCCGTGAATGCAAAACAGGATTTTTTGATATGTCAATAGTGCTAGAGTTATCACAATAAATAGGCACATTATCACATAAAATATCAAAATCATATAGAGTTTGTCTCATCCATAAAATTTGAGAGCAACAGCTCCCTGCAGCTAAATATTCTCCCTCAATAGTTGACAAAGCAACTGAAGTCTGCTTTTTACTATGCCATGTAACCAGACTATGACCTAGAAATGTACAAGCACCACTGGTACTTTTTCTATCAATTTGGCATCCTGCATAATCAGCATCTGAATAACCCATTAGATCAAAATGATTACAAATAGGATAAAATAATCCTAAATTAATAGTACCACTCAAATATTTAAAAATCCTTTTAACAGCTTGTAAGTGGGATTCTTTGGGTTTTGCTTGAAATCGAGCACAAAGACATACACTATACATTATATCAGGTCTTGATGCAGTTAAATATAATAAACATCCAATCATACCTCGATATTTTGTTAACTCTACATCTATACCTTTATCATCTGATGTCAGTTTTATTGATGTACTCATTGGTGTAGCCTTTGGGTTGGATCCTTCAAAACCAAATCTTTTGAGGAGCTCTTTTGTGTACTTGGTTTGATGAATATAGATCCCTTCCTTACTTTGCTTGATTTGAAGTCCCAAAAAGTAATTTATCTCTCCCATTAAGCTCATATCAAATTCCTTATGCATACATTTTGAAAACCACTCACAAAGAAAATCGTTAGTAGCACCAAATATTATATCATCCACATATATTTGAACAACAATTATATCATTTTTATCATGCATAATAAATAATGTGGAATCAATTTTACCTCTAGTGAAACCACTGGAGAGAAGATACTTACTCAACCTCTCGTACCAAGCTCTTGGAGCTTGCTTGAGACCATAGAGAGCTTTCTTTAGCTTGAAAACATGATTTGGGTATTTCTCATGTTCGAATCCAGGAGGCTGTTTGACATAGACTTCTTCATTAATGTATCCATTTAGGAATGCGCTTTTTACATCCATTTGATAAAGCTTGAACTTCTTGTAACATGCAAATGCTAATAGAATTCGGATAGATTCTAGTCTTGCAACTGGGGCATAGGTTTCTTCGTAATCGATTCCTTCTTGTTGGTTATAACCTTGAGCCACTAGCCTTGCTTTGTTGCGAGTGATTGTCCCATGTTCATCAAGCTTGTTTTTAAACACCCATTTTGTTCCAATGACAGAAACATCTTTAGGAGGAGGCATTAATTCCCAAACTTGACATCGTTCAAATTGTTGAAGTTCTTCTTGCATTGCCATTAGCCAACTTTCATCGAGAATGGCTTCCTTAGCATTCTTTGGCTCAACTTGTGATAAGAATGTAGAGAACGCACATTGATTTTGTAAACTTCTTCGTGTGGTGATTCCTTTATTTATATCTCCGATAATGTTTTTCGGTGGATGATTCTTGAGATATCTTGCAGTCTTTGACATTTGGACATCGTGTATTACTTCTTCTTGTTGGGGGAAATCTTCCTCAAGTTCTTGTGTTGTTCCTTGTTCCACTCCTTGTGTGTTCTCTAATTCAGCTTGCTGAATTTGTTCATTTGGCTTGCTGAATAGATTTCTCCGGTTTGTCGGATTCACTAAGATCTCCAAATTACCTGCATCCTCTTCTCTTTCTTTTGGAAGATCATTGTTAGTTTCATTAAACGTTATATGAATAGATTCTTCAACACATAATTTATTTATATTAAATATACGATATGCCTTGCTATTTTGTGAATAGCCAATGAAAATACCTTCATAAGATTTAGCATCAAATTTTCCCAAGTTATCACTAGTATTCAATATATAACATCTAGATCCAAATATTTTGAAATAACTAATATTAGGAATTTTGTTATTCAAAAGTTCATAAGGAGTTTTCAAAATAATAGGACGAATAAGAACTCTATTTAACATATAACAAGACGTATTAACAGCCTCTGCCCAAAACTTCTTTGGAAGTTTGCTTTCTTGTAAAAGTGTTCTAGCTGTTTCTTGAAGTGTCCTATTCTTTCTTTCCACTACTCCATTTTGCTGAGGAGTTCTTGGAGCTGAAAATTCATGGCTTATGCCTTTTTGATCACAATATATAATAAAATCCTTTAGGAATTCAGTACCATGATCACTGTAGACACCCAAATTTTGCGTTCCCTCTACTAACCGTGACAGGAGGGCAAAATCGTCAATTGAACCGGCTTACGGGAGCGAAGGAATGGGCACAAGCACGAACGCTCAACACCACCGCGATGATTGGCAACCAAAGCTGACGTGACAATAAGGCCGTCCAGAACGAGCATTCCCGAATGAGGTGGCACGTCTCCCGGAAATTCCCGGACTGCAAAATACAGGCCTGGCAGCGAAAACCGACGTTACGGCACGAAAGTCGAGGCATGGCACGAAAATCGAGAAAGTCAAACCGTCCAGCCGCGGATTGATCTGCGGCCAATAAGTGCGCCTTTTGAAAACACGGAGCTCGAAACACGAAACTCGAAACCAGGTGAGTGGAAGGCAGGCGGCCAGCCAGCCTATTTCAGCTCATTTCCGCTTCAGCATACAGAAGGTTGAGCAGATTTGGAGGAAGAAGAATTCAGCACAGCAGCAGCACGGATTTTGAGAGAGAAATAGCTAAATTTTGCAACAAAATAGGAAGAAAAGAGAGAAAAAAGAGTGGATTTATACTCTTTTGATTTTGATTGTATCAAATACACTTCTTATCCTATTCAAATACACAAGTTTACATCCATTTGAGATCATTTGCAAGGTGAAAATTCCCTTTGTTATAGCAATTTATATCATATTAATTGGTTAAGTTAAATGTAATTTTCATGTATATTGTTGAACAATTATGGATTAGGGACTATTAGTGAGGGTTCCATTGGAACAAAATTCTTCCTAATAACCCGAGGATATCCAAGTGGTGAAATTTCTAGCTTGTTTATGATGATTTATTGGGTGTAATTTATTTAGATTGTCATTTTCGGATATCATGGTGTATTAGGCAAATCCGTGTTGGTTAGTTTTGTAGTATTCATTTTGTGGGTATGTAGCAATATCGGGTGTGAGCCTAGGAACGCGACCCCGTGGTCCAAATCCGATGATGGACGTTTTGATGTATGTAATAGATTCAAGGTGCTCGTTTTTGTAACATGTAACCGTTGGGCCTTAAAACGACGCCAAGGCGAGAATCGGGTTTAAGGCCCCGTAGTAGTAAAATATGTGATTGTTGGCGTTCGGGGTATTTTGATGGCTTACATGCCCGTGAATAGCCCCCAACGCGTTTTGATGTTTAATTTGATTTGTAGCACCAAACAAAAGATTCAAAGCCAAAACAATAAAGATTTTTCTAAAATCAATCAAAGCAGGATACTAGCATCACGAGGACAAGAATTGGAAATGCTAATGAATGTCGATTCCTATTAAACGAGAAGGCCAAAGAAAATCATTTTCAAACATCACCAAAAATGGGTTTTATGAATAAACTAAACGTTTTATTAAATCTTGGTGCGTAGGGTGAAAGAGATCCTAGAAGTTGCCCATCATGCTATTTACGAAAGCAACGTATAGATCTCGATTCCTATTTTGACGAAGGTTTAAAAACTCTTGTTTTTGCCAAAACGACACCTAATGAAAATCTCATAGTTTTTGACAAATAAAATCAAACCTTTCTCATAAAACTTTCTCGTGTATGCCGAAAAGACATCCCGAAGCGTTCTCAAATTAAAGCACGACTTTCCCTAAAAATCCAAATGATTCTTTCATACAAACTCACCACAACATTCACGTAGGCACACACACACACACGCGCGCGCGCATGCACACACATTTCATGAATTAAAGGATAGAAAAGCATCGAGATTGCGGTAACCGTGTTTCATGGAAGTCGGGGGGTGCCTAACACCTTCCCCTCGCCTATGCAAGCCCCCGAACTCTATGAATCTCGGTTCGCAGACCAATTAATTCGGAGTCACATATGAGCCAGCGATTTACGAAAACGAAACTCAGATGAGTTGGTACATCCATTTCAAATATACCAACTGGCGACTCTGGTTAATTGGCTCATCATAAAAAACGATCTTTCAAAACCCCGTCGACATTAAGTGCCGACCTTTTCCAAAAAATCATTTAATCAAAAGGCTAAAAATCGGAAAAGACGAGAAACCGGCGTCGACAGCTGGCGACTCTGCTGGGGACATTAGAGGGCTTAAACCGCGTTTAAATCTTGATGTTATCCTATCCTTCAAAAATTCATGAATATGTGTGTGCATGCGATATTTTGATCATTTTTACTTTTGTTGTGTGAATGTGTGTTTTGTCCAATAAGTGAATGATTGATTGGGATTGCTTTAATTTAAAGTAAAATCATTTGCATACGGTGAGGACGATGAATGTGAATGTATGTTGAGAGAGTACCTCCTCCTGAGGCGAACCTGTCGGTTGCTTATTACTGGACTCGAAGGGGCTGCTCCCCGGAGATGGCTCAGGAAACGCACCACCCAAATTCGCTCCAATCGAAAGGACTCAGACGAGTAGATTGCGAAGATTTGGGGACCTTCATGCCGAAAAGCCCGCGAGAGTAACCTTAGGATAGGTCAGCCTCAGATTAACCCAGCGCAGGAAAAGTCTCTTCATGCCTTTTTACTTTCGCGTGTATAAATGTCATAGTCCCATTCAGTATTCATATATGCCTCCCCTCTTGTCAAAAGAGATTACTAACCTCTATGTTTTGCAGGGAACAGCTGGGGAAGCATAATAAAGTCGTGTCTAGCGCTCATTATTGCAATAAAGGACTGCTAACATTCTGTTTTGCAGGGAAAGATTAAAAAACCCAAAAACACAAAAATTACCACTTTAGCATGCATCCACATTTTTCATTCCCCTGGACTAAACTTCGAACCATTGTCTCTGTAGGATTGCTCCTCAAACCCGTTCGCAGTCTAAAAGGGCCAAAAACTCTACATCTGAAATGGCTGAGCTCCCACCTACTAATCCTGGCTCCATATTTAGGGAGGAATTTGATGATTTCAAGAAGCAGATGTTAGAAATGGCCATAATGCTGAGGGAACAATTGATACCTCGACAGGATCCACCTAAAGAGGATCCACCCCAACCTAAGGGCGAGCCAGTTGTCCCAAAGTCCATTCCCGTACATAACAAGACAGTAATTACTATCCCGGAAGAGGGAGATACGGATGACCTGCGAAAGAAAATGAAACAAATGGAGGAAACTATCCAATCTATGAAGGGCATAGGGTCCCTAGGCAGGGTGAACTACTCAGATCTTTGTGTCTTCCCCGGAACCAGATATCCGGAGAAATTTAAAATCCCCGAATTTGAGAAATACAATGGGAAGGGGGATCCTTATACACATCTGAAAATCTACATTGGGGAGTTGGGATCTTATGCAGAAGACGAGGGTCTAAGGATGCAACTTTTCCAAAAGAGCCTGACAGGAGAAGCGAGAATCTGGTATGCCCGTCTTGACAATGCCCGGATTCACAATTGGGAGGATTTGGCCCACACTTTCTTAACACAGTATAGCTTCCAGGCACAGATGGCCCCTGATAGATATCAAATGACGAAAATTAAGAAACAACCAAGGGAATCTTTCAGGGATTATGCACAACGATGGAGGGGTATGGCTGCCCAGGTGAATCCTCCAATGAGCGAGTCGGAGATGGTGATGACCTTCGTGAATATTCAAGAGGCTCCTTATTATGAGCGGGTTATATCGGGGATTGGTAGGCCTTTTGCCGAGATGATTAAACACGGAGAAATGGTGGACATGGGATTGAAATCGGGCAAGATCCGGGATTTCACGGCTTTGGAAACAACTGCAGAGCAAATACAGAGTGAAAACTATGGCAGCACTTCCCGAAGGGTCCAAAAGAAAATGGAGGAAGATGTGTCCCTCATCCTGCAGGGATCATCTCGAAAGACAGATAACAATCCTCCATTACAGGTGCAGAGAGTGGGGCCATCCCGACAGCCTAACTTCACTGATCAGAGGGCGGATGGGCGAAGGAGATTCGAGGCTTCGAAAAATCGAGTATTCACCCCACTCGGGGATCCTCTTGAGCAAGTTTTGGCAGTATTGATAGCCCAAAGGAAAATAGTCGATTTGGCACCCCCGAGTGACCCGAATGGAAGGAGATTTGACCCAAGCAAGCGATGCGCATACCACTCAGGTTCCCCCGGTCATGATACGCAGAAATGTTGGACGCTGAAACACAAAATTCAGGACTTGATTGATAGTGGGGAAATCGTGGTGGAACAGCCAGGGTCGCCAAATGTTAAATCCTCTACCTAAGCATGATGGGGAAGGGGGTAAATCCAGAAGTATGGCAGTGAATCCCGGCCAGTAGAAGATCAATGGGTTTTAAAATTCTGAGTTTTATTTCAAATCCCTGCATGCTCTTGTCATTTTGTCATGTTATCCAAAAAGAAGATCGTGTGCTGAAATGTTTTATATATATGACAAGCATTTTTTTGTTTTATGGCAGTACCCCGAATTGAGGCATTCTAGCCTGACAAGCAATAGGCCAAATTTGAAGGAGGATCACGATTTTGGTATAAAGCTAGATTTCGATCTGATGGGGATCGAGCAGGACGAGACAGATATCGACAATACGCCTGGCGAGATCAAAGGATGGGTCGAGGGTAAACCTAAACCCAGTTTAGACCAAACCATCGCCATCAAACATCAGAGCCCCTAACGATCACAAAGAACCCGGAGTAGGGGCAAATTCGACCACAAAAAAAATAATATAAAATTTCAAAAATCAAAAATCCCCCAAACCTTTCAACAAGTCAAAGGACCGGATCTGCTGTTAGCCCAGCAAGGTACCGAGGCAACCAGTATGAGGGAGATCACTAGAAAAGTAACTTAACATTGGGGCATTTGTCAACTACCCAGGAAATGATGACGTGCAAATTGGCACCCATGCAACAATCCCATCAGCATGCACCATCATCATCAAATGCTACCTCATGTTAATATTCAACGGTACGATCATCTGGCATTTGTCAAGCATAGTTTTCCCGGGATACGATGACCCGCGTGAAAGGAAATTTTATTTGACTTGATAGGAATCGGATTAACTCTGACAAGCAACCGTGGAGCACGATCGTGAGTATGATTAGACGAAGAAGGCTATTCAACCTTTTGATCGGGTATAATGCCTTAATTCAAAGCAACGTTTGCGACAGAATCGACCTCATGTGCCAGTCTGCACTTTGCATTTGCACGAACTTTCAGTCATGGGGTATAAAACTATGATGACGTTGATGGCAATTAACACGTAGTCAGACAGTCAATAATTATCAAGCAAATATCAAGAAGTCAGACGATAATTGATTATCAAGCTAATGTCTCGAATCGTGGCCTGGGTTATTCGAGTAATTAAGCCCGAGGGGTGTCTCTACACCTGGTGCCCTAAAGCCATCTGGTTTGGGAGTCGCTGGCCTAACACTCGTTACATGGGTAACTCAGAGCCTAAGAAAACGAGCATTACAGTGGAGGAGGCCCGAGCAGATTCGAATCGTGGCAGGGGCTACTTGAGTAATTAAGCCTAAGGGGTGTCTCTGCATCTGGTGCCCTAAAGCCGTCTGGTTTGGGAGTCACCGGCCTAACACTCGCTACATGAGTAACTCAAGCCTAAGAAAATGAATCTTGCGCAAGGTCAAGCAAAGAATGAATGGGGCAGACCACCAGCTTGTCTCGAACCGTGGCCTTTGTTACTCGAGTAAATAAACCCGAAGGGGTGTCTGTACACCTAATGCCCCAAAACCGTCTGGTTTGGGAGTCATTGGTCCAAAACTCGTTAAATGGGTAACTTCGAATAGCCTAAGAAAATGAGACAAGTGAAGTGGACTAATAAAGAGAAAAGATAATGCGAAAAAAACTCTCGGCCTTAAACAAGAAGTCAGGAAAGAGAAACCCCTACTGAATGCTGCATCGCATAGTGCAATTGTCATATGACGTCAATCCTGCTGAGAACGTTGTCGAGAATGGAGATAGAATACCTTTGACGAGGGAAGGTAGTTTTTTGAATCCGACCTCACTCACGTACAATGACCATGAATGCTTGAAGGTGTTCTTATGATTTCATAACTCGTCAAATAGAAAATCATCAACTCACGAGGGATTGAAAAAAAAAAAAAACTTCCAATATAGTACATTCATGGTTCACAACTTGCGAGATTGTGCGATCAATAGATATTCAATTTCATGTGCTTTAACTGCATTTTTGTCGAGATTATAATATCTTTGTGTTGAACTAACACTAACGGCCCGAGCCTTCAAGTTTTGGCATTTGTTAGTCATCTGATATGCAGGATCTTGCAGAGCTGTGGATAACTCAGCACGGTCAACATCGCGAGTTTCCGATAGAAATCCTTGGTAACAACACGCGCCAAGGCAGGGGCAGTTAGGAATCGTGAAATGGAAGGAAGCCGAGGCTGCACAGAACTTCTCGTCATTGGGCCTCTCCCCAATCCTGACTATCACTGCCTCGACATCCAATTGATCCACGTGCATGAGCATATACAAGGATGATATAATGCGGGACAACAACATATAGGCCATCAGAAATGATCAAAAGGCCAAGGAGCCCAACATAGTTGTCGATCATCACAGAGAGCGAAACAGACTGCCTCAACTCGATGAAATGAAGACGACCAAGAACAGGCAGAGTACCAAACCAATGTTGAAGTCTAGAAACTACACTTCACAACGAGGCGTGATCCAGTCAAATGTTGGCAAACAGCGACGACTATCGAATCGTATCATTTGACTGAACAGGGGTCATTTCTATCTAAACATATATTGTGCACATGCATCTGTCCATAACATATCTGTCAGATCATGCTTAACATCTTTTGCATGCATACAGGTACGATCAAAATGAAAGGAAAGTACAAACACGTCGCTTTCAACCTCACAAATGATCAGACTGTGATGGCTTTTGCGGCATGGTACGTGGACGATGTTGGTGGGAGATCCAGGACATGAAGCCGATCACACATCCCATTTCAAAAAAAAAAAAAAAAATCACTCAAATCCAATCAATGACCCCTGGGAAGGGCTGGTATCCAACCAATCAATGACCCCTGGGAAGGGCTGGTATCCAACCAATCAAGGACCCCTGGGAAGGGCTGGTATCCAAACAAGAAGTGAACCTGGGAAGGCATCCAAGCAAACCACGACAAGGTGGTGAGTGAACCTGGGAAGGCATCCAAGCAAACCACAACAAGGTGGTGAGTGAACCTGGGAAGGCATCCAAGCAAACCACGACAAGGTGGTGAGCAAACTTGGGAAGGCATCCAAGCAAACCACGACAAAGTGGTGAGCAAACCTGGGAAGGCATCCAAGCAGACCACGACAAGGTGGTGAGTGAACCTGGGAAGTCATCCAAGCACACCACAACAAGGTGGTAAGCAAACCTGGGAAGACATCCAAGCAAATCACAACAAGGTGGTGAGTGAACCTGGGAAGGCATCCAAGCAAACCACAACAAGATGGTGAGCACCCTGGGAAGGGCTGATATCCAAAAAACTAACACCCTGGGAAGGGCTGAGATCCAAACCACTAACACCTTGGGAAGGGCCGATATCCAAAAACTAACACCCTGGGAAGGGCTGAGATCCAAACAACTGACACCCTGGGAAGGGCTGAGATCCAAACAACTAACACTCTGGGAAGGGCTGAGATCCAAACCACTAACACCCTGGGAAGGGCTGAGATCCAAACAACTAACACCCTGGGAAGGGCTGAGATCCAAAAACTAACACCTTGGGAAGGGCTGAGATCCAAACAACTAACACCCTGGGAAGGGCTGAGATCCAAACAACTAACACCCTGGGAAGGGCTGAGATCCAAACCACTAACACCTTGGGAAGGGCTGATATCTAAACAACTGACACCCTGGGAAGGGCTGAGATCCAAACCACTAACACCCTGGGAAGGGCTGAGATCCAAACAACCAAACCCCTGGGAAGGGCTGAGATCCAAACAATCGACCGGCGACGATAATCGACGATTACGAGATGGGTGACCGGCGACGAAACCTGGCCCCGACAAGACGATCAACCGGCGACGATAACCGGCGATTACGAGATGGGTGACCGGCGACGAAACCCGGCCCCAACGAGACGATCGATCGGCGACGATAACCGGCGATTACGAGATGGGTGACCAGCGACGAAACCCGGCCCCGATGAGACAACCAACCGGCGACGATACCCGGGGGTTACAAGATGGGTGACCGGCGACGAAACCCGGCCCCGACGAGACGATCGACCGGCGACGATAACCGGCGATTACGATATGGGTGACCGGCGACGAAACCCGGCCCCGACGAGACGATCGACCGCCGACGATAACCGGCGATTACGAGATGGGTGACCGACGACGAAACCCGGCCCCGACGAGACAAAAAACCGGTGACGATACCTGGGGGTTACAAGATGGGTGACCGGCGACGAAACCCGGCCCCGACGAGACGATCGACCGACAACGATAACCGGCGATTACGAGATGGGTGACCGGCGACGAAACCCGGCCCCGGCGAGACAACCAACCGGCAACGATACCCGGGGGTTACAAGATGGGTGACCGGCGACGATACCCGGCCCCGACGAGATGATCGACCGGCGACGATAACCGGCGATCACAAGGTGGGTGACCGGCGACGATACCCGGCCCCAACGAGACGATCGACCGGCGACGATAACCGGCGATTACGAGATGGGTGACCGGCGACGATACCCGGCCCCGACGAGACGATCGACCGGCGATGATAACCGGCGATTACGAGATGGGTTACCGGCGACGAAACCCGGCCCCGACGCGACGATCGACCGACGACGATAACCGGCGATGATAATCGGCGATTACGAGATGGGTGACCGGCGACGAAACCCGGCCCCGACGAGACGATCGACCGGCGACGATAACCGGCGATTACGAGATGGGTGACCGGCGACGAAACCCGGCCCCGACGAGACGATCATCCGCGTTGACACCCTTTTACGAATATTTTGCATCCATTGCATCTTACGTTGCATCATAAGTCATATGTGTTGCATCACGTATGCATTGTCATCCTTGTGCACTGTCATTCATGCATCGAGTGTCTATTCTTTATCCTGTTCATTTCATTTAAACATTGCATAAACATGATAAAGAGGGGCAGCTGTAGACACCCAAATTTTGCGTTCCCTCTACTAACCGTGACAGGAGGGCAAAATCGTCAATTGAACCGGCTTACGGGAGCGAAGGAATGGGCACAAGCATGAACGCTCAACACCACCGCGATGATTGGCAACCAAAGCTGACGTGACAATAAGGCCGTCCGGAACGAGCATTCCCGAATGAGGTGGCACGTCTCCCGAAAATTCCCGGACTGCAAAATACAGGCCTGGCATCGAAAATCGACGTTATGGCACGAAAGTCGAGGCGTGGCACGAAAATCGAGAAAGTCAAACCGTCCAACCGCAGATTGATCTGCAGCCAATAAGTGCGCCTTTTTAAAACACGGAGCTCGAAACACGGAACTCGAAACCAGGTGAGTGGAAGGTAGGCGGCCAGTCAGCCGCAGATTGATCTGCGGCTGGCTTTGGCCAGCCTATTTCAGCTCATTTCCGCTTCAGCATAAATAAGGTTGAGCAAATTTGGAGGAAGAAGAATTCAGCACAGCAGCAGCACGGATTTTGAGAGAGAAATAGCTAAATTTTGCAACAAAATAGGAAGAAAAGAGAGAAAAAAGAGTGGATTTATACTCTTTTGATTTTGATTGTATCAAATACACTTCTTATCCTATTCAAATACACAAGTTTACACCCATTTGAGATCATTTGCAAGGTGAAAATTCCCTTTGTTATAGCAATTTATATCATATTAATTGGTTAAGTTAAATGTAATTTTCATGTATATTGTTGAACAATCATGGATTAGGGACTATTAGTGAGGGTTCCATTGGAACAAAATTCTTCCTAATAACCCGAGGATATCCAAGTGGTGAAATTTCTAGCTTGTTTATGATGATTTATTGGGTGTAATTTATTTAGATTGTCATTTTCGGATATCATGGTGTATTAGGCAAATCCGTGTTGGTTAGTTTTGTAGTATTCATTTTGTGGGTATGTAGCAATATCGGGTGTGAGCCTAGGAACGCGACCCCGTGGTCCAAATCCGATGATGGACGTTTTGATGTATGTAATAGATTCAAGGTGCTCGTTTTTGTAACATGTAACCGTCGGGCCTTAAAACGACGCCAAGGCGAGAATCGGGTTTAAGGCCCCGTAGTAGTAAAATATGTGATTGTTGGCGTTCAGGATATTTTGATGGCTTACATGCCCGTGAATAGCCCCCAACGCGTTTTGATGTTTAATTTGATTTGTAGCACCAAACAAAAGATTCAAAGCCAAAACAATAAAGATTTTTCTAAAATCAATCAAAGCAGGATACTAGCATCACGAGGACAAGAATTGGAAATGCTAATGAATGTCGATTCCTATTAAACGAGAAGGCCAAAGAAAATCATTTTCAAACATCACCAAAAATGGGTTTTATGAATAAACTAAATGTTTTATTAAATCTTGGTGCGTAGGGTGAAAGAGATCCTAGAAGTTGCCCATCATGCTATTTACGAAAGCAACGTATAGATCTCGATTCCTATTTTGACGAAGGTTTAAAAACTCTTGTTTTTGCCAAAACGACACCTAATGAAAATCTCATAGTTTTTGACAAATAAAATCAAACCTTTCTCATAAAACTTTCTCGTGTATGCCGAAAAGACATCCCGAAGCGTTCTCAAATTAAAGCACGACTTTCCCTAAAAATCCAAATGATTCTTTCATACAAACTCACCACAACATTCACGTAGGCACACACACACACACGCGCGCATGCACACACATTTCATGAATTAAAGGATAGAAAAGCATCGAGATTGCGGTAACCGTGTTTCACGGAAGTCGGGGGGTGCCTAACACCTTCCCCTCGCTTAAGCAAGCCCCCGAACTCTATGAATCTCGGTTCGCAAACCAATTAATTCGGAGTCACATATGAGCCAGCGATTTACGAAAACGAAATTCGGATGAGTTGGTACATCCATTTCAAATATACCAACTGGCGACTCTGGTTAATTGGCTCATCATAAAAAACGATCTTTCAAAACCCCGTCGACATTAAGTGCCGACCTTTTCCAAAAAATCATTTAATCAAAAGGCTAAAAATCGGAAAAGACGAGAAACCGGCGTCGACAATCACTTCGAATTTTTATAAGTTTGAGACTATACTTAGTCTCTAAACTTCTTATCAATTTCTCAAACTCTTTAAATGCTTCATCTTTGGTTCTTAAAAACAACACCCAAGTATATCTAGAGAAATCATCAACTATTACAAAAGCATAAAATTTACCATTAATACTAGCATGCCTTTCAGGACCAAATAAATCAAGATGAAGTAGTTGTAGAGGAGAGGAAGTTGATACCATGTTCTTTGCTGTAAACGAAGTTCTTACTTGTTTCCCAAGTTGGCAAGGAACACATATTCCTCTCTTTTTATACTTTATCTTTGGCAATCCTTTGACAAGATTCTTTGAGGATAATTTCTTGATTAAATCCATGTGAACATGTCCCATCCTCTTATGCCATAGGTTAGCCTCGTCTTGCACAGTTGCTAGACATAGTTCTTCATCCTGTTGCTCAAAATCAATAGTATATATATTTCCTTCCCTTTGTTCAACTAAAGTAGATTTGTTAGTACTATGAGAAATTGTACACTTTTCTTTTTCAAAACAAACTTGATGACCATTATCCATTAATTGACTAACACTTATAAGATTAAATTCAAGTCCACTAACAAGATGAACATTATCAATATTGACCTTACCATTACCAATTTTACCTTTCCCGATAATCTCACAGGTTCGATTATCTCCAAAAGTTACCGTCCCATTTTTCTTCTTGGTTTTTAGTTCCACGAACTTCGATTTATCACCAGTCATGTGACGAGAGCATCCACTATCAAGAATCCATTTTTGAGATGGAACTTTTGCCTTGAAGCATACCTGTCAAGAAAAATTTATTCATCTTTTTGGTACCCATATCTTTTTGGGTCCATTTGTGTTAGTTGTACATAAATCACCCTTCTTAATCCATACCTTTTTAACCTTCTGTTTCTTAGAACAATTTATATCTAAGTGACCTTTAATGCCACAATTTTTGCATGTAGCAAAAGGAGAACAATAATTCAATTTGAAACGAGACTTGGATTTAAGCATTTGCACATTCCCGGTTTTACGAATGGGATTATAACCTATTCCTTGTCTGTCAAAACTAGGTCTTTGCTTTCCCAACATAACAATTAGGTTTTCTTCACCTTGGACAAATCTAGCAAGAGATAGTTTTAATGAATCTACTTCCTTTTGAAGTTCATCAGAAGGAATAGATTTACTCGGAGATTTATCACTAAATGCATCAATACATACGTCTCGCATTTTTAGCTCATTAGTCAATTTCTCAACTTCATTGTTCAAGTGAGCCACCTTGTTAAAAAGAATCTTGTTGTAATTTTCAAGATAATCATTTTTTGCAATCAAAACCTTTTCTTCTTTACAAGATGACTCCTTCTCAATTTCTTTCTTTTCATCTATTAAAGAATCAACTTCACACATTAATGTATTTACTAATTCCTTTAAACATGCATTCTTTTCTTTTAATCTCTCATTTTCTTGTTTTAAAGAATTAAACTCATAAATAGATACCTCATTTGATTCACCTTCTATTCCCATGAAGCATATTTGAGCTATTTCATCCTTGGCATCCACCTCTACTTCGGACTCCTCTTCATCACTCCAAGTGACAAGAGCTTTGTTTCTTTTATTATCCTTGAAGTTCATTTTTCCCTTGTTCTTAAGTTGAAAGCAGTTCTTCTTGAAGTGCCCGACGTCCACATTCAAAACATGTTTCCTCAGTTTGCTTTCCTTTGCCTTTATTTGAGTTGAAGATATTCTTCCTTTTGTTCTTCCTTTGCAGTAGTCCTTTGAGTCTCCTTGACATCATGGCTCTCTTCATCGGAATCATCATCGAGTTCTTCTTCATTTCCTGCATTAAGAGCTAAAACCTTTCTTCGAGGAGTTTCTTCCTCATCATCATATCTTTTTAACTGATGTTCATATTCCTCAAGTTCACCAAAAAGTGTTAGAGTATCCATAGTAGAAATAGTTGAAGAATCTTGAAGAGTAGTAATCTTAGAAGCAAACCTTTTGGGCATTGCCCGAAGTAACTTGCGATTAATCTCACTTTGTGGAATGGTTTTGTCAAGTAGCTTCAATGAATTTAGCAGCACTAGAAACCTTGCTTGTGCCATTTTTATAGTTTCGTCTTTCTCAAGTTTAAACATTTCATAGTCATGTATGAGCATGCTAAGTTTGACTTCTCGCACCTTGGATGTCCCTTCATGGCTTACTACAAGAGTGTCCCAAATTTCTTTAGCTGTATTGCATGAAGAAACTTTATCTATCTCTGATTGAACCATGCCGCTAAGTAATGTATTCATAGCCCTTGAATCATAGGAAACCATGAAAGTTTCAGTTGAGTCCATTTCTAGCAAAGTCTTTGGAGTACCATCATCTTTTCTTGGTATAACCAGTCCGTTCTCCACAACCCACCATTCCCAAGGATCCCTTTTAAGATAGATCCTCATTCGAAATTTCCAGAAATTGTAATTTTCTGTTCCATACAGCAGAGGAGGTCTATTGGTTGATTGACCTTCTTGATTGTTGTTCCTAAACTGTGCCATGTCAGAATCTTTCCCTACAAGTCACCTTTAAGACCAAGTAAGTAGAGCCAAGCTTTGATACCAAATGAAATTCAGATAAGGCACACTTAGAAGGGGGGGTTGAATAAGTGTGGATACAGACTATTACCAATTAAAAAATTTATACCAAACTTTTGAATACAGTCTACTATATAGATGAATACAGCTTACTGAATAAATATGGTTTACTGAATTGAGTCTTTGTTAAAGAAGAACTTAGTTTACTGTATTAATAAATGCAGCTTACTGAATGAATACGGTCAACTGGATTGGATTTAGTTTAAGAAAATATCTTGGTGATTTTATAATTTAATGAAAACACTTGATAATAATGAGTAATACAAATATTCAAGTTATTAATTATTAAAAAATAATTAACTATCTTTTGAGTAATAAAATAAAGCAAGCAATAAAATCAACACCAAGATTTTTTACGTGGTTCAGCTATTACCCTCTATAATAATAGCCTACTCCACGTCCAATACCAACTAGTATTGGAGACTCACTTTTATTTAAAAATAATTCCCGTTTACAAGACAGATTCTATCAAATCTTGAATTACAATAATTCACTTGAGCACTTTTGCTCCCTGTGCACTAATGCACTCCTTAAGCACCTATGCTTCCTTGAATCTGTATGTAAACAAACCTTAATCCACTTGGATTAAATTCTTTTAGACAATACTTAGTCTGAAAAATTAAATTTACAATAATAGAGGTCTAATGATCAAAGCAAATAAACAATTTAACAATGCAAGGCTCAACTAATGAATGCAACGATCAAGTAGAGTTAAAAGATATCACCAATATTATGCCCACGAAATTTGCTGAAAATATATCTGAATAAAATAGCACAGCAGCTTGAAGAATTGCACCGAAAATAATTAAATCTCTTTCAAGTATATGGTTGCAAAATATTAAATTAAGTAAGTCCGGTATTTTTATTGAAAACATTGCTTCCTTTTTATAGTCCAAAAACTAACTGATTAAAAATATTTTCGTTGCCAATAAAAGATAATGTTCAGAAAATAAATCCGTTAATGGCTAAGAAATAAAACCAATTTATCTCCGGTTCTTATAAAGATTTGTTGGACACTTTCAAAAAGAGGCTGTTTTAAATAGGAATCATCACCGGCTATGTCTAATCAAAAACTGCCGCCACCTATATAGCATAAAGATAGGAAAAATTGAACCCACTTTGTTAAGATAATAATTATCTTATATTCCCAAGATCCTTATCCCATTCTTTTAGAAAAGTAATCATATCTTATCAATATACTCCAACCACTTCCAAATTTCCAACAAAAAGTATTACACGTGGCTTACAAAAAATAATCAGCAGTATATGTGGAATACTAATCTATCAATGCATCTAATTTAATAATAACAATCATACATCAGTTTAGCCATGCACGAATTAATATTTAATATATAATTAATAAGCTAAAACCTTCTTTTATGCATACCACTCAGCAAATAAGCATATATAATAAAAATATGACAAACATAGTTTAATGCATAAATATCATGTCCTAGAGCCTTGTATTGGAAAATTAAATATTTGCAATGACCTTACATATTTTCCTTAAGACTCAAATCTTCATTGTCTCTTGATAATAATTCTTTCGTCAATTTCCTGAAATTCCATAATAAACAAATTAGATCATCTAATCAAGTCATCATCAAAACAAAAAGGTTTGAATATTATCAAATCAACAAACTTTCTACTTTTTCTTAGTCCCTGCATAGTGTTACATATGTGAGAACCACAGCCGGTATCCAATACCCAAGTAGAATTTTGACTTTCAGAAAAATTAATTTCAATAATGAACAAACCTTGATCGGAAGTCGAAGCTTGTCCAAGCTTCTTCTGCTTTTGTTCCGCAAGAGACTTCTCATAATTTCTCTTCCAGTGACCTTACTTATTGCAATGGAAGCATATTCCTTTGCTATCTGGATCAGCTTTCTTATTATCCTTTACCTTCGCCTTACCCTTAGCCTTCTTCTTTTTCTTCTTTTTAAAAGATACCTTGGGTCTCTTCCATTTTTTGGAAGAATCATTAACCAATAAGACTTGGTCCTTCTTGGATGGGAAGTAACCTTCAATAGTTTTCAGCATGTTAAGTAACTCTGGAAAGATGACGTCCAACTTATTCATGTGAAAATTTATAACAAATTGTGAGGTGTCTGGGAGTGACTGCAAGATCAAATCTTGACTTAACTCCCCATCCATTACGAACCCTAATTGTCCAAGACGTTCAATCAAATTCATCATCTTTAGGATATGAGTCTCAACGGTAGTGCCCTTGGTTATTCTAGATCGAAAGAGCTCCTTAGATGTCTGATATCTAGCAGTCCTACTTTTCTCACCATACGACTCCTTGAGGTGCAGAAGTATAGTAGGAGCATCCATAGTTTCATGCTGACGCTGAAGCTCGTTACTCATGGATGCGAGCATGATGCATTGAGCCACAGTTGCATCATCTTGCCACTTTCTAAAAGTAGCAATCTCTTCCTCAGAGGCTGTTTCTGCAACAGTTACAGGGACGAGCAAATTTAGGACATAAGAAATCTTTTTAGCAGTGAGAACAATTCTCAGATTCCTTAACCAGTCCGTGTAATTCGGTCCGGTCAGTTTGTTAGTATCAAGTATGCTACACAGTGATATTAGTGAGTTTGACATTTTCAAATTCTGCATGTGAAATAGACAACATTTTAGCATACATTCATTTTATTAATTACCAAAATAAATTAGGTCTTTATTTAAATTGGTATCTCCCACTATTTTCATCAAATTATATTACCCTCAATATATAGTTCGACAAATCTAATTAAAGATTTGCTAGTGAGAATAAAGATCCCATTTCAAATGTATATAGCCTTGTGGTGACACAATAAACTATATATAAATAAATAGGTAGACAACTATTGTCAATTACATCACCATGTAACTCCTTATATTTTGCCTCTTAGATTATTTTGATTAAGTGTTGACACATCCGAATCAAAATTATTCAAGTTAAGTCCACTTCCATATAAGTAAATAGAAAAACATTGTCCTTATGGTGACACAACAAAACAACATCGTTCAATTCCTTTTATAGCGATTGAGAAATTATACTTAGCCTTGTAATTAGGGTTTCTGAATATTATTGAATAAAATGAAGTTTTATGAATATTATTCTGTGTTATGTGCTTAAAGGTCATATTATGACCTAAGAATGTGTTTATGCATAAGAATTTATGAATTAGGGTTTCAAAGACAAAAATAAAATTTTTCCGGGAAAAAGACGAAAACACTATTCACGCTAAAAATGCCTTTACATTTTTTGATTTTTTGATTTTTCGAAAGACGCCATAGCGTTTATATGACGTCACAAGGCATAATATCTAATAAAATTCGAAAACGAAAAACGTGGTTTTTCGGGTGTGGCTTGAATCGAGAAAGTCAATGAAAGTCCACCGAGAATAAATACGTGTATAATACGAATTATTATACGAGTAGAATACGAGAATAATACGTGTATAATATGAACATTATACGGTAGGAATACGAAAAGTTAAAGTCAAATATTGTGGCTAACTAATTGGTTGAAGTAACCAAACTAGGCAAACAAAACCTAGTTAAGCTAACTAAGGTCTAACTCGATCCAAGTGAACTTGTATGGACCAATGGGAGAGGAGAGCTTCCTAAGGAAGCTAGTTATCCCATCCCCCACCATTTAACCATGGTTAGATGATGGTTAAGTTAGTCTAAATGACCATTCTACCCTAAGCCTTGCTAGCCTATAAATAGGAGGCCATTCATTCATTAATTCCTACCAATTCACCAAAACCAAGAGAATAAACTCTAGAGAATTTGAGAGAGAAGTGAGAGGCTCGGATTCATTAGGAAAGAAGGAAAGACATGCTAACAAGTTCATCTAGTAAGAACAAGGAAGAACATTAAACGTAAATCCCTAAAACCATTTAATGTTTTATAGATTTGTTACGAAGTGCTTGTTGGTGGTTGTTGATGATTCATATGAATCATATGAGTTCTGAAGGAATAAGGAAGAACGTAGATGATTTAAATCACGTTAATATGCATGTCAAGTGTAATCGTAATCAAAATAACGATTTAAACGAAGATCGCATGAAGAGCGTGTTAAATATTGTTTAAACGAACTAGTTGAATCGTAGTTTGTAAGCTAGTAATGGAAGTTTGAAAAGATAGTAATATGCGTATGTAAGATATAAAAGTGTTCCAAGTGGAACAGATTAGAACCGTGCTATAACGAAGTTATGGCAAAAATTTAAGTAAAAGACGTTGAGAGTCGAAAACCAAGTTTGGTACGACCTCCGAATGAATTGTAAAGCTAGTAAATGATTTTGAAAGATTAAAATTTCATGGAAATGATATAGAACATAGTGTATGTGAGCCATAGGCTCAAGAACGGACTTATTCCATCAACGGATGACGAAGTTATGGCATTACAAAGTAATCGTGTCAAAGGAAATCAACTTAAGAAGAAAAAAACAAGTTAGACAGAGGCGAACTTGCCTGGGCGAGTTCGTTTGGCTGGGGAACTCACTAGGGCGAGCTTGGGTAGAGAGGAGCTGGTCGGGGCGAGCTTCCTATTTTCTAATTTTGTGATTTTGACATCCTTTAGTAAATCGGGCATAACGTTTTTGTCCAAACTCCAATTTAGATGATTCAAGATGTTTCGAAAAGCTAAGAAGTAGACCTACAACATTTATTCTTTAAGTTTTGAGATTTGAGGTTAAGAGCAGGGTCCAAATTAGGCATTTTTAGGGCTGTAGTGCAATTAGAGGCAAACCGTGGTGGTTTCTTCGGGACGTCGTGGTGCCCAACCATGTTTGTCAAGTAATTTCGAGTTCTAATCGTTGGACTTTGGAAATATGGTCTAGGAGAATGTAAACCAAGGAATGGTAGTTGAATTGGACGTATCAATCGTATACAAAGGCATGTCGGTTGGTCGTTCGGGTTAAACAAGTCGGGCGTGCGACGTACGAACGTCGAAACGCCGTGTCAAGTGTTAATGAACTTAAAACGTGTTTCGATTCAAATGAGTTAGACATTATAAGATATATAATAAAGTTAGTATAAACCAATTTGTCATCAATTATGTGGCTAATTGGTATGTGTTTGTAAACATGATTGTGTAGGCCATTTGACGAGCAAATTAGCGTAAACTATAAGAAGACGTTTAAGGCAAGTTTTTTAACCTTGTACACTTATTATTGTGAGCAAGTTTTTTAACTTCATTCGAATATCTTCCTATGAATGTTATGTGATGTTTTTGTGATTCAATTTACACCATACCGTTATGGTTGTGTGAATTTCATACTTATGCAAGCCTTTAATGTTTGGATAAGTGTTCAAGCTGTGCGATAACATAAACTGTTAAAGCTTTAAAAGTTCTAATATGTATGAACTCTTTGAGAAATGTGTTAATGCCATTTGTTTCGGCTAGACGAACGTTAAAAATGTTTTATCGATTTGTTATTAGATCTTTAAAATATTATTGATGTTAAACAGAGCTTTCCATACCAACTTGTTTGGTGCGGATTCAAAGGTAAGTCTTAGAATAAACAAACCCTGTTAATAGGGATAATTTTTGAACAAACCCTTTCAATAGGGACAGTTCTTGGTCTAATATTTTGGCTGACACACAAGGTGTCAAAACGAATGCAATGTCGTTTAAAAGTAGTGTTGATTAACATAGAGTACTATAGGTTGGCCACCTAGATGTGCTCATAAGTGACATCGGGTTTGTAGTTGAAAATACTAGGTAGCCCCTTTATGAATGAAAAGAAAAGTGTTGGTCTTTTGACCGCTCAGCATAAATGTTAAGTATATCGTTTAAAAAAAATGTTTTAAAACGAAAGTAAAGTGTTATTCCTGTTTATTCGGAATGTCTTCAACTATTGTTCAGTTGTTAAAGATGAATATCATGAATTTTGATTTTGTTATTATTTAATTTTTATACTTGCTGAGCTATAAAATGCTCATCCTTGCTTAAATTAAATAACTTTTAGCTAAGCCTGAACGAGTTGAAGAATCCGGTAAGGACAAGGGAAAGAAAAAGATAAATGAATAGAAGAATGTGTAATAGCATAGTATTATTATGTAACGGATAATATTATTATGTTTCGAACATGTAATGGTCTTAGAACCTGGGTATGGAACGAAGATGTTTGTAATAATATAGTAATTATATTCGTGTCTTTAGGATTTCATGTATAGATGCGTGTGATGAAGTAGTACCGTGTAGCACCATATCTAAGGTTTCAAGGTACCCAAATTTGGGGCGTCACAGGTTGATATCAAAGTTGTAGGTTATAAACCTTAGGTGGGGGAAAACCTTAGGATTATAACCTTAGAGAAGTCATTAAGTAAATAAACTCAAATCGAGTTTCTTAGATATGGATTAAGGAATTCATCAAAAGCAAGAAATAAAAATAAAACTAAACTTAAAATAAACTATATTTGTTATATGTTTAATAATAAATATGCTTTGTTATTATGTGCTAATCAAGATATTAAAAATTTAGTTGTAGATGTCAGGAGAAGAACTAGAGTATAGAGATGTACGTGTAGTGAGTGAGGAGCTAATCGCTCAACCCGAGCCAATACCAGAGCCAATACCAGAGGTTGAGGCTCACATTGAGAGTGACCCTGAGGGGGTATTAAGAGATGAACCTATGGTGGATCTAGTGAATGATTTTGGAGAGTTTTCCGAATGGGAGTTGAATGAAGAAATGGAGGAAGGTCCCAAGGAGGCTTATATAGAGCTAAACGTAAGAGCGGAAGAAAAGAAAGAAAGAGTAGCAGCCGTAGCTGACCAAGAATCAGTGGAGGTGCAGGCTCCGAAGGATAAAGTGCTTATCTTGGAGGGAATATGGAAGGTGGAAAGATCGTTAAGTAGCCTGATAGTGGTGGCGTTAAGTGAAGTGGTAAAGGAACGTAATGAGTTGAAGGTGCAAGTCGAGAAAATGAGAACTGAATGCAGTTTATCACCTGGAGCTCTGAGTAAGAAGGGGAAAAGGAAGTGGAATAGCAGCGACCCAGGAAATTTTGGAAGCAGAGCTGAGGTAGCTAGTGTAAGTGGAGGAGGGAAGAAGCGAAACTGGAATAATTCCGAAAATACCAGGACGAAGCAGGGAGACCCAAAGAAAAGGGTCGATGCTTATAGGAATTGCGGAAAGGCTCACTTAGGAGTCTGTTTAATGGGGAAAGCAATATGCTATAATTGCGGGCAGGAGGGACACATCTCTCCTAATTGCCCCAATTCGAAGAAAGGAGTGTGTTTTAAGTGTGGATCATTATGTCATTTTATAAGGAATTGTCCGGTGAAGGGACATATGGAGTAAGAATAAGAAGAAAGATTAAAGTCCGAAAAGTAAGATCTGCTTAAGTAATTAAGGAAAGATGGTACCGTATGGGTGTAGTATGGTAGAAGATATATAGATATTTATATTTGAGTAAGGTTGTAATTCCAACTTTTGTTTGAATAGCGGGATATCTCTTGTAAGTCTCAACTTTAGTATAAGTGGTGGACTAGTGTATGAATCCCATCTTTTTATATGCAATAGAGAGATGTATATGTTAATAGCAGAAGCTATAAAGTTATAAGCTGTAAGAACTAAGAAGCATATTAATATAAAATTATTTATTAAATGTGCTTGGTTATGTGGTATGTGATGAGTGATATTTAAGCATTAAATAAATATGCTTTAAAATAAGAAATGGAATAATAATAATAATATATTTCATTAAATAGAAATGCCACCGAGAGGAAAATGAGTTATCGCTTGGGATCAGTTCAAGAAGTTACACCTCAAGAACTATTTCCCTAGGAGTGTACAGAGTTGAATGGAGAGGAGATTCTCAAAATCCAAATAGGGGGAGATGGTTATTCCCCGGTACGTCGCCAAGTTCAATGAACTGGCTAGTTTTGCTCCACACCAAATGGACACCAAAGAAAGGAAGACTATGGGGTATGAGCAGGGCTTGAAACCCTGACTCTATTGCAAAATTCCATTGAATATATTCATGCAAATTGTTGCATTAAAATATGGAAGAAAACATAAGTTATCGGTAGACTTAATTCCAATCAGACTGGGAGAATTTGACGTAATACTGGGAATGAATTGGCTATTCAACCTCGGGGCAGTAATAGATTGTCAAAATAAAGGTGTACACCTTAAGACTTCAAAGTAGTCTAAGGTTGTGTTCTACGGTAGTAAACCACTGGGACGTTCTTGTCATCTATTGATGATGCAAACTTTGAAGTTATTAAGGAAAGGATGTGTAGGTTATCTATGCCACGTTGTTGATACCTAACAAGTGGGAGCAAAAATGGGCAGCTACCTATCATGAAAGAATTCCTGGGTGTATTTCAAACGAGTTGTCAGGTCTTCTGCCAGATAGGGAGATAGAGTTTGTTATAAACGTAGTGTCAGGAACGACACCGATTTCGAGGGCACCGTATAATATTGAGTGAGGCACCAATACTATCTTGACCATATGGTACTGGTGATTTTGTAGTATATAGGGATGCGTTGCATAAAGGACTAGATGCGTGCTTATGCAACACGGTAAGGTCATTGCGTACACATCGCGATAACTAAAGGATTATGAGAGGGGATACCCTACTCATGTCCTTGAATTAGCCGTAGTAGTTCTTGCCTTGAAGATATGGAGGCATTACTTATATGGGGAGAAGTGTAAGATATGCATGGACCATACAAGTCTGAAATATATCTTCACACAGAAGGAGTTAAATATGAAGTAGAGGAAGTGGTTTAATATATTAAGGAGTCTAAAATATGATTTCTTTGAGGGTTTTGTTATTATTTATCTCATCTTGTTTAGCGCGCATTCATACACACATATATATAATATGCGCGTCATATTATATAACATGTGAAACATGTTGTATAATATATAATATATATATATAGTAAACATGCACATATAGAATACTATATTCTACTCGAATTGATTATGGACTTTTATTCTAGTTTGGTTCACTAGAGTCACCAAGTGAACCAAAAGGTCAAACCTAGGGTGCAAGAACTGAATTTAAATATAACTATTACATTTAAACCCGGGCTCCATTGCAAACGGGTCCTCAAGCGCTCTTTGCTCCTTTGTCTATAATTCTTCAAAATAATTCTAACTAATCCTATTACATAAACTATTTACAATAAATAGAAACCTTGATCAACAGTCAAGGGGAAGTACATAGGAGGAAGATAGAATTTACATCAAGAAAAACTAGAGAAGACAAGGTACACAGACCCCATTTATAAAACCCATTCATTCATGCATTCTAATAGAATAAAATCCAATCATCTATTGGTCAATAGTCCATAATCAATCCCATTTATTATCATACATATCACCATATGCATCAATAAATAACATTCATCTCATGAATAATAAAACCATTCCATATATGCATCAATATCATTTAATGGGCAAAAGTTTGCTAAAATTTAGTTCTGAAACAAAATAAACTCTTTTATTTTAATCAAAAACCAAATCAAAATTAAACTCCTTTAATTTTAGCAACCCGGAATCCTATTCCAGACCACAAAATAAATATCTTTATTTTAAACTTACTGCAATTGAATAAACTATTTACTTTAATTGAAGATAAAATAAAATTTTTAAACTCTGCAGACAGGCGTGGTTGCGCCCAGAAGGAACTGGGAACCGGCGCGCCGCACTGCACCCTAGAGAACAATTCTCAGGTTCGGGCGCAGCTGCGCCTAGGAACTGGGAACTGGGCCGGCCGCGCTGCACCCCAGAGAACAATTATTAGGTTCGGGCGTGGCCACGCTGCAATTACATTTGGTAATGGCGCGACCGCGCTGCAACCCCGGAAACAAATTTCTGGTTAGGGCGCAGCTGCGCTTTAGAATGAACTATAAGCGGCACGGCTGCGCTGTGACGCAGGTTTTGAAAACTCATCTGTTGCCCAGAAAATTGATCGAATCACATACCCATACATACATGAAATCATCAAAATTGATAATTTGCACAAGATTAGGCTCTAATACCACTGTTAGGTTTGTATATAACGCGAACATGCAATTAAATTACACAAATATAGCGAAAAACGCGATAAAATCGGATTTTAAAATTTTATACAAACCATCACCATGATCTTTTCGTCTACTCAATTATCAATTATACGAAAGAGATAGAGAATCAGAATCATACTCACGTAGAACCGTGCTTCCTTTGGTACGAGTTTAACTCCAAATCCTTCGCGTTCTTCTTGCTTTCACCGGTTAGATTCCTTCCTTTGATCAATGTTAGCCACCCAAGTGTTTGGTCTCTAGAGGTGATCCACCAAGGAATAATATGTATTCAAGAAGATGGGTATTGACAAAATCCTAGTTTTCTATCTCTATAGAATTTGTAAGTACTCTCTCAAATCTTATGGAAGCGTGTATAACCCCCATCCATAATAAGACTCCTCTTATTTATAGATATAGGCAACCCTCGTAAACTATTTAGGATTAGAGTTTTATTTTAATTAAACTCTTTTAATTAATTAAACTGCTAATCCAATTAGGAATTTATGAGAGTACTTTTATTAATTAATTCCTAAACCCTTTTAGGAATTAAATAATAATAATAGTAATAATAATAAGATTCCTCTTATTAATTTATATTTAATATTTAAAAATATTAAATAATAAATATTAAGCTATTTAATTTATTCTCTCATCATAGTTTAAATTAAATATACTTAACTTATTATTACGATTATGCCATTTACTTCTTAAATAAATATTTTTCTTTTGCGGTGTGACCCTTTATGTTCTCCATATTAAACCGGTTGTGAATAAATCAATTAGAACAATTCTAATTTTATTTAAATAAATAAATTAAACTATTTAATTCATTTAAATAAATAATATTTATTCTACAATAAGGGTAAGCCCCCTTAGCGAAATACGACTTTCCAGATAATATAGATTTCAATATTAATCACAAAAGAACCTTTCAGTGAATAGTTACCGTACAATTCAATCCTTCTACCAAACAATGTTCCAATCAAATATAAGATATGAAATTACTGTCAAGTCTTATTTTATTTGATTACATGTATTTCGATTCTCAAATGCACAACTCTAAATAATGCAAATTAGAAACTACTTTTAATTTCATTCTGCCTTGACCAAGGACTACTGAGTTGTCATTTATCGAATAACATATGACATTCTCTCCTTTTACTAGAAGCTGTAGATTCTTTGATGACCAATCATTACCTCCATGTGTAACTTATTATACCCAAGAATACCCTTTGATATACCCTTAGGGTCTTAAGGAACATGTCAAAGTATAACTCATCATACACAAGCTACTATGATGATCTCAAGTCCAAGGATCACTTGTACTACTATCACTAGAGGAATTTCTATTGACAGACAAGTAAAACTCCATTAAGTATTTCTTTAGCGAGTCACGTTCAGTGAACTTATTCTCCAATAAACACCTACATACTTACTTTAGTGTCTCTATATAAATGATTATGAGATCAATCATCCTCTTCCTAAGAGCAAGCAAAGTATGTATGTACCAGTCTATCCGGATTCACTAATCCCCTTTTCAGTAATCCAACGATTAGGAACGATTTTAGTTTTAAACTTTCTAAGAATTTAGATCTCATTAGCATGATCATTATCATGATTCTAAAAGTATTGCTCAAAACTACGGGTTTATCACATATAAAATAACAACACCATGTAGATAAAGTAAAATGCTTTTAATAAATTAATTCTTTTATTAATAAATAAATAAGATTACAAAATATATGTTACATCATATCAAATATGATTGGCTTGTGTGCATACTAATTTCAAATTTATCTAATGATATGGAGATCAATGCCAAGACAGATGAAAATGAACATTGCAAGGCTATTACTTTGCAAAGTGGGAAAGAGTTACTTGAGGTGGTTGATGGAACTATAAAGAAGTTGCATTAAGATGAGGGTATAGTTGAGAAGGAAGTCAACAAGGAGGAACAAGAAAAGAAGAAACAAAATCTACTTGTTAGTTCAGATAAAGACAAACAGATGCCTATCGTGCCTCCTATGCCGTTTACATAGCGGCTGCAGAAACAAAAGCTGGATAAACAGTTTTCGAAATTTTTGGTGGTATTTAGAAAGCTTCAAATTAATATACCATTTGCCGATACACTAGAACAATTGCTTACTTATGTAAAATTTATGAAAGAAATTTTGTCAAAGAAAAGAAAGTTAGGAGAGTGCCAAACGGTGACACTCACAGAGGAGTGCAATGCAATACCGCAAAAGAAGCTACCACTAAAGCTTAAAGATCCGGGTAGCTTCACAATTCTGTGCACTATTGGAAATCAATTTTTTGGAAAAACATTATATGATTTCGGAGCAAGTATTAATTTGATGCCTCTATCCATTTATCAGTAGCTTGGGTTGAAGGAAGCGAGACCTACAAATGTGACGTTGCAATTGGCAGATAGATTACTTACTGATCTGCGGGGCATAGTGAAAGATATATTGGTTAAAGTGGATAAATTTATTTTTTCGACAGACTTCATTGTGCTAGATTTTGAGGAAGATCGTGAGATACCAATTATTCTTGGGCGACCATTTTTAGCAACAGGGATAACTCTAATTGATGTGCAAAAAAGAGAGCTAACGATGCGTGTTCAAGATCAAGAGGTCACATTCATTGTCTTCAAAACTATGAAATTCCCAAATGAAGTAGACATATGTTTTTGGATTGACCTAATTACAGAAGTAGTGGACAAGGTATTTGTGGGAAATTGTCTTTCAAATCCACTTGAGACCGCATTGGTTAGTCCATTTGCTTCGAATTTTTCAGCCTCACGTGAGTATGTGCAACTGCTGGATTCAACTCCGTGGTTTGTTAGGTTTAAGCAACAATATAAGACTTTGGATCATTCAGGAAGCTCATCTACACAGGCAAAGCCTTCTTTAGAAGAACCACCTTTATTGGAACTGAAACCTCTACCTAATCATTTACGGTATGTGTATTTAGGTGATTCTTGTACTTTGTCTGTTATTGTTTCTGCTTCACTTGATAATTTTTAGGAAGTGAAGCTTTTGCGGGTACTGCGAGAATATAAAACAGCTATAGAATGGACATTGACTGACATTAAAGGGTAATAGTCCCTCGTTTTGCATGCATAAAATACTCCTTGAAGATGATGCTAAACCGGTGATTGAACAACAATGTCGACTAAATCCTATCATGAAGGAGGTCGTTAAGACAGAGATCATCAAATGGTTAAATGTAGGCATTATTTACCCGATCTCCGATAGTTCATAGGTGAGCTCAGTGCAATGTGTTCCTAAAAAGGGTGGCATGACAGTTGTAACAAATGCAAATAATGAGCTGATTTCGACAAGGACGGTGACTAGATGGTGTGTATGTATGGACTACCGCAAGCTCAACAAAGTCACTTGTAAGAACCATTTCCCTTTGGCGTTCATCGACCAAATGCTTGATCGATTGGCTGGACATGAGTTTTATTGTCTTCTGAATGGATATTTCAGCTATAATCAGATTGTAATAGCGCCCGAGGATCAAGAGAAAACGACATTTACTTGCCCATATGGAAATTTCGCATTCCGGGGGATGTTTTTGGATTATGAAGTGCGCCTGCAACTTTCCAGAGGTACATGATGGCAATATTTTCTGACATGGTGGAACACAATCTTGAGGTATTCATAGATGATTTTTTAGTATTCGAAGATTCAGTCGGCTTGTGTTTAGAAAACCTGGTTCTTGTGTTAAAGAGATGTGACGCCCCCAAATCCGGGTCACCTGAGCCACGAACCTGGTTCATCACTATCTAATACAAGAATTATACAATCGATGACTTATAGCGGAATAAAGGAATATTTACATTGATATAACATAAATAACCCTGTCCCAAGTCTCGAAACCTAATACATGAGGGTAAATATGTCTTAATACACAACGTCAATTAATAAGTCTTAATGCAAACGTTAATTCTAGAACAACAAATTACAACTAATCAGTAGCTTTCCCCTTTCCCTTATCTTTTCCTGAGCTCTCGCCACGTGCCGCACTAACTGAAATATTTTAAGGAAAGCAAGGGGTGAGCAACAAATTTGCCTCGACTATCACCGTTATAGTGGTCGCTATGGACCGAAGGATTTCTGAAGTATCCAAGGATTTCAAAGTTTCCCAAAGAAAGGAACTGTTCAATACTGAGGGTGCACCTAGGCACAGAACTCTATTCTAGAATTACTGGAAATTCATCCGACAATCCACAAAATTGGTACAATAGGTGATCAGCCTAAAATACCTGGCGTTATGCATAAGCCTTACATTTTTCATTTACACGCGTGTCGGTTCCCCGACGTTTATACAATTTCCCCTACTATGAGGGTTGTTCTTCTCAGCTTTACATGGGAGTCCAGACCAAAACACTTTGATCGGACAGTTTTACTAAACAACAATAATAGTTGGAGGACTTAACCTCACTTCAATAAACAAATCAATAAGTGTCTAGCTGGAACAATTAGCTTTGACATAGCTTTCAAACAGTTTATGGAATAAAGAACTTTAAGGTTCAACAACATGCCTAATAGCATCAATTGTAATGTCCGGAAATTTTTAAACATTGTATCAAATTTATTTTAATAAATAAGATTCAGTTGCTATATATTTTTTTTCGAAATTTAATCGGATCCATGTGGGTATTATTATTAATTATATCTAAATATAGGGCCCAATAATTTTCTCTGCATTAAGGGGGGGGGGGCTCATTAATAGCTTGAATAAATTAGCGAGTTAACCCTAAGATTCGTTTTGCAAGATATTCGGAAAAAAAATAAATTAATAACCAAGTTAATTTTACTATTATCTGATTAAATAATTCAAATGAAGAATTATTGGTGAAATAATATTTAAACAAATAACTAATCAAATTAGTTATTTATTTAAAATGATAGGATCATGAGAATTATAATTTAATTGGGCCACCTCTTTTATTTTTTTAGCTAACTCAAAGTTTAATTGGACTAAGCCAGATCCCTTCTTTATTTCCTATTGGGCCAACCCAATTTCATTTACTTTCCTGTTGGACCAACTGTGCGGATTGGATCAAACTAAATGGGTCACTTTCCCAATTCTTCAGCCGGCCCAACTCCGAATTTGGCGAGCCCAATTCCCTTTCCTTCTGGGTCGACCCATTTTCCTATTTTTGTCGGGTTGGGTCCGTTTCTCTTAGGGTCATATATCAGTAGCCAAATTGGGGAAACCAGTTACGCTAAATTGGGGATTTCAGCCGAACCAAAGCAAATCCTCAAACCAGATCAAACCAAGAGGAAGATCAAATACTTAGCCCTCAAATCAAACCCAAGCCCTCAATCAATCGGTTGGAGCGTGAGCAGGTGACTGGAGGGAGCGACGCCAAGCGCGCGTCGGCAACCGCACGAAGCAACCAGCGGTCGAAGGGGGGGAAAACGTCGACGACCGAGCAAGCGCGGCAAGGACCAACGGTCCCAGAAATCCGGCGATTGGACCAGTGAGGAGTGCGATGCTCGAGAAGTTGCCGACGAGTTCAGTCGGCTGATGGGGATCGATTGACAGCCCATCCCCTCTCCTTACCGTCAGTCTTTGACCAGTCACTAAGGTTATTGCCCAAATAATTAGGGCAAAATTTTCCCTATAAATTGCACCCCAAACCCCAAAGCTGCCGTTTTCCTTGTTTGAATTAGAAGGGAAATCAGAGAGAAATTTAGGGCTCAAAACTTTAGCGAGAGAGGAAGCAGGGGTGGCTAGTTGAGGGTTTTAAATTCTGCTAAAGTGGATGTCCAGTTGGGTCGACTATTGTGGACGGAGAAGAAGAACATCTAGCCGATCGAACCCAAGGTATAAAATGGGTTATTCAATCACTGTGATAATTTTGTTTAGGTTTTGTATGAAATTTTTTTTCCTTCTCCAGACTCGAATTGGGTTGTAGACTGTGTGTATGGAATTGAACCAAAATTTTCCTCTGTGTTGGGTGATTTATTTCATTGTTTCGTTTCTAAGTATTGAGATTGAATTGAACTCTATCTGTATTTGGGAATTTTATTGGTACTTGATATTGGGTGTGATTTTGGGTTTGAAACTCGGTATTTCGAAGGACCTTCAGGTCCTGGCAACTTGGTTTTGAACTAAACATTTGCCACTGTCGAATGTTGGGATTGCCCACCATGTGTTTGTCAAAATGTCTTTGAGAACCAACTTGTTAGTGTTGGCCATGCTGTTGATTCAGTAACCTGCTAGACTCAGGTTTCATTAGGCCTATAAATTAGTGAAATATTGGTGGCTGGGAAATCGGTTGATAAATGATAAGTTATTAATAATGATTTATCCATAAACGATAAACAAAATAATAAGTTCTAAATTATTATTTAGTTAATATTAAATAATAATAAGGATTAATGAGAAAATTCCTACTCTTTACCAATACCCAATAAATAAAGACTATAAATATTTAACTATTATTTAATTAATATTAAATAATAATTAATGAAGTTAATAAAATAATTATTTATTATTTATCAATGAATAATAAATAAAGATAATAAATATTTAATTATTATTTAATTAATATTAAATAATAATTAATAATTCAATTATTTATTGTTTATTCTTAAATAAACCTAGTAATGTAATTATTTATCCTTAAATAATAGATAAAGTTAATAAATAGTTGATTATTGCTTAATTACTATTAAATAATAACCAAGTATGAATTTAATAATTTGATCATTTGTCAATAAGTGATAAATAAAGGTAACAAATATTCAAAGAAATAAATTATTTATTATTTATCAATAAATAATAAATAAAGATTATAAATATTTAATTGTTATTCAATTAATATTGGATAATAATTAAGTATGAATAAGTTAACAAAATAATTATTTATTATTTAGCAATAAATAATAAATAAGGGTAATGAATATTTAATTATTATTAATAATAATAAAGTGTAAATAAAGACAATAAGTATTTGATAATTTATTTATTGTTTAACATTAAATAAAGGTAACAAATATCTAATTATTATCTAATTGATATTGATAATAAATTAGGTATAAATAAGTTAATAAGGATAACAGTTACTTAATCATTAATGAAATAATGATTAAGAACGGATGAGATTAATAAGTTAATTATTTATTTTCGGCTCTTAATAGATAAAGATAATAAATACCTAATGTTTATTTAATAAATAGTAAATGATAATTAAGTGTATGTGTAGGATTACTACATCTTATTAAAGTTGAATAAGAAACAAGAATAATAATTACTCGATTACTCTTAAGGGTAAATAGTAATCAAGTGTAATAAGTAACCAACTATTAGTTAGTAGTCATTAAACCATGATGAATTTATTATACTAATAATAAATAAAGATTATTGACCCATATTTAGAGACATTAAGGGTAATAATCTAAACATTCGAGAATAGTAATCATGATTAGCTAACAATTATTTTAATAACCAAAGGTCATTAATTAAATTCTGTTTAGCCAATGTTAAATAGTAATTAAATGTAGCTGGTGAAGTACTACCTGTTAGATAAATGGTATAGTGAGGAGTGCCAATATATAACAATACCACATTAATTGATAAGTCGACTTTATCCAATGATAGGTCACTCAAGACCAATTAATTAAAGCTAGGATTTAATTGTAGCTGAGCAAACAGGCAAGTTCTCTAACTTCATTCTTTCAGTATATTGAATGAAAGTTCTTCCTTCCTCAACCTTTACATTGAGCAAATTTCTAAACCTTACGCATTATTTTTAATTTGTGCAAAAGGTATACATATATTGTTGCAAATTATTCTTTAAGCTTGAATCTTATCTCCAAGCATGCTTTAAGTGGTCTAATTACTTTTAAAATTATTCCACCTCTATGTATTTATTGACATTTGCACTCGTGCATTTGAATTTGTACATTTATTTAAGTTCCGAGGTTTAGAAACTATTCATAATTAAGTCTGAACCTTTGTTCGGTCAGACAAAGTATGTGAAATTTATAAAAGCTATCCGAACCAATCAATGGTGAGGATTCTTAGACTGTATGAACACCCCTTTATTTATAGGGGAGTACCCCACGTACCGTATATAAGGTACAAATAGCAGAATTAAATGTTATGCATATACATAGGGTACGCGAGGCTGATCCCCTCAAGTACGTTATTCTATAGCCAGTAACCAGAGGGTCAACCAGCTATTGACTCCTTTGGAAGTTATCGTTCAAAGTCTATTTGACTATCAATTGTTCTAAAAGCAGTTATTGTTCTTGCTTCTGATTTTTCTAATGTTGAAATTCCATAATATCCCTTCATCATGATATATCCTTATTGTCATACTTTAAACTTGCTGGGCAAACTCGTTGCTCATTCTTGCTATATCATGATCTCATTGCAGCTAAACCCGAGACGTCAGGGAAGAACAAAGGGAAGGAAAAGATGAAGTGATAGACTTCATGTAGCAGAAGATAAAATTATGTGTAGTTAATTACTATAATGTAATTTAATCCCTGATAGTTATTAGGGTACGGATCGTGTATGTGTTTAAGGTTATTTGTATTCTGGGACTAGTAACACCTTGTAATGAACAACGTATGTTTATTTTATTCCGCATTTTAGTTACCATATGTTGTTAGAGGTGAATGTTTGTATTGGATCGTGATGACCGGATCCGGGTATTTGGAGACCCGAATTTGGGGGCGTCACATCAATAATATCTTGAATGAATAACAATTCATAATCTTTGGAATCACACAATAAGAACATTGCATGAAATGGGCTTTCATTGCACTACTTGAATAAAAGTATGAATACTAGCATACTAATTGCTAAATTGATAAGTAATTTGAACGGAGTCAAGAAGCTCAATAAGCTTGCTCAATAAATAATATTTGCTCGAATATAATTTTGAGTAGGGTAAGTAAACTTGCATAATAATAACTTGAATAAGATAGGAGACTTGCTCGATAGATAAATGAATTCGAAACTTGCCTAATAATTAAATCGAGTAAGGAAAACTCGCACAATTAAATAAGGGCTGAGTAAGGAACTTGCCTTGTGCGTGCGTTAAAATCTTGACGTTAATCGTCCTTCAAAAATAATACCCTACAGTTCATTAAAATCATCTTAAATATTAGTCATATAAGGACTAAGTTCAATACAGTCATCACATCATCAAAATACATTAATTGCCGCTACGACTGCCCAGCTCGCCGGTGAGCTGGCGGGGGTCGGGGAGCAGCACCCCCTGAAAACCAAGCGTAATTTGCAATCAGTTTATTCAATTTACGCCTTAAGACAACATCACTTTGGTTGACACTGGTATAAAATTAAGCACATAAGGCTTTAACAAGATATAAGCGTTTCTAATCATTTTGTACAAAAATATAAGTTTTAGACTCGCGGAAAAAATTCATTGGGTCTGACCCGGTCCGACCTGACCCGACCCGGTCCAGCCTGACCCGACCCAGACCAGGCGCAGAACAGCGCTATGCAGTAGCCCAGGTTCTGCAGTTGCAGAACCGCGAGGTCAAGACCTCCGTCCGCTCCAGCTCCTATATCTCCCTCTATACTCGATCAATTTGGTCCGTTACGGACTCTATGGATTCGTAAGACACGGGGCTACAACATATCAAAAATATAGGACGACCCATGGACGCTAACATGACCAAATCTTAAGCCAAAACATAAACTGCATACTCTATTTTTCGCATTCATGATGCATTTTACTCAAATCATAACTATGACTTCGTTTTAGCATCTTTTTGGTTCGTTCCAACTAGGTTACCTCCACAACTCATGGGAGTACAATATTACCACAACAAACAATCAAAATAATTACACCATCAAGGCTTTACAGTCCTCTAAACAGTCCGAAGGTCTAAAAGACCAAAAAATGTCTGTCGACGCCGGTTTTTTGTCTTTTCTAATTTTAGCCTTTTGATTGAATGATTTTATGGAAAAGGTCAGTTTTAATGTCGACGGGGTTCTGAAATATCATTTTTTTATGATGAGCCAATTAACCAGAGTCGCCAGTTGGTATATTTGAAATGGATGTACCAACTCATTCGAGTTTTCGTTTTTTATAAATCGCTGGCTCATATGTGACTCCGAATTAATTGGTCTGCAAACTGAGATTCATAGAGTTCGGGGGCTTGCTTAAGCGAGGGGAAGGTGTTAGGCACCCCCCGACTTCCGTGAAACACGGTTACCGCAATCTTGATGCTTTTCCTATCCTTTAATTCTTGAATGTGTGTGTGTGTGCGCGCGTGTGTGTGTATGCCTATGTGAATGTCGTGGTGAGTTTGCATGAAGAAACCATTTGGGTTTTGATGAAAAATCGTGTTTTCTTTTGGGAATTCTTTAGAATGTTCTTCGGCTTTTACGGGAAAGCTTTATGAGTAAAGGTTTGATTTTTATTGTCAAAACTATGAGATTTCATTAGGTGTTGTTTTGGCAAAACAAGAGTTTTTCTAAACCTTCATCAAAATAGGAATCGAGATCTATACATTGCTTTCGTGAAACGATCGGGCAATTTCTAGAATCTCTTTAACCCTATGCACAAAGATTTAATAAGACATTATTTATTTTGTATAAAACCATTCTTGTGATGTTCTTAGAAAAACGACTTTCTTTAGCCTTTCGTTAAAGAGGAATCGACATTCATTAGCACTCCCCACTTTTAGCCTCGTGGTTCTAATAACCTAATTTGATTGATTTTATGGAAATCTTATCGTTTAGCTTTGAAATTAATTTTGTGCCATAAATCAAATCAAAACATTAAAATGCGTTGAGGCTATTCATGGGCATGTAAGCCATCAAAATAACCCCGAACGCCCACAATCACATATTTTCACTATGCCGGGGCCTTAAACACGATTCTCGCCTTGGCGTCGTTTTAAGGCCCGAAGATTACATGTTCACAATGAAGATTATATCATTTCTACGATCTACATCAAAAGACGTCCATCATCGGATTTGGACCACGGGGTCGCTTTCCTAGGCTCACATCCCAAATTTACACACCCACAACCGGATATTACAAGAAATAACCAACCCGGGTAATCTAACAATACCAAGACATCCTAAAATAGCGATCTAAAGGAACCACGCCCAATATAGCACCGTAAAACAAACAAAAAAATCAATAAATAAATATCATCGGGTTATTAGGAAGAATTTTGTTCCGATGGAACCCTCACTAATAATCCCTAATTCATTGTTCCATCATCAATTACATGAAAACTACATTTAATTCAACCAAAGGATATGATAGAAATTGCAAAAAATAAGGAGATTTTCACCTTGCAAATGAGATCAAAGTGAATGTAAACTTGTGTATTTTGAATAGAAGAAGAAGTATATATGATACAATCAAATCAAAAGGATATTATTCCTCTCTTTTTCTTTATTTCTTTCCTATTTTGTTGCAAATTTATGCTATTTCTTCCTCAATTCCCGAGCTTGCTGCTGCTGTTTTCTTTCTCCTTCTCGCCTGATCCAACCTTCTGTATGCTGATGAGGAAATGAGCTGAAATAGGCTGGCCAAAGCCAGCCGCAGATAGATTTGCGGCTGGCGGCCAACCCTCCACTCAGCTGATTTTCGGTTTTCGTGTTTCGAGTTCCGTGTTTTCAAAAGGTGCACTCATTGGCCGCTGATCAATCCGCGGCTGGCTGGCTTGACTTTCTCGATTTTCGTGCTACACCTCGATTCTCGGGTCGTGACGTCGGTTCTCGCCAACAGGCTTGTATTTTACAGTCCGGGAATTACTGGAAGATGTGCCACATCATCCGGGAATGCACAATTTGGACAGCCTTGTTGTCACGTCGGTTTCGGTTGTAAATCGTCGCGGTGGCGTCTAATGTTCGCACTTGTCCATCCTTTGCTCTCGTAGGCCGGTTCATTTCCTGAATTTACCCTCCTGTCAGGGTTAGTATATGAAGTGCAAAATTTGGGTGTCTACAGCTGCCCCTCTTTATCATGTTGATGCAATGTTAAATGAAATAAACAGGATAAAGAATAGACACTCGATGCATGAATGACAGTGCACAAGAATGACAATACATACATGATGCAACACATATAACTTATGATGCAACGTAAGATGTAAGGCATGCAAAATATTCGTAAAAAGGGTGTCAATGCGGATGATCGCCTCGCCGGGGCCGGGTCTCGTATCCGGTCTCCTATCTCGTAATCGCCGGGTCTCGTCGCCGGTCGATCGTCTCGTCGGAGCCGGGTCTCGTATCCGGTCACCCATCTCGTAATCGCCGGGTTTCGTCGCCGGTCGATCGTCTTGTCGGGGCCGGGTTTCGTCGCCGGTCACCCATCTCGTAATCGCCGGTTATCGTCGCCGGTCGATCGTCTTGTTGGGGCCGGGTTTCGTCTCCGGTCACGCATCTCGTAATCGCCGGTTATCTTCGCCGGTCGATCGTCTTGTCGGGGCCGGGTTTCGTCGCCGGTCACCCATCTCGTAATCGCCGGTTATCGTCGCCGGTCGATCGTCTTGTCAGGGCCGGGTTTCGTCGCCGGTCACCCATCTCGTAATCGCCGGTTATCGTCGCCGGTCGATCGTCTTGTCGGGGCCGGGTTTCGTCGCCGGTCACCCATCTCATAATCGCCGGTTATCGTCGTCGGTCGATCGTCTTGTCGGTGCCGGGTCTCGTATCCGGTCACTCGGTCGAATTGAGAAGCCGTGTTCGACATCTGATTTATCAAAATCTCGTATTTTATTACCAAATTATGAGTCAAATGGGCTTTAGGATCGATTAAGCTTGCATTGGACCAAGGAGGGAGCACTGGGCCCAGCCGCAGATGGATCTGCGGCCAGCCGCAGATTGATCTGCGGCCATGATCGGGCATATAGGCGGCCAACCGCCTCCCAGATCTGTCACTTTCATTCGTACCCCACGCGATTTTCACACCTTTGCTCGTCCCTTTTGCTGACTTTTCCAATCTTTTCGCAAAAACCGCTCCGGTTAGATCGATCTACGCGCTACAGGTAACACTTTGACTGATTGTTTTCCGATTTCGTCAATGCTTTGCTATACATTTGGCTATTTGCATGCTTAGAGATAGAAATGTATGCTTTATAATGCTATGCTATGTATTATTGTATATACATATTATGTATCAACTGTGTGAGTCCTATTTTATGCTCATGATGCGGTCACACATATCTGTTGTTTCTTTTTGAAAGAAAATCATGCATTATGGTCCTTTTACATGTTGCAATTACCCCTATGAATGCAATTTTGACCTGTTGTGGCTTGGATTAATTGAAAACATGCGTGGTTATGCATGGGATGCCCATTTTACAGACGGAACTCTGCCGATTTTTTTTTGATGCACATATAATAAACATGCATCATGATGCATTAATTCTACGATGAGTATGGGAATATTTTTGACATAATTCAAAAAAAAAAAAAGGAACTTACCTTCCTCCTTGCCTGTTCTACTTCAGCTATGGATCCCGACGCTCCTAGTAGCTCCTCTGCGTCTCGGACCTCGGGCGTTCGGCGCCGTAGGGCTGCACCTGCCCCTGCTCTGCCTCGGACCCGTCAGGCTCGCCGACTGGCGGAGGCTGTCATCCGGCCTGATCATCCCGATGTTGAGGAGGCTGTTCTCCCGGATGTTGCGGTAGAGGGGCCATCCTCTAGCACACCAGCTCCCTCTTCTCATCACGCCCTATCTGGCGCCTCTGTTCAGATACCCGATCTGTTGGGTCGGGATCTCAGTCGTCACCCCTCAGCATCTCTCGTGGCTAATGAGGTATATTCAATTCTACTCTGATTTTATTCTCAATTTCTCAATTCCCGTTCTATCTAGACTGACCCATTGGTGATTGCCACAGGTGCCCGAGTTTACTCAGCCGAGGGGTAACTGGTTCAACATTTACTCCCTCTATACAGCTCTGCACAGCGATTACCGGGCGGTGGTGGATTCCTTGGGCTTTCGTCACTTCTTCACCATCATTCCCCGTCAGTGCCCCTAGGGTTATATGAGGGCTTTGTCCGAGAGATGGTTTCACCAGACCCAGTCCCTTCACCTCTTGGACTGCGAGGTTGTGCTGACTCCCTGGGACTGGAGGTACATCACGGGTATAGAGTTCACCAGATCCCGTGTCCCTCTGGATCTTGATATCACTCCAACGGAGGTCCGCGCCTTACTGGGCTTTGCTGCCGAGGACCGGGTCTTCAAGGCCCACAGTATTCGGTCCGGGGCATTAGCTGTCGATGCTGTCGGAGGTATCTATGCACTGCCTATTCCAGCAGATCGAGCTACCCGTGACATCCTGCTCCGACGTCTGTTCCTGACCATCATGAGGGGTTGTTTCCTAGGGAACAATTCCTCTACCATTCATTTCAGCGTCGTCGGAGCCGTTAGGGATGTGGACCGGATCGGCGATTACGATTGGGGGTCCTTCACCTTCGCCTACTTCCTCCACGGTCTTCGCCTTCGCTTAGAGGGACAGACAGATGCTTGGCTTGGATTCTACCACTTCTTGCTGGTGAGCCCTCTCTTCCTCTTTTCTTACTGTATTCCTCTTCATTTTATTTCTCTTTTCTGCATTTTGACAGTTACTCTTGCCTTGTTTCTGTTCACAGTTCTGGGCCTACGAGCGACTTCCATGCCTGAGGCCTGTCACGACCCTCGGCTTGGACACTTATCCTAGGGGTCGTCGGTGGCACCACAACACCTTGGAGGAGGTTCCGGTATCTGGCAGCTTTGCACACTGCCGCATTCAGCTGGAGCTGATCACCGCTGCAGATGTCGTCTGGACTCCTTATCTTTCGGAGCATCTGGCTGTGGGGTTTATAGATGGGTATCCTTCCGGCCCAGAGTTCACGCTTTCCACCCGTTGTCTCACTTTGCAGAGTGTCGGAGGGTGGGTGATGTATTTGGGAGAGCGCGCATTCAGATGCGTGACTGGAGAGATCCGCATCCCGCATTCCCTTCCTTTCACTACATCCTGGCCGCTGGATTCTCAGCCTTCGGAGATCATGCTCGCGGGGGAGGATGGCCGGATGCTTTCTACGAGTCCCAGTACGAGTGAGGCTTTCCGTACCTGGTGGGTGCCCCGTACCATCGGTCCTCAGACTCGGGCCACATTCTTTCTTGGAGGCATGGTTCCCGGCTCGGTGATGATGACCGATTGGGCTGCCTGCGTTCGGAGTCCTACTCACGCTGAGCAGATTGACACCTTGACCCGCCAGGTGGAGCAGTTATCCCTGTACCTTCGGGTGTTGGGCCGGACCCCAGAGGATGCTTATGCATATGATCCTGACAGCGCGGATTTCGCCACAGGTCCGAGCTCTTTCGATGCCCCAGTGCCGCCTTATATCCCAGATATGAACTTCGGTCCTTCGACTTCGACCACTCCAGGGGATCAGTTCGGGGATCCGGATTTCACAAACGACATTACTTTTGACTAGATTAGGCTAGGATAGGGCTTTTTGTACCTGGACCTGTTAGATGTTTATTATCTCTATTTCATGCACTATGTATTGAACTCATTTGTTTATTTATGCACAGTTTTTTTTTATCTTTATGAAATTCACTTGTTTTATTATTATCTGTACGATGCATGCTTTTATTTATGGATAGAGAATGACCCCTGTATAGTCTTTTTGATACTATTTTTTCATAGATGTCGTCCTCAGATGTCGTGGTACGTTTGGATCCCATTCCTCCCACAGGGTTGGTCGGCAGTCTCCTCCGCTGGTTGGACAGTTTATCGCCGGCAGACAGAGTTATCGCAGATGGCCTTTTGGGACATTCTTGGTCCTTATTATCCTTTCAGGTGCCAGCGGGCTTTGTGGATGGTATTTTGAGCTATTGGGCCCCTGCCCGTCAGGTGTTCAGATTAGGGACAGTGGACCTGACCCCCACTCTCGAGGAGTATGCTCACTTTACCGGCTTGTCTTTGGATGGTCCTTGTGCCAGAGTCACAGCTGGTTCCATGCGCCGTCAGTTCTTGACTTTCACCGGTTTGCGGAGGACAGTTTTGTTATCGGTGATCACATCAGATCATCTAGTTCCCCTACATTTTCTGATTGACCGATTCGGCTCACCCGATAATTTTCACCTATTTTCGGGTGATTTTTGCTTTGAGAGTAGCCATTTTGATGGCCTGTGTCATTTCAGTTTTGTACTTGCCAGTCGGACCCGATCAGTTGGACATGCGAGTTGTCGCGGCCGTTAGAGCCCTTCAGGAGGATCACACCATTCTTCCCATGATATTGGCGGATACCTACATCTCAGCCTCATATTGCCAGTCTTTCCGAGGCAGAGTATTCAGAGGGAGCTCAACTTTGTTGTACGCGTGGTTCATGAGTCATCTCAGTCCCATCGGCCATTTCCGTCGCCAAGGGTTTTGCTTCAGCCATGACATAGCCACGCAGTTTTCGTTTCGTCCCGTGAGCTGTACTGATGCGGCTTCCTGGACATCATTTTTGTCGGTTGTTGAGGACCCTTTTCATCTTCTGATCTACTCGGGTTATTGCTCCTTTATGAGCTTTTTGACTCACGTGCCCACCCTGGATTTCATCCCTATTGCTGGCTTGAGGGGCGTGACGACTTATCATCCCCTGGCGGTTATGGGGCAGTTTGATCAGACACAGGACTTTCACCTCTTCACGGGCGCGGCCGACTACCGATTCCTTATATCATCCCAGACAGAGAGAGATCTAGTGCGGGTATATGATCTTTGGTCCCGCAGGATCCTTGCCGAGTATAGTGACAGTTGCCCCATCCAGACATTCGCTTATGTGCAATGGTTGCGCGGAGACTCGGATATGGTTGGTTTGAGTCAGACTGGGGCTCTTGATGATTCTGGAGTGATTTTCCCAGATGATACCACAGATCATTCCATCTCAGTTGATTCTGCCCCTAGTCGGGTCACTGAAGACAGCCGGATCCGACTGGCTTTGATTGCTATTGAATCTGAAAAGGATGCTGCCATTGCTGAGAGAGATGCCGCTATTCTGGCCAGAGATGCTGCTCTTGCTGACAGAGATGCCATTGTATTTCAGACTAGGGCAGTCATAGACGCTCATTCTGAGACTGTCAGCCGAGCCACTGCTTTATTGGATCGCATCGACATGATGGGGCAGCAGATTGCAGGGGATGCTGATGCTTCAGATCTATCCACCACCTTATCCATCCTGCTTCAGCTAGTTTCAGATTTGTAGATTTTTTATTTCCTGCATAGACTATGTTAGTTTCATCGGTTATTGAAAGAGAAATCTTGTAACAAAATGACTTATATATATAGACATGCATTTAAATTTAGTCATTTTCCCTTTTTGTCGTATCATTGCCTCTCATTGGATCCTCATTTTATCCAGCTAACCATGATTTTGACATTTTTGCCTTCTTTCTCCTCTCAAGTCTTGATGGAGATTTGACAGATATTGCCGCACACCCTGTCAATTTCATCGGACTAGGTCTTAGATTTTGGCTAACTGTTTGGTTGGGCTAGGTTTATGTTACTCGGGATGAATCTGATTAGGGTTGGTTTCGGGAAGGTTTCGAGGGTATAGGAAGGGTTTTGGCCTTTGGGAATTGGTTTTGTTTAGGGAAAGGATTATTTTTAAGGGATTGGACCGTGCCGTGATGGCTGCCTACGTACCCCCACAAGTTGGGAGATCAGGTCCTACGTAGTTCGTTCCTCAAAGAAAAAGGGGAACTGATGATTCAAGCGTAGAACCGCTTCACCGAGTCGGAATTGAGGGGCTGTGGAAATACCTCACCATCCATTTCTTGCAATATGAGGGCTCCTCCGGATAGCATTTTCTTGATCACAAATGGTCCTTCCCAGTTCGGGGCAAACTTCCCCTTGGCTTCGTCTTGACAAGGCATGACTCTTTTTAGCACCAAATCATTTTCCTTGAACTTCCGAGGTCTTATCCTTTTGTCGTATGATCGAGAGATCCTTTGTTAATATAACTGACCGTGCCAAACCGCAGCCACCCTCCTTTAATCAATTAGGGCCAATTGGTCGTATCGACTTTGCATCCAATCCTCCTCGCTTATCTGAGCATCGATCACTATTCTGAGGGACGCCATCTCAACCTCAATTGGCAGAACGACCTCAATTCCATACACCAAAGCGTAAGGGGTTGCCCCTGTAGAAGTACGCGTTGACGTTCGGTATGCCAGCAGGGTGGGGGGTAGCAGATCCGGCCATCCCCGATGATTAGCAGACATTTTTGCCATGATCTTCTTGATGTTCTTATTTGCAGCCTCCACTGCCCCATTCATCTTAGGACGGTAAATGACAGAATTTAGGTGTTTGATCTTAAACTGGTCGCATAATCCCTTCATGAGGGCGTTGTTCAAATTCTTGGCATTGTCGGAGACCAAAACCTCAGGTTGCCCGTATCGACAAATGACATTATTCCTGATGAAACCGACGATGACCTCCTGAGTTACTTTGGGGAAAGAAGCTGCTTCTACCCATTTGGTGAAGTAATCGATCATGACGAAAATGAATCGGTGTCCGTTGCTTGCTTTGGGCTCTATTGGTCCGATTACATCCATTCCCCACATTGAAAATGGCCACGGGGAAGTCATACAGTACAGTTCATTGGGAGGCGTATGAATCATATTACCGTGCGCCTGGCATTGGTAACACCGTTTGACATGATCATCGCAGTCGGCTTTCAGTGTTAACCAATAATGCCCCGTTCTCAAGATCTTTTTGGCCAGCATCGGTCCACTCATGTGTGGCCCGCACACTCCACCATGTATTTCGTTCATAATCCTTTGGGCCTGTGTCTCATCTACGCATTGCAACAGTCCTAACCCAGCATCCCTCTTATAGAGTGAATCCCCACTCAGGTAAAATTTCATTGCCATCTTTTGAATTCTCATCCTCTCAGCTCGGTTTTCCTGGTCGGGAATGGATCTATCCCTCAGATATTCCCTTATGTCGTGATACCAAGGCTGCCTCGGTAGAACCACCTCGTCTGATAATACTGCAACATGTTCCTCATATGTCGGGGCATTCTGTACTGCTATCTCAATCTGTGGAACGTCCCTGCTCTTGATTACGTGGATTAAGGAAGCCAGACTTGCCAATGCATCGGCAAAATCATTCCGTCCCCGGGGGATATGTCGGAAAGCGATATCTTCGAACTCTTGCATCAACTGGGTAACACAACGATGGTATGGAAGCAACCGAAGCTCTTTAGTGTTGTACACCCCGATCGCTTGTTTGATTACCAGTTCTGAATCCCCAAACACCGCTAATCTCTTCACTCCCATATCGCGGGCAAAACGGAGTCCCAATATACACCCTTCGTACTCAGCTGTATTGTTTGAATTACTGAACTACAATTTAGTAGCCACAGGGTATTGCTCTCCGGTGATAGAGACCAGGACTGCTCCGGCTCCTGCCCCTTCAGCATTCATGGCACCATCAAAATATAGCTTCCAGAACTGTCCCTCGTCATCACATTTCGTGTGTAATACCCAAAATATATCTTCGCCCGGCAAAGGAGTTTCTAACGGCTCCATCCCTCCTGATGGCGTTTCCGCCAACTGATCTGCAATTCCCTGCCCTTTCATGGCTTTCTACGTTACGTATACCATGTCGAACTGTTGTAAGATTAACTGCCATCTTGACAGTCGACAGTTCAGCATGGGCCTTTCATAGATATATTTCAGGGGATCCATCCTCGATATTAGGTACGTAGTATGCCCATGGAGGTAGTGCTGTAATCTCCCTGCAGCCCAGGCCAGAGCACAACAGGTTTTCTCGATGGGAGTGTACTTCTGTTCACATTGGCTAAATCTCTTGCTGAGGTAATAGATGGCCTTCTCTTTACCTGCCTCATTCTTCTGTCCCAGCATACATCCCATCGCGATGGCATTGACCGATATATACATAAACAGAGGGATCCCGTCCTTCAGGGGTACCAGCACTGGTGCCTCTGTTAGCTGCTTTTTAATGGTCTGAAAAGCCTTCTGGCATTGCTCATTCCATTCTTGGGAAGCACTTTTCCTTAACAGTTTGAAAATTGGCTCGCATGTAGTCGTCAAGTGGGATATAAAACGGCTGATGAAGTTTATTCTTCCCAGGAATCCTCTTATCTCCTTCTCTGTGCGAGGTGCCGGCATATCCACAATGGCCTTAATCTTCGCCGGATCCAACTCAATGCCCCGATCATTAACCAGGAATCCCAAGAGCTTGCCTGACTACACTCCGAAAGCACACTTTGCCGGATTGAGCTTCAAATTATATTTTCTGAGCCGATCGAATAGCTTTTTGAGATAGGTTATATGATCAGATTCTACCCTTGATTTCACGATAATGTCATCCACGTAGACCTCTATCTCCTTATGCATCATGTCGTGGAACAGGGCCATCATGGCTCTCTGATAAGTAGCCCCCGCGTTTTTGAGACCGAAAGCCAACCGTCTATAGCAGAAAGTTCCCTAAGGGGTGATGAACGCGGTCTTTTCCCGATCTTCTTCCGCCACCATTATCTGATGATACCCCGCAAAGCAATCAACAAAAGAGTACATCTCGTACTGGACCGTGTTATCCACCAGGATGTGTATGAAAGGCACCGAGAAGTTATCCTTGAGACTGGCTTTGTTTAGATCTCTATAGTCTACACTACCCTCACCTTCCCTCCAGGCTTAGCCACTGGGACAACATTGGACAACCATTCTGGGTAAGTGGACACCATAATGATTCCAGCCCTGAACTGTTTGATGATCTCCTCCTTCACCTTCAAGCTCCATTCCGATTTTAACTTTCTTAGTTTCTACTTGACAGCCCTGAAACCCTCCTTGATGGGCAACCGATGTACCACAATGTCGGTGGACAATCCAATCATGTCCTCAGGAGACCAGGCAAAAACATCCTCATATTGGCTTAGCAACTTGGTTATTTCCGCTTTCTGGCTAGGGGTAAGGTCTGTCCCTATTTTGAGCTCCTTGGGTGTGTCAGGGGTTCCAATATCTATGGTGATGGTTTGGTCTAAGTTGGGTTTGGGTTTATCCTCGACCCATCCTTTGATCTCGTCAGGCGCGTCATCGTAATCTGTCTTGTCTTTCTCAATGCCCATTAAATCGAAATCCAGCTCAATGTCAAAATCATAATCATCATTCAAATTTGAAAGACCGTTTGTTAGGCAAGGATTACTCAAATTGGTACACCTGACATGAAACAAAATATTTGTCATATATAAGTTATTTTCCACAACGATCACAATTCGGATAACATGACGAAACAACATAATTATGCAAAATACAAAGCAACAAAAATAAACTTCTTCATCCTCCCATCTTCTGGGGTCTACCACCATGATGTCGAGTTTTACCCTTGTTTGGATATCACTGGTTTCATGGTCCAGTTGTCGACGGTCAGGTCAGATGAAATGCGCTGGATAAAAGGGGGCTTCACATCGGAAACTTCCCCGATGATTACGGCTACGTCGCCTGAGTCCCTCTTCCTACCTTCTTCAGGAATAATTAGCCCTGCCCAATCGATGATAGGCACACCTTGTTGGGCTCCCGGTGGCGTCCTTCCCCTCCTCATTGCCTATTAACTGTTCGGGAATATAGCACCTGGTTTTAAACTTTTGCGCGACCTCCTGTAGGAAACTTTCCCTCCTGGTCGACTCATCACTTGCGGGGCTTAACCCTTCATTCCCTGACCTAGTCACAGGCTCGCTAGTCCCCTGTTCATTGTTGACCTTGGTCATCGGACTGCTAGCCAGTCGAATCGGAGCCTCACCTTGACGGTGTCTCCGTGCTACGCCTTCATGATATCCCAACCCTGCCTTACCTATCTGATGGGGTAGTTGAATGGGCTTGGCGATTCCTTGACTGCTCTTTCCTAACCCCTGTCCAGGCTGGAAATTCATTTTCATCATTTCCTTAGCAACGAAGGTAAGTTCTGGAGAGACCTTAGGTTTCACGGCTGGAGCTCCCAGGCATCTATAGTGGGGAGTGCTAATTTCTAGTGCCTGAAAACTGGCAGGTGCCGCCGACTCGTCCACATTAATCACAGGCAGGCCATTCCTGGTAGGAGAATGGTCATCACACTCCGCTGAGATCGTCACCAGATTCCCGTCGATGATAAGTTTGATTTTCTGGTGTAGTGTGGAAGGAATTGCCCCGACCATGTGTATCCACGACCTCCCTAATAACAGGTTGTAACTTGCCGCAATGTCTAGGACTTGGAAAGAGATATCAAAAGTACAAGGTCCTATTTCCACCGGCAATTCTATCTCCCCAATGGTATCCCTTCGGGATCTGTCGAAGGCTCGGACCACCACATGACTGGCCCGTAGGCGCTTGGGATTGATGTTCATCTTTTGCACTATACTGAGGGGACAAATATTTAACGCCGATCCCCCATCAATCAGCACCCCATTCATAATATAACCTGAGGAGATCACCGCAATATGCAACGGTTTTCGATGCCCCCTTCCTTCCTTAGGGATATCATCATCTGTAAATGATATTACATTACTTTCCAACAGATGATCCACCAGATGGCCGAAACCTTCCTTGCTAATTTCTTTGGGAACATATGCCTCCTCCAGGACTTTCGCCAGAATTTTGCAGTGATCACTGGACGATAACACCAAGTCCATGATTGATGTCAGGGTTGACTCCTCGCTCAAAATCTGGATCCCTCTTGCTTCCGGATGATCCATCTTCCTCAAGAATTCCATGGCTTTCTCCTCGGATATCTCTTCATTTTTCTTCGTTTTGTTTTCAAGGACTCGTCCAGGAAGATACAAAGGATTCCCCTTTGAGGTTACAGAAGCACAGCTGGTCGCTTCCTCTGACACTCCCCCATAATTCCATGGTACCGTTTTCAGACTGTTGACAGAGAATTGCGGTCTCGCTGTGAGGGTGAGGATTTTTGGAGCCGATAACTTGACAGGCCCTGTTATGATATTCCGGTTTATACCTGCCAACCTGATTGGCGCTCCCTGTGTACTCTCTTGATCACTTATCATGCCGATTATCTCATCAATTTTCTTCACATAGTTCAGCCTTGACGGCCTCTCGGCTTCACTGGCCTTCGCCACATTGACTCCCCCTCCATCATGCCTTGGCAGGGGATTGACCTTAACATTTGGGGAGTCTGGCTGTTCCACCACAATTTCCCCACTATCAATCAAGTTCTGGATTCTGTGCTTCAACGTCCAATATTCCTGCGTATCATGACCCGGGGAACCTGAATGGTATGCGCATTTCTTGCTTGGGTCAAACCTTCTTCCATTCGGGTCACTCGGCGGTGCCAAATCGACTATTTTCCTTTAGGCTATCAATACTGCCAACACCTGCTCAAGAGGATCCCCGAGTGGGGTGAATACTCGATTTTTCGAGGCCTCGAATCTCCTTCGCCCATCCGCCCTCTGATCAGTGAAATTAGGCTGTCGGGATGGCCCCACTCTCTGCACCTGTACTGGAGGATTGTTTTCTGCCTTTCTAGATGATCCCTGTAGGATAAGGGAAACATCTTCTTCCTTTTTCTTTTGGACCCTACGGGAAGTGCTGCCATAGTTTCCGCTTTAGATTTGCTCTGCAGCTGTTTCCAAAGCCGTGAAATCCCGAATTTTGCCAGATTTCAACCCCATATCCACCATTTCTCCGTGTTTAATCATCTCAGCAAAGGGTCTTCCAATCCCTGATATAACCCGCTCATAATAAGGAGCCTCTTGAATATCCACGAAGGTCATCACCATCTCTGACTCGCTCATTGGGGGATTCACCTGTGCGGCCATACCCCTCCATCGCTGCGCATAATCCCTGAAAGATTCCCTTGGTTGCTTCTTGATTTTCGTCATTTGATATCTATTAGGGGCCATTTGTGCTTGGAAGCTATACTGTGTTAAGAAGGTGTGGGCCAACTCTTCCCAATTGTGGATCCGGGCATTATCAAGACGGGCATACCAGATTCTCGCTTCTCCCGTCAGGCTCTTTTGGAATAGTTGCATCCTTAGACCCACGTCTTCTGCATAAGATCCCAACTCCCCAATGTAGATTTTCAGATATGTGTAAGGATCCCCCTTTCCATTGTATTTCTCAAATTCGGGGATTTTAAATTTATCCGGGTATCTGGTTCCGGGGAAGACACATAGATCTGAATAATTAACCCTGCCTAGGGAGCCTATGCCTTTTAGAGATTGGATGGTCTCCTCCATTTGTTTCATTTTTTTCTGAAGGTCGTCAGTGTCTCCTTCCTCTGGGATAGTAATCACTGTCCGGTCAGGTATAAGGATGACCTTTGGGACGACGGGTTCGCCCTTAGGTTGGGGTGGATCCTCTTTAGGTGGATCCTGTCTAGGTAGCAATTGTTCCTTCAGCATTATGGCCATTTCTAACATCTGCTTCTTGAAATCATCAAATTCTTCACGAGATATGGAACCAGGATTAGTAGGTGGAAGATCAGCCATTTCAGATGTAAAGTCCTTGGCCCTTTTAGACTGCAAATGCGTTTGAGGAGCAATCCTGCAGAAAAAACGGTTTGGAGTTTAATCTTTGGGAAATGAGAGATGTGGATGCATGCTAAAACGGTAATTTTTTGTATTTTTGGGGTTTTTTAATCTTTTCCTGCAAAACAACATGTTAATAGTCCCTTATTGCAATAATAATTGATAGACATGACTTATTATGCTTTCCCAGCTATTCCCTGCAAAACATGGAGGTAGTACTTTCTTTTGACAACAGGGGAGGCATATATGAATGGGATCATGACATTTATACGCGTGAACGTAAAAAGGCATGAAGAGACTTTTCCTGCGTTAGGTTAATCTGAGGCTGACCTATCCTAGGGTTACTCTCACGGGCTTTTCGGCATGAAGGTCCCCAAATCTTCGCAATCTACTCGTCTGAGTCCTTTCGATTGGAGCGGATTTGGGTGGTGCGTTTCCTGAGCCATCTCTGGGGAGCAGCCCCTTCGAGTCCAGTAATAAGCAACCGACAGGTTCGCCTCAGGAGGAGGTACACTCTCAACATACATTCACATTCATCGTCCTCACCGTATGCAAATGATTAATTCAAAGTAAAGCCATTCCATTCAATCAATCATTCATTAGACAAAAGCACATTCACGCAACAATAAATAAAAAAGTCAAAATGTCGCACACACATACACATTTATGAATTTTAAAGGATAGGATAGCATCAAGATTTGAACGCGGCTTAAGCCCTCTAATAGATCCCCAGCAGAGTCGCCAGCTGTCGACGCCGGTTTTTTGTCTTTTCCAATTTTAGCCTTTTGATTGAATGATTTTATGGAAAAGGTCGGTTTTAATGTCGACGGGGTTCTGAAATATCATTTTTTTATGATGAGCCAATTAACCAGAGTCGCCAGTTGGTATATTTGAAATGGATGTACCAACTCATCCGAGTTTTCGTTTTTTATAAATCGCTGGCTCATATGTGACTCCGAATTAATTGGTCTGCAAACTGAGATTCATAGAGTTCGGGGGCTTGCTTAAGCGAGGGGAAGGTGTTAGGCACCCCCCGACTTCCGTGAAACACGGTTACCGCAATCTTGATGCTTTTCCTATCCTTTAATTCTTGAATGTGTGTGTGTGCGCGCGCGTGTGTGTGTATGCCTATGTGAATGTCGTGGTGAGTTTGCATGAAGAAACCATTTGGGTTTTGATGAAAAATCGTGTTTTCTTTTGGGAATGCTTTAGAATGTCCTTCGGCTTTTACGGGAAAGCTTTATGAGTAAAGGTTTGATTTTTATTGTCAAAACTATGAGATTTCATTAGGTGTTGTTTTGGCAAAACAAGAGTTTTTCTAAACCTTCATCAAAATAGGAATCGAGATCTATACGTTGCTTTCGTGAAACGATCGGGCAATTTTTAGAATCTCTTTAACCCTATGCACAAAGATTTAATAAGACATTATTTATTTTGTATAAAACCATTCTTGTGATGTTCTTAGAAAAACGACTTTCTTTAGCCTTCCGTTAAAGAGGAATCGACATTCATTAGCACTCCCCACTTTTAGCCTCGTGGTTCTAATAACCTAATTTGATTGATTTTATAGAAATCTTATCGTTTAGCTTTGAAATCAATTTTGTGCCATAAATCAAATCAAAACATTAAAATGCGTTGAGGCTATTCATGGGCTTGTAAGCCATCAAAATAACCCCGAACGCCCACAATCACATATTTTCACTATGCCAGGGCCTTAAACACGATTCTCGCCTTGGCGTCGTTTTAAGGCCCAAAGATTACATGTTCACAATGAAGATTACATCATTTCTACGATCTACATCAAAAGACATCCATCATCGGATTTGGACCACGGGGTCGCTTTCCTAGGCTCACACCCCAAATTTCCACACACCCACAACCGGATATTACAAGAAATAACCAACCCGGGTAATCTAACAATACCAAGACATCCTAAAATAGCGATCTAAAGGAACCACGCCCAATATAGCACCGTAAAACAAACAAAAAAATCAATAAATAAATATCATCGGGTTATTAGGAAGAATTTTGTTCCGATGGAACCCTCACTAATAATCCCTAATTCATTGTTCCATCATCAATTACATGAAAACTACATTTAATTCAACCAAAGGATATGATAGAAATTGCAAAAAATAAGGAGATTTTCACCTTGCAAATGAGATCAAAGTGGATGTAAACTTGTGTATTTTGAATAGAAGAAGAAATATATATGATACAATCAAATCAAAAGGATATTATTCCTCTCTTTTTCTTTCTTTCTTTCCTATTTTGTTGCAAATTTATGCTATTTCTTCCTCAATTCCCGAGCTTGCTGCTGCTGTTTTCTTTCTCCTTCTCGCCTGATCCAACCTTCTGTATGCTGATGAGGAAATGAGCTGAAATAGGCTGGCCAAAGCCAGCCGCAGATAGATCTGCGGCTGGCTAGCGGCCAACCCTCCACTCAGCTGATTTTCGGTTTCCGTGTTTCGAGTTCCGTGTTTTCAAAAGGCGCACTCATTGGCCGCTGATCAATCCGCGGCTGGCTGGCTTGACTTTCTCGATTTTCATGCTACGCCTCAATTCTCGGGTCGTGACGTCGGTTCTCGCCAACAGGCTTGTATTTTGCAGTCCGGGAATTACTGGAAGATGTGCCATATCATCCGGGAATGCACAATTTGGACAGCCTTGTTGTCACGTCGGTTTCGGTTGTAAATCGTCGCGGTGGCGTCTAATGTTCGCACTTGTCCATCCTTTGCTCTCGCAGGCCGGTTCATTTCCCGAATTTACCCTCCTGTCAGGGTTAGTATATGAAGTGCAAAATTTGGGTGTCTACAATGTCCATAGTTCATCCTTTAAGCCAAGGTTCGGATTTCTCTTCGTTTCTGTTCCACTTTAATGGTGTTAATAGCTTAGAAGGTGTCTTGATAATAATATTAAGCAACCACAACCAACAATAACAACCAAAAATCTCCAGAAACGCAAAACCCATTAAGAAAGCTTCAAAAACTTAAAAACTTTAACAATGGAGGAAATATGATTTTTCCTCTACTCTTACTTCTAAGGTTGTTATGGAAGCCACTAGGATTCTTCTTCTCCTTCTTCTAGCTCTCGTGCGTCTCCTCCTCCTTCCCTTCTTCTTCCCGTAAGCTTTCTTCTTCTTCAAATTTTCTTCTTTCTCTCTCTATAGTTCTCTCTCTCTCTCTATTCTCTATCCTTGCTTGCAAATGGGAAGTATGCTGATGGTTTGAATGAGAAGAGGAAGGAATGGATGGGAGGATAAGGTGGCTTCGGGAGGATGGAGAATGAATTGGGAGAGCAAATTTACTAACCCGAGCTTCTTGGAATCAATATTGAGGAGGATGTTTGCCATTAATTGCTTGCCAATGTATGGTGTACTCTGACGGTCTAACCCCTCATCTGATTGGCTAATTCAATTAATGCTCTCTCCTAATTGGTTGAGGCTTAATTATCTCTCTAGTTAATTCGAATACACAGATAAATATACCCGAATACTCTCACTTTTGTACCAAATTTGGTAAATAATTCTACCCAAAATTAAAATGGGTACTCCCATAAAATATTGGGACGCGTAAAAATAATTATTATGGGATTTGTCCAATTATTCGGAACACTCATATAATACATTTTGGATACGGATTAAATCATGTATCAGCTCCAATAAAATTTCTGACACTTGGAAAAATTATTCCTTCGCATACACGCCTTAACAAAATTAATAGAAATCGAAAGAGACGCAAAAATATTTGGGCGTGAGTAGTGCTCATGAATAGTACCTCGGGAAACGTGCCCTGTAAATAGTGATTTTATGAATTTTCACAAAATCGATTTATTCACTCTAATGACACAACAACACATAAAATTTAACATATGCACATTTTCTGGGCTGCAACACAACTCTAAGCACGTAACACAGATAAATATAAATATAAATAAAAATTCATTTTATTCATACATAACTCCGGTTACAAGGAAATCTAAAATTTTCGATCGTTACAAGAGATGTGTAGAAACAAATTTGTTCTTAAACTGGGAAAAATGCCATTTCATGGTCCAAGAAGGCATAATCTTGGGGCACAAGGTCTCTTCGAAGGGGTTGGAAGTAGACAAGACAAAAATTGAGACTATTGAGAAGCTTCCACCACTATCATCCGTAAAGGAGAATAGGAGTTTTCTAGGTCATGTGGGGTTCTATCGGTATTTGATCAAAGATTTCTCCAATATTACAAAGCCCTTATGTAATCTGTTAGAGAAAGATGTACCCGTCGTCTTTGATAAGGCATGTCTTGAGGCGTTTGAGGTGCTGAAAAAGAAGTTAATTACCGCTTTGGTGATAGTTGCTTCGGATTGGAACCTGCCATTTGAATTGATGTGCAATGCTAGCGATTATGCGATTGGTGCAGTTTTGGGCCAATGTAAGGAGAAAATATTTCAGATTATCTATTATGCTAGCAAAACACTTTCAGATGCACAACTCATTTATACTACCACTGAGAAGGAATTATTGGTAATTGTTTATGCTTTCGACAAATTTCGGGCTTATCTCATTGGTACGAAGGTAATTGTATTCACTGATCACTCAGCCATAAAATATTTGATCTCGAAGAAGGATGCTAAACCATGATTGATACGATGGGTTTTTTTACTCCAAGAATTCGATCTAGAAATCTGAGATAGGAAAGGGGCAGAAATAAGGTATAACAAAGGGATACTAGTAGGAATGCTATTAAGACCTTATTATAGTACTTACGGAGTAGATAAGGATATATATCATATATTAGTAGAACAGATAAGAGATATAACTCAATAGCAACAGTTAAGGTCTTCCCTTACTCTATTTCATTATATAAAATAGTCGGGAAGTGTAACTCAATAGTAGCAGTAGCAGTCTTCCCTTACTCTATTTCCTAAGAGGAAATAGTCGGGAAGTATATAGAGCGGACCGTTTCTCCCTCTTCGCTACGCTCTTCTCCCCTCGGGGGAGGCCTTACCTTAGATTGAACAAAATACCATACACTGGGGGTTTCACACCCTTCCCCCCTTACCATTATTTTTTGTGTGTCTGCAGACACACGATTGTAGCCTCCCCGGACTTACTTTATACCGGCTGGTTGGAAAAGCTAAGCTACCTCTCTAATATTGTAGATAACCACTGAACCTAAGAGGGAGTCCAGCTGAAGCAAAGACCAGGATTTATAATGCCAGGAAAAAATTGCGTTCAGCAATGTCTACCTGTGTAGTGAACTTTCTTAGACAATACGACAGTGGCTGTTCCCTAAGAAGTCAAAGTGCTGCTATAGGTGGCGGGAAGGAGACACCCTCGCTCCCATAAGGTGGCAGATCATTTTTTCCGACTCGAGAATTCAGAACAGTAACAGGGGGATGGCATAATGATTAATGAATCTTTTCTAGATGGGTAATTGTTTTCGGTGATGAAGGAAGTACCATGGTATGCAGATTATGTAAACTACATTATAATCCATGTAATTCCTCTTGACTTGAGCCATCAGCAACGGAAAAAGTTTTTACATGATGTGAAGAATTACTTGTAGGATGAACATTTCTTATTCAAGTTATGTGCGAATCAGATGTGTACCCCAGGTAGAAATAGAAAATATACTTCAACACTGTCATTCATCAGTTTATGGAGGACATTACGGGGGAGAGCGAACAACAATAAAAATTCTTCAATCAGGTTTCTATTGGTCAACTAATAAGTAGGTTTTATACCTACAAATCAGGCGCTTTTAACATTGAGAAATTGTATATTCATGTATTTTTTATATTAATTATGTTGTGTTTTATGGTATTTTATAAAATTAGGTAAAGAAGGAGCTTGTTTGGCATTTTAGGGAAAAAGAGGGGCAAAATGGTCAATTGTCCAGCACTGGCGCCGCAGCGCCGCTCTTACACTAGAACCCGGGGCTGCAGCGCCGGGTCGGATCTTTGTGCCCAGTATCAGCGCCGCAGCGCCACTAAATGAACTATATGCCGGCGCCGCAATGCCGGTCTGCTGCTTTTTGAATTGTTTGTGATGATTGGCTGTCTCGAAGTAATTGTCTCCTCTTCTTTATTCATTTTGCTGAGCTTTCTTCTTCTCTATGCTACTGGTCATCTTGGTTCAGGGGAAATGGAATTAAGAAAGGATAGAAACATATTATTCCTTCTTGGTTGCACAAAATTGCTAGCAGACAAGAAAAAAGAATATGGAGGAGAGAAACGGGGGTTGCCATTTTATCATCCATCAGCCGCACCATTATTCATTATCTCTACCATTCGGAAGAAGAGAGAAGATAGAGAGCTGCACATCACTTCCTTGGGAGCAAACAAAGAAAAAAAGGGCTGAAATCTTATAGCAATTGTGGAAACATTGCAGCTAAGTGGAAACCTAATTATCTACACGGAAGGAGGATTATTCACTATCAAAGTGAGTTTTTGAGATTAAAATTACTCATATATAATTTAGTTTCTCTGCTTTCCTCCGATTATTGTATAATCCAATGATGTTTAGTTCTCTGTCAGTTATATTTATTTTCATAGTTATGAACTAATTCCTTATTCTGAGATTACAATAGAACTGAATGTATAGTGTTAATTAAATTTCTTTCCCTTTAATTCTTATGAATCATGTTTGATTGGATTTTCATATTGTATGCTTAATGTATGAATTAACTGGATAGTAATTCATGTGATGTTTTATACGAAATTGGAAAATAGATTATAAAACTCAGATTACCAATATGAAAACACATGTTATGAACTTTTCCTTATAGGAGTGAATTCATAATTTGCAGGTAGGATAAGAATATACCTAACTACCACGTGTAGCCAATTGAGAATGTATCCTTAATGACTCATGTTTTAATTAATTAACATAGGAATATAGTGTTTTATTAAAACATGAGATTTTTATACTATTATTGGAAGAGGTGTATAATTGTTTTAATTTCTCGGTTATCTATTTATATGATTTACTGATTTAAAGGGGAAGTTAGGAGATTGAACCTAACATTTGGGGAAATTGTGATCTCAGCTTATTTTACATTATAAACAGAAAAACAAATCAACTTCTCTTTGTAATTTCACTTGTTAGATTAATTATTCACCAAATCACAAATTATAATCAATTGTTTTAATTAAGATTAAATTGACATAAAATTGGTAGTTGATATTTATTAGCATTATTTTTCTCGTGGGTTCGACACTCTACTTACTATATATTACTTGTGGACTGCGTATACTTGCGCGTATTTTATTGATTGCGAAATCGACCAACAAGTTTTTGGCGCCATTGCCGGGGAAACAAATTCTAACTTTGTCAAGATTAGTAACAATTAAATTAGTTTTAAATTAAAATTAGTATATATTTATTTTGTTGCAGTTATTTATTGGTTTACATTCTTGTGTAGGTACTTTTGATTTCGTATGCCATATTCTCAAGGATCTGAGATAACTCCTTATGATCTTGAAATTGAAAGAAATTTTCGACGTCTACTTCGGGAAAGAGCCCAAGGCATACCAGACCCAATTACCATGGCAGAAGAAGAGAACAACAAATTCTTAAGGGATTATGTTATGCCTCTTGTCACAGAAATCCATTCCAGTATACAAAGGCCTGCTATTCAAGGAAACAACTTTGAAATCAAATCGGGCACAATACAGATGATCCAGAATCATGTGCAGTTTGGGGGTTTGCTAAAGGATGATCCAAATGATCATTTGGTGAGCTTCATAAAAATCTGGGACACATTCAAATACAACGGAGTCACATATGATGCTATTAAATTGCGACTTTTTCCTTTAACACTTCGTGACAAGGCAAAAAGTTGGCTCCACTCTTTGCCATCAGGTTCAATTACTACATGGGCTGACTTAGCCCAAAAATTCCTAGCAAAGTTCTTCCCGCCTGTTAAGACTGCAAGATTGAGGAATGACATTACCTCATTCTCGTAGTATGATTCAGAGTCTTTATATGAAGCTTGAGAGCGGTTTAAGGAAATGCTACGGGGGTGTCCCCATCATGGTCTTCCACAGTGGCTGCAAGTGAAGACATTTTATAATGGATTATTTAGTTCAACTCGGCAGAGTGTGGATGCAGCTGCAGGAGGTGCTCTAATGGGGAAGAATTTTGATGATGCTTATGCATTATTGGAAACCATGACTGCTAACAGCTACCAATGGCCTTCTTCAAGGATGAATCAACCTAAGGTAGCAGGCATTATCGAACTTGATGCAATCACGACATTAGCTGCCCAAGTAGCTACTCTCGAAGAAATTTGATGCTTTGGCGGTGAAGCCTGTGCATAATGTATCTTTGGTATGTGAACTGTGTGAGGGGAACCATGCTAGTGAGCAATGTGCCATCAATTCCGAGTCAGTGCAGTATGTTAATAATTACCAGAGGCCACAAAATGTTAACAATCCCAACAATTACAACCAACAGAGCAACAATGCTTATAATCCAGGTTAGAGGAATCATCCGGGTTTCTCTTAGAGAGATAACAATCAGGCTCAAGCTTCTGCACAGAGACTATCACACCCTCTAGGATTTCAGCAGCAAGCTCCTCAATATCAGGAAAAGAAATCTAATCTGGAAGATATTTTGGCTAAATTTATTTCTCATAGTGATAGCAGAATGAATAGCCAAGAGGTGTCCTTAAGGAATCTGGAGACCCAAGTGGGGCAGCTGGCAAATGCTGTCAACAATCGTCCTCAGGGTACTTTGCCGAGTGACACTGAGGTCAATCCAAGAAGGGAAGGAAAAAAGCATTGTAAGGCTATTACACTGCGCAGTGGGACTGAATTGTCTGGAGTTGTTGAGGTGACTATGGAAAATCCTGCCATTGTAAATAATGAAGATGTTGATCCATCTAGAGAGCGCCAAGTTGACGGGGACATGGAAAAGGATGTAAGAGAAAGCATAGTCTTGCCTCCTAAAGCTAGTATTGAGCAATGCAAGCCAGTTCCTATTATTCAGCCTATGCCATTTCCACAGAGAGTGCAAAAACAGAAGCTAGACAAACAGTTTTCTAAGTTCTTGGAGGTGTTCAAAAAGCTTCACATCAACATTGCATTTGCTTAGGCATTGGAGCAAATGCCCAGTTATGCCAAATTTATGATGGAGATTCTATCCAAAAAGAGGAAAATGGGAGATTATGAGACTGTAACATTGACAGAGGAGTGTAGTGCTATACTGCAGAAAAAGCTTCCACATAAGCTTAAAGATCCGGGAAGTTTCACTATAGCATGCACCATTGGGAACCAGTCCATCAGTAAAGCTTTATGTGATCTGGGGACTAGCATTAATTTAATGCCATTGTCAATATATAGGAAGTTGGGATTGAATGAAGCAAAGCCTACCAGTGTCACTTTGCAGCTAGCGGATAGATCATTGGCTTATCCAAAAGGGATTGTGGAAGATGTATTAGTCAAAGTGGACAAGTTCATCTTTCTTGCAGATTTTATTGTTCTGGACTTCGAGGAAGATAGAGAGGTGCCCATTATTCCGGGGCGACCATTCTTAGCTACAGGGAGAACTATCATTGATGTGCAGAAAGGAGAGCTCACAATGAGAGGCCATGATTAAGAGGTAACTTTCAATGTCTTTAGGGCTATGAAGTTTCCTAGTGAATCTGAGGATTGTTTCCGGGTCGACTTGGTTGATGAGGCAGTAAATGAGGTATTCTTGAACAACTACAGCTTTGACTCACTTAAGGCAACCCTGAGTGGAGCAATTGATGTGGAAGATCCTAATCATTTAGAGTATGTGGATTTGTTGAATGAATATCCATGGTTCATTAACTCTAGGCAACCATTTGAATCATTAGATCAACCTGAATCTTCTATTTCCCAGATTAATGTAACAATGGAGCAAGCACCCGAGTTGGAACTAAAGCTTGTACCAAGTCACTTACGGTATGCTTATCTGGGAGAATCTTCTACCCTACCCGTCATTGTTCCTACATTATTGAATGAGGTTCAGGAGAGTAAGCTATTACAGGTGTTGAAAGATAACAAGATAGCTTTGGGATGGACACTTGCTTATATTAAAGGGATAAATCCATCCATATGTATGCACAAGATCCTCATGGAGGATGATTCTGAGCCTACTATTGAACATTAACGGCGGTTGAATCCCATAATGAAAGAGGTGGTGAAGGCAGAGATCATTAAATGGTTGGATGCGGGAATCATTTACCTAATTTCTGACAGTCCTTGGGTAAGCCCAGTTCAGTGTGTCCCAAAGAAAGGGGGCATGACGGTTGTAACAAATGAGAACAACGTGTTGATTACAATAGGAACAGTTACAGGTTGGCGGGTATGTATGGATTACAGAAGGTTGAACAAGTCAACTCGCAAGGACCATTTTCCCTTGCCATTCATTGATTAAATGCTAGATAGACTGGTCGGGCATGAATTTTACTGTCTCTTGGATGGATATTCGGGGTATAATCAGATAGCTATTGCACCCGATGATTAGGAGAAGATAACCTTCACATGTCCCTATGGAACCTTTGCTTTTTGGCAAATGTCATTCGGGCTGTGCAATGCACCTGCTACCTTTCAGAGGTGCATGTTGTCTATTTTTTCTAATATGGTAGAGCAGACACTAGAGGTTTTCATGGATGACTTCTCAGTATTTGGTGATTCTTTTGACTTTTGCTTGGCAAACTTGGTTTTGGTGCTTGAGCGATGCGTAGAGTTAAATCTGGTATTGAACTGGGAAAAATGACACTTCATGGTTCAAGAGGGAATCATCTTGGGGCACAGAGTATCTGCTAGTGGGATTGAGGTAGACAAGGCTAAAATCGAAGCTATTGAAAAACTTCGCCTCCAACATCTGTGAGAGGAGTTAGAAGCTTTTTAGGACATGCGGGGTTATATCGGCGCTTCATAAAGGACTTTTCAGAAATCGCAAAGCCATTACATAGCCTGCTAGAGAAGGATATGCCATTTAAGGTTGGAAAGGATTGCCTTAAAGCTTTTGAGAAGCTTAAACAGAGGCTCATTACAGCACCCATTGTAGTTGCTCCTGACTGGGATTTGCTGTTTGAGCTTATGTGTGATGCTAGTGATTATGCCATTAGAGCAGTATTGGGGCAACGTAAGGATAAACTATTCCATACCATCTATTATGCCAGCAAAACGCTTACAGGAGCTTAGTTAAACTACACCACCACTAAGAAGGAGCTTCTGGCTGTTGTATATGCCTTTGATAAATTTCGATCCTATCTTATTGGGACAAAGGTGATTGTGTATATTGATCACTCTGCCATCAAGTACCTCATATCAAAGTAGGACGCTAAACCACGCCTAATCAGATGGGTTCTCTGGTGTGCTGTCGCAAGCAACCAAAAATAAAATCTTACTTGTGAAAGATAATAATGTAGTGGTGCAAGTAAGAGTCGATCCCACAGAGAGTGATTAGTCTAAAATTATTCTTTGTTTACCAAAAGAGGGGGGGTTTATAATTTGATTTCACTAATTATTAAGAACAAAATTTAAAGTGATAAGAATAACCAATTAATTAAAGATTTCAGTTCTCCCGGTTCAGTATCACCTTTTTACAACAATAGAATAATTAAGTAAAGCAATATTTATCCTTCAATGAAATTAATAGCCCTAGGTAGCAACAAGCTCTACTACCCGAAACTCCCCTTAGATTATCACTTAATGAAACAAGCTCTTCACAAGATTCTAACCATTATACAACCTAGAACAAGCTCTCTAGATTTAATATAATAGTTGTATTAAGAACTAGGGAATTAGACTAATCCAAGCAACAATCACACAAGTTCGGATTATTTAACTTGTCTTCCGATAATCATAGCAATACTCAAAAGCTTGACCACAATCATGTATCACTAATTTCTACTTGTGATTAGGAACAATATCAATTACACGTAATACTATCCCTTAATCTAGCAGATGAAATTAATCAATTTGACTTAATCGATCACATTAAACCAATTGGAATAAATATCATTCAAAAGTTAAAATAAATTATCAAGAATGAACTTCATGTAAGAAGGAATAAATAGCTTATACTTAATCAAACCATTACCTGTAAACAAGGTTCAACATCCCCTTCGAACTGAGTAAAGGAACTAGCCTAACATATTAAGTCCAATTAATATTTTCTTGAATTATTAAAGGGGTGAGGACAACAACCTCACTATGGAGGTGATCCTCTTTCCCTACTAATTTATAAAAGGGGTGAGGACAACAACCTCACTATGGAGGTGATCCTCTTTCCCTACTAATTACACTAAAATTTGGAGAAGATGAAGAAGATGAAGAAGATGGTGTGTATTAGTTTGTGAATTAGCAAAATACAAGCTTAGCTTCACTTGCTATTTATAGGCACTCAAGTGTACAAGATTTCAAGATCCAACAACTAATTTGGGTCATGTGAATCAGCCATCTAATGCAATCAAAAACCCAAAAACGTGCTCCTCATAAGAAGTCAAAATCTGACACCAAAACTGATCAGCAGCTTGCAAGTTGATTTTGAATTAGTAGATTGCCGAATTTGGACTTGAGCAAAGAAGAAGAATTGTAGCCCTGGAGTTTCTAATGAATTTGGGCTTTTGAATCACCTGATTTGGAGTTGGGAAGCTCAAGTTATTGCCCAAATACTACAACTGGTCCGAACAGAAATCCATTCCACGCGGGATTCGGATCAGCTGTATAAAAAGCAATATTTGGAGGCCCAAATGAACTCGGATTTTTTCTCACCATACCATTCTAGAAAGCTTGAGAAGTCTACTAAAACTTCAAGAAGACCACATTTTCATTTGGGAACTTTAACACAATTCAAATCTCAACCGAAGCCCCAAAGGTCAATCTGTCCAAAAGCTTAATTTCCTGAAATTTTCAACTTTGACGCATGTTGGTAAAATTGTCATAACTCTCTCATCCGAGCTTCGATTTAGGCGTTTCAAGATGATCCGGAAAGCTAAGAAATAGATCTACAATTTTCCTTCTTTGAGTTTTGAGAGAATAAGGACTGATCAAGTATAAAATTGAGCCTCAAGCAGATAGACGAATTTCAAAACAATCCAAAAGTGTGGCAATAACACAGTTTTCATTTAATGGCTCCATTTGCAACCTAAATCAAAATATAAGAATAGTGAGTACATTTAGGTGCCAAATAAGTATAAAAGACTAGATATTAAGAGATAAAAACATAACAAATTTTATACTTATCAAATTCCCCCACACTTATCTTTTGCACGTCCTCGGGCAAAACAAAAATAAACTATAACAAAAAATTCAACTAATCTAACTTGACAACCTTGAGCCACAAATTAAAATGAACTTCAACATTAACCTCAAAGATTCAAAACAGTAACTCTTGAAAAACTTCAAAACACCGCTTCATCTAAAATTCAAGCTTACTTATCAATCTTACTCTACTCTTAACCCTTCGTGTGTGTGTGTGAATCCACATGTATCAAACCAATTAAAACTTAGAAAAATTTATGAAATCAAAGCCTTGAAGGAGAAAGAAAAAACTCTAAACACCTATTTTCACACTACTCGCAATTAACATAAGCAAATAACAGTAGAGATCAATAGGTTTTTTCTTCCTTTGGTAAGTGCATTTTATGCTCCGTCTTACCAACGAGTGCGTTTTACGCTCCATCTCGCATGTCACGTGTTTATGAATGAGTGCGTTTTACGCTCCATCTCAATTCACCACATGAATCATAATTTTTCTTTTTCTTCTCTTTTTTTTTTAAAATCAAACATCTAACTTTTGCCTAAATCATTTCCCTTTTCTTAAATAAGACCTCATGTTTACTTCAAGTTATGATCAAACAAATGATAGAGTTCAAGAATTTCTCCCCTCGACATTCAATCGAAATAAATAAATAAATGAAATCCTTTCCAAGTTAAAACTAGGCCGAACAATGGGATAAGTGCAAAGAAATTGAAGGGTCTCAAATAAAGTAAAAATCAACAAAGAAAACCAAATTTAAACTCCACAATGTCTATAAATTTTCCAAAATGTTATCAACGAGAATCAAGATTTTATCATTAGTCAAAAATCAAAATCCAAATTAACTCATTGCTCAAGTGACTTATTTTAAAAATTATCCCATTTTCGTAGGAAACACGATTGCACTTAGCATGTACAACAAGCCTTTAAACCCCAAGGTTACCCCAAGTGGACGAGTTTTGTCTCGTGAGGGTTTGCAGAGAATATACCCACAAAATTCAAAATTCAAACTAACAAAATCAAACTTAATTTTTTTTAAATTTTTTTATTGCATATTTTTTTTAAAACACCCTAAATTTTAAAACACCCTAAATCCTTCCCCCACACTTAAAACTTACATTGTCCCTAATGTAAAGTAAAATGCAAAGAAAGGAAAAACAACATAACCGAAATATAAATGCGAAAATAAAAATAAATGAACTCCCCTTGGGTTGCCTCCCAAGCAGCGCCTTTGTTTATTGTCATTGGCTTGACATTAAACCTCTTAATCTTCATAAACTGGATCCACCAAATCCAGCAGCTCAATATTCTCCATTTGATATCCTTCATAGAAGGGTTTGAGCCTGTGACCATTCACTTTAAAAATCTTCCCTGTGCTTGGACTTTGAATTTCCACTGCACCATGATTAAAAATGTCAGTAATAATAAAAGGCCCGACCCAACGGGAGCGCAACTTACCTGGAAATAATTTTAGCCTTGAAATGATAAAGGAGAACTTTCTGCCCAACAACAAAGTTCTTCCTAATAATCTTCTTGTCGTGAAAGGCTTTTGTTTTCTCTTTGTAAATTTTAGAGCTCTCGTATGCATCATTCCTTAATTCCTCTAGCTCTTGCAACTGCAACTTCCTATGGACTCCGGCTGAATCTAAGCTCATATTACATTGTCTAACTGCCCAAAAAGCCTTGTGTTCTAACTCCACTGGTAGATGACATGGTTTCCCAAACACTAACCTAAAAGGTGACATACCTATTGGAGTTTTGTAAGCTGTTCTATAGGCCCAAAGTGCATCTTCTAACCTCAGACTCCAATCTTTTCTACTCGGCTTGACTACTTTTTCCAAAATGGACTTGACCTCCCGGTTGGATACCTCAGCTTGCCCATTGCTCTGTGGATGGTAGGATGTAGAAACTTTATGCATCACATTGTATTTCTTGAATAGTGTCGCTAGCATCCTATTGCAGAAGTGGGTTCCCTTATCACTGATTATGGCCCTTGGCGTTCCAAACCTGACAAATATGTTAGACTTGATAAAATCTGCAACAACTTTAGAGTCATCAGTCCTGGTGGCTTTAGCTTCCACCCATTTAGAAACATAATCAACAACCAAAAGAATGTAAACATTACCATAAGAAGCAGGAAATGGTCCCATAGAATCAATACCCCAAACATCAAAAATTTCAACAATTAAAATAGGTGTTTGTGGCATTTGATTCCTACTTGATATATTTCCTGTCTTTTGACAATTTTCACATGACTTACAAAACTGGTAAGAGTCCTTAAAAATAGTCGGCCAAAAGAAACCACATTCCAAAACCTTATGAGCTGTTCTTTTAGGTCCAAAATGGCCTCCACAAGCATAAGAGTGACAAAAAGTTAGAATAGATAAAAACTCACTTTTAGGCACACACCTTCTAACTATCTGGTCATCACAAAATTTCCATAAGTATGGATCATCCCATATATAATATTTGGCATCACTCTTAAGCTTTTCTTTTTGGAATTTAGAGAACTCACTAGGAATATAGGCACTCACTAAGTAATTTACGATATTGGCATACCAAGGTATAGCCTCATCAATGGAAAATAAATGCTCATCTGGAAAAGAATCATGCAATGGTAGCGCCTCTTCATTCTTAATCAGCCTGCTCAAGTGATCCGCCACCAAGTTGTCCGCTCCTTTCTTATCCTTGATCTCCAAGTCAAATTCTTGTAGCAATAGAATCCATCTAATGATTCTTGGTTTGGATTCCTTCTTGGTTAGCAAATACCTGAGAGCAGCATGGTCAGAATAAACTACAACTTTAGTACCAAGCAAATATGATCTAAACTTGTCTAAAGCAAATACAACAGATAAGAGTTCTTTTTCAGTTGTAGTGTAATTAATCTGAGCAGCATTTAGAGTCCTAGAAGCATAGTAAATGGCATGGACAACTTTGTCAACCCTTTGGCCTAAGACAGCTCCTACTGCATAGTTGCTTGCATCACACATGATCTCAAATGGAAACTTCCAATTTGGTGGTTGTATCACTGGTGCCGAGGTCAATAGCTTCTTTAATTTGTCAAACGCCTCCTTGCACTCGTCATCAAATTGGAATTCCACATCCTTTTGTAGCAACTTACACAATGGCAAAACTATTTTTGAGAAGTCCTTGATAAATCTACGATAGAAACCTGCATGACCAAGGAAAGAACGAATCTCCCGCACACTTACGGGGTAAGGCAGAGCAGTAACAATTTCTATCTTAGCTTTATCCACTTCTAATCCTTTAGCTGAAACCACATGGCCAAGTACTATACCTTGTTCCACCATAAAGTGACACTTTTCCCAATTAAGAACAAGATTAGTTTCTAAGCATCTATCTAGCACACGAGTCAAATTATCAAGGCATACATCTAAAGAATCACCATGTATTGTGAAGTCATCCATAAATACTTCAATGCCAGTTTTCAAGAAAATCAGAAAAGATGCTTACCATACATCGTTGGAAGGTACCTGGTGCATTACACAGTCCAAAGGACATTCTACGATACGCAAATGTACCAAAAGGACATGTGAATGTGGTCTTTTCTTGGTCTTCGGGTGCAATCACAATTTGGTTATAACCTGAAAAGCCATCTAGAAAACAGTAATAATAAGCATGCCCAGCTAATCTTTCCAACATTTGATCAATAAAAGGAAGAGGAAAGTGATCTTTTCTAGTTACAGCATTTAACTTCCTGTAATCAATACAAACTCTCCATCCTGTCTGCATACGTGTGGGCACCAACTCATTATCATCGTTTTTGATGACTGTGATTCCAGATTTCTTTGGTACTACCTGTACTGGACTTACCCATTAACTGTCTGAGATGGGATAAAATTATACCTGCATCAAGTAATTTCAGTACCTCCTTCTTCACTACCATCCATCATGGGTGGATTAAGTCTTCTTTGTGCATCTCTAGTGGGCTTGGCTCCATCTTCCAAAAGGATTCTATGCATGCACGTAGCAGGACTGATACCTTTGATATCTGCTATAGTCCAACCAAAAACTGTTATATGGTCCCTTAGGACTCTGAGCAGTTTGTCCTCTTGTACTTGGGTTAGATTGTTAGCAATAATCACTGGTAACGTCTCATTCTTCCCTAAAAATGCATACTTCAAGTGTGCAGGTAATGGTTTCAATTCTAAAGTTGGGGTCTGCACAACAGATGGTAATAACTTTTGATGAGAACTAGGAAATTGAATAGAATAAACTGCATATTTAGATGAGGTTTTAGGTAAAGAATGTAATGCAGCTACAGTCTCTTTCAATTCCTGATTCTGCTCAATCTCTTCTTCTTTATCTAATTCCAGACTGTTAGTGATAGCGACCTCCAAACTTTCCCTTTGTGTTTGTTCAAAAGACTTCTGCACTAAAGAGTCAAGTACATCAATAGCAAAGACAGGGTGAATATCACTAGGATACCTCATGGCCTCATATATGTTGAATTGTATCTTTTCACCATCAAACTCCATGGTTAAGGTTCCATTGTGCCACATCAATCAAAGTCCTTGCTGTTTTCAAAAATGGCCTCCCTAAAAGTATATGTGCGGGATTTGGGGATTTATCATCATCCATATCCACTATGTAAAAATCTGCAGGAAAGATTAGTTCATTCACCTGCACCAAGACATCTTCAATTACCCCTTGGGGGTAAGTGTTAGTAACGATCAGCCAATTGAATAATAACACCAGTTTGTTTTAAAGGACCTAGATTTAAAGAAGCAAAAATAGATAATGGCATGACATTAATTGAAGCTCCTAAATCTAGCATAGCTTTCTCAAATCTGGTATTACCTATTCTACATGGAATTGTAAACATGCCTGGATCTTTACATTTAGGGGGCATTTTTTCTTTGAAGGACTGCTGATACATTCTCACCAACAATGACTCTTTCATCATTTTTTAATTTTCTTTTGTTAGTGCATAGTTCTTTCAAAAATTTTGCATAACCTGGGCACTTGCTTAAATTGCATCTAGTAAAGGAATATTCACCTCTACCTTCCTGAAAGTTTCTAGAATTTCTTTTTCTTGCTCATCCTTCTTTGAAGTTTTAGGATTCCTGGGAGGAAAAGGTAAATGAATTAGTCTTTAGCTGAACATGAGTGTTAGGTTTTACCTTTGATATTTCTGCATCCTCCTTAGCCTTATCTTCCTCAAGTTCACAAGTAACTTTTGGTGCTTCCAATTGTTTTCCACTCCTCAAAGTTATGGCACATGCATTCTCTCTCGGATTAACAATAGTTTGAGAAGGTAGCTTCCCTGAACTTTGAGAGTCCAATCGACCAACTGTCGTAGCAAGTTGACTCATCTGATTTTCTAGATTGTGGATGGAAGTCCTTGTCTCTTGCTGAAATTGTTGTGTTTGATTCATGAATGCCTTGAACATGTCCTCAAGAGATGTTCCAGAATTAACAGGAGCATCTTGTCTAGGTTGGTACTGTGGTTGAGCTGGTTGAAAACTTTGCTGCCCATTTGGGAAAACACCTTGCACTGGTGGCCTAGTACCTCCATAGCTCAAATTGGGATGATCCCTCCATCCGGAATTGTAAGTGTTAGAGTAAGGATCATATTTTCTCTGAGGTTGTCCTTGATAATTCCCCACTGCATTTGCCTGTTGCATATTATCATCCTCTTGCAGTGTTGGGCATGCATCTGTATTGTGATTTTGTTAACAAACAAATACCACAAGCTTTTGCTGCTGGCATGTTTTTCCTGTAGCCATTTGACGAACAAGAGAAGTTAGACTTGCAATTTGTTGTTCAATAGCAGAAACTTTTACCTCATTCACATTCCTAGGTGAGAAATCAAGTCGACTGCCAAATTGTTGAGAATTGGCTGCCATATTTGCAATGAGATTTCTTGCAGCCTCGGGAGTCTTGTCCACCAGAGCTCCCTCCACTAGCAGCATCAATCATGCTCCTATCTGTAGGTAAAAGACCCTTCATAGTAGTATTGGATGAGGAGTTGATCACTAATTTGATGATGGGGACAACTTGCACATAGTTTTCTTTCTTAAAACGTTCCCAATACTCATATAGGGTTTCTCCATTATTCTGCCTCACACCACAAATTTCTTTTCGAATGTTGGCTGCTCTTGAAGCGGGGAAATATTTTTCTAAGAATAATCTTTTCATCTCTTCCCATTTTGTGATACTACTTCCGGAGGGTAAATAGTAAAGCCAATCCTTAGCCAAATCTTTTAGAGAAAATGGAAAGGCTCTTAACTTGATTTGTTCTTCGGTTACTCCGGTAGGCTTCATACTTGTGCATACCACATGAAATTCCTTCAAAATGTTTGTGAGGGTCTTCACCTGCCAAACCATGAAAAGTAGGTAAAAGATGTATTAGTCCAGATTTTAATTTCAAAAATGAGTATTAACATCTAGATTAGGGAAAGTTATGCATAAAGGTTGTTGATTCAAAGCAGGGGCCGCAAACTCCTTCAAAGTTCGGGTTTCTTCCATGGTGGTCCTTCTCTTCACAATTATTCCGAACTACTTTTCCTTAATCTACGAATGGTTCTCTCTATTTCTGGATCACACTTTAAATCACCCTTGATTAGTAGATCGAGTTTTGGACATAAACAATCAAAGGAAATTCAAATTACCTGAGTACAAAAAAAAATAATAAATAAAGATAAAAAATAATGATAACAAAGAAAAATAAACTAAAATCACTCCCCGGCAACGGCGCCAAAATTTGGTGTGCTGTCGCAAGCAACCAAAAATAAAATCTTACTTGTGAAAGATAATAATGTAGTGGTGCAAGTAAGAGTCGATCCCACAGAGAGTGATTAGTCTAAAATTATTCTTTTGTTTACCAAAAGAGGGGGGGTTTATAATTTGATTTCACTAATTATTAAGAACAAAATTTAAAGTGATAAGAATAACCAATTAATTAAAGATTTCAGTTCTCCCGGTTCAGTATCACCTTTTTACAACAATAGAATAATTAAGTAAAGCAATATTTATCCTTCAATGAAATTAATAGCCCTAGGTAGCAACAAGCTCTACTACCCGAAACTCCCCTTAGATTATCACTTAATGAAACAAGCTCTTCACAAGATTCCTAAACCATTATACAACCTAGAACAAGCTCTCTAGATTTAATATAATAGTTGTATTAAGAACTAGGGAATTAGACTAATCCAAGCAACAATCACACAAGTTCGGATTATTTAACTTGTCTTCCGATAATCATAGCAATACTCAAAAGCTTGACCACAATCATGTAATCACTAATTTCTACTTGTGATTAGGAACAATATCAATTACACGTAATACTATCCCTTAATCTAGCAGATGAAATTAATCAATTTGACTTAATCGATCACATTAAACCAATTGGAATAAATATCATTCAAAAGTTAAAATAAATTATCAAGAATGAACTTCATGTAAGAAGGAATAAATAGCTTATACTTAATCAAACCATTACCTGTAAACAAGGTTCAACATCCCCTTCGAACTGAGTAAAGGAACTAGCCTAACATATTAAGTCCAATTAATATTTTCTTGAATTATTAAAGGGGTGAGGACAACAACCTCACTATGGAGGTGATCCTCTTTCCCTACTAATTTATAAAAGGGGTGAGGACAACAACCTCACTATGGAGGTGATCCTCTTTCCCTACTAATTACACTAAAATTTGGAGAAGATGAAGAAGATGAAGAAGATGGTGTGTATTAGTTTGTGAATTAGCAAAATACAAGCTTAGCTTCACTTGCTATTTATAGGCACTCAAGTGTACAAGATTTCAAGATCCAACAACTAATTTGGGTCATGTGAATCAGCCATCTAATGCAATCAAAAACCCAAAAACGTGCTCCTCATAAGAAGTCAAAATCTGACACCAAAACTGATCAGCAGCTTGCAAGTTGATTTTGAATTAGTAGATTGCCGAATTTGGACTTGAGCAAAGAAGAAGAATTGTAGCCCTGGAGTTTCTAATGAATTTGGGCTTTTGAATCACCTGATTTGGAGTTGGGAAGCTCAAGTTATTGCCCAAATACTACACCTGGTCCGAACAGAAATCCATTCCACGCGGGATTCGGATCAGCTGTATAAAAAGCAATATTTGGAGGCCCAAATGAACTCGGATTTTTTCTCACCATACCATTCTAGAAAGCTTGAGAAGTCTACTAAAAACTTCAAGAAGACCACATTTTCATTTGGGAACTTTAACACAATTCAAATCTCAACCGAAGCCCCAAAGGTCAATCTGTCCAAAAGCTTAATTTCCTGAAATTTTCAACTTTGACGCATGTTGGTAAAATTGTCATAACTCTCTCATCCGAGCTTCGATTTAGGCGTTTCAAGATGATCCGGAAAGCTAAGAAATAGATCTACAATTTTCCTTCTTTGAGTTTTGAGAGAATAAGGACTGATCAAGTATAAAATTGAGCCTCAAGCAGATAGACGAATTTCAAAACAATCCAAAAGTGTGGCAATAACACAGTTTTCATTTAATGGCTCCATTTGCAACCTAAATCAAAATATAAGAATAGTGAGTACATTTAGGTGCCAAATAAGTATAAAAGACTAGATATTAAGAGATAAAAACATAACAAATTTTATACTTATCATTCTCCTTCTCCAAGAATTTGATCTAGAGATTCAGGATAAGAAGGGTATTGAGAATCAGGTTGCAGACCATTTGTCAAGACTTGAGAAAAATGAGCAGCGGGGATGTAATGACATGGAAATTAATGAGTTCTTCCCCGGCGAACAACTGTTTGCCATTCAGAATGTAATGCCTTGGTATGCTGATTTTGCCAACTACATTGTGAGTGGTGTGCTACATTCAGACTTAAGCTACCAACAGAGGAAGAAATTCCTAAAGGATGCGAGGTTCTATTTTTGGGATGAGCCATATCTATTCAGACAATGTGCATATCAGATTCTTAGAAGGTGTCTGTCTGGAGAAGAAACGGAGGACGTGCTTCATCATTGTCACTCATCTGATTATGGTGGTCATTTTGGTGGAGAGAGAATAACAGCTAAGGTTCTCCAATCGGGGTTCTACTGGCCATCACTATTCAAGGATGCTTATGCCTTCATGCAAAGATGTGACAGATGCCAATGGGTTGGCAATATCTTGAAAAGAAACGAAATGCCCCTCAACAGTATTCTGGAGGTTGAGATCTTTGATGTGTAGGGCGTTGACTTCATGGGACCATTCCCATCTTCTTTCAGTAATATGTACATATTAGTGGCAGTGGACTATGTGTCCAAATGGGTTGAAGCAATAGCATCGCCAACCAATGATGCCAAAGTAGTGCTTCGTTTCTTACGAAAAAGCATTTTCACTCGCCGCTGCGGGCAATCATTAGTGACGATGTAACGATCGGAAATTTTGGATTTGCCTTGTAATTCGAATTTTTGAATATTAATGAATATATTATATTTTATTAATATTATTTTGTGTTGCATGTTTAAAGGTTGTGTGACAACCTGGATTATGTGAATGCATGAAATTTTACGTGTTATAGTTTTGTTTAAGTGAATAATTGATTTCGCGTAGCGTCCCTAAATCACTATTCACGGGGCACGTTTCTAGAGGCACTATTCACGCCACAATATTTTTGTGTCCTTTTCGATTTTAATAAATTTCATTAATACGTGCGAGCGAAGTGATAATTTTTCCAAGCGTCGAAAATTTTATTTGAGCTGATACGTGATTTTATCCGTATCCGAAATGTATTATATGAGTGTTCCGAATAATTAGACAAATCCCATTATAATTATTTTTATGCGTCCCAATAATTTATGGGAGTACCCATTTTAATTTTTGGGTAGAGTTATTTACCAAATTGGGCACAAAAGTGGGAGTATTCGGATATATTTTTGTGTATTTGGGTATTTATTTTGGCTTGTCACACCAAGTGGGCAACAACCAAACCATTTTGGGCCAATCAAATGAGAGCATGGAGGGAGTGGTCGGGCAAGCCTAATTTTTGGGAGACAAATTGCATTGAGTTCCAAACATATCAAACATTCTCCTTCCCCATTTAATTTCATTCCTCCCGAAGCCCCTCCAATCTCCCATCCCATTCAGCTATCCTCCTCTTCCATTGCATCTGCAGAAAATAAAGAGCGAGAGAGAGAAAAAATAATCTACAAGAAGAAGGAAGAACAAAAAAGAAGGAGAAGAAGAAGAAGTGTGGAAGAAGAAGAGAACAAAGGTGCACAAGAAGAAGAAGAAGAGCTTCTATCAACTCTAACGAACCCTAGCTAGCTCCTCTATCTTCCATAACAAATTTGCAGAGGTAAACATCTCATTTAAAACCATTTCATTTGAGTTTGTCAAAGATTTTTTCCAAACTTTTGGTTTTTGGAGCTTTTTAGCTCACAGATGATCTTTGCTGCGATTCTTGATGTTGTTGTTTGTTATGATTGTTTGTAAATGTTGTTAAGAAACCTTATAAGCCATTAATAACATTAAAGTGGAACCAAAAATACAAGAATAATCCGTACCTATGCTTAAAGGATGAAGAACATGAAGAACAAAGGACTTTGGACATGAACATGGACTGTTGGACGATTTAGAAGACTTTGTAGCTATGATTTCATGTTTGTTTAATTCATTTGTTGTTATGATATTGTACTTCCATTTGTTATGAGTTTACTCCAGTTGGAATGGAGTAAAAAGGGATTAAAACAAAGATTTGGTGATGATTTTAGTGAAGAACACTTAGAACATTCAAAACAGAGTATGAACTTAGTATTTTGGCCTAAGATTTAACCATGTTAATGTTAATGGGTAGCTCTAAATTTTTAATATGTTGTAGCTCTATGTCTTAGGAGTCCATAGAGTCCGGAACGGACCAATTTGAACGTGTATAGAAGAAGTTATGAAGGTTGGAGTGAAGAAGGGTCAAATCGCGCGTAGGAAGCAATATGCAGCACCTGAGTACCGGCGCAGCCTCCGTGATTTGACGGAAGCCTTGCTGAGCTCGCTGGTCACTGGCACAGCCTCCGTGATTTTCACGAAGGCCTTGCTGAGCCTGTTGGCCCAGCCTCCGTGATTCTTAGGGAGGCCTTGCCAACTGCCTGATTCTGAAATTTTTAGTATGAACACCTCTTAGTAAAATGACCATAACTTTCCCATACGAACTCGGATTAGGGCGATTCAAGATGATCCAGAAAGCTTAGAGATAAACCTACAACATTAATTAGAATTGAAAGTTACTACCTGGACCAATTCTAAAATTGACCATCTTTAGGGCTGTTGTGCGATTGAAGACAATCGGAGGGCGTTGGACATGCACGTGTGCAATGTGCAATGTTTTCGACGCTATGTTATGATGTTCTGAGTTTTAAAACTTGAATTTTATGAATTATAATGATACTTAACATTAACCAATGAATATTAGATAAATCGAATGGGCGTGATAGGCGTACGCAATTGCGTGTCGCTTGGGCGTTCGAATAGGCAAGTTTGGCGTACAGACGTACAAGCGTCGTAACGCCGTAACTAGTGGGCATAACTTTGTTTAATATTTTGTTTCTTATATGAATGGGACGTTATAGAGTTGTATAAACAAATATTTGGTATCCAGTATGTGACTAATTGTTATGTGAATATGTACCTAATTGTGTAGGATATTAAGGAGCGTGTGTTGTAATATTGTAGCAGACGCACTAGGCAAGTTTCCTAATGTTTGTCTAACCCTTGTGTTGGACAAGTTTCTTTACCTTAACTCAATTTATTTATTGAGCCAGTTTCCTCAACCGTACAACTTTTATTTATTATGCGAGTTATTTGTTGATTGAGCAAGCATTCTATATTATTGCAAGATTCATAAACTTACTCAACCTTTACATTTGGGCAAGTTTCCTATTTATACAAGTGTTGTATATTGTTGCAAGTTTCATGACTCAAATCGAGTTGTTACTTTCAGGTTATATTAGTCGATTAATTATTGTCAATTACTCCACATCAAAGATAATTATTGATATTCGCACTTTGTGCATTTAAATTCATGATCTGTTGTTGAGCTGAGAACCGTTTAAGTTCTTCATTCATGAACAGTTTAAGGAAATAGTCTACGCCATTTGTTTCAGCTAGACATGTATAGGTTATTATTTTAAAAGCTATCCAAACTGGTTCAGTCAGAGTTAAATGTTATGCATATACATAGGGTACTAGAGGCTGATCCCCTCAAGTACTACTGACGGGCTAGACGTTTAAAAGGGTTAGTTGAATGACTGATCCTTTAGCCAAAAAGTTCATGGTCTATTGGACCACTCAGCAGTAAATAATCGATATTCATTATTTCATTTGAACTTTGATTATATTGTCAGCTATTTCTTCAATGTTCTTAAATTGTTGAACTATGCGATTATTATTCTCCTTCATTCATGATATATCTTCTTTATTCATTTTAAACTTGTTGAGCAAAGTAGTTGCTACCCTTGCTATATCATGAACCTATTGCAGTTAAGCCGGGGAGTTCCAAAGCGGACAAAGGCAAAGGAAAGCTTAAGGAATAGTTATATGTACTATCCCATTATGTAATCGTGGAATCGTTTTGTATTATTACTGTATTCCGTGATGTATTTATTTAAGGTTATAGACTTTGGGACCGTAGTAAACCTTTTGTAACGAACAACATATGTTTATTTATTTCGCATTAGTTGATTTATGTTGTTTAGAGGTGTATAGATGTATTTTATCGTAAGCACCATATTCGAGGTATTGGTACTTGAATTTGGGGGTGTCATAGACGAAGGGTCACATTTCTGCAATAAACCATTTACAGCCCTTCTAGCTAAGTATGGTGTCAATCATAAAATTGCAACAACATATCATCCACAGATGAGCGGCCAAGTAGAGATATCCAACAGGGAGGTTTAGAGCATATTGGAAAAGACTGTGAATCATAACAGAAAGGATTGGTCTACTAGGCTGGACGATGCACTGTGGGCATACCAAACGACATATAAAATGCCAATTGGAATGTCACCGTACCGCCTAGTCTATGGAAAGGCTTGTCACCTATCGGTTGAGCTCGAGCATAAAGCATATTGGGCTATTAAAAAGCTCAACTTTGATTTACACGCAACAGGTGAGAAGCGGCTCCTCCAATTGAATGAGATGGACGAATTTCGACTCCAGTCTTATGAAAATGCCAAACTCTACAAAGAAAATACTAAGAGGTGGCATGATAAGAAAATCATCATACGGGAATTTGAGGTTGGTCAAGCTGTCCTTTTGTTTAACTTAAGGCTAAAACTCTTCCTAGGAAAGTTGAAATCAAGGTGGTCGGGTTCGTTCACCATTGTCAAAGTCTTTCCTCACGGTGCCATTGAGGTTGAGGAGCCCAACTCTAAGAAAACTTTCAAAGTTAACGGCTAAAGACTCAAACATTATTGGGGTGGTGATGTTGAGCGTCACAAGACTGCAATCAGTCTCACGGACCTGGAATGAAGCGAGAAATAGTCAAGCCGAAGACTTTAAAACAAGCGCTCAATAGGGAGCCAACCCCATTTCCATATCCTTTAGCCTATTTTCTTTCATTTTGTTTTGATATGAGTTTTATTATATTGTGTTGTTGCCATTATTGTATTAAGTAATCTTGTATTAACTTAGCTTGTTAAAAAAAAATTGGCTACCAGTTTAGTCTATTTCTATTTTATTATAGTTTGGTACCAATTTTAGTTGTTTTAAGTTGTTTCTTGATGGTTTAGTAAGTTGTAGTTGCTTTAAGTTCAGAATGTGCATTATGGGTTGAGTTAAATTTTTTTTAGGAAGCTAATCTCCTGTATCCCGGCGCCGCAGCGCCAGTACTAGTACAAATAGCGGCGCCCCAACGCCAGTCGGGTAATTTTATTTTAAACACTCTTATGTTCGGCAGGCATCACACCCAATCTCTGTACTCTCTCATTCTCAACCCAGCACACTCCCTCTTCTAAACACCCAAATTGATGCCCTAGGTTCCTTCCAATTCCTTCAAGACCCGATTCGCTAGCCCCTTCTCGTCCTAATTTTGTCGCAGCTCTTCAATTTCATCTTTGGTGTTTTAATTAGAAGTTAATCCCTAACTCAAGTAATCTTTATTCAATTTTGGGAGATTGCTTCGGCTTCTCAGTGGGTGTGGTTAGTACTTGTTTAGTAGCTCCGACTGGCTTGATAATGGTAGATTAGCATAGCTCTTTATTCTTGATTTTCTTGTTGCCGAATGGAATAAGCAGTTGAATTGCTTGGACTTGAGTTGGTTAATTTTAATTGATAATGCAGTTGATAAAGGATCATTGTTATTTGTGAATTGCTTATTGCGTGTGCTCCATTTATTCTCCATAGGTTAGAAGAAAAATTTTGGGTTATTGATTTAGCCACGGGGTTTTTTGCACGGTTCAAAACTGGCTTGCACGCCATGTGTTTGCTTAAATGCCCGATAAAGCTGTCTGAATTGTTGTGGTTGGTTTTGGGTTTTGCATCCGTGGATAGTTTTCTTGTGGAATCTGTGGGTAGATTAGCTTAGCATTGGAAATCTTATTTAGATTATTTCCTGCATTGCACTGTGATATCTTTGGAACTGTTTTGGGTTATTGTAGTTCAGTTTTATAAGTGGGAACAAAGGTGTGCTAGCAGTGGGCAGTTAGCTTGGGCATGCAATTGTGAATTGTGTTGTGATCGGCAGCACTAATATTAACTGCTTTGGGTCGGTATTCTGTAGCTAGCATTTGTTTGAGCTTTTATTTGTGCTGAGTTGGGCATTCGTTTTGGGGTGCTTGGGCTGATTTGGAATTGTCAAGGCTGTGCATTAGGGCTAAATTTCTGGGGTTGTGCCATCTTAAACAGAGGTAGCAGCTGGTGCAGTTTGGTTTGTGCTTCTATTATTGGCAGGTGCATTGAGCTGCAAGCTTTGGGTCTACTTTCCTTTGTGTAGTTTGGTTTGGGGTTTGGTTATCATGGCTCCAAAAAGGCAAAGGGTTGGTACTTCACAATCCGTGCCGTAGTTTGACAGTGAGAGGTTCATAAGTGCTACCACAGAGCTACGTTACCACCAGGTAATTGCTAATAAGAGTTTAGTGCCGGAGCGGGGCCTCGAGCCTGACTTAAGGTTAGACGGAGAGCTGGCAGCTATGATTGCTGAGAGGAGATGGGGCCGTTTGACTAGGTAGCCAAACCCCGCTGTGATCTCTTTGGTGCAAGAATTCTACGCCAACGCAGTGAGCACCGAGGAGGACTTTGTGGTACAGGTTCGGGGTAAGGGAGTGGCCTACGATAGAAGGACCATCAATAACTTGTGCCAGTTACCGAACCTTATGACCGAGGACTACTTAAGAGATGGTTTGGGGGCCCATGATCTGAATGCGGTGATTTCCTAGCAATGTAAGCCAAGAACTGCCTAGAGGCTACGGGATGGCACTGATGAGATGACCAGTTTCTCGCACACCGAGTTGAGCCGCTATGGAAAAATGTGGTATAGTTTTATATGCTCAAATTTGATGCCAACCCGACACATTAGCGACGTCACTAAGGAAAGAGCCGTGTTATTATTCGCTATTGTGACTGGGTTGAAGATAGACATTGGACTGGTCATCCAACAGTCTATATTGAGGACACTGTCGGGTACCACGTCGGGTGGACTTCCACACCCATCCTTGATCACGGAGCTTTGTCGGGCGGCAAATGTACAGTGGGAAGCTGATGAGATACTCCAGCTACCGATGGCGGTTATTGATCATGCCACGATTGCCCGTTACAAAGTGTGGGAGGGTGCTAAGTCACACCCTCGAGGTGTGGGATTCCTGGTAGTGCCACCGCCTGCTTCGTCACAGGTCGGACCATCTTCTGAGCAGCAGGGGATGGATCCCTCTTCAGTTGGGCCTATGGCAGGCATCATGGCTGTGTTAGGTAGAATGTAGCGGCGGATGGATACAATTGCACAGAGGCAGGATATCTTGATGCAGTACAACACAGAGTTCACCACCACCTTGGCACATATTTACTCATCTGGTGGAGCTGCATCTGGGGCTGGGTCGTACCAATTCCCTACACCTCCTGTATTTTCTGCTTATCCACCTCCATCTCCTGACTACAATGATGGTCCTGACGAGATCCAGAGCAATGATGACATGGAGTGAGCATACCTCAGGGAAGACTTCATTTTAATTTTGCATATTTTGCCAATGAGGGCATGTTCGGTCTAAGTTTGGGGGTCTTTTGCTATGTTGAGTCGTCTGCAGCAGTTGCTTTTCATTTGTTGTCTTATGTATCTAGTTTTATCTGTTTTGGTAAAAACTTTTAAGCTTTTTAGACTTAATTGATGTCGTAGTTGAGTTTAACAATGGTTTGCTTTTGGTTTATGTTAATTATGGCCAATGATATGTATGTTGTTTATTGTTATTCAAGGGAATTGGTCATGCATGTGTAGTTGAAGGTTTTTAACTTAAATATTGGTTTGAAACTGCCTTTATGATCCAGTTTATCTTTTTGAGCACGTACCAACTGTTGTGGCTAGTTATGAGTTAGAGAAGTTTATATGCTAATTGCTTTTTGAAAATTTTCCTTTTTACTCTTTTAAACTTACATTTGGCATTAGTTGTATGATTTAGGCTCTTATGCAAATTCGGGAAAGTCTGGGAATGTTAGTATGCAAAAAAAATGAAAATGTTTATTGTTATTATTATTAATAATTATTATTATTATTTAGAAATTTTATTTTGGCGAGTCTAATTATGTGACCTTTGCTGCTCAAGTTAATAGATACTTAGGGGTGTCTTTATGCCTAATGCCCTAAAGCTAACTGGCTTGGGATTCATTGATCAAACGCTTGTTACGTGAGTTGCTCTAAAAAGCCTAAGGTAATTAAACATTGCACTAGTCAGTTATGAAAATTGAGGCGAGATGGAGCGTAAAACGCACTCGCCATATTTATAGTGATGTATTAATTCTTGCTTAGGTTAAGCTGCATGTTATTCCTCTCGGGCCCCTTTTCTTGCATTTGTGCCTTATTCGACCGGCTTTGATGTAGCGGGTGAGTTTGTAGAGTTGACATTTTCGTTAAACAGTTGTCTATATGATTTTATTTGAGCTGTGACTAGTTGGAGTAGTTGGTATTCACACACACACTTGTAGGGTCAAAGACTGGTTTAAACTAACGATTATATTGAAACCTTTATCATGGCATTGTATTGTGTCCTCTTTGAATTCTTAGTTCTGATCTTTGAGGCCATATTTCAGATGAATATTGTAATCATTGCTTATTCTGTAGATTGTTAGTAGTTTGTAGTGTCTTTATTTATCTATTTTGCTTAAGGGCAAACAAAGACTCAAGTTTGGGGGTATTTGATGAGTAGGTTTTATACCTACAAATCAGGCGCTTTTAAAATTGAGAAATTGTATGTTCATATATTTTTTATATTAATTATGTTGTGTTTTGTGGTATTTTATAAAATTAGGTAAAGAAGGAGCTCGTTTGGCATTTCACGGCAAAAGAGGGGCAAAATGGGCAATTGTCCAACACTGGTGCCGCAGCGCCGCTCTTACACTAAAACCCGGCGCTGCAGCGCCGGGTCGGATCTTCATGCCCCAGTATCAGCGCCGTAGCGCCACTAAATGAACTATATGCCAGTGCCGCAGCGTCGGTCCGCTACTTTTTGAATTGTTTGTGCTGATTGGCTATCCCGAAGTAATTGTCTCCTCTCCTTTATTTATTTTGCCGAGCTTTCTTCTTCTCTATGCTACTGGTCATCTTGGTTCAGGGGAAATGGAATTAAGAAAGGATAGAAACATATTATTCCTTTTTGGTTGCACAAAATTGCTATCAGACAAGAACAAGGAATATAGAGGAGAGAGAAACGGGGGCTGCCATTTTATCATCCATCAGCCGCACCATTATTCATTATCTCTACCATTCGGAAGAAGAGAGAAGATAGAGAGTGATGAGTAGGTTTTATACCTACGAATCGGATGTCAATGAATGCGAATTATTGTTTATTTCCATGGTATATAGTTACTTTTCAAGCATTTTTATGTGTTTTTGTAGGTTGCGCGTGTTGGGATTGAGTTTGGCGAGAATTGGTGGGATTGCGCTATTGCAGTTGCTGAGTTGCTGATATTGCAGAGTAGCAGGGCAGCGCGGCCGCGCCCAAAATGAGCTAGGGTGCAACGCGGTCGCGCCTGACTTCAGACTTAGGAAAAAATTTGCTGCCAGAGTAGCGCGGTCGCGCGCCTTTCAAGCTTAATCCAGGCGCAGCCGCGCCGGTTCGAGTGAGGGCAAATTTGACTTTTCAAATGTTTTAATTGGTTTTGATTTGAACTTGGATTTGAAACTTTGTAATTAATTAGGGGTTTTATTAGATACTATAAATATGTGTTTTCTAGTTGGTAATTGAGAGACCTATTATTAGCAAACCCTAGTTTTGAGCAATTTGAGAAGACTTGAAGCAAGTTGATAGCAAGGAGGAGCAGGACAGAGATTGAAGGATTGCTTCCAGTGTTTCTTCTCTTTTCTTTCTACTATAAACTTTTGATGTTATTAAACGTGTGGATGATGAATTCTAGTTTAGTTATGAACTAAATTTCTTTTAAGGCTATAATGGATCTTAAAGCGTAGTCTTGAATAGCATGCTGCTTTGAATATTATGATTAGTTATTTTTGGATTGTCTATTATGGTTTGTGCTGAATTGCTTAATTATCTGGCCAATAATTACTGGGATATTCTATATGAATTTGAGATATGAAGTATAGAATTAGATCTGACTATAATAACATGTGATTGTGTCTTCTGCTGTCGATGGAATTCATAATTTGTGTTTAGGATAGAAATATACCTATTCACCGCATGTAATCAAAATAGGGAACCTGGATTTTAAATTCTTTTTAATTGTAATTAACATAGAACTATAGTGAATTAGTTATCTAGGGTGATTAACTTGAGTCTATCAATTGTGGATTTGAGTTGAGTTATTTATAAAACATTGAGAGATGGTTATAAATAGAGATGAGTTCCTGGTTAACAATCCAAAACAACTAGCATAATTTGAAGGGAAGTGTGTTGAACAAGATAAAGCATTAAGTGAAGTTATAGTCTTAAGTCCTTAAAAATCTGTTTTCAAACTAGTGGTAGTAATTTAATTTAGAATTAATTAGTTAAACCCAAAACTTTCGAAATCAATTATTTGCTTACTAAAATTGTTTTAATTTAAATCTGGAATTGTCATTATAGAATCAATTCTTCTCCGTGGGACGATACTCTACTTTCACTTTATTACTTGTGGACTGCGTATACTTGCGTATTTTGCTAGTATAGATTTAGGCAAACAAGTTTTTGGCGCCGTTGCCGGGGAACAATTGTGTCTATAATTTCAAGTTTTAAATTTAATTAATTCAGTTTTAGTTAACATTGTTTTTCTTGTTACTTCCTGTTTCAGGTGATCTCGGTTGTTTATGCAAACACGATCAAAGCAGCCGGAACTTGTGCAGAGTGAGGACGATCTTGAAAACAAGTTACGTAAGTTAAGAAAGTTTTGCCGTGAGACAATCGAGAAAGAGGCAATGGCTAACGAAGAACAAAAATCTTTGAGGGACTATGCTATGCCTAAGATAGACGAGATCAAATCAAGCATCACGAGACCAGTTATCACTGCTACTTCCTTTGAGATCAAGCCGGGGACAATTCATATGCTTCAGAATGCGGTGCATTTTGGGGGATTAGCCAATGATGATCCTAATGAACACTTGGTTAGCTTTCTGGAGATTTGTGATACCTTCAAATATCCCAATGTAACTGATGATGCGGTGAGACTACGTTTGTTTCCGTTTACACTCAGGGATAAAGCAAAGAGTTGGTTGCACTCGCTTCCACCGGGGTCTATCACAACTTGGGATGACTTGGCGCAGAAATTCCTAGCAAAATTCTTTCCGCCGGCTAAGTCTGCTAAGCTGAGAAACGAGATTTCTACCTTTAAGCAAAGTCATGGAGAGTCACTGTACGAGGCTTGGGAAAGGTTCAAGGAGTTATTGAGAAGATGTCCACATCATGGGCTACCCAAGTGGCTGCAAGTCCAGACATTCTACAATGGGTTGAATAGTAACACTCGAACAAACATTGATGCAGCTGCAGAGGGAGCACTTATGGACAAAAATTTTGATGAAGCTTTCACCTTGTTGGAGACTATGGCTGCGAACAATTATCAATGGCCGACTTACAGAATGAATCCGCAAAAGGTAGCTGGAGTTTTGGAAGTAGATGCGGTCACTGCATTAACAGCTCAGATGGTGGCCATGTCTAAGAAAATTGAAGCTTTGGCGGAGTCAAAGGTCCAGCAAGCAGCTTATGTGTGTGTGCTATGTGCAGGTGCACATCCGACGGAATATTGTGCTATTAATCCGGAATCTGTACAGTACTTGGGGAGTTACAACCGATAGCAACAACCATACCAGAATGCATATAATCCGGGGTGGAAGAATCATCCGGGTTTCTCATGGAGCAATAACACTCAAGTTCAAAATCCCGCTCCAAGATCACAGAATCCCCCGGGTTTTCAGAACCAAGCTCCACAACATGCAGAAAGAAAACCCAATTTAGAAGAGTCGTTGGCAAGATTTATCACAGCATCGGAGAAAAGAATGAATGATCAAGACAAACTATTAAATCAGGTAGATTTGAATGTGAAGAGCCAGGCAGTTTCAATTAGGAATTTGGAAAATCAGCTGGGACAGTTGGCTCAAGTCTTGAACAATCGACCGCAAGGAGTACTTCCAAGTGATACAGAAGTCAACCCCAAGAGAGATGGTAAGGAACAATATCAAGCAGTAACACTTCGAAGTGGGAAGCAACTCCAGCAGAGCAGCGCAGCCGCGCCTGAAATACAAAGGGAGGCAGCGCGGCCGCGCCCGTCCCCAGTCCCAGCTCCTATAGAGAACTTGGTAGAAAAAGACAAGGAACGGAGAATGAGGAGAAAGACAAGGAGCATAAAAAGCAAGCAGAAGTATACCCTCATGTTCCATATCCTCAAAGATTTCACAAGCAGAAAATAGACAAACAATTCTCCAGATTCCTTGAAGTCTTTAAAAAGCTGCAAATCAACATACCGTTTGCCGAGGCTTTAGAGCAGATGCCGAGCTACGCCAAGTTCATGAAAGGAATTTTGTCAAGGAAGAAAAAGCTGGAGGATTATGAAACAGTAGCATTGACTGAAGAGTGTAGCGCTATATTGCAGAAGAAGTTGCCACCGAAGTTGAAGGATCCGGGTAGTTTCATTATCCCTTGCACCATTGGCAGCTTATCAATCAACAGATGTTTGTGTGATTTGGGTGCGAGCATCAACCTTATGCCGTTATCAATATATGTCCAGCTGGGTCTACCTGCACCGAAACCGACCAACATCTCTCTTCAGCTTGCTGACAGGTCGGTTACATACCCTAGAGGTATGTGGAAGACATCTTGGTAAAAGTGGATAAATTCATATTCCCAGCCGATTTCATCATTTTGGACTATGAGGAGGACAAAGACATTCCTATTATATTGAGGAGACCTTTCTTGGCAACTTGACGAACACTTATAGATGTACAAAAAGGAGAATTGACTATGAGGGTGCAAGACCAAGAAGTGACATTTAATGTGTTCAAAGCTATGAAATTTCCTACGGATGAGGAAGAGTGTTTCCGGTTAGATGTGGTGGAAAAAGTGATGGATGACGAGTTTTTGAGGAAATTGACTGAGGATCCGTTGGAATCTGTTTTATTAGGGGAGGCTGACATGGATGACCCTGAGATGATGGAGTTTCTTCAAATTTTAGATACAGTGCCGAGAGTACACAAATTTCAGATTCCCTATGAACCTTTGAAACTTACTGACAAATCCTTAGAGCGCTTGAAGCCATCTCTTGAATTACCTCCTACTCTTGAACTTAAACCTTTACCGAGCCATCTGCGGTATGCTTATTTGGGTGAATCATCTACTTTGCCTATTATTATTGCATCTGTACTTAACGAATTGCAGGAAAGTAAGTTGATTCGAGTTCTCCGGGAATACAAATCAGCCATTGGTTGGACCATCGCAGACATAAAAGGAATTAGCCCATCATTCTGTATGCACAAGATCCTTTTGGAAGACGATGCCAAATCAACGATAGAGCAACAAAGGAGGCTGAACCCGATCATGAAAGAGGTGGTGAAAAAGGAAATTTTGAAGTGGCTTGATGCAGGTATCATTTACCCCATCTCCGATAGCAGTTGGGTGAGTCCAGTCCAGTGCGTGCCTAACAAGGGTGGTATGACGGTTGTAGAAAACGAGAATAATGAATTGATACCGATAAGGACAGTGACCGGATGGAGGGTTTGTATGGACTACAGGAAATTAAACAAGGCAACCCGCAAGGATCACTTTCCTCTACCCTTCATTGATCAGATGTTAGATAGACTGGCTGGGCACGAGTACTATTGCTTGTTGGATGGCTACTCAGGTTATAATCAGATAGTGATTGCCCCTGAAGATCAGGAAAAGACTACCTTCACGTGTCCTTATGGTACTTTCGCTTTTTGAAGGATGTCTTTTGGCTTATGTAATGCACCTGCGACGTTCCAAAGATGCATGATGGCTATTTTCTCAGATATGGTTGAAAGCAGCATGGAGGTATTCATGGACGATTTTTCAGTGTTTGGTGACACATTTGATAGTTGCTTGGAAAATCTGGTCCTGGTTTTGAAAAGATGCGTGGAGACCAATTTAGTGCTCAACTGGGAAAAATGCCACTTTATGGTGTAAGAGGGGATAATTCTTGGGCACAAGGTGTCGTCAAACGGGTTAGAGGTAGATCGAGCCAAGCTGGAGACAATAGAAAATCTACCTCCACCAACCACAGTCAAGGGAATACGAAGTTTCTTAGGACACGTCGGATTTTATAGGAGGTTCATAAACGACTTTTCTAAAATCTCTAAGCCTTTATGTAGCCTATTGGAGAAAGATGTTCCCTTTAAGTTTGATGATGAGTGTCTTGCGGCTTTTGACTTGTTGAAAAGAAAATTAACCACAGCGCCAATAATTGTAGCACCGGATTGGTCAAGGCCGTTTGAGTTGATGTGTGATGCTAGTGACTATGCTATTGGGGCTGTTTTGGGCCAACAAAAGGAAAAGATTTTTCACGCCATTTATTATGCTAGCAAAACACTGTTCGATGCCCAACTCAACTACACGACTATCGAGAAGGAGTTGCTAGCAGTCGTGTATGCATTTGACAAATTCCGGTCGTACTTAATTGGAACTAAAGTGGTGGTGTTCACTGACCATTCTGCCATAAGATATCTGATTTCGAAGAAGGATGCCAAGCCAAGGCTGATTCGATGGATACTTCTACTCCAGGAGTTCGACTTGGAAATCCGAGATAGGAAGGGAACGGAAAATCAAGTGGCAGATCATCTCTCGAGATTAGAAAACAATGACCACGTCAAGGGGGACAAAACGGTGATCAATGAGTTCTTTCCAGATGAGCAGTTGTTTGTGATCCATTCAGAAGTCCCATGGTATGCCGATTTTGTCAATTATTTGGTTAGCAACGTACTTCCTCCTGATTTGACCAGCCAACAAAAGAAAAAGTTTCTGCATGATGTAAAAAGGTACATGTGGGATGAGCCGTTCCTGTTCAAACATTGTGCCGATCAGATGATTAGACGGTGTGTGCCACAAAGTGAAATAGAGAGTATTTTACATCATTGCCATGATTCGCTATACGGAGGTCATTATGGAGGTGAAAAGACAGCGGCCAAGGTGTTATAGGCAGGATTTTTCTGGCCAACGTTGTTTAAGAACGCCCACCACTTCGTGCAAAGATGTGACAGATTTCAAAGGGTGGGAAATATTTCCAAGCATCATGAGATGCCTTTGAATGCCATTTTAGAAGTTGAAGTCTTCGACGTTTGGGGAATAGATTTTATGGGACCATTCCCATCGTCCTTTAACAACCTCTACATCCTTTTGGCGGTCGATTATGTCTCTAAATGGGTGGAAGCAAGTGCGTTGCTGACTAATGATGACAAGGTGGTTCTTAAATTTCTGCAGAAAAACATCTTCACACGTTTCGACACCCCAAGAGCAATTATCAGCGATGAAGGGAGCCATTTTTGCAATAGGTATTTCACGGCTCTTTTAGCTAAGTATGGGGTAAACCACCGAATTGCTACAGCTTACCATCCCCAAACCAGTGGTCAAGCCGAAGTTTCAAATAGAGAAGTGAAGAGAATTCTGGAGAAAATCGTCAATCCGAGTAGAAAAGATTGGTCAGCAAAATTGGATGATGCACTTTGGGCTTATCGGACAGCTTATAAGACACCCATTGGCATGTCACCGTACCAATTAGTCTATGGAAAGGCGTGTCACCTACCGGTTGAGCTTGAACACAAAGCATATTGGGCCATTAAAAAGTTGAACTTTGATCTCGCGGCTGCTGGGGAAAAGAGGCTACTTCAGCTTAACAAACTCGATGAATTCCGGTTACAAGCATATGAGAATTCAAAGCTTTACAAGGAAAAAGTCAAGAAGTGGCATGATCGAAAAATCATCGACAGGACGTTTGAGCCAGGACAAGCAGTGCTTCTATTCAATTCTAGACTGAAGTTATTTCCAGGGAAGCTCAAGTCTCGGTGGTCGGGTCCTTTCATCGTCAAACAAGCATTCCCTCATGGCGCCGTTGAAGTTTTTGCAAACAATCCGGAAGAGTCATTTAAAGTCAATGGTCAAAGATTAAAGTATTATTGGGGTGGTGGTGTTGATCGCCAGAAAACCTCAATCACTCTTGCCGATTGAAATTTAAACAGGGAGTAGTCAGGCTGAAAGACTTTAAATCAAGCGCTAGTTGGGAGGCAACCCAATTTTTAATTGCTTTTTAGTTAAAATTTTGTGATTTTTAGGACTCATTATTAGACTTAGTTTTGTTTTTATTTTGTAGTAATTAGATGCTTTGTTTCTTGGTTTTTATTGCTTACAGGTTATACATCAAGGTTTGCACATGAAGAAATCATCAAGAAAGGCTTAACAGTGCAATTCCAGATTTTTAGGTCAGCGCGGCCGCGCCCAAATTGTGAAGGAAAGCAGCGCGGCCGCGCCGCATCTCAGAGTTGAAAAAAAAAATTTCTGGTACACCAGCGCGGCCGCGCCCAACTCAAGCCAAAATCCAGCGCAGCCGTGCCTCGATCGGATCCCAGGTTTCAAAACCTAGATTAAACCCGACCCACATCTGCCTTTTTAATTCCTTCTCCCGCTTGGACTCTTATTCTTCATAATATCTCCTTTTCAAAATCGATTCCTCCCCTTTCTTCTCTTCCAAATCTGATTCAAAACTAAATCCAAATCGTTACAAAATCATTCTCCAAATCAAATACTACACATTACAAACCCTAATTCTATTTCTCTTCATCTCCATTCTTTCTCTATACCAAAACCATACACAACCTATTCCTTCATACAAACCCCAAAACCCAACTCCTTCATTGTTCTCAGTGTTCTTCAAGGAGATTTTCAGTGCATCAAATTGGGAAAACAAGGAAGTGCAAGTGGTTCTACCGCAGTAAGTGCATTGTGGCTTAGGGTTTGACATCGTATCAAGGTATTCGTTCTTCTTGTCAGATTTTAAACTTGTATTGCCTTGTATTGGGACCGTTGGTTGTGATTATACTGTGCATGCAAGTATATTGGATTGGTATTGCTTGAGTAAATCCTAGTGTAGTATCTGTCAAGTTTGGGGGAGATTTTTCATTACTTTTTATTGGGACTGATTTGCTATGGCTTCTAAGAGACCACGAAGGGAATCTTCTAGTTCTCACGCACAGGCTGAGTCGGTGGACTTTGATAGGAGTCAGTTTGTATCTGCTGAGGCTAAGGATTTTTATCACAAGGTTTTATTGGGAAAGACTTTTGTGTTGGAACGTGGGTTACAGCCTGATCCAGATTTAGATGGTCAGATGATGCGCATGATCCGAGCAAAGGGGTGGTTGTTGTTTGTGGAACCACCATTGGCAGCCCCGATTTCTGTTGTTCAAGAGTTTTATGCTAACGCGAAGATTACCAAGGACGGGACTGCTTTTGTGCAGGGTTGTCAGGTGCCATATGATAGCGAGAGTATCAATGCCATCTATCACTTGCCTTCTGTTCATCACTTTGATCCTGAAAGTTTTCACTCTACAAATTGGGACACTAAATTGGAGCGAATCAAGAATATTTTGTGCAAGCCTGGTACCACATGGACAACAAAGCAAGGGACGGATTAGAAGCTTCACTTCCCTCACACTGCCTTAAGTCGTTATGGCAAGGCCTGGTACAACTTTATTTGTGTTAATCTCATGCCAACCAGGCACCAAAACGACGTGACTAAGGATCGGGCGATTTTACTATATGGTATTGTGCAAGGGAAATCAATTAATGTGGGGTATGTTATCCATCAATCTATTCGTCGATACCTTCAGGGTGGTACTTCCGGTGGTATCCCTCATGTGTCAGTAATTACACGTCTATGCTCGACTGCGGGGGTGGAGTGGGCTGATAGTGAGCCTGTGCAACTCCCGATGAACACGATTGACCATGCGACGATTGCTAAGTATAAGGTGTGGGAAGGAGCTCCTTCTCATGCCCGTGGAGCAGGATTTTTATTGGGAGACTACAGTGAGAGTGAGGAGGCCGCTGATCAGCCGGTGCCCGAACCTGAACAGCCAGCTCATATATCCCAGGCTTGTTTGGATCGCATAGAGAGGCGTATGACTCGGAGGATGGATGCTATACACTTGAGTATGACCGAGCTTCGTTTTTTCTCCACTCAGCTTTCAGATAGTTTCTCGCAGGCCTTTTCTCAGTTGGGCGTTCAAGTTCAATTCCCGACGTTTGGTGCAGCCTCAACTTATCCACCTCCGGACACACCTTCAGATGGGGAGGATGCAGATGCTGCTACTTCGGATTAGGGGAGTTTTTCTTTCCTTTTCCTTTCCTTTTATTGTTTTATCCAATGAGGGCATTGCCTGTTTTAAGTTTGGGGGAGTTCTTTTAGGTTTTTGTTTAGCATGTTTGTTGGTTTTGTGCATCATATCTGTTAGTATGTTGGCATACCATTGTGATTATTGTGAATCTTGCATAGTTATGGTTATCTTGCATAGTCTAGTTTGGTTGTGTTAGGTGCATTTAGTTTGTTGCATGAATCCAATTGATTAGTTGGTATGATTTAGGCTCAGCCAATGATGAGATGGGTATTATCGTGTTAGCTTGGACAGTTTGAAAGTCGTTAGGGATAAAATAATTTTGATCATGAGAGTAATTATGCTTGTCATAACTTGAGTTATTGGATAGCACGAATAATTTGATTAATTTGACTGTTGGGGTTCAAAAGGTTGCATAACTGATTTTTACATGAGAATTTGATAAAACATTGTTAGGTAAGTCAACAAAGAAGGCTGAAATAGGGTAAAAGCTGAGTTTGGGGGTTTCTTTTAAGGCGTAAAAAAAAACGAAGTCAGCACATTTCTTGCCTATCAAAATCAGATTCACTTTGGATCAGCTAGCGAAATTATACGTCAAGGAGATTATCTCAAGGCACGGTGTTCCAGTGTCAATAGTGTCAGACAGAGATCCACGTTTCACCTCAAAATTTTGGAAGAGTCTGCAAGCTTGTTTGGGAACGCAGTTGAGAATGAGTACAACCTACCATCCTCAAACCGATGGCCAGAGCGAAAGAACAATTCAGACGTTGGAGGATATGCTTCGGGCGTGCGTCATGGATTTTAAAGGCAACTGGGATGATCATTTACCTCTGGTCGAGTTTGCTTACAACAATAGTCATCACGCTAGTATCGGCATGCGGCCCTACGAAGCATTGTACGGAAGGAAATGCAGAACTCCATTATGCTGGGATGAGGTTGGTGAACGACGACTATTGGGACCCGAGCTGGTACAACAAACTGCTGAAATTGTCAAGGTAATAAGAGCCAGACTGATAGCCGCTCAAGACAGACAGAAGAAGTATGCTGATCAACACCGACAAAATTGCGAATTTGAAGTCGGGAGCTTTGTGTTCCTCAAAGTATCTCCCTGGAAGGGAAAAATCAGATTTGGTAAAAAGGGTAAACTCAGTCCGCGGTTTATTGGACCCTTCGAAGTGCTGAAACGAATAGGCGAGGTGGCTTATGAGGTAGCTTTACCTCCCGAGTTAGACCACATTCATAATGTATTCCACATATCGGTGCTACGACCGTATAAGTCTGATTATAAACATGTCATTGAATATGAACCGCTACAATTCGAGAAAGATTTGTCTTATGAAGAGGTTCCTGTACAGATAGTGGACAGGAAGGAGCAAGTACTTAGAAATAAAGTGATACCTTCTGTTAAGGTAATCTGGAGGAACCACAGTGCTGAAGAAGCAACGTGGGAACTCGAAGAGCAAATGATGCAAAATTTTCCTCAATTATTTGCTTAATCTTTATATTGCGATTCTGGGGACAGAATATTTGTAAGGAGGGGAGAGTGTACCGGATGATTTAATTGCGTTGTGATTCTAGGGACAGAATCCTTTTAAGGAGGGAAAGATGTAACGAATGCAATTTTTATGATTGAATAAAAATATTTATTGAATTATATAAATATTTTTATTCATTTATTGAGCTAAATAAATAATTTATTAAGTTTTTGTAAAGTGGGTATATGTTAAGTTTAATAATGTTAAATGTTATTTGAATGTGATTTGTTATGTTTATTCTAATTTAATTTAATAATTAACTTAGATAATGAAAAGGTTTATTTGAATAAATGATTTATTTGAATAAGAGAATTTATTTGGTATTATTGTTATTTGTTAAATGAAATTATTAATTTAGTTAGTAAGGTTTAATTGAATTTATTATTAAATAAATTCAATTAAATTAGAAGTGTGACATTTAAAACTATATGTTATAATGATTTATTAAAATAAATGAGAAAGTGTTTAATTCAGTTTTACCAAACAAGGCCCTATGATCTTTGTTTGGAAATAATGGATTATTTTATTTGTGTTTTACCAAACAAGGCCTTAAGACCTTTAGTTAGAATAATAAATTATTTTAATTTGTATTTGCCAAACAAGCCTCGTGGCTTTTGAAATTTTATAACTGATGATACGTTATTATTATATTAAGTATCAGTTTTTATTTGTTTTTATTTTCATCAGTTTTATTTTTACGTCAGTTAAGAAAAGAAAAGAAAGAAGAGAAAGAACAGAGTTCAAAGAGAAAAGAAAAATACAGAGAAAATAAGAGGGAGCTTGAGAGTTGTGAGAAGAGAGAATTGAGAGGTTTGTGAATTGAGAAAGAGAAGGAAGGGAAGTGCTAAACTAAGGAATTATATACATAGCTTGAAGGTATAATTCTTATTAGTTTTGTTTTTCATTATATTCTTATTATTTTATTTCTCTGTATATGATTTTTATTTCACTGTATATGAATTTATATGCTAAATACATGAATTACTTGGTGTAATTGGTAGTAATCATGTGTTAGATGATTATATGATGATTAATAATCAATTTAGATGTGTTAATCCATGAAAATATGCTTTGGAATAGAGTTTGTAATTTTACAAAGTTTGTTTCATGAATTGTATATATGTATCAAAATTGATGCTTTATTTGATTATTAATTGGTTAACTAATAATTGTTTATGATTATATGATGAAAAACAAGAATAATGTAAGAAGAATGGTGTTAATTGGTTGAAAAATGAATTTACATAGCTTAATTTCATGAAAATGGCCAAAACTTAAATAAACTGTTTAACAGTGAAATTCTTGGGTTTAAATTGGTTGTTTATATGTTAGAATGATTAAAATGTTTAGAAAACATGTTGGGTAGATGTTTTGTATCATATATAATGTATGGGTATATTTAATTTGTTTACTGGATGGTAGAATTCGGAAAATTTGGCCAAATTTGGTCTAAGTTTTCACTGGTTCGCAAACTGGGGAAGACAACTGCCGAGTCTCTCGCCCCGACGATAGAAATGTGCTGATTTTCTTCGCCCCGGCGAGCCTCTCGCCCCGACGAGAGTTTTGTTAACAAAATCTTCGCCCCGGCGAGATTTTGTTAAGCTTTTTCCCGCCCCGGCGGTGGAACAGTAAAAAAAAAAAATATTTTATTAATCTATTTTATGGTTCTTGCTATTTGTTAAGACCCATAATAATGTATTAAGTAATTAATAAAATTCCAAGATAATTGAAACTTGTTGATTATGGTTTGCTAAATGAGATATTATAATAAAATGGGATAGAAAGCAAGCCTAGAATGCTTTTTTTCTTGTGACTAATTTTGTTACCATCTTATAATTAAATGTATAGGTTGTTTAAGGATCGTGAGATATTTAATTTGTAATCTACGCTTGAGGCAAGTTCCTTATCTTAATTTATTACTTTTACGATGAGCAAGTTGTTCTTTCCTTTTAACTTGTTAATTTATTCAATGCAAGTTTATTTATATTGAGCGAGCTTATGGACCTTAGCTTATTGATATTCAAGCAAGGTTACTATCATATTACGTACTTAAGCTTTATTCCAATTATTGTTTATTATTCAAATTTCGAGTATAGTTTCTATTGAACAAACTCTATTGATGAATTAGACTAGCAAACCCTTATTGATTTAGCTAGTCCTTGGTTGATGAGCGATTTCAAAGACTTAGAATATTTTCTATACTCGTTCCAAGCCAAGTTCCTTTTGGTACGGATTCAGACGATAAATTGAGATGAACAACCCTAATATAGGGGATTACTTACGCGACAGCGTTAAAATGTTTGTGCACAATACATTGTACAAAGGGTTGATCCCCCTGAGTACGAGATGTTGGTCTATAGTCTATATGACTGTTAAAGGTTACAGTAGAAATACTTGTTAACCTAGGACATAGTTCGAGGTCTTGTGACCCTCAGATATAATTTCTAAATCTTGAAATCTATTTTTCCTTGAATCAAATATTCTAACGAGCTTTTAGACTTTGATCATTTATTGACTGAGATTCAGAAAATTATTATCCCTCAGTTGAAATCCATTTCATTTAAATATTATTGCTATCGTACTTGTGAGCAATTGTTTGCTCACTCTTGCACTAATCATTGCAGCTAAGCCAGAAAAGCAGGACGAGCCGTCCACGAGTAAAGGCAAGGGCAAGATGCCAAAGTAGCAAGAGATTTATTATCCACTTGATGTTTATATGTAACAAGACTTGTTTAAAATTATGTTTTATTCCGCATTGATGTATTAAGGTTAAGATAACCTGGGATTTGATTGTTTAATAGTTTGGTGATGTAACCCATTTTGGGAAGATGTTTCTTTAAGTTTATTTAATTGTTCTTAATTATGGGTAGATAGATGTGAATGAATGAGATAGTGAACACCAAATCTGTGGGAATTAAGTACCTGGATTTGGGGGTGTCACACTTGATCGCTGATTTTAATGACATATTGTGTAAAATATAAAACTATAGGTAAAAGTCAGCGGTTTTTCCTTATCAAATCGTGCCGCCGAGAGGAAGACCACGTAACCAGCGAGTCGAGGAGTCCGAAAGCGAGGTTGGGGATCAACCCAATCCAATGAGGATGTTCGCGTAGATGCTGGCAGAAGCCATGCAATCAAGGCCGCCACCTGGAGGGACCCAACCAGCACCCGAGCCAGTGCATCATCTGGCAAATTTTAAAGATTTCAAATTGGTTGGACCACCCGAGTTCAAGGGAACTCTTAACCCAATAGAAGCACAGACCTAGATAGAAGAGATAGAGAAGGTCTTCGAGGTCGCACGGGTGGCCGAGGAACAAAAGAAAAGATTTGCCACGTTCATGCTGAAGGGCGAGGCTAACTATTGGTGGAAGGCCAATAAGGGACGAGCAAGTGAGGGGGTCATTTCCTGGGAAAGATTTAAAGAGTTGTTCTTCGAAAATTACTTTCCGGAGAATACACAGCAGGATATGAAAGTTAAGTTCCTTGAACTGAAACAAGGGAATATGACTGTCGCAGAGTACGCGGCAAAATTCAATGAATTGGCCCGATTTGCCCCACATCAGGTGGACACCGAGGCCAGGAAGGCAAGAAGGTTTGAGTTGGGACTAAAACCATGGGTACAAAAGTCAGTCGCAATATTAAAGATTAAGAACTTCTCGGAGTTGCTGGAAAGGGCTATCATTACGGAAGGGGGCAATGAAGCAGTGGCACGATTCAATCAGGACAGAAAGAAGAGTCAGGAAGTAGCCAAGGCGGGGAGCGGCGGAGGCAGCAACCCTAATAAGCGCAAATGGAATGAAAGCCAATCGTTCGGGAGCAATAAACCCGGAGGAGAGGCTAAGAAAGGTGGCAAGTGCAACAACTGCGGGAAGAGTCACTTGGGGGAGTGCATGAAGGGGAAAAGTGTTTGTTACCGATGTGGACAACCGGGGCACATGGCTCCCTAGTGTCCGAACAAGTCGAAGGGAGGATGTTTCTCTTGTGGATCACCCGACCACCAGATTAAGGATTGCCCGAAGAGGAAGGGTGATGTCGGGAGTGGCAACAGGAGCAACAACAACAGCGAAAACAGCAACCGGCCGAGCTACGGGGCACCAGCCAGTCAAACCAACAGGCCAATGGCACGCACATTCAACATGACCGTGCAGGATGCAATGGAATCTAGGGATGTGGTGTCAGGTATCATCCCAATCAATGAGATAAATGCTTATGTGTTATTTGATTCGGGTGCTACTTGCTCTTTTGTTTCCGAAGAATTTGCTAGTCAGTTAAACTCACCTCGTGAAAAGTTAGAACACCCTATAAATGTAGAAGTAGCAAACAAGGAAATTATTCCCGTAGAATGCATTCATAGGAACTGTCGTGCTGAATTGCGAGGAGTGAAGCTCAATGTGGACCTGATACCAATTCGGCTGGGAGAGTTTGATGTAATCCTGGGGATGGATTGGTTATCAATTCACGGGGCAGTTATTGACTGTAAGAAGAAATGCGTACACTTGAAGACTCCTAACAAGTCGAAGGTGGTATTCTATGGTAATAAATCACCAAAACAATCTTGTTGTCTTACTATGATGCAAACCAAGAAACTGTTTAAGAAAGGTTGCGTATGTTATTTGGCCCATGTGGCTGATACTCGTTAGGTCAGGGGTGAGATGAGTCAAATACCAGTCGTGAGGGATTTCGCCGATGTCTTCCCAGATGAGCTTCCGGGACTGCCACCGGACAGGGAAATCGAGTTCGTAATCGATTTAGTACCGGGAACCGCACCAATATCGAAGCCGCCATATCGCATGGCACCTGTAGAAATGAAAGAGTTGATGGTTCAACTGCAGGAACTATTAGACAAGGGTTATATCAGACCGAGTGTGTCCCCATGGGGAGCGCCAGTTCTGTTTGTAAAGAAGAAGGATGGTTCTATGAGGCTTTGTATCGACTATCGAGAGTTGAACAAAGTTACGATTAAGAATAGGTATCCGCTTCCTAGGATTGACGATCTGTTTGATCAACTTAAAGGAGCGAAGTACTTTTCAAAGATTGACTTAAGAACAGGCTATCATCAACTGAAGGTGAGGCAGGAGGATATTACGAAGACTGCATTCAGAACTCGTTACGGACACTTCGAGTTTCTGGTAATGTCATTTGGATTGACGAATGCACCAGCAGCATTCATGGATATGATGAACAGAGTGTTCAAGCAGTACTTGGACAAGTTCGTAGTTGTATTTATTGATGACATCTTGGTGTATTCAGAAACAGAGGAGGAACATGCTGAACATTTAAAGATTGTATTGGAAGCTTTCAGGAGGGAGAAGTTGTACGCAAAGTTTTCTAAGTGTGAGTTTTGGTTGCAGAGGGTGCAATTTCTGGGTCATGTCATCGACAAAAATGGTGTTTCGGTGGACCCAGCAAAAGTAGAAGCGGTTATTAATTGGGAGCAACCGGAGACGCCAACAGAGATCAGGAGTTTCTTGGGATTAGCGGGATACTATCGGAGATTCATCCAGAATTTTTCAAAGATAGCATTGCCGTTGACCAATCTCACCAGAAAAACAGTTAAGTTCGTTTGGTCGGAGAAATGCGAGGAAAGTTTCATGGAGTTGAAGAAGAGACTTTGCCAAGCACCGGTGTTGACCTTACCAGACAACACTGGGGTTTTCGTAGTGTATAGCGATGCGTCACACAATGGTCTTGGCTGTGTGCTGATGCAACACGGCAAGGTCGTGGTGTACGCATCACGTCAACTGAAAGACTATGAGAAGGGTTACCCGACTCATGACTTGGAATTAGCAGCGGTAGTTTTCGCCTTGAAAATTTGGAGGCACTACCTGTACGGGGAGAAGTGCGAGATATATACAGATTACAAAAGTCTGAAATATATCTTCACTCAGAAGGAGCTGAACATGAGGCAGCGCCGATGGTTAGAATTGATCAAGGATTACGACTGTGAAATTCTGTACCATCCGGGCAAAGCAAACGTAGTGGCTGATGCCTTAAGCAGGAAAGGCAAGGCGAAATTGATGCAATTGACAATTCACGAGGAATTGATAAAAGACTTTGAACGTCTGGAATTGGAGGTTAAGTATCCGACGGAGACGGACGAAGTACTGTTTACCGTAACAGCGGGTCCGACTCTACTGGATAAGATAAAGGAGGCCCAAGAATTTGACGAAGAATGTATTGACATTACGGAGCGATTATCGAAGGGAGAAACGTTGAAGTACAAGATTGACAACACAGGATTACTGAGGTTTGAGGGAAGGATCTGGGTACCGTACGTACCAGACCTGAGGGAAGAGATATTGCAGGAGGCCCATAATACGAGATTCTCGGTACATCCAGGTAGCACCAAAATGTATCAAGATCTTCGTCAACATTATTGGTGGCCACATTTGAAGGGGGAAGTTGCAGAATTCGTCAGCCAGTGTTTAACTTGTCAGAGGGTTAAGGCAGAGCACCAGCGGCCGAGCGGATTGTTGCAACCCTTGGAAATTCCAGAGTGGAAGTGGGAGCACATCACAATGGATTTTGTGGTAGGACTCCCGACAACACAGAAGGGTTTAGACGCCATCTGGGTGATTGTAGATCGTTTGACCAAGTCTGCCCATTTCCTACCGATCAAGATTAGGTACAAATTGGAGCAGTTAGCGAAACTTTACGTGAAGGAGATAGTATCGCGACATGGGGTGCCGGTATCCATTGTGTCTGATAGAGATCCGCGCTTCATGTCTACAGGAAAGAATGGGAACACAGTTGAGGATGAGTACGGCGTATCATCCTCAGACTGATGGTTAGAGCGAGCGAACAATTCAGACCCTAGAGGACATGCTCCGGGCAGTTGTGATGGACTTAAGTGGTAGCTGGGACGATCACTTGCCACTGGTAGAGTTTGTTTATAGCAATAGTTATCACGCTAGCATCGGTATGCCACCGTATGAAGCGTTATACGGAAGGAAGTGTCGAACGCCGTTGTGTTGGGATGAAGTTGGTGAACGGAGATTGTTGGGACCAGAATTGGTACAACAAACCGTGGAAATCATTAAAGTAATAAGACATCGGTTAGTAGCAGCCCAGGATCGTCAGAAGAAGTATGCCGACTTGCATCGTCAGAAGTGAGACTTTGAAGTTGGTAGCCTTGTGTTTCTGAAGGTATCTCCCTGGAAAGGGAAAATCCGTTTTGGAAAGAAGGGCAAATTGAGCCCTAGGTTCATAGGACCGTTCGAGATTTTGAGGTGGATAGGCGAAGTGGCGTATGAGGTAGCATTACCTCCTGAACTTGAGCACATTCACAACGTGTTCCATGTATCAGTGTTACGTCCATATAAGCCAGACTATAAGCATGTCATTTCCTATGAGCCATTTCAAGTCGAGAAGGACTTGTCATACGAGGAAATTCCTTTTCAAATATTGGATCGGAAGGAGCAGAAGCTGAGAAATAAAATCATTCATTCCGTTAAAGTTCTCTGGAGGAATCACGCAGTGGAAGAAGTTACGTGGGAACTCGAAGAGAAGATGAGAGCAAATTATCCGCAGTTATTTGAGTAAACTTAGATTGAAATTTCGAGGACGAAATTTTTATAAGGGGGAGAGGATGTAATGTCCAGGAAATTTTAAACCTCGTATCCAATTATTTTGATATATAAAATTCATTTTTATATAATTTTTCGGACCTAATTGGATCCAGGTAGGTATTATTATTTAATTATATAATTATACGGTCCAATAATTTCCTTTGCATTAAAGGGGCTCACTAATAGTCTGAGTAAATTAGTGATTTAACCCTAAGAATTTATTTGCAAGAAAATTGGGAAGAAAATTAATAAATAATTTTATTCTACCATTATCGGATTTAAATAATTCGAACAAGAAATTTTTGTTGAAACAAATATTTCAAATAATTAATTAATTGGATTAGTTATTCAAGTTAAATACTAGAATATAATATTGTTAATTAAATTTGGGTCACCTTCATTTGGATTGGCCATTTGTTTTTATTTGGACCCAAATCCTTTTTCTATTTCCAAATTGGGCCGAGCCCATTGTATTTTCCATTAGCCGGCTCAACCCTATTGGGTTGAGCCCAAAAACCCTTCCAACCGGTTAATTGATTTGAGTCACAATCGAGCAGGAGAATTGGGACAACAGTGGGATTTATTTGGGGAAAAACGAACCAGAAGAAAATCAGATACCCAAACCCTCAAGTCAATTCAGTCAAAGAGAGAGGAGAGAGCGTGAGATGACCAACCTCTTAATCAAACCGGACGAACGAGGGACGGGAGGAAGAAACGGGCTGTCAATCGTCGGCGACAGGGTGAGGCAACCAGCGGACGGTTCAAGGTTCAAGGCGGTTAATCAAAGCAACCGAGCGAGCGTCGCATGGACCAAGGGTCCCAAAAATCCGGCGAGATGACCGACGGAGCACGCGACCCAAAGACCTGCCGGCGAATCGTGGGTGGCTCGGATAGGGCTTGACATCGACAACTGACCACCTACTCTTTCCTACCGTCGGTCATTAACCCATTTTTTAGGATATTGCCCAAACAATTGGGTAAAATGTCCTCTATAAATTGAAACCCTCCCGACCCTAAACCGAGCTGCTAGAGTTTTCAATTAAAGAGAGAAAAATCGCAGAGGGGAGAGAACGGAGAAAATCAGCCGCTGGGAGGTATATGTCCGAGTTCGTCAATTATTTTGGAAAGAGGAGAAGGACGGCAAGCCGGACAGCCCTATGGTATAAAAGAGCTCTGTTAAGTTGATCCAACTGCTGCGAAATTTTTTTATTTTATTTTATTTTATTTGGTTTCGATTATCATTTTGTTGGGAAAAGTCTGTGAGTGAAAGGCCATGGAAGGCCGAACAGTGTAAGTTTGAATTATGGTTGGGTAGCATCTTAAGTTTTACTAATTACTGAAGAACATTGATACGCCTACCAACTGTTCAATGTAATGACTGTTAGAATTAGTTGGTATTGCTTGGCTTATGTATTTTGTGAGTTAAGCAGCCCATACAGTTTGAATAAATCGTTTCTAGGTATTGCATCGACTGAATTGTGGATTAAATTGTTCTTTGGGATTGCTTGGGTCGAGCTGTTCTTGGTAGTGTATTGAGTTATACTGTGTGTATTTTTGGAAAAAACTGGTATGGCAGAACTTGAGGTTCGGCAGTCTAATGTTGGTATAGGACTAGGCCAATGCCGAGTTTTAGAATGCCCAATATATGTTTGTTGTAATGCCTAAACCAAATGTTGTTTTCATTTTGGATAACGGTTGTTCTGTCAGCATCATGGATGATAAAAATCGAATGTGGTTTTTCTTTTTTGTATGTGTTAATGTTGGGCAAAACAATAATAAATAATTACTTATTATGTATATCATAAATAACAAATAAGATAATAAGTATCTAAATTATTTATTTAGTTAATATAATAATAAAATAATAATTGTTTATTATTTTTGTTTTCGTCAATATATAATAGGTAAAGATAATAATTATTATTCAATGGAATATTGAATAATAATTAAGTATAAATAAAGTAATAAATAATAACTATTTTATTATTTACCAATAAAGATAAATAAATATTTTAATTATTATTATTATAATTAAGTATGAACAAGGTTAACAAATTAATTATTTATTATTTACCCATAAATAATAAATAAAGGTAATAAATATTTAATTATTATTTAATATTAAATAATAATTAAGTATAAGTAAAGTTAATAAATAATTATTCATTATTTATCTATTAATAATAAATAAAGATGCTAAATATTTAATTATTATTAAATTAATATTTAATAATAATTAAGTATAATGAAGTTAATAAAATAATTATTTATCACTAATTGATAAATAAAGTTAATAGGTACTTGATTAAATAAATTAGTATAAAGTAATTATTTATTATTTATCAATAAATAATAAATAAAGATAATAAATATTTAATAAATAAAGATAATAAATACTTAATTATTATTTAATTAATATTAAATAATCATTAAATTATGAATAAAACTAATTATTATTTATCAATAAATAAAGATAATAAAACACTTAACGATTATTTAATATTGAATAATAATTAAGTGTTGTGTGGAATTAATACATTAAGTATTTAATTAATGTTGAATAAGGAACAAGGAATAATAATTACTCAATTACCCTTAAAGGTGGAAAATAATTAAGTGTAAATAAATTAAATAAGTGATCAATTGTTATTCAGTTGTTATTAAAACCAGAATAAATTTACTAATTATTTTATAATTAATAAATAAGGATTTTTAACCATATTAGAGATGAATAAGGGTAATGATCTGAGTGTTCGAAGAATAAGTAATCATGATTAACTATCATTTATTGTTATACGCTAAAGATCATTAATTAATTTCTGTTTAGTTAATGTTAAATAGTAGTTAAATGTAGATGGTGAATTGTTACCTGCTAAGTAAATGGTATAGTAAGGTGTGCCAATACACAACTATGCCATATTAATTGATAAGTCGACTTTATCCAATGATAGGTCACTCAAGATCAATTAATTAAAGCTAAAATTTATCTGTAGCTGAGCAAACAGGCAAGTTCCCTAATTTCAATCTTTATGCATGCTAAATGCAAGTTCTATCTTACTCAACTTTTACATTGAGCAAGTTTCTAAACCTTATGCATTATTTTTAATTCGTGCAAAAAGGTATATATTATTGCAAGTTATTCTTTAAGCTTGAATTTTATCTCCAAGCATGCCTTAAGTGGTCTAATTACTTTCAAAATTATTCCACATCTATGTATTCATTGACATTCACACTCGTGCATTTGAATTCGTATATTTATTAAAGTTCCGAAATTATGAACTATTCATGATTAAGACTGACCCTTGTTCGGTCAGGCAAGTATGTGAGAATTTATAAAAGCTATCCGAACCAATCGATGGTAAGGATTCTTAGACTGTATGAACACCCCTTTTATTATAGGGGAGTACCCCAGGTACCGTATATAAGGTACAAATAGCAGAGTTAAATGTTATGCATACACATAGCGTACGCGAGGCTGATCCCCTCAAGTACTTATTCTGTAGTCAGTAACCAGAGGGTCAACTAGCTATTGACTTCTTTGGAAGTTATTGTTCAAAGTCTACTTGACTATCTCTTGTTCTAAAAGCAATTAATGTTATTGCTTCTGATAATTGTTGAATTCTCTTTCTATATTCCCTTCATCATGATATATCCTTTATTGTTGTATTTTAAACTTGCTGAGCAAACTCGTTGCTCATCCTTGCTATATCATGACTCCATTGCAGCTAAACCCGAGACATCAGGAAAGAGCAAATGAAAAGAAAAGATGAAGTGATAGGCTTCACGTAGCTGATTTTACTTTATGTTTAGTTAATTATTATAAATGTAATTTAAACCCTGATATTTATTTGGGATACGGATTTGTGTTAAGTATTTAAGGTTATTGTATCTTGGGACTAGTAACACCTTTCTAATAAACAACATATGTTTATTTCCGCATTTTAGTCAATGTATGTTGTTGGAGGTGAATGATGTATTGAATCGTGATGACCGGATCCGGGTATCTAGAGACCCGAATTTGGGGGCGTCACACCCTTGACCTGTTGGTTATATGTTGGAAGCCTTACCACTACACTAGAATCACTTTTGATTGAGAATCAGAATGTTTAATATTTAAACTATATAATTCTGGGTTTGAAGTTTGACTTAAAGGTTTGTTTGATTATTTCTTTTAAAGGTTTATGAGCAAGGGTTGACCTCATTTTTTTTTTGTAAATTAAAATAAAATAGTTTATTTTGATTTGGAATTTGATTAAAAAATAAAGGAGTTTATTTTTATTCAAAATTAGATAAATTAAAATAAAGAAGTTTATTCTGATTTGGAATTTGATTAAAAATAAAGGAGTTTATTTTTATTCAAAATTGGATAAATTAAAATAAAAGAGTTTATTTTGATTTGGAATATGATTAAAATAAAGAAGTTTATTTTAATTGGAATTAGATTTCATGATAACTAATTAGAGTTGGAATTAGATTTCATGATAACTAATTAGAGTTGGAATTGGATTCTATGATAACTAATTGGAGTTGAAATTAGATTTTATACTCACTAATATTGCCCATTAAATGATATCAATGCATATATGGAATGGTTTTATTATTCATGAGATAAATATTATTTATTGATACATATGGAGATATGTATGATAATAAATAGGGATTGATTATGGATTATTGACCAATGTGTGATTGGATTTATTTTAGAGGATGCTTGAATGAATGAGTTTTTATAAATGGGGTCTGCGTACTGAAAGTAGTATGCACACAAGCCAATCATATTTGATATGATATAGCATATACTTTGTAATCTTAATCATTTATTAATAAAAGAATTAATTTTCTTAAAAAGCATTTTATATTATCTACATAGTGCTGTTATATTAAATATGATAAACCCATAGTTTTGAGCAATGCTTTTAGAATCATGATGGTGATCATGCTAATGAGATCTAAATTCTAGATAGCTCACAAACTAAAATTGTTCCTTATCGTTGGATTACTAAAAAGGGGATTAGTGAATCCGGATAGATTAGTACATATATTGCTTGCTCTTAAGAAGAGGATGATTGATCTCATAATCATTTATGTGGAGACACTAAAGTAAGTATGTAAGTGCTTATTGGAGAATAAGTTCACTGAACGTGGCTCGCTAAGGAATACCTAATGGAGTTTTACTCGCCCGTCAATAGGAATTCCTATAGTGATAGTAGTACACGTGATCTTTGGACTTGAGTTCATCATAGTATCTTGTGTATGATGAGTTATACTTTGACATGTCCCTTAAGACCTTTAGGGTATATCAAAGGGTATGATTGGATATAATAAGTTGTACATGGAGATAGGTGAATGATCAACAAAGAATCTACCACGTCTAGTAAAAGATGTGAATGTCCTATGTGATTCGATAACTGACAACTCAGTAGTCTTTGGCTAAGGCAGAATGAAATTAGAAAGGAGTTTCTAATTTGCATTATTTAGAGTTGTGCATTTGGGAATCGAAATACATATAATTAAATAAAATAAGGCTTGACAGTAAATCCAGGTCTTATATTTAATTGGGACATTGTATGGTAGAAGGATTGAATTGTACGGTAACTATTCACTGAAAGGTTCTTTTGTGATTAATGTTGAAATCTATATTATCTGAAAAATCGTTGATCACTAAGGGGGCTTACCCTTATTGTAGAATAAATATTATTTATTTAAATGAATTAAATAGTTTAATTTATTTATTTAAATAAAATTAGAATTGTTTTAATTGATTTATTCACAACCGGTTTAATATGGAGAACATAAAGGGTCACACCGCAAAAGAAAAATATTTATTTAAGAAGTAAATGGCATAATTGTAATAATAAGTTAAGTGTGTTTAATTTAATCTATGGGGATAGAATAAATTAAATAGCTTAATATTTATTATTTAATATTTCAGAAATATTAAATATAAATTAAGAAGAGGAGTTTTATTATTATTATTACTATTACTATTATTTAATTCCTAATAGGGATTGAGAATTAATTAATAGAAGTCCTCACACATGAATTCCTAATTGGATTAGGAGCATAATTAATTAAAGGAGTTTAATTATAATAGAAACCCTAATCCTAAAAAGTTTAGGGAAGGGTTTTCCTACATCTATAAATAAGAGGAGTCTTATCATAGATTAGGGTTACACACTCTTGCATTAGATTGTGGAGAATACTTACAATTTCTATAGAGATAGAAACTAGAGTTTTGCCAATACCCAACTTCTTGAATAACTATTCTTCCTTGGTGGATCACCTCTAGAGGCCAAACACTTGGGTGGCTAACGTTGATCAAGTAAAGGAATTTAGTCGGTGGAATTCAAGGAGAATGAGAAGGAATTGGAGGTGAATTTGTACCCGAGAAAGCACGGTTCTACGAAGGTATAATTTCTTAATCTCTATCTCTTTCGTTTATATCGTTAATTGAGCACATAGATTGATCGTGGTGATGGTTTGTATAACATTTTTAAAATCCGATTTTATCGCGCTTCCGCTTTATTTATGTAATTTGATTACATGTTCGCGTCATATACAAACCCAACAGTGGTATCAGAGCCTAATCTTGTGCTAATTATCGATTTTGATGATTCCATGTGTGTATGGTATGCGATTGGATCGAAATTTTTGGGCAGAATTTATTTTTTTTCTGAATCTACTACGCGGCGCAGCTACGCCGGCTCCAGTTCATTCTAGAGCGCAGCTGCGCCCAAACCCAGAAAGTCGTTTATGGGGTTCAGCGCTGCTGCGTCGTGTCCTAGTTCATTCTGGGCGCAGCTGCGCCGGACAGCAGAATCCGAAAAATAATTTTTTCTTTCAATTAAAATAAATAGTTTATTTAATTGATATAAGTTTAAAATAAAGATGTTTATTTTATCTGAAATAGGATTTCAAATTGCTAAAATTAAAAGAGTTTAATTTGGATTTGGTTTTTGATTAAAATAAAAGAGTTTATTTTGTTTCAAAACTAAATATTAGCAAAACTTTTGCCCATTAATTGATATCAATGCATATATGGAATAGTTTTATTATTTATTAGATGAATATTATTTATTGATACATATAGAGATATGTATGATAATAAATAGGGATTTATTATGGACTATTGACCAATGTGTGATTGGATTTATTTTAGTGGATGCTTGAATGTATGGTTTTTTTTTTATAAATGGTGTCTGCGTACCTCGTCATCTCTAATTTTTCTTAATGTAAATTCTATCTCCCTCCTATGTACTTCCCCTTGACTGCTGATCAATGTTTCTATTTATAGTAAATAGTTAATGTAATAGGACTAGTTAGAATTAATTTTGAAGAATTGGAGACAAAGGAGCAAGGAGCGCTTGAAGACCCGTTTGTAATGGAGCCCGGGTTTAAATGTAATAGTTATATTTAAATTTTATTCTTGCACCCTAGGTTTGACCTTTTGGTTCACTTCGTGGCTCTAGTGAACCAAACTAGAAAAAAAGTCCATAATCAATCCGGGTAGAATATAGTATTCTATATGTGCATGATTACTATATATATTATATATTATACAACATGTTTCGCATGTTAAATAATATGACGCGTATTTTATATATATATATATATATATATATATATATATGTGTGTGTGCATGCGCGCTAAACAAGATGAGACTAATAATAATAAACCCTTCAAAGAAATTATATTAAGTCCTAAGCGTTCAAAGATATTTGGAATATCGAACGTTGCCTTCTAGCATGGTAAAGCAATAGAGTATTAAATATTTAATATGAGTTTGTTGTGTCACCACAAGGCAAGTATTAAATATTTAAGATGTTGCTTTATCACATTTGATGCTTATTAAGGAATTGAACATTACTGTTTTGTTGTGTCACCACAAGGACGGTATTTTTCTCTTCACATATATGGAAGTGCTAGGATGGACTTAACTTGGATAATTTTAATTCGGATGTGTCACCACTTGATCAAAATAATCTAAGAGGCAAAATACAAGGAGTTACATAGAGATGTAATTGACAATAGTTGTCTACCTATTTATTTATATATCGTTTGTTATGTCACCACAAGGCTATATACATTTGAAATGGGATCCTTAGTCTCACTAGCAAATCTTTAATTAGAATTGCCGAACTATATATTGAGGGTAATATAGTTTGATGAAAAAGTGAGAGAAACTAATTTAAAATAAAGACCTAATTTATTTTGGTAATTAATTAAATGAATGCATGCTAAAATATTGTCTATTTCACATGCAGAATTTAAAAATGTCAAACTCACTATCACTGCGTAGCATACTTGATGCTAACAAACTGACCGGACCGAATTACACGGACTGGTTATGTCCTAAATTCGTTAGTCCTAAATTCGTTCACACTGCTGAAAAGATTTCTTATGTCCTAAATTCGTTAGTCCCTGCAAATGTTGCAGAAACAGCCTCTGAGGAAGAGATTGCTACTTTTAGAAAGTGGCAAAATGATGCAATCTTAGCTCAATGCATCATGCTCGCATCCATGAGTAACGAGCTTCAGCGTCAGCATGAAACTATGGATGCTCCTACTATATTGTTGCACCTCAAAGAGTTATATGGTGAGCAAAGTAGGACTGCTAGATATCAGATATCTAAGGAGCTCTTCCGATCTCTTATGACTGAGGGCACTGCTGTTGAGACTCATGTCCTTAAGATGATCAATCTAATTGAACAACTTGGACAGCTTGGGTTCGTAATGGATGGGGAGTTAAGCCAAGATTTGATCTTGCAGTCACTCCCGGACACCTTCTCATAATTTGTTGTGAATTTTCACATGAATAAGTTGGACATCAGCTTGCCTGAGTTACTTAACATGCTGAAAACTGCTGAAGGTCACTTCTCATCCAACAAGAACCAAGTCTTACTAGTGGATGATTCTTCCAAGAAAAGGAAGAGGCCCAAGGTATCTTCTAAAAAGAAGAAAAACAAGAAAGCTAAGGGCAAGGCGAAGAGAAAGGATAAAAATAAACCTGATCCAGATAGCAAAGGAATTTGCTACCATTGCAATAAGCCGGGACAGTGAAAGAGGAACTGCAAGGAGTATCTTGCGGACCAAAAGAAGCTTGGAGAAGCTTCGACTTCCGATCTAGGTTTGTTCATGATTGAAATTAATTTTTCTGAAAGTCAAAATTCTACTTGGGTATTGGATATCGGCTATAGTTCTCACATATGTAATAATGTGTAGGAACTAAGCAGAAATAGAAAGCTGAACAAAGATGAAGTCGTCCTACGAGTGGGAAATGGAGTAAAGGTTGCTGCATTAGCTGTAGGGACTTATTATTTAGCACTGCCTTCGGTCAAGTTCATTAGTTAAATAATTGTTATTATGTTCCGACACTCATTAGAAACATTATTTTAATTTCTGTATTAGATATGGATGGTTTTGATATTATAATAAAAAACAACATATGTTCTATTTATAATAAAAATGTTTTATATGGTGTTGGGAACCTACTGAATGGACTTTACATACTTGACTTGCATGAAAATATACTTCAAATTGAACAAACTAAGAAAAGAAAAAGAGATGATGTTAATTATACCTTTATGTGGCATTGTAGACTCGGTCATATCAATGAAACAAGATTATCCAAGTTGCATAAAGATGAGCTTTTAGAGCTATCTGATTACGAATCATATCCAACTTGTGAATCTTGTCTCATGGGTAAGATGACTAAATCTCCTCTTAGTGGAAAAGGAGAAAGAGTTACAGAGTTGTTAGCGTTGGTACACACAGACGTATGTGGACCTATGACAACGAATGCACGAGGAGGGTATTCTTGTTTTATTACTTTCACTGATGATCATTCTAGATTTGGATATGTGTATTTAATGAAATACAAATCTGAATCGTTTGAAAAGTTCAAAGAATTCAGAAGTGAAGTAGAGAAGCAAACTGGTAAGAGTATTAAGATTCTTTGATCGGATCGAGGAGGTGAATCTTGACCAATGAGTTTCTAAGTTGTCTCAAAGAAAATGGTATAATCTCACAATGGACTCCACCAGGGACGCCACAGTTGAATGGTGTATCTGAAAGGAGAAATCAAACATTGTTGGACATGGTTCGATCCATGATGAGTTTTACCGACCTTCTAGTATCCTTCTGGGGTTATGCCCTAGAATCGGCTGCATACCTACTTAACAAGGTACCTACCAAATCCGTCCCAAAGACCCCATATTAGATATGGACAGAGAGGAAACCAAATCTTAAGCATGTTAAGACTTGGGCTTGTCTAGCATATGTCAAAAGGTTTGAGCATGATAAGCTGAAGACTAGATCCGACAAATGTAGATTCGTGGGATACCCTAAAGAAACATCAGGGTATTATTTATATTATCCTACTGATCAAAAGGTGTTTGTTGCGAAACACGCTGCCTTCTTGGAAAAGGAGTTTATCCTTGAAGGGGTCAGTGGGAGTAAGATATATCTTGAAGAAGTTCAAGAACCACAAAATACTACGGATCAAAGTCAGGTACCTGACCAAGTAGAAGAACCTACTATACCACTACCTATTCGTAAATCTGGAAGAGTATCGAAGATACCTGATAGGTATGGATTCATCAGAGAGGATGATGATGAGGTACGCATTATAGATGATGATGATCCATTGACTTACGAAGAGGCCATAAGTAGTGAAGACTCAGAGAAATAGCTAGAAGCCATGAAATCCGAGATGGACTCCATGTATGAAAACCAAGTATAGACTTTGGTTTCACCACCTGAGGGCATTAAGCCTATTGGGTGTAAATGGGTCTTTAAGAGAAAGACTGGAGCAGATGGCAAGGTAGAGACCTATAAGACCCGACTGGTTGCAAAAGGTTTCAAACAAAGACAAGGAGTTGACTATGATGAAACCTTCTCACCAGTAGCTATGCTCAAGTCCATTCGGATTTTGCTTGCAATTGCAACTTATTTTGACTACGAGATCTGGTAAATGGACGTGAAAACGGCCTTCCTCAATGGAGAGCTTGAGGTGAATGTATATATGATACAGCCAGAGAGTTTTGTTTCAACGGTTGGAACAAACCAAGTATGTAAGCTACAACGATCCATTTATCGATTGAAGCAAGCTTCTCGAAGATGGAACATCCGTTTTGATGAGATAATCAAAAGGTTTGATATTATAAAAAATGAGGATGAACCTTGTGTGTACAAAAAGGTTAATGGGAGCGCTGTTTCATTCCTTGTATTATATGTTGATGATATATTACTGATAGGGAATGTTGTTCCTATGCTACAGTCGATCAAAATTTGGTTATCTAAACACTTCTCCATGAAGGACTTGGGTGAGGCATCCTATATTTTGGGGATAAAGATCTATAGAGATAGATCTAAAAGGATGTTGGGCTTGAACCAAGGAAAGTACATTGACTCGATGCTAAAGAAGTTTAGCATGGAAGATTCCAAGAGAGGTTTCATGCTGATGAGCCATGGAATACATCTCTCCAAGAAACAGGCCCCAAAGACACCTGAAGAGAGAGACCGAATGAGTAAGATTCCTTATGCTTCCGTAATAGGATCTATCATGTACGGTATGATATGTACTAGACCAGATGTCGCTCATGCACTTAGTGTAGCGAGCAGATATTAGTCGAATCCAGGAGAATAGCAATAGAAGGTAGTGAAAAACATCCTAAAGTACTTGAGAAGAACTAAGGATGTATTTCTTGTCTACGGTGGATCTGAATTGAAACTAGAGGGCTATACAGACTCAAGTTTTCAAACGGACCAAGATGACAGTAAATCCGTTTCGGGGTATGTGTTCACCTTAAACGGTGGTGCGATGAGTTGGAAAAGTTCTAAGCAGCAAACAGTTGCTGATTCAGTGACAGAGGCAGAGTACATAGCTGCAAGTGAAGCTGCAAAGGAAGCTGTTTGGATGAAGAAGTTCGTAACTGAACTTGGAGTGGTTCCTAACATTAGAGGAGCTGTACCTTTATTCTGTGACAACAACGGAGCTGTTGCACATGCTAAGGAACCTAAGTCTCATCAGAAATCCAAACACGTATTGCGGCGGTTTCATTTGATTAGAGAGATCATCGAAAGAGGAGATGTCACCCTGGAGCGTGTGGACTCTCAAGACAACATTGCAGATCTATTTACTAAAGCTTTAACTCAACAGCAGTTTGATCGTCACTTAGAGAAGATGGGCATTAGATACCAAGACGATTGGCTTCAGTGCAAGTGGGAGATTGAAAGTAGTATGCACACAAGCCAATCATATTTGATATGATGTAGCATATACTTTGTAATCTTAATCATTTATTAATAAAAGAATTGATTTTCTTAAAAGGCATTTTATATTATCTACATAGTGTTGTTATATTAAATGTGATAAACCCATAGTTTTGAGCAATACTTTTCGAATCATGATGGTGATCATGCTAATGAGATCTAAATTCTAGATAGCTCACAAACTAAAATTGTTCCTAATCGTTGGATTACTAAAAAGGGGATTAGTGAATCCGGATAGATTAGTACATATGTTGCTTGCTCTTAAGAAGAGGATGATTGATCTCATAATTATCTGTCAATAGGAATTCCTCTAGTGATGGTAGTACAAGTGATCCTTGGACTTGAGATCATCATAGTATCTTGTGTATGATGAGTTATACTTTGACATGTCCCTTAAGACCTTTAGGGTGTAACAAATGGTATGATTGGGTATAATAAGTTGTATATGGAGATAAATGAATGATCAACAAAGAATCTACCACGTCTAGTAAAAGATGTGAATGTCCTATGTGATTCGATAAATAACAACTCAGTAGTCCTTGGCCAAGGCAGAATGAAATTAGAAAGGAGTTTCTAATTTGCATTATTTAGAGTTGTGTATTTGGGAATCGAAATACATATAATTAAATAAAATAAGACTTGACAGTAAATCCATGTCTTATATTTAATTGGGACATTGTATGGTAGAAGGATTGAATTGTACGGTAACTATTCACTGAAAGGTTCTTTTGTGATTAATGTTGAAATCTATATTATTTGGAAAGTCGTTGATCGCTAAAGGGGCTTACCCTTATTGTAGAATAAATATTATTTATTTAAATGAATCAAATAGTTTAATTTATTTATTTAAATAATATTAGAATTGTTCTAATTGATTTATTCACAACCGGTTTAATATGGAGAACCTAAAGGGTCACACCGCAAAAGAAAAATATTTGTTTAAGAAGTAAATGGCATAATTGTAATAATAAGTTAGGTGTATTTAATTTAATCTATGGAGATAGAATAAATTAAATAGCTTAATATTTATTATTTAATATTTTAAAAATTATAAATATAAATTAATAAGAGGAGTCATATTATTATTATTACTATTATTATTATTTAATTCCTAATATGGATTGTGAATTAATTAATAGAAGTACTCTCTCATGAATTCCTAATTGGATTAGGAGCAGAATTAATTAAAGGAGTTTAATTAGAATATAAACCCTAATCCTAAATAGTTTAGGGAAGAGTTTTCCTACATCTATAAATAAGAGAAGTCTTATCATAGATTAGGGTTACACACTCTTGCATAAAAATTTTGGAGAGTACTTGCAATTTCTATAGAGATAGAAACTAGGGTTTTGCCAAACATCCATCTTCTTGAACAAGTATTATTTCTTGGTGGATCACCTCTAGAGGCCAAACACTTGGGTGGCTAACGTTGATTAAAGGAAGGAATTAATTCGGTGGAATTCAAGGAGAACGCGAAGGAATTGGAGGTGAACTTGTACCTGAGGAAGCTAGAATTCTACAAGGGTATAATTCTTATTCTCCATCTCTTTCGTTTAATTAATAATTGTGCATAAAGAAAGATCGTGGTGATGGTTTGTATAAAATTTTAAAATCTGATTTTATCGCGCTTCCGCTTTATTTATGTAATTTGATTGCATGTTCGCGTTATACAAACCTAACACACGGATCATAAGAGTTTGAAATATATTTTCACACAAAAGGAGTTTAACATGCGACAGAGGAGGTGGTTGGAATTAATCAAAGATTACGACTGCGAAATTCTTTATCACCTAGGAAAAGCAAACGTAGTACCAGATGCATTGAGTAGAAAGGGGAACGAGAAATTGTTTATGTTGACAACTCATGAGGAGTTAATACTTGAAATGGCGAGACTGAAAATTGAAGTGAAAAGTCCGGCAGAGGCAGTAGAGAAGTTATTCGTAATTGAAGCTCGTCCGACGTTACTCAACAAGGTGAAAGAAGCAGAGGAAAGGGATGAAGAATGTGAAAGGATACAGAAAAGAATCGCAAAAAATGAGGAAGAGAAATTCCGAATGGATAAGGATGGTATCTTAAGATACGAGGAGTGAGTGTAGGTGCCAGCCGTGACTGAATTAAGAGATGAAATTTTACATGAAGCACATAATTCAGCATACTCTGTTCACCCAGGGAGCACGAAAATGTACCAGGATCTTCGTCAATATTTTTGGTGGCCCGGAGTGTCTCACCTGTCAACAAGTCAAAGCGGAACATCAGAGACCGAGTGGGTTACTTCAACCACTGAATATACCGAAATGGAAATGGGAGCATATTACTATGGATTTCGTGGTAGGACTTCCAGTTACACAGAAGGGTTATGATGCCATTTGGGTTATCGTAGATCGATTGACGAAATTAGCACACTTTCTACCAATAAAGATCTGATTTAATTTGAACCAATTAGCCAAGTTATACATAAAGGAACTTGTTTCACGACATGGAGTGCCAGTGTCAATTGTCTCAGATCGAGATCTGCGCTTCACGTCAAGTGGAAGAGCTTGTATGAGAGAATGGGAACACAGTTGCGACTAAGTACTACTTACCATCCTCAAACTGACGGACAGAGCGAACGAAGAATTCAGACTGTAGACACCCAAATTTTGCGCTTCGTATACTAACCCTGACAGGAGGGAAAAATTGTCAATTAACCCAGCCTACGAGAACTAAAGGTGGACATAAGTACGAACACTCAAAGCCACCACAACGACTTGCGATCAAAGCCGACACGACAACGAGTGGATATCAGGAATCGACTAATGGCCACTACGCTTACCTGCTCGCCGGTGAGCTGGTGGGGGTCGGGGGGCAGCGCCCCCTGGAAACCAAGCTCTAAATAAAAATCCTGTGTCATGTCGCAGCCATTCGAAACGAGCATTCCTGAATGACATGGCACGTTTCCCAGCGGTTCTCGGACTGCAAAATACAAGCCTTTTAGCGAAAACCAACAGTACGACACGAGAACTGAGGTGCAGTACGAAAATAGAGAAAATCAGCCCAGCCAGCCGCAGATCAATCCGTGGCAAATGATGGGACGACTGACGACACGGCACTCGAGCGCGGCGCGGGGGAACCGAGCGTGGCGCGGGGGAACCGAGGCTAGCCGCAGATCAATCTGCGGCTGCCTCTGGCAGCCTTTATCAAAGCAGTTCTTCATTTTTTCATCCGGGAGACAGGGAGTTTGAAAGAAAAAAAAAAGGGGAAGAAGCAGCAACAAGCAGCAACGGGAGAGGAGAGAAAAGAGAGAAAAAGTGAGGATTTATACCCCTTTTTGTTAGATTGTATCACATACACTTTTTACTCTATTTAATATACGAGTTTATATGTATCGTGGTGTCATTTGCAAGGTGAAAAGCTCTTTTTTATAGCATTTGTGTTATATCATTTCGTTAAACTTTTTGCCATTCGGGCTATCTTAAATGTAGTTTTTCTTGTATATTATTGAGGATCCATGGATTAAGGACTATTAGTGAGGGTTCCAACGGAACGAAATTCTTCCTAATGGCCCGATGATATCCATTTGGTGATTTTTAGCTCGTTATGGTAATGTATTATGCGTAGTGTATTTAGATTGCTATTTTAGGATATTGTGGTGTGTTAGGCAACCCGGTGTTGTTTATTTTTTGTAGTATCCATTTTGTGGGTGTGTAGAAATTTTGGGTGTGAGCCTAGGAACGCGACCACGTTGTCCAAATCCGATGATGGACATTTTTGGGTGTATGTAGTAGGGTCGATGTACCCTTTATTGTAAATATGTAATTGTCGGGCCTTAAAACGATATCAAGTTGAAAATCGGGTTTAAGGCCCCGTAATAGTGAAATATGTGATTATGGGCGTTTGGAGTTATTTTAATGGCTCACATGCCCATGAATAGCCCCCACGCATTTTAATGCTTGATTTGATTTACGACACAAAAACTGATTTCAAAGCTAAACGATGAAGATTTCCCTAAAATCAATCAAATTCGGTTATTAGCATCACGAGGCTTAAAATTGGAAGTGCTAATGAATGTCGATTCCTATTTAAACGAGAAGGCTAAAGAAAAAATCGTTTTCAAACATCACAAAAAATGGTTTTATAAAAATAAATAACGTTTTATTAAATCTTTGTGCATAGGGTTAAAGAGATTCTAGAAGTTGCCCATCATTTTATTTACGAAAGCAACGTATAGGTCTCGATTCCTATTTTGACGAAGGTTTAAAAAACTCTTGTTTTGCCAAAACGACACCTAATGAAAATCTCACAGCTTTTGACAATTAAAATCAAACCTTTCTCACAAAAAAAAAATAATAAAGCTTTCTCGTATAGGCCGAAAGATATTCTAAAGCATTCTCAAATTAAAACACGACTTTTCATAAAAAACCAAATGGTTTTTTCATGCAAACTCACCACAACATTCACATAGGCACACACGCGCGCACACACACATTTTAAGAATTAAAGGATAGGAAAAGCATCGAGATTGCGGTAACTGTGTTTCACGGAAGTCGGGGGGTGCCTAACACCTTCCCCTCGCTTAAGCAAGCCCCCGAACTCTATGAATCTCGGTTTGCATGCCAATTAATTCGGAGTCACATATGAGCCAGCGATTTACGAAAATGAAGCTCGGATGAGTTGGTACATCCATTTCAAATATACCAACTGGTAACTCGGGTCAATTGGCTCATCATAAAAAATGATCTTTCAAAACCCCGTCGACATTTGTGCCGACCATTTCCAAAAAATCATCTAATAAAAAGGCTAAAATTGGAAAGGGTAATAATTAGCATAGAAGCGATTTTCTCGGCGTCGACAGCTGGCGACTCTGCTGGGGACATTAGAGGGCTTAAGCCGCGTTCAAATCTTGATGTTGTCCTATCCTTTAAAAATTTATGAATACGTATGTACGTGCGATATTTTGACCTATTTTACTTGTTGTTGTGTGAATGTGTGTTTTTGTCCAATGAATGAATGATTGAATGGAATTGCTTTACTTTAAAGTAATCATTTGCATATGGTGAGGATGATGAATGTGAATGTATGTTGAGAGTGTACCTCCTCATGAGGCAAACCTGTCGGTTGTTTATTACTGGACTCGAAGGGGCTGCTCCCTGGAGATGGCTCACGAAACGCACCACCCAGATCCGCTCCAATCGAAAGGATTCAGACGAGTAGATTGCGAAGATTTGGGGAACTTCATGCCGAAAAGCCGCGAGAGTAAGCTTAGGGTAGGTCAGCCTCAGATTAACCCAACGCAGGGAAAGTCTCCTAATGCCCTTTTACGTTTACGCGTATAAATGTCATAGTCCCATTCAATATTTTTATATATACCTCCCCTTTTTGTCAAAAGAAAGTACTAACCTCTATGTTTTGCAGGGAATAGCTGGGAAAGCATAATAATTTGTGTCTAGCATTTATTATTGCAATAAGGGACTGCTAACATTTTGTTTTGTAGGGAAAGATTAAAAAACCCAAAAACACAAAAGTTACAGCTTTAGCATGCATCCACGTCTTTCATTTCCCAAGATTAACTTCAAACCGTTTTCCCCTGTAGGATTGCTCCTCAAACGCGTTTGCGATCTAAGAAGGCCCAGGATTCTACATCTGAAATGGCTGATTTTCCACCTCCTAATCCTGGTTCCATATCTCGGGAGGAATTCGATGATTTTAAAAAACAGATGTTGGAAATGGCCACGATGCTGAAAGAGCAGTTGCTACTGAGACAAGATCCGCCAAACAAGGATCCGCCTAATATGCCACCACCGGGGGGTAACCAGAATCCCCCTAAAGATGATACAATCCTTTCTAAGGATGATCAATGATGAGTAGGTTTTAACCTACGCGTTTGATATGTCTTTTGGCTCATCCTTTACTTGTTTTTAAGTGTTTGGAAGCTTTTTACTTGTTTTGCATTGGTTTTGTAGGTCATGGCTGGATGCAGGGATGAAAAGAAGAAAATTGGCTGGGTGCAGGGCATTCTCGCCGGGGCGAGAATTTGTGTGTTATATTTCTCGCCGGGGCGAGAACTTATGCTTTGAATTTCTCGCCGGGGCGAGGAAGCGGCATATGGGAATCCTGATTTTGCTGGAATGCTGTTATGTTGGAAAGATAGAAGTGATCAAGGACTCTTGCTATTAAACTTATGGAGGGACAAAAGGAGACTATAAATAGAAGATCAAGGCTTGGATTTAGAGACACAGACTTGTTCAGAGATTGAATTCCAGAGCTGAGCAAGGAGATTGGAGGACAAGTCAAGCATTGTGAGAAGTTCAGATTGGAGAGTTAGAGATTATACTGAGTTTTCTTTAAATCTTTATCCTCTGATTTGTAATTAATTATGATGTCTTATTTTGATATTCTAGTCTTTATTGTCATTATGAACTAAATTCTTAATTAAGGCTACAATTGAACTAGTTATAATTATGAGTTGATTATCTATTTGATTTCGATTGTTCAAATTGATGGAAGTTGTCTATCTTATTTTATGCTTATTGATCAATTGTTTGGCCGACAATTAGCGGGTTACTTTAGATGAATTCGGGAGATGAAATCAAGGGTTAGAACTGGATAAGATAGCATGTATTCTCAATTATTTGCATGTGTTGAATAATTGAATTTGTGGAGTAAATAGGAATATTGCTTACTGCATGTAACAATTGGAAATTGGAACTTAATGAATTTAATCTTATAACTTTGCATAGGAATATAGTAGAGTTATTTGGATTAGATAGATTTATTTGATCACTTGGAAAAGGGCTTATAAATGCAATTGAATTTCTGTTAACAACTCCATTGAAGTGAATGATTGGAAGACATAGATAGATTGGTTTTTGATAAATAACTGGGGATATTGTAGTTTTAATCATCTTAAATCTGAATTTCAACCTTTGAATTAATTGTCAGTGTTAGTATTTATTTAATTATTCTTAAATCCCAATTTGTGATTGTTTAATAGAATAGGCATAATTTAGATTGGTAATTGGAGATTAAAAACATAGTAATTCCTGTGGGTTCGACACTCTTTCTTATCACTTTATTACTTGTTGATCGTGTATACTTGCACGTAACTGTCGATTGTGAAATCGGGCAACAAGTTTTTGGCGCCGTTGCCGGGGATTATTTGTGTTTATAATTTTTAATATCAGTTTAGTTAAGTCTGTTTTAGTTAAGAAAACTTATTTTTCTTTTGTTTCTTGTCCAGGTGACTTTTGATTCGTTTATGCAAACGCGATCAAAACAACCAGAACTCGTGCAGTGTGAGGATAATCTTGAGAACAAGCTTCGTCAGTTGAGAAAATTCTGTCAGGAAACACTTGAGAAAGAGAAAATGGCTAACGAAGAACAGAAATCATTGAGGGAATATGCTATGCCTAAGATAGACGAGATCAAATCGAGCATCACGAGACCAGTCATCACCGCTAATTCCTTCGAAATCAAGCCAGGAACAATTCATATGCTTCAAAATGCGGTACAGTTTGGGGGTTTAGCCAACAATGATCCAAATGAACACTTGGTTAGTTTCCTGGAGATTTGTGATACCTTCAAATATCCCAATGTGAAAGATGATGCAGTGAGATTACGTCTATTTTCATTCACACTGAGAGATAAGGCAAAGAGCTGGTTGCACTCACTTCCACCAGGGTCCATCACAACGTGGGATGATTTAGCTCAGAAATTCCTAGCGAAATTTTTCCCGCCAGCTAAGTCGGCTAAGTTGAGAAACGAGATTTCTACATTTTGGCAACAGCATGGAGAGTCACTATACGAGGCTTGGGAAAGGTTCAAGGAGTTATTAAGAAAATGTCCACATCATGGGCTACCCAAGTGTCTACAAGTGCAGACATTCTACAATGGGCTGAATAATGACACTCGAACATGCATTGATGCAGCTGCAGGAGGAGCACTTATGGATAAAAAGTTTGATGAAGCTTACACTTTGTTAGAGACTATGGCTGCAAATAATTATCAATGGCCGACTTCCAGACTGAATCAACAAAAGGTAGCTGGAGTTTTGGAAGTAGATACGGTCACAGCACTAACAGCTCAGATGGCAGCCATGTCTAAGAAGATTAAAGCTTTGTCTGAAGCGAAAGTCCAGCAAGTAGCCTATGTGTGTGAGCTTTGTGCAGGAGCGCATCCGACAGAGTATTGCGCCATTAATCCGGAATCGGTACAGTTCGTGGGGAGTTATAACAGACAACATCAGCCATATCAGAATGCATATAATCCGGGGTGGAAGAATCATCTGGGTTTCTCATGGAGCAATAACACTCAGGTTCAAAATCCAGCTCCTAGAACTCAGAATCCCCCAGGTTTTCAGAACCAAGCTCCACAACATGCAGAAAAAAAAACCGAATTTAGAAGAATCGTTGGCAAGGTTTATCACAGCATCTGAGAAAAGAATGAATGATCAAGATAAGTTGCTAACTCAGGTAGATTTGAATGTGAAGAGCCAGGCAGTGTCAATTAGGAACTTGGAAAATCAGCTGGGACAGTTGGCTCAAGTCTTGAATACTCGACCACAAGGAGCACTTCCAAGCGATACAGAGGTTAACCCAAGAACGGAAGGAAAGGAACATTGCAAGGCTGTCACCTTAAGAAGTGGTAAAGTGTTGCCAGATGCAGATAAAGGAAATTCTAAACCAAAAATAGTTGTGGAGAATGAGGATGAGGAAGCCCCAGTGAAAAGTAAGGTGACTGAATCAGAAAAGGTGAAGGATACAGGTTCGGAGGTAAAGTCAAAGGAACTCAAGCCAGATAGAGTAGTACCTCCTGTACCATTCCCTCAAAGATTGCAGAAAGCCAAGCTAGACGAGCAATTTTCCAGATTTTTGGATGTTTTCAAGAAACTACACATTAATATACCGTTTGCAGAAGCCCTGGAACAAATGCCCAGTTATGCAAAGTTTATGAAGGATGTTTTGTCAAAGAAAAGTGTCGACGCCGGTTTCTCGCCTCTCCCGATTGTTTAGCCTTCTTTATTATATGATTTTGGGAAAAGATCGGCATTAATGTCGACGGGGTTTTGAAAGATCGTTTTTATGATGAGCCAATTAACCAGAGTCGCCAGTTGGTATGTTTGAAATGGATGTACCAACTCATCCGAGTTTTCGTTTTTTTATAAATCACTGGCTCATATGTGACTCCGAATTAATTGGTCTGCGAATCGAGATTCATAGAGTTCGGGGGCTTGCTTAAGCGAGGGGAAGGTGTTAGGCACCCCCCGACTTCCGTGAAACACGGTTACCGCAATCTTGATACTTTCCTATCCTTTGATTCATAAAATGTGTATACGTGCGTATGTGTGTGTGTGTGTGCTTATGTGAATGTTGTGGTGAGCTTTTTTTCATGAGAGATGAAATATTTGGCATTTTATTGAGAAATCGTGTTTTGTTTTGGGAATGTTTTAGAACGTCGTTTCCGTTAGTACGAGAGAGCTCCTTTATTCATGCGAAAGGTTTGATTTTACTTGTCAAAAGCTATGAGATTTTTATTAGGCGTTGTTTTGGCAAAACAAGAATCTTTTAAACCTTTGTCAAAATAGGAATCGAAATCTATACATTGCTTTCATAAAATGATGGGCAATTTCTAGGATATCTTTAACCCTATGCACAAAGGTCTAATAAAACATTTCGTTCATTCATAAAAACCATTTTTTGGTGATGGTTGAAAATGATTTCCTTTGGCCTTCTCGTTTAATAGGAATCGACATTTATTAACACTTACAATTTTTTAGCCTCGTGATTATAATAACCTAGCTTGTTTGATTTTAATAAAAAAAAACCTTCATCATTTAATCTTTGAAATCATTTGAGTGTCACGGAATCCAATCAAAGCATAAATACGCGTCGGGGCTATTCATGGGCATGTAAGCCATCAAAACATCCCCGAACGCCAACAATCACATGTTCCATTACTACGGGGCCTTAAACCCGATTCTCGCCTTAGCGTCGTTTTAAGGCCCGACAATTACATGTTACAAAAACCAAGTACTTTGAATCTATTACATATGTCAAAACGTCCATCATCGGATTTGGACCACGGGGTCGCGTTCCTAGGCTCACACCCGAGATTGCTACATGCCCACGAAATGAATACTACATAACTAACCAACCCGGATTTATCTAATACACCATGACATCCGAAAATGATAATCTAAATAAATTACACCCCATAAATCACCATAAACGAGCTAGAAATTTCACCAATTGGATATCCTCGGGTTATTAAGAAGAATTTTGTTCCGATGGAACCCTCACTAATAATCCCTAATCCATGATTGTTCAACAAGGTACATGAAAATTACATCTAATTTAACCAAACAATATGATATAAATTGCTAGAACAAATAGGAATTTTCACCTTGCAAATGATCTGAAATGGATGTGAACTTGTGTATTTGAATAGGATAAGGAGTGTATTTGATACAATCAAATTCAAAAGAAATAAATCCTCTCTTTTTTTCTCTCTTTTCTTCCTATTTGTTTGCAAATTTTGCTCTTTTTCCTCTCTATTTCCGTGCTTCTTGCTGCTGCTGAATCCTTCTTCCTTCAAATTCTTCCAACTCTTCAACTCCCTGTATGCTGCAACGAAACTGAGCTGAAATAGGCTGGCCAAAGCCAGCCGCAGATCAATCTGCGGCTGGCTGGCCGCCTGCATTCCACTCACCTGATTTCGAGTTTCGTGTTTCGAGTTCCGTGTTTTTAAAAGGCGCACTATTTGGCCGCAGATCAATCCGCGGCTGGACGGTTTGACTTTCTCTATTTTCGTGCCACGCCTCGATTTTCGTGCCGTAACGTCGGTTTTCGCTGACAGGCTCGTATTTTGCAGTCCGGGAATTTCTGGGAGACGTGCCACCTCATTCGGGAATGCCCGCTTCGGACGGCCTTATTGCCACGTCAGCTTTGGTCGCCAATCATTGCGGTGGTGTTGGACGTTCGCACTTGTGCCCATTCCTTCGCTCCCGCAAGCCGGTTCAATTGACAATTTTGCCCTCCTGTCATGGTTAGTACAGGGAACGCAAAAATTGGGTGTGTACAGCTGCCCCTCTTTATCATGTTTATGCAATGTTTAAATGAAATGAGCAGGATAAAGAATAGACACTCGATGCATGAATGACAATGCACAAGGATGACAATACATACGTGATGCAACACATATGATTTATGATGCAACGTAAGATGCAATGGATGCAAAACATTCATAAAAGGGTGTCGATGCGGATGATCGTCTTGTCGGGGTCGGGTTTTGTCGCCGGTCACCCATCTCGTAATCGCCGGTTATCGTCGCCGTTCGATTGTCTTGTCGGGGCCGGGTATCGTCGCCGGTCACCCATCTCGTAACCCCCGGTTATCGTCGCCGGTTGGTTATCTTGTCGGAGCCAGTTTTCGTCGCCGGACATCCATCTCGTAATCGCCGGTTATCGTCGCCGATCGATTGTCTTGTCGGGGCCGGGTATCGTCGCCGGTCACCCATCTCGTAACCCCCGGTTATCGTCGCCGGTTGGTTATCTTGTCGGAGCCGGTTTTCATCGCCGGACATCCTTCTCGTGATCGCCGGTTATCGTCGCCGGTCGATCGTCTTGTCGGGGCCGGGTATCGTCGCCGGTCACCCATCGCGTAACCCCCGGTTATCGTCGCCGGTTGGTTATCTTGTCGGAGCCGGTTTTCGTCGCCGGACATCCTTCTCATGATCGCCGGTTATCGTCGCCGGTCGATCGTCTTGTCGGGGCCGGGTATCGTCGCCGGTCACCCATCGCGTGATCGCCGGTTATCGTCGCCGTCGATCGTCTCGTCGGGGCCGGGTATCGTCGTCGGTCACCCATCGCGTAACCCCCGGTTATCGTCGCCGGTTGGTTATCTTGTCGGAGCCGGTTTTCGTCGCCGGACATCCATCTCGTGATCGCCGGTTATCGTCGCCGGTCGATCGTCTCGTCGGGGCCGGGTTTCGTCGCCGGTCACCCATCTCGTGATCGCCGGTTATCGTCGCCGTCGATCGTCTCGTCGGGGCCGGTTTTCGTCGCCGGTCACCCATCTCGTGATCGCCGGTTATCGTCGCCGTCGATCGGCTCGTCGAGACCGGGTTTCGTCGCCGGGGTTTTGAAAGATCGTTTTTTATGATGAGCCAATTAACCAGAGTCGCCAGTTGGTATATTTGAAATGGATGTACCAACTCATCCGAGTTTTCGTTTTCGTAAATCGCTGGCTCATGTGTGACTCCGAATTAATTGGTCTGCAAATCGAGATTCATAGAGTTCGGGGGTTTGCTTAAGCGAGGGGAAGGTGTTAGGCACCCCCCGACTTCCGTGAAACACGGTTACCGCAATCTTGAGGCTTTCCTATCCTTTAATTCTCGAATGTGTGTGTATGTGCGTGTGTGTGTGTGTGTGTGTGTGCCTATGTGAACGTTGTGGTGAGTTTGTATGAAAGAATCATTTGGATTTTTAGGGAGAGTCGTGCTTTAATTTGAGAACGCTTCGGGATGTCTTTTCGGCATACACGAGAAAGCTTGATTCCTTATGAGAGAGGTTTGATTTTAATTTGTCAAAAGCCATGGAATTTTTCTTTAGGTGCCGTTTTGGCAAAACAAGAGTTTTAAGCCTTCGTCAAAATAGGAATCGAGATCTATACGTTGCCCTCGTAACTCAAATGATGGGCAATTTCTAGGATCCCCTTAACCCTATGCACACAGATTTAATAAAACATTACTCATTTCTAAAATCAAATTTTGTGATGTTTGAAAACGATTTCCTTGAGCTTTCTCGTTAAATAGGAGTCGACATTCGTTAGCATTCCCAATTTATTATCCTCGCGATGCTAATAACCTATTTTGATCGATTTTAGAAAAATCTTTATTGTTTTGGTTTTGAAATCCTTTGTTTGATGTTACAAATCAAATTAAACATCAAAACGCGTAGGGGGTTATTCATGGGCATGTAAGCCATCAAAATACCCCCGAACGCCAACAATCACATATTTTCACTATGACGGGGCCTTAAACACGATTCTTGCTTTAGCGTCGTTTTAAGGCCCGACGATTACATATTTACAATGAAAACTACATCATTCCTACTTCTTACATCAAGATATGTCCATCATCAGATTTGGACCACGGGGTCGCTTTCCTAGGCTCACAACCAAATTTCCACACACCCACAATCGGATGTTACAAGAAATAACCAACACGGATAATCTAACAATACCAAGACATCCTAAAATATCGATCTAAAAGAAACTATGCCAAATATAACATCGTAAAACAAACAAAAAAAAGATCAACGAATAAATATCATTGGGTTATTAGGAGGAATTTTGTTCCGATGGAACCCTCACTAATAATCCCTAATTCATTGTTCCATCATAAATTACATGAAAACTACATTTAATTTGACCAAATGATGTGATAGAAATTGCAAAAATAAGGAGATTTTTACCTTGCAAATGAAATCCAAATGGATGTAAATTTGTCTATTCGGATAGAAGAAAAGATATATGTGATACAATTAATTCACAAGAATATTATTCCTCTCTTTTTTCCTCTCTTTCACTCCTATTTTTATTGCAAATCTATGCTATTTCTTCCTCAATTTTTGAACTTCTTGCTGCTGTATTTTTCTTCTTCTCGGATCTGCTGAGTTCCTCCTCTCTCTTCTCCCTATATGCTGAAATGAGTTGTTATAGGCTGGCTGGCCGCCTGCCTTCCACCCAGCACGCCAGCCACTGTGATTATTTAATTCTTCTCGGTTCCCGCACCGCACCTCGATTCTTGCGTCGCGCTGTCAGTTTTATCCGAAATGCCTGTATTTTGCAGTCCGATAATTACTGCGGGATGTGACACATTATTCGGAAATGCTCATTTCAGATGGCTTTATCGTCACGTTGATTTTGACTGCAACTTGTCGCGGCGGCGTCCAGTCTTCGCAGTTATGCCGATTCTTTTGCTCCCGCAGGCGGGTTCAATTGACGATTTTGCCCTCCTGTCAAGGTTAGCATACGAAGTGCAAAATTTGGGTGTCTACAGCTGCCCCTCTTTATCATATTTATGAAATGTTAAATGAAATGAACAGGATAAAGAAACAGACACCCGATGCATGAATGGCAGTGCATAAAAATTGACAATACATACATGATGCAACACATATAATTTATGATGCAATACAAGATGTAACGCATGCAAAACACTTGAAGGAGTGTCAATGCATCAACCATCCGACCGTATTTGTTAATCGTTGGGTTCACTCTTCCAATCTTATCATCTCGCTCGGGGACGGGTTTTCGTCGCCGGTCACCCATCTCATAATCGCCAGTTATCGTTGCCGTCGATTGTCTCGTCGGGGCCGGGTATCGTCGCCGGTCACCTATCGCTTAACCCCCGGTTATCGTCGCCGGTTGGTCATCTTGTCGGAGCCGGTTTTCGTCGCCGGACATCCATCTCGTGATCGCCGGTTATCGTCGCCGGTTGGTTATCTTGTCGGAGCCGGGTATCGTCGCCGGTCACCCATCGCGTAACCCCCGGTTATCGTCGTCGGTTGGTTATCTTGTCGGAGCCGGTTTTCGTCGCCGGACATCCATCTCGTGATCGCCGGTTATCGTCGCCGGTCGATCGTCTTGTCGGGGCCAGGTATCGTCGCCGGTCACCCATCGCGTAACCCCCGGTTATCGTCGCCGGTTGGTTATCTTGTCGGAGCCGGTTTTCGTCGCCGGACATCCTTCTCGTGATCGCCGGTTATCGTCGCCGGTCGATCGTCTTGTCGGGGCCGGGTATCGTCGCCGGTCACCCATCGCGTAACCCCCGGTTATCGTCGCCGGTTGGTTATCTTGTCGGAGCCGGTTTTCGTCGCCGGACATCCTTCTCATGATCGCCGGTTATCGTCGCCGGTCGATCGTCTTGTCGGGGCCGGGTATCGTCGCCGGTCACCCATCGCGTGATCGCCGGTTATCGTCGCCGTCGATCGTCTCGTCGGGGCCGGGTATCGTCGCCGGTCACCCATCGCGTAACCCCCGGTTATCGTCGCCGGTTGGTTATCTTGTCGGAGCCGGTTTTCGTCGCCGGACATCCATCTCGTGATCGCCGGTTATCGTCGCCGGTCGATCGTCTCGTCGGGGCCGGGTTTCGTCGCCGGTCACCCATCTCGTGATCGCCGGTTATCGTCGCCGTCGATCGTCTCGTCGGGGCCGGTTTTCGTCGCCGGTCACCCATCTCGTGATCGCCGGTTATCGTCGCCGTCGATCGGCTCGTCGGGACCGGGTTTCGTCGCCGGTCACCCATCTCGTGATCTTTCCACTCAACACGTCAAATGGCTGCAAGGGAGCAAGGTGGGACCCACCAGGGCCAGCCGCAGATGGATCTGCGGCCAGCCGCAGATACATCTGCGGCCATGATCGGGTTTTATAACCTGCGCGCCTCCTTCAGATCTGTCACTTCCAACTCACATAGATTCTCTCGATTTTTGCTTGTTCGCAAGGGTCTTTTGTCAATTTTTTCAACTTTCCTGCAAAAACTGCTCCGGTAGGATCGATCTACGCGCTACAGGTAACACTTTGACCGGTCACTTTTCAATTTCGTCAATGTTTTGCTATACATTTGACTATTTGCATGTTTAGAGATAAAATGTATGCTTTACAATGCTATGCAATGTACTATCATATATACATGCTATGTATTAACTGTGTGAGTCCTATTTTATGTTCATGAGGCGATCCTACGTATATGTTTGCTCCTTTTTGAAAGAAAATCATGCATTTATGGCACTTTACATGTTTTATTTACACATATGAAAAACATGCTTGGATATGCATGGGATGTCCATTTTATAGACGGAACTTTGCCGATTTTTTTTTTTTTTTTTTTTTACATGTATCATGCTGCATTAATTATATGATGAGGATAGGAATTTAGAATATTCATTGCATAATTTTTAAAAGGGAACTTACCTTCCTTTTCGCCCGTTCTATCCCAGCTATGGATTCTGATGCGCCCACTAGTTCTTCTGCCTCTCGGACTTCGGGTGTTCGCCGTCGTAGGGCTGCACCTGCCCCTGTTCCTCCTCGGACCCGTCAGGCTCGTCGCTTGATGGAGGCTGTCATCCGTCCTGATCATCCGGACGTTGAGGAGGTTATTCCTCCGGAGGTTGCGGTGGAGGAGCCGTCTTCCAGCACACCGGCTCCCCCTTCTCATCGCGCTTTATCTGGCGCTTCTGTCCAGATACCCGACCTATTGGGTCGGGATCTCAGCCGTCATCCCTCGGCATCCCTTGTTGCTAATGAGGTATATTCAATTCTTCTCTGAATTTGCTCTCAATTCCTCAATTTCTGTTCTATCTGGACTGACCCATTGGTGATTTTCACAGGTGCCTGAGTTTACCCAGCCGAGGGGTAACTGGTTCAACATTTACTCCCTTTACGCGGCCTTGCACAATGATTACCGCGCGGTGGTGGACTCCTGGGGCTTTCGCCACTTCTTCACCATCATTCCCCGCCAGTGCCCCTGGGGTTATATGCGGGCTTTGTCCGAGAGGTGGTTTCATCAGACCCAGTCCCTTCATCTTCTGGACTGTGAGGTCGTGCTGACCCCTTGGGATTGGCGGTATATCACGGGGATCGAGTTCACCGGGTCCCGTGTCCCTCTGGACCTCGATATTACTCCAGCAGAGGTCCGCGCTCTTTTGGGCTTTGCTGCCGATGACCGGGTCTTCAAGGCCCGCAGTATCCGGTCCGGAGCATTAGCTGTCGATGCTGTCGGAGGTCTATACGCACAGCCTATCCCAGCGGATCAGGGCACTCGTGACATCCTGCTACGGCGCTTGTTCCTGACTATCATGAGGGGTTGTTTCCTAGGGAACAACTCATCTACCATCCACTTCAGTGTCGTAGGGGCTGTTCGAGATGTAGACCGGATTGGTGACTACGACTGGGGGTCGTTCACCTTCGCTTATTTCCTCCACGGTCTGCGTCTACGCTCAGAGGGACAGACCGATGCCTGGCTCGGTTTCTACCACTTTCTGTTGGTGAGTCTTTTCCTCCTTTTGATTTATTGCACTTATCTTTATTTCATTTCTCTTTTTTGCATTTTAATAGTTACTCACGCCCTGCCTTGTTTCCGTTCACAGTTCTGGGCTTACGAGCGTTTTCCATGCTTGAGGCCTGTCACCACCCTTGGCCCGGACACTTATCCCCGGGGTCAGCGATGGCATCACAGCACTTTAGAGGAGGTTCCAGTGTCGGGCAGCTTTGCCCATTGCCGCATTCAGCTGGAGCTGATCACTGCTGCGGAGGTCGTCTGGACTCCCTATCTCTCGGAGCATCTGGCTGTGGGGTTCACCGATGGACATCCTTCCGGCCCGGAGTTTGCACTTTCCACCCGTCGCCTCACCCTGCAGAGTGTTGGAGGTTGGGTGATGTACCTAGGGGAGCGCGCCTTCAGATGTGTGACCGGAGAGATTCGCATCCCGCATTCCCTTCCTTTCACTACTTCCTGGCCGCTGGATTCTCAGCCCTCGGAGATCATGCTCGCCGGGGAGGACGGTCGGATGCTTTCTACGGGTCCCAGTACGAGTGATGCATTCCGTACCTGGTGGGTGCCCCGTACCATCGGTCCTCAGACTCGGGCCACTTTCTTTCTTGGAGACATGGTTCCAGGCTCGGTGACGATGACCGATTGGGCTGCCTGTGTTCGGACCCCCACCCACGCTGAGCAGATCGCCACATTGACCCGTCAGGTAGATCAGTTGTCGCTGTTTCTTCGGGTGTTAGGCCGGACCCCGGAGGAGGCTTACGCCTACGATCCAGACGGTGCGGGTTATGATGCAGGCCCGAGTTCATCTGATGCCAAAGCGCATCCATACATTCCTGATATGAACTTTGGTCCTCCGAGCTCGACGACCCCAGGGGATCAGTTCGAGGATCCTGCTTTCATAGATGATACTGATTTTATTTAGATCAGGATAGGATAGGGCTTTTTGTACCTGCATCTGTTTAGATTTCTTTTTCATTTATGCACTATGTACTGAACTCATTTATTTATTATGCACAGTTCCCTTTTTATCTTTATGGAATTCACTTGTTTTATTTTTAACTGTATGATGCATGCTTTTTTATTCATGGATAGAGAATGACCCCTGTACAGTCTTTTTGATACTATTTTTTCACAGATGTCGTCCTCAGATGCCGTGGTACGTTTGGATTCCATTCCTCCCACGAGGTTGGTTGGCAGTCTCCTCCGCTGGTTTGACAGTTTATTCCCGGCAGACAGGATTATTGCAGATGGTCTTTTGGGACACTCTTGGTCCTTATTAACCTTTCGGGTGCCAGCGGGCTTTGTGGATGGTCTTCTGAGCTATTGGGCCCCTGCCCGTCAGGTGTTTAGGTTAGGGACAGTAGAGCTGACCTCCACCCTTGAGGAGTATGCTCGCTTCACCGGCTTGCTGTTGGATGGCCCCTGTGCTAGGGTTACAGTTGGTTCCATGCGCCGTCACTTCTTGACTTTCACCGGTTTGCGGAGGGCTGTCTTGTTACCGGTGATCACATCAGACCATATGGTTCCCCTTCAGTTCTTGATCGACCGATTTGGCTCACCCGACAGCTTTCGTCTTTTCTTCGGTGATTTTTTCGTGTCCGAGGAGCGCTGGGGTTCCTTGAGAGTAGACGTTCTGATGGCCTGTGTCGTCTCAGTTTTGTACTTGCCCGCAGGATCCGATCAGTTGGACATGCGGGTTATCGCGGCCGTTAGATCCCTTCAGGAGGATCACACCATCCTTCCCATGATATTGGCGAATACTTACATGTCAGCCTCATATTGCCAGTCTTTCCGAGGCAGGGTATTCAGAGGGAGCTCGACTTTGTTGTATATGTGGTTCATGAGTCATCTTAGTCCCATCGGCCACTTCCGTCGTCGAGGGTTTTGCTTTAGCCATGACATAACCATGCAGTTTTCGTTTCGTCCCGTGAGCTGTACTGATGTGGCCTCCTGGACATCATTTTTGTCTGTCATTGAGGATCCCTTCCACCTATTGGTCTATTCGGGCTATTGCTCCTTCATGAGCTTCTTGACTCATGTGTCTGACCTGGATTTCATCCCCATTGCTGGTTTGAGGGGCGTGACGACCTATCATCCCCTGGCGGTTATGGGGCAGTTTGATCAGACACAGGATTTACACCCCTTCGCGGGTGCAGCCGCATATCGATTCCTTATATCATCCTGTACAGAGAGGGATCTATTGCAGGTATACGAGCTTTGGGATTCCAGGACCCTTGCCGAATATAGTGAGAGCTGTCACATCCAGACATTTGCTTACGTACAGTGGTTACGCGGAGACTTGGATTCGGCTAGGTTGAGTCGGACTGGGGCCTTTGATGACTCTGGAGTGATTTTCCCAGAAGATACCACAGACCACCCCATCTCAGCCGATTCTGCCCCGAGTCGGGTTACTGAGGATTCCCGACTCCGCCTGGCCCTAATTACTACTGAAGCCGAGAGGGATGCCGCCCTTGTCGAGAGAGATGATGCCATTCGGGCTAGAGATGCTGCCATTGTATTTCAAACCAGGGCAGTGGTAGATGCTCATTTTGGGACTGTCAGCCGAGCTATTGCTTTACTGGATCGTATTGATATAATGGGGCAGCAGATTGCAGGAGATGTTGATGCTTCAGATCTATCCACCACCCTGTCCATCCTGCTTCAGCTAGTTTCAGATTTGTAGATTATTTTATTTCCTGCATAGACTATGTTAGTTTCATCAGTTATTGAAAGAGAAATCTTGCAATAAAACGACTTATACATATAGACATGCATTTAAATTTAGTCATTTTCCCCTTTTGTCGTATCATTGCCTTCCATTGGATCCTCATTTTATCCAATTGACCACGATTTTGACATTTCGCCTTCTTTCTCTTCTCAAGACTTGATGGAGATTTGACAGATATTGCCGCACACCTCTTGATTTCATCGGATTGAATTTCAGATTTTGGATAACTGTTTGGTTGGATCAGGGTTATGTCCTTTGGGATGAAGCTGGTTAAGCAGTTGGTTTCGGGAAGGTTTTGAGGGTGTAAGAAGGTTTTATCTGGCTATCGAAAATTGGTTTTGGTTAGGGAAAGGATTATTTTTTAAAGGATCAGACCACGCCATGATGGCTGCCTACGTACCCCCACAAGTTGGGAGATCAGGTCCTACGTAGTTCGCTCTCAAAGGGAAAAAAGAACTGATGATTCAAGCATAGAACCGCTTCACCGAGTCGGAATTGAGGGGTTGTGGAAATACCTCACCATCCATTTCTTGCAATATGAGGGCTCCTCCGGATAGCACTTTCTTAATCACAAATGGCCCTTCCCAGTTTGGGGCGAACTTCCCCTTGGCTTCGTCTTGACAAGGCATGACTCTTTTCAACACCAAATCATTTTCTTTGAACTTCCGAGGTCTTATCCTTTTGCCATATGATCGAGAGATCCTTTGTTGATATAACTGACCGTGCCAGACAGTAGCCACCCTCCCTTCATCAATTAGGGCCAATTGGTCGTATCGACTTTGCATCCAATCCTCCTCGCTTATCTGAGCATTGATCACTATTTTGAGGGACGCCATTTCAACCTCAACTGGCAGAGCGGCCTCCATTCCATACACCAAAGCGTAAGGGGTCGCCCCTGTAGAAGTACGCGTTGATGTTCGGTATGCCAGCAGGGTGAGGGGTAACAGATCCGGCCATCCCCGATGGTTAGCAGACATTTTTGCCATGATCTTCTTGATGTTCTTATTTGCAGCCTCCACTGCCCCATTCATCTTAGGACGGTAAATGACGGAATTGAGGTGCTTGATTTTGAACTGGTCACACAGTCCCTTCATGAGGGCGTTGTTTAAATTCTTGGCATTGTCAGAGACCAGAACCTCAGGCTGCCCGTATCGACAAATGACATTATTCCTGATGAACACGACGATGACCTCCTGAGTTACTTTGGGGAAAGAAGCTGCTTCTACCCATTTGGTGAAGTAATCGATCATGATGAAAATGAATCATTGTCCATTGCTTGCTTTGGGCTCTATTGGTCCGATTACATCCATTCCCCACATTGAGAATGGCCATGGGGAGGTCATACAGTGCAGTTCATTGGGAGGCGTATGGATCACATTACCGTGCGCCTGGCATTGATAACACCGTTTGACATGATCATCGCAATCGGCCTTCAGCGTCAACCAATAATGCCCCGCTCTCAAAATCTTTTTGGCCAGCATCGGTCCACTCATATGGGGCCCACACACTCCACCATGTATTTCATTCATAATCTTTCGGGCCTGTGTTTCATCTACGCACTGCAACAGTCCCAAACCAGCATCCCTCTTGTAGAGTGAATCCCCGCTCAGATAAAATTTCATCGCCATCTTTTGAATTCTCATCCTCTCAGTTCGACTCGCCTAGTCGGGAATGGACCTATCTCTCAGATATTCCCTTATGTCGTGATACCAAGGCTGCCTCGTCAACACCACCTCGTTTGATAACACTGCCACACGTTCCTCATATGCCGGGGCATTCTGTACGGTGATCTCAATCTATGGACTGTCCCTACTCTTGATCACGTGGATTAAGGAGGCCAGAGTCGCCAATGCATCGGCAAAGTCATTTCGTCCCCGAGGAATATGGCGGAAGGCGATATCCTCGAACTCTTGCATCAGCTGGATGACACAACGATGGTATGGAAGTAACCGAAGCTCCTTAGTGTTGTATATCCCGATTGCCTGTCTGATTACCAATTCTGAATCCCCGAACACTGCTAGTCTCTTCACTCCCATGTCACGGGCCAAGCGGAGTCCCAAGATACACCCCTCGTATTCAGCGGTGTTGTTCGAATTACTGAAACGAAGTTTAGTGGCCACGGGGTATTGTTCTCCGGTGATAGAGACTAGGACCGCTCCGGCTCCTGCCCCCTCGGCATTTATGGCGCCATCAAAATACAGCTTCCAGAATTGTCCCTCGTCATCACATTTTTCGTGCGATACCCAAAATATATCCTCGCCCGAAAGAGGAGTTTCTAATGGCTCCATCCCTCCTGACGGGGTTTCTGCCAACTGATCTGCAATTCCTTGCCCTTTCATGGCCTTCTGGGTCACGTACACCATGTCAAACTGTTGTAAGATTAACTGCCATCTTGATAATCGACAATTCAGCATGGGCCTTTCAAAAATATATTTCAGGGGGTCCATTCTTGATATCAAGTACGTTGTATGCCCATGGAGGTAGTGCTGTAATCTCCCTGCAGCCCAGGCCAGAGCACAACAGGTCTTCTCGATGGGAGTGTAATTCTGCTCACATTGGCTAAATCTTTTGCTGAGGTAATAAATGGCCTGCTCTTTACCCGCCTCGTTCTTTTGTCCCAGCATACATCCCATCGCGATGGCGTTGACGGATATATACATAAACAAAGGGGTCCCATCCTTCGGGGGTACCAGCACTGGTGCCTCCGTCAGTTGTTTCTTAATGATCTGAAAAGCCCTCTGACATTGCTCATTCCATTCTTGGGAAGCACCTTTTCTTAACAATTTGAAAATCGGCTCACATGTAGTCGTCAAGTGGGATATAAAACGGCTGATAAAGTTTATCCTTCCGAGGAATCCTCTTATCTCCTTTTCTGTGTGAGGCGCCGGCATATCCACAATGGCCTTAATCTTTGCTGGATCCAACTCAATGCCCCGATCACTAACCAGGAGTCCCAAGAGCTTGCCCGACTGTACTCCGAAAGCACACTTGGCTGGATTGAGTTTCAAATTATACTTTCTGAGCCGATCGAATAGCTTTTTGAGATGGGTTATATGATCGAATTCTACCTTCGATTTCACAATAATGTCATCCACGTAGACTTCTATCTCCTGGTGCATCATATCGTGGAACAAGGCCATCATGGCTCTCTGATAAGTAGCCCCCGCGTTTGTGAGGCCAAAAGCCAATCGCCTATAGCAGAAAGTGCCCCAAGGGGTGATGAATGCGGTCTTTTCCTGATCTTCTTCTGCCACCATTATCTGATGATATCCCGCGAAGCAATCCACAAAAGAGTACATTTCGTACTGGGCTGTGTTATCTACCAGGATGTGTATGAAGGGCACCGGGAAGTTATCCTTGAGACTGGCCTTGTTTAGATCTCTGTAGTCTACACATACCCTTACTTTTCCTCCAGGCTTAGCCACTGGGACTACATTGGATAGCCATTCCGGGTAAGTGGACACCATAATGATTCCCGCCCTGAACTGCTTGATGATCTCTTCCTTTACTTTTAGGCTCCACTCCGGTTTCAACTTTCTTAATTTTTGTTTGACAGGCCGGAAACCCTCCTTGATGGGTAATCGGTGTACCACAATGTCGGTGGACAATCCGATCATATCCTCATGAGACCAGGCAAAGACATCCTCATACTGTTTTAGCAACTCAGTCATTTCAGCTTTTTGGTTGGGGGTAAGGTCCGTCCCTATCTTGAGTTCTTTTGGCTTGTCAGGGGTTCCAATATCAATGGTGACGGTTTGGTCCAAGTTAGGTTTGGGTTTATCCTCGACCCATCCTTTGATCTCGTCAGGCGCATCGTCGTAATCTGTCTCGTCTCGTTCAATGCCCATTAAATCGAAATCCAGCTCAATGTCAAAATCATAATCATCATTCAAATTTGAAAGACCATTTGTTAGGCAAAGATTATTCAAATTGGTACACCTGACATGAAACAAAATACTTGTCATATATAAATCATTTTTCACGACGATCGCATTTTCAAAATAACACGAAGAAACGACATAATTATGCAGAAATAAAACAACAACAAAAATGAAACTTCTTCATTCCCCCGTCCTCTGGGGTCTACCACCCTGACGTCGGGTTTTACCTTTTTTTGGATATTACTGGTTTCATGGTCCAGTTGTCGACAGTCAGGTCAGATGAAATGCGCTGGATGAAAGGGGGCTTTACATCGGACACTTCCCCGATAATTACGGATACGTCGCCTGAGTCCTCCCTCCTATTCTCTCCAGGAATGATCAGCCCTGCCCAATCGATGACAGGCACAACTTGTTGGGCTTCGGGTGGTGCGATAATATTCGTCCCCTCCCCACTGCTTGTTGATTGTTCGGGGATGTAGCATTTGGTTTCAAACTCCTTTGCGACCTCCTGCAGGAAACTTTCCCTCCGGGCCGACTCATTACGTGCGGGGGTTAACTCTTCATTCCCTGCCCCAATCACAGGCTCGCTGATCCCCTGCTCATTGTCGACTTTGGTCACTGGACTGCCAGCTAGTCGAATCGGAGCCGCACCCCGACGGTGTCTCCATGCTGCGCCCTCATGGTATCCCAACCCTGCTTTGCCTATCTGCTGTGGTAGGTGGATGGGCTCGGTGATTCCCTGACTGCTCCTTCCTAACCCCTGCCCAGGCTGGAAGTTCATTTTTATCATTTCCTTTGCCACAAAGGTAAGTTCGGGAGAGACCCTAGGTTTCACAGTTGGAGCTCCCAGGCATTTATAGTGGGGAGTGCTAATCTCCAGTGCTTGAAAGCTGGCAGGTGCTGCTGACTTATCCACATTGATCACTGGCAGGTCACTCCTAGGAGGAGAAGGGTCATCACATTCGGCCGAGATTGTTACCAGATTCCCATCGATGATTAGCTTGATTTGTTGGTGGAGCGTGGAGGGAACTGCCCTGGCCATGTGTATCCATGGCCTCCCCAACAACATGTTATAACTGGCTGCAATATCTAGGACCTGGAAAGATATATCAAAAGTACAGGGTCCTATCTCCACCGGTAATTTAATCTCTCCCATTGTATCCCTCCGGGAACCATCGAAAGCTCGTACCACCACATGACTGGTTCGTAGGCGCTTGGGGTTGATGCTCATCTTCTGCAAGGTACTGAGGGGACAGATATTCAATGCCGATCCTCCATCAATCAGCACCCCATTCATTATATAGCCCGAGGAGATTACCGCAATATGTAGTAGTTTCCGGTGTCCCCTTCCCTCCTTGGGTATGTCCTCATCCGTAAAGGATATTACATCGTTCTCCAATAGGTGGCCCACCAGCTGGCCGAAACCCTTCTCACTAATTTCCTTGGGCACGTATGCCTCCTCCAGAACCTTCGTCAGGGTTTTGCAATGCTCATTGGATGACAACACTAAGTCCATGACTGATGTTAGGTTTGACTCCTCATTTAAAATCTGGATCCCCCTTGTTTCCGGGTGATCTATCCTTTTCAAGAATTCAATGGCCCTTTCTTCGGAAATCTCTTCATTTTTTCTCCTTTGGCTATCAAGGACTCGCCCGGGAAGATATAAGGGGTTCCCCTTTGTCGTCACCGAAGCACAGCTGACCGCTTCCTCTGGCATGCCCCCATAATTCCAGGGTACAGTCTTTAGACTACTGATAGGGATTTGCGGCCTTGCTGCAAGGATGATGGGCCTCGGAGCCGTCAACTTGACCGGTCCCTCCGTGCTATTCGTACTTACCCCTATCAACCTGATGGGCGTTCCCCGTGCACTCCCATGATCATGTATCACGTTGATCATTTCCTCAATTTTCTGCACATAGTTCAACCTTGACGGCCCCCCAGCTTCACTCGCCTCTGTCGCATTGACCCCCCCTCCATCATGTCTTGGCAGGGGATTTGCCTTAACATTCGGGGAGTCTGGCTATTCCACCATAATTTCCCCACTGTCAATCAGGTTCTGGATTCGATGCTTCAACGTCCAACAGTCTTGTGTATCATGGCCAGGGGAACTGGAGTGGTATGCACATCGCTTGCTCGGGTCAAACCTTCTACCCTTTGGGTCGCTCGGGGGTGCCAAACCAACTATCTTCTTTTGGGCTACTAATACCGCTAATACCCGTTCAAGCGGCTCCCCGAGCGGGGTGAATACTCGATTTTGCGAGGCCTCATATCTTCTTCGCCCCTCTGCCCTTTGATCTGTGAAGTTTGGCTGTCGGGATGGACCTACCCTTTGCACCTGTACCGGAAGATGGCTTTCTATTTTTCTGGATGACCCTTGTAGGATGAGGGAGACATCCTCTTCCTTCTTCTTTTGGACCCTCCGGGAAGTGCTGCCATAGTTTCCATTCTGTATTTGCTCGGCAGCAGTTTCTAAAGCAGTAAAATCCCGGATTTTACCCGACTTCAACCCCATATCTACCATCTCTCCATGTTTAATCATTTCAGCGAAGGGTCTTCCAATCCCCGAGATGACTCGTTCATAATACGGTGCCTCTTGAATGTCTACAAAAGTCATCACCATCTCCGACTCGCTCATCGGGGGGTTCACCTGTGCGGCCATGCCCCTCCATCGTTGCGCATATTCCCTGAAGGATTCCCTAGGTTGTTTCTTAACCTTTGTCATTTGATACCTGTCAGGGGCCATCTGGGCCTGAAAGCTGTATTGGGTTAAGAAGGTATGGGCCAATTCCTCCCAGTTGTGGATTTGGGCGTTGTCAAGGCGGGCATACCAAATTTTTGCCTCCCCCGTTAAGCTTTTCTAGAACAGCTGCATTCTCAACCCCTCGTCCTCGGCATAAGACCCGAGTTCTCCAATGTATATTTTCAAGTGTGTGTAGGGGTCCCCCTTTCCATTGTATTTTTCAAATTCTGGGATTTTGAATTTCTCCGGGTATCTGGCTCCGGGGAAGACACATAAATCTGAATAGTTAACCCTGCCGAGGGACCCTATGCCCTTCATAGATTGGATGGTTTCTTCCATTTGTCTCATTTTCTTCCGCAAGTCATCTGTATCTCCCTCTTCCGGGATAGTAATCACTGTTTTATTTGGTACGGGAATGGCCTTTGGGACGACTGGCTCGCCCTTAGGTGGATCCTCCTTAGGTAGTTCCTGCCTGGGTATCAACTGCTCTCTTAGCATTATGGCCATTTCTAACATCTGCTTCTTAAAGTCATCAAATTCCTCCCTAGATATGGCACCGGAATTGGTAGATGGAATATCAGCCATTTCAGATATGGGGTTTTGGGCCCTTTTAGACTGCGAACGGGTTTGAGGAGCAATCCTACAGAAACCAAAGTTCGAAGTTTAGTCTTGGGGAGTAAAAAAATGTGGATGCATGCTGAAGCTGTAATTTTTTGTGTCTTTGGGGTTTTTTAATCTTTCCCTGCAAAACAGAAATTTAGTAGTCCTCTAATGCAATGACAAATGCTAATCATGGCTTTATTAAGCTCCCCAGCTGTTCCCTGCAAAACATAGAGGTTAGTAATTTCTCTCGGCAAAAAGGAAGGCGAATATGAATAATATCATGACATTTATGCGTGAAATGTAAAAAGGCATGAAGAGACTTTTCCTGCGTAGGGTTAATCTGAGGCTGACCTATCCTAGGGTTACTCTCACGGGCTTTTCGGCATGAAGGTCCCCAAATCTTCGCAATCTACTCGTCTGAGCCCTTTCGATTGGAGCGGATTTGGGTGGCGCATTTCCTGAGCCATCTCCGGGGAGCAGCCCCTTCGAGTCCAGTAATAAGCAACCGACAGGTTCGCCTCAGGAGGAGGTACTCTCTCAACATACATTCACATTCATCGTCCTCACCGCATGCAAATGATTACTTGAAAGTAAAGCAATTCCATTCAATCATTCATTTATTGGACAGAACACACATTCACACAACAAAACGTTCAAAAGATCACAATATCGCACACACACACATATTCATGAATTTTAACGGATAAGAAAGCATCAAGATTTGAAAGCGGCTTAAGCCCTCTAATGGTCCCCAGCAGAGTCGCCAGCTGTCGACGCCGGGTTTTTCGCCTTTCCCGCGATATTAGTCCTTTTCTGATTTTGGCCTTTTGATTAGGTGATTTTGGGAAAAGGTCGGCATTGATGTCGACGGGGTTTTGAAAGATCGTTTTTTATGATGAGCCAATTAACCAGAGTCGCCAGTTGGTATATTTGAAATGGATGTACCAACTCATCCGAGTTTTCGTTTTCGTAAATCGCTGGCTCATGTGTGACTCCGAATTAATTGGTCTGCAAATCGAGATTCATAGAGTTCGGGGGTTTGCTTAAGCGAGGGGAAGGTGTTAGGCACCCCCCGACTTCCGTGAAACACGGTTACCGCAATCTTGAGGCTTTCCTATCCTTTAATTCTCGAATGTGTGTGTATGTGCGCGTGTGTGTGTGTGTGCCTATGTGAACGTTGTGGTGAGTTTGTATGAAAGAATCATTTGGATTTTTAGGGAGAGTCGTGCTTTAATTTGAGAACGCTTCGGGATGTCTTTTCGGCATACACGAGAAAGCTTGATTCCTTATGAGAGAGGTTTGATTTTAATTTGTCAAAAGCCATGGAATTTTTCTTTAGGTGTCGTTTTGGCAAAACAAGAGTTTTAAGCCTTCGTCAAAATAGGAATCGAGATCTATACGTTGCCCTCGTAACTCAAATGATGGGCAATTTCTAGGATCCCCTTAACCCTATGCACAAAGATTTAATAAAACATTACTCATTTCTAAAATCAAATTTTGTGATGTTTGAAAACGATTTCCTTTAGCTTTCTCGTTAAATAGGAGTCGACATTCGTTAGCATTCCCAATTTATTATCCTCGCGATGCTAATAACCTATTTTGATCGATTTTAGAAAAATCTTTATTGTTTTGGTTTTGAAATCCTTTGTTTGATGTTACAAATCAAATTAAACATCAAAACGCGTAGGGGGTTATTCATGGGCATGTAAGCCATCAAAATACCCCCGAACGCCAACAATCACATATTTTCACTATGACGGGGCCTTAAACACGATTCTTGCTTTAGCGTCGTTTTAAGGCCCGACGATTACATATTTACAATGAAAATTACATCATTCCTACTTCTTACATCAAGATATGTCCATCATCAGATTTGGACCACGGGGTCGCTTTCCTAGGCTCACAACCAAATTTTCACACACCCACAATCGGATGTTACAAGAAATAACCAACACGGATAATCTAACAATACCAAGACATCCTAAAATATCGATCTAAAAGAAACTATGCCAAATATAACATCGTAAAACAAACAAAAAAAAGATCAACGAATAAATATCATTGGGTTATTAGGAGGAATTTTGTTCCGATGGAACCCTCATTAATAATCCCTAATTCATTGTTCCATCATAAATTACATGAAAACTACATTTAATTTGACCAAATGATGTGATAGAAATTGCAAAAATAAGGAGATTTTTACCTTGCAAATGAAATCCAAATGGATGTAAATTTGTCTATTCGGATAGAAGAAAAGATATATGTGATACAATTAATTCACAAGAATATTATTCCTCTCTTTTTTCCTCTCTTTCACTCCTATTTTTATTGTAAATCTATGCTATTTCTTCCTCAATTTTCGAACTTCTTGCTGCTGTATTTTTCTTCTTCTCGGATCTGCTGAGTTCCTCCTCTCTCTTCTCCCTGTATGCTGAAATGAGTTGTTATAGGCTGGCTGGCCGCCTGCCTTCCACCCAGCACGCCAGCCACTGTGATTATTTAATTCTTCTCGGTTCCCGCACCGCACCTCGATTCTTGCGTCGCGCTGTCAGTTTTATCCGAAATGCCTGTATTTTGCAGTCCGATAATTACTGCGGGATGTGACACATTATTCGGAAATGCTCATTTCAGATGGCTTTATCGTCACGTTGATTTTGACTGCAACTTGTCGCGGCGGCGTCCAGTCTTCGCAGTTATGCCGATTCTTTTGCTCCCGCAGGCGGGTTCAATTGACGATTTTGCCCTCCTGTCAAGGTTAGCATACGAAGTGCATAATTTGGGTGTCTACAGGCATAAGAGCGGCCAGCCGCTTCCCAGATCTGTCACTTTCATTCGTACCCCACGCGATTTTCAGACCCTTGCACGCCTTCTTGTCGAGCTTTCCAACCCTTTTTTGCAAAAACTGCTCCGGTAGGATCGATCTACGCGCTACAGGTAACACTTTGACCGTTCACTTTTCAATTTCGTCAACGTTTTGCTATACATTTGGCTATTTGCATGGTTAGAGATAGAAATGTATGCTTTACAATGCTATGCTATGTATTATTGTATATACATGCTATGTATCAACTGTGTGAGTCCTATTTTATGCTCATGATGTGGTCCCACATACTGTTGTTCCTTTTTTAAAAGAAAATCATGCATTATGGTACTTTACATGCTGTAATTACACATATGAATGCAATTTTGATCTGTTTGAGGCTTGGATTGATTGAAAACATGTTTGGCTTATGCCTGGGATGTCCATTTTACAGACGGAACTCTGCCGAATTTTTTTATTTTTTTATTTTTATTTTTTTTATAAACATGCATCATGTTGCATTAATTATACGATAAATATTGGAATATTTGTGGCATAATTAAAAGGGAACTTACCTTCCTCCTTGCCTGTTCTGTTCCAGCTATGGATCCTGACGCTCCTAGTAGCTCTTCTGCGTCTCGGACATCGGGTGTTCGCCGTCGTAGGGCTGCACCTGCCCCTGTTCTTCCTCGGACCCGTCAGGCTCGCCGTTTGGCGGAGGCTGTCATCCGTCCCGATCATCCGGATGTTGAGGAGGCTGCACCTCCAGAGGTTGTGGCAGGGGGGCCATCCTCCAGCACACCGGCTCCATCTACTCATCATGCTCCTTCTGGCGCCCCTGTGCAGATACCCGATCTTTTGGGTCGGGATCTCAGTCGTCACCCCTCGGCATCTCTTGTAGCTAATGAGGTATATTCAATTCCCTTCTCATTTCATTTTCAATTTCTCAATTCCCGTTCTACCTGGACTGACCCTTTGGTGATTGCCACAGGTGCCGGAGTTTACTCAGCCCAGGGGCAACTGGTTCAACATCTACTCCCTCTACACGGCTCTGCACAGCGACTACCGGGTGGTGGTGGATTCTTGGGGCTTCCGTCACTTTTTCATTATCATCCCCCGTTAGTGCCCGTGGGGTTATATGCGGGCTTTGTCCGAGAGATGGTTTCACCAGACCCAGTCCCTTCACCTTCTGGACTGTGAGGTCGTGTTGACTCCCTAGGACTGGAGGTACATCACGGGCATCGAGTTCACTGGATCCCGCGTCCCTCTGGATCTTGACATCACTCCAGCGGAGGTCCGGGCTTTATTGGGCTTTGCCGCCGATGACCGAGTCTTCAAGGCCCGTAGCATTCGATCCGGTGCCTTGGCTGTCGATGCTGTCGGGGGTCTATACGCACTGCCTATTCCAGCGGATCAGGGCACTCGGGACATTCTACTACGGCGCTTATTCCTGACCATTATGAGGGGTTGTTTCCTAGGGAACAACTCCTCCACCATTCATTTCAGCGTCGTAGGAGCCGTCAGAGACATGGACCGTATCAGTGACTATGATTGGGGGTCATTCACCTTTGCTTATTTCCTCCACGGTCTGCGTCTACGTTCGGAGGGCCAGACAGACGCTTGGCTCGGATTCTATCACTTCTTGCTGGTGAGGCTTCTCCTCCTCTTTTCTTACTGGACTTTCCTTCATTTATTTCTCTTTTATGCATTTGTCGGTTGCTCATGCTTTTCACTGTTTCTGTTCGCAGTTCTGGGCCTACGAGCGTCTTCCATGCCTGAGGCCCGTCACTACTCTTGGCCTGGACACTTATCCCCGGGGCCGGCGATGGCATCATAGCACCTTGGAGGAGGTCCCGGTATCTGGCAGCTTTGCACACTACCGCATCCAGCTGGAGCTGATCACGGCTGCTGATGTCGTCTGGGTTCCCTACCTCTCCGAGCATCTGGCTGTGGGATTTGATGATGGGCATCCTTCTGGCCCGGAGTTCGAGCTTTCCACCCGTCGCCTCACTTTGCAGAGTGTTGGAGGATGGGTGATGTACCTGGGGGAGCGCACATTCAGATGCATTACTGGAGAGATCCGCATCCCGCATTCCCTTCCTTTCACTACCTCCTGGCCGCTGGATTCTCAGCCTTCGGAGATCATGCTCGCAGGGGAGGACGGCCGTATGCTTTCTACGGGTCCCAGTACGAGTGATGCTTTCCGTACTTGGTGGGTGCCCCGCACTATCGGTCCTCAGACCCGGGCCACATTCTTCCTCGGGGATATGGTCCCCGGCTCGGTGATGATGACTGACTGGGCAGCCTGCGTTCGGAGCCCTACCCATGCTGAGCAGATCGCCACTCTGACCCGTCAGGTAGACCAGTTGTCTCTATATCTTCGGGTGTTGGGCCGGACTCCAGAGGATGTTTATGCCTACGATCCTGACGGTGCGGGTTATGATGCGGGCCCGAGCTCATCTGATGCCACAACGCAGCCATACATCCCCGACATGAACTTCGGGCCTTCGACCTCGGCGACTCCGGGGGATCAGTTCGAGGATCCCGCTTTCATAGATGAGATTGATTTTATTTAGCTCAGGATAGGATAGGGCTTTTGTACCTGTACCTGTTTGGATTTATTTTTCATTTTATGCACTATGTACTGAACTCATTTATTTATTTATGCACAGTTTTTTTTTATCTTTTATATCTATGAAATTCATTTGCTCTATTATTAACTGTATGATGCATGCTTTTTTATTTATGGATAGAGAATGACCCCTGTACAGCCTTTTTGATACTATTTTTTCACAGATGTCGTCCTCAGATGTCGTGGTAAGTTTGGGTTCCATTCCTCCTACAGGGTTGGTCGGCAGCCTCCTCCGTTGGTTGTACAGTTTATCGTCGGCCGACAGGGTTATCATAGATGGCTTTTTGGGACATTCTTGGTCCTTATTATCCTTTCAGGTGCCAGCGGGCTTTGTGGAGGGTATTCTGAGCTATTGGACCCCTGCCCGTCAAGTGTTCAGGTTAGGGACAGTAGAGCTGACCCCCACCCTCGAGGAGTATGCTCGCTTCACCGGCCTGCCTTTGGATGGTCCTTGTGCTAGGGTTATAGTTGGTTCCATGCGCCGTCAATTCCTGACTTTTACCGGTTTGCGGAGGGCTGTCTTGTTACCGGTGATCACATTAGACCATCTGGTTCCCCTTCAGTTCTTGATTGACCGGTTTGGCTCATTTGACAGTTTTCGTCTTTTCTTCGGTGATTTTTCCGTGTCTGAGGAGCGCTGGGGTGCCTTGAGAGTAGACTTTCTGATGGCCTGTGTCGTCTTAGTTTTGTACTTGCCCGCAGGACCTGATCAGTTGGACATGCGGGTTGTCGCGGCCGTTCGAGCCCTTCAGGAGGATCACACCATTCTTCCCATGATATTGGCGGATACCCACATGTCAGCCTCATATTGCCAGTCTTTCCGCGGCAGAGTATTCAGAGGGAGCTCGACTTTGTTGTACGTGTGGTTCATGAGTCATCTCAGTCCCATCGGCCATTTCCGTTGCCAAGGGTTTTGCTTCAGCCATGACATAGCCACGCAGTTTTCGTTTCGTCCCGTGTGCTGTACTGATGCGGCCTCCTGGACATCATTTTTGTCGGTCATTGAGGATCCCTTTCATCTACTGGTCTATTCGGGTTATTGCTCCTTTATGAGCTTCTTGACTCATGTGCCTGACCTGAACTTCATTCCTATTGCTGGCTTGAGGGGCGTGACGACTTATCATCCCTTGGCTGTTACAGGGCAGTTTGATCAGACACAGGATTTTTACCCCTTCACGGGTGCAGCCGCCTATCGATTCCTTATATCATCCCAGACAGAGAGGGACCTACTGCGGGTATATGATCTCTGGTCTCGCAGGATCTCCGCCGAATATAGTGAGGGTTGCCACTTCCAGACATTTGCTTACGTGCAGTGGTTGCGCGGAGACCTGGATCCGGCTGGTTTGGGTCAGACTGGGGCTCTTGATGACTTCGGAATGATTTCTCCAGATGATACTACATACCACTCCATCTCAGCCGATTCTGCCCCAAGTCGGGTTACTGAGGATACCCGACTCCGCCTGGCCTTGATTACTACTGAGGCTGAGAGGGATGCTGCTCTTGTCGAGAGAGATGACGCCATTCTGGTTAGAGATGCTGCCATTGTTGACAGAGATGCCATTGTACTTCAGACCAGGGCAGTTATAGATGCTCATTCTGGGATTGTTAGCCGAGCCACTGCTTTATTGGATCGCATTGATATGATGGGGCAGCAGATTGCAGGGGGTGCTGATGCTTCAGATCTATCCACCACTTTATCCATCCTGCTTCAGCTAGTTTCAGATTTGTAGATTATTTTTATTTCCTGCATAGACTATATTAGTTTCATCGGTTATTGAAAGAGGAGTCTTGTAATAAAATGACTTATATATATATAAACATGCATTTAAATTTAGTTATTTTCCCTTTTCGTCGTGTCATTGCCTTCCATTGGACCCTTATTTTATCCTGTTGACCATGATTTTGACATTTCGCTTTCTTTCTCTTTCCAAGTCTCGATGTAGATCTGACAGATATTGCCGTACCCCTGTCGATTTTATCAGATTGGGTCTTAGATCTTGGATAACTGTCTGGGTGGATCAGGGCTATGTCATTTGGGATGAAGTTGATTAAGAGGCTGGTTTTGGGAAGGTTTTGAGGGTTAGGAAGTTTTATCTGGCTACGGGGAATTGGTTTCATTTTAGGGAAAAGATTATTATTTTTTTTATGGATCGGACCGCGCCATGATGGCTGCCTACGTACCCCCACAAGTTGGGAGATCAGGTCCTACATAGTTTGCTCTTCAAAGGAAAAAGGGAACTGATGATTCAAGCATAGAACCGCTTCACCGAATCGAAATTTAGAGGTTGTGGAAATACCTCCCCATCCATTTCTTGCAATATGAGGGCTCCTCTGGATAGCACCTTCTTAATCACAAATAGTCCTTCCCAGTTCGGGGTGAACTTCCCCTTGGCTTCGTCTTGACAAGGCATGACTCTTTTTAGCACCAAATCATTTTCCTTGAACTTTCGAGGTCTTATCCTTTTGTCGTATGATCGAGAGATCCTTTGTTGATATAACTGACCGTGCCAAACAGCAACCACCGTTCTTTCATCAATTAGGGCCAATTGGTCGTATCGACTTTGCATCCAATCCTCCTCGCTTATCTGAGCATCGATCACTATTCTGAGGGACGCCATTTCAATCTCAACTGGCAGAACGGCCTCCATTCCATACACCAAAGCGTAAGGGGTTGCCCCTGTAGAAGTACGCGTTGATGTTCAGTATGCCAGCAGTGTGAGGGGTAACAATTCCGTCCATCCTCGATGATTAGCAGACATTTTCGCCATGATCTTCTTGATGTTCTTGTTGGCAGTCTCCACTGCCCCATTCATCTTGGGACGGTAAATGACAGAATTGAGGTGTTTGATCTTAAACTAGTCGCACAATCCTTTCATGAGGGCGTTGTTTAAATTCTTGGCATTGTCAGAGACCAAAACCTCAGGCTGCCCGTATCGACAAATGACATTATTCCTGATGAAACCGACGATGACCTCCTGGGTTACTTTGGGGAAATAAGCTGCTTCTACCCATTTGGTGAAGTAATCGATCATGACGAAAATGAATCGGTGCCCGTTGCTTGCTTTGGGCTCTATTGGTCCGATTACATCCATTCCCCACATTGAAAATGGCCACGGGGAGGTCATACAATGCAGTTCATTGGGAGGCGTATGGATCACATTACCATGCGCCTGACATTGGTAACACCGTTTGACATGATCATCACAGTCGGCCTTCAGCGTTAACCAATAATGCCCTGTCCTCAAGATCTTTTTGGCCAGCATCGGTCCGCTCATATGGGGCCCACACACTCCACCATGTATTTCATTCATAATCCTTTGGGCCTGCGTCTCATCTATGCATTGCAGCAGTCCCAACCCAGCATCCCTCTTGTAGAGTGAATCCCCACTCAAGTAAAATTTCATTGCCATCTTTTGAATTCTCATCCTCTCAGTTCGGCTCGCCTGGTCGGGAATGGATCTATCCCTCAGATATTCCCTTATGTCGTGATACCAGTGCTGCTTTGGCAACACCACCTCGTCTGACAATACTGCCACATGTTCCTCATATGCTGGGGCATTCCGTACTGCTATCTCAATCTGTGGAACGTCCCTGTTATTGATTACGTGGATTAAGGAAGCCAGAGTTGCCAATGCATCGGCAAAGTCATTCCGTCCCCGGGGAATATGGCGGAAAGCGATATCTTCGAACTCTTGCATCAACTGGGTAACACAACGATGGTATGGAAGTAACCGAAGCTCTTTAGTGTTGTACACCCCAATTGCCTGTCTGATTACCAATTCTGAATCCCCGAACACCGCTAGTCTCTTCACTCCCATGTCGCGGGCAAAGCGGATTCCCAAGATACATCCCTCGTATTCAGCGGTGTTGTTCGAATTGCTGAATTTCAGTTTAGTGGCCTCAGGGTATTGCTCTCCGGTGATAGAGACCAGGACCGCTCCAGCTCCTGCCCCTCCGGCATTCATGGCACCATCAAAATACAGCTTCCAGAACTGTCCCTCGTCATCACACTTCGCGTGTGATACCCAAAATATATCTTCGCCCAGGAGAGGAGTTTCTAACGGCTCCATCCCTCCTGACGGGGTTTCTGCCAACTGATCTGCAATTCCCTACCCTTTCATGGCCTTCTGAGTCACGTACACCATGTCGAACTGTTGTAAGATTAACTGCCATCTTGACAATGGACAGTTCAGCATGGGCCTTTCAAAAATATATTTCAGGGGATCCATTCTTGATATCAGGTACGTCGTATGCCCATGGAGGTAGTGCTGTAATCTCCCTGCAGCCTAGGCCAGAGCACAACAGGTCTTCTCGATGGGAGTGTAATTCTGTTCACATTGGCTAAATCTTTTGCTAAGGTAATAGATGACCTACTCTTTACCTGCCTCATTTTTCTGTCCCAGCATACATCCCATCGCGATGGCATTGACGGATATATACATAAACAGAGGGATCCCATCCTTCGGGGGTACCAGCACTGGTGCCTCAGTCAGTTGCTTTTTAATGGTTTGAAAAGCCTTCTGACATTGCTCATTCCATTCTTGGGAAGCACCTTTCCTTAACAATTTGAAAATTGGCTCGCATGTAGTCGTTAAGTGGGATATAAAACGGCTGATGAAGTTTATTCTTCCGAGGAATCCTCTTATCTCCTTCTCTGTGTGAGGTGCCGGCATATCCACAATGGCCTTAATCTTTGTTGGATCCAACTCAATACCTCGATCACTAACCAGGAATCCCAAGAGCTTACCTGATTGCACTCCGAAAGCACACTTTGCTGGATTGAGCTTCAAGTTATACTTTCTGAGCCGATCAAATAGCTTTTTAAGATGGGTTATATGGTCAGATTCTACCCTTGACTTCACGATAATGTCATCCACGTAGACCTCTATTTCCTTATGCATCATGTCATGGAACATGGCCATCATGGCTCTCTGATAAGTGGCCCCCGCGTTTGTGAGACCAAAAGCCAATCGCCTATAGTAGAAGGTGCCCCAAGGGGTGATGAACGCGGTATTTTCCCGATCTTCCTCCGCCACCATTATCTGATGATACCCGGCAAAGCAATCCACAAAAGAATACATTTCGTACTGGGCCGTGTTATCCACCAGGATGTGTATGAAAGGCACTGGAAAATTATCCTTGAGACTGGCCTTTTTTAGATCTCTATAGTCTACACATACCCTCACCTTCCCTATGGGCTTAACCACTGGGACTACATTGGACAGCCACTCTGGGTAAGTGGATACCATAATGATCCCCGCCCTGAACTGCTTGATGATCTCTTCCTTCACTTTTAAGCTCCACTCCGGTTTCAACTTTCTTAATTTTTGCTTGACAGGCCTGAAACCCTCCTTGATGGGCAATCGGTGTACCACAATGTCGGTGGACAATCCGATCATATCCTCATGAGACCAGGCAAAGACATCCTCATATTGGTTTAGCAACTCAGTCATTTCGGCTTTTTCGCTGGGGGTAAGGTCCGTCCCTATCTTGAGTTCTTTTGGCTTGTTAGGGGTTCCGATATCTATAGTGATGGTTTGGTCTAAGTTGGGTTTGGGTTTATCCTCGACCCATCCTTTGATCTCGTCAGGCGCGTCGTCGTAATCTGTCTCGTCTTGCTCAATGCCCATTAAATCGAAATCCAGCTCAATGTCAAAATCATAATCATCATTCAAATTTGAAAGACCGTTTGTTAGGCAAGGATTACTCAAATTGGTACACCTGACATGAAACAAAATACTTGTCATATATAAGTTATTTTCCACGGCGATCACATTTTCAGATAACATGAAGAAGCGACATAATTATGCAAAATATGAAACAACAACAAAAATAAACTTCTTCATCCTCCCATCCTCTGGGGTCTACCACCCTGATGTCGGGTTTTACCCTTGTTTGGATATTACTGGTTTCATGGTCCAGTTGTCGACGGTCAGGTCAGATGAAATGCGCTGGATGAAAGGTGGCTTCACATCGGACACTTCCCCGATGATTACGGCCACATCGCCCGAGTCCCCCTTCTTACCTTCTTCGGGAATAATTACTCCTGCCCAATCGATGACAGGCATAGCGTGTTGGGCTCCCAGTGGCATGACAACATCCGTCCCCTCTCCATTGCTTGTTAATTGTCCGGGGATATAGCACTTGGTTTCAAACTCCTTCGCGACCTCCTGTAGGAAACTTTCCCTCTTGGCCGATTCATCACTTGAGAGGATTAATTCCTCATCCCCTGCCTTAATTACAGGCTCGCTAGTCCCTCGTTCATTGTCAATCTTGGTCATTGGATTTCCGGCCAATCGAATTGGGGCTTCACCCTGACGGTATCTCCGTGTGATGCCTCCATGATATCCCAGCCCTGCTTTACCTATCTGATGGGGTAGTTGAATGGGCTCGGTGATTCCTTGGCTACTCTTTCCTAATCCTTGTCCAGGTTGGAATTTCATTTTCATCATTTCTTTTGCAACGAAGGTAAGCTCTGGAGAGACCTTAGGTTTCACGGCTGGGGCTCCCAGGCATCTGTAGTGGGGAGTGCTAATTTCCAACACTTGAAAACTGGCAAGTGCCGCCGACTCGTCCACATTAATTACTGGTAGGCCATTCCTGGGAGGAGAAGGGTCGTCACATTCTGCCGAGATCATTACCAGATTCCCATCGATGATTAAATTGATTTGTTGGTGTAGCGTGGAAGGAACTGCCCCGACCATGTGTATCCACGGCCTCCCCAATAACAGGTTATAACTGGCTGCAATGTCTAGGACTTGGAAAGAGATATCAAAAGTACAAGGTCCTATTTCCACCGGCAATTCTATCTCTCCAATTGTATCCCTCCGGGAACCATCGAAGGCTCGCACCACTACATGACTGGCCCGTAGGCGCTTGGGATTGATGTTCATCTTCTGCAATGTACTGAGGGGACAGATATTCAACGCCGATCCTCCATCAATCAGCACCCCATTCATGATATAACCTGAGGAGATTACCGCAATATGTAGCGGTATTCGGTGCCCTCTTCCCTCCTTGGGGATGTCATCATCTGCAAAGGATATTACATCACTCTCCAACAGATGGCCTACCAGCTGGCCGAAACCTTCCTCACTAATTTCCTTGGGCATGTATGCCTCCTCCAGGACTTTCGCTAGGGTTTTGCAATGATCATTGGATGACAACACCAAGTCCATGACTGATGTTAGGGTTGACTCCTCACTTAAAATCTGGATCCCTCTTGTTTCCGGGTGATCCATCCTTTTCAAGAATTCTATGGCCTTTTCCTCGGAAATCTCTTTATTTTTCTTCTTTTGGCTCTCAAGGACTCGCCTGGGAAGATATAAGGGGTTCCCCTTTGTCGTCACAGAAGCACAACTGGCCGCTTCCTCTGGCATCCCCCCATAATTCCAGGGTACCGTCTTTAGACTACTGATAGGGATTTGCGGCCTTGCCGCACGGATGAGGGGCCTCGGAGCCGTCAACTTGACAGGTCCCTCCGTGATATTCGTACTTACCCCTATCAACCTGATGGGCACTCCCCGTGCACTCCCATGATCATGTATCACGTTAATCATTTCCTCAATTTTCTGCACATAGTTCAACCTTGGCGGCCCCCCGGCTTCACTGGCCTCCGTCGCATTGACCCCCCCTCCATCATGCCTTGGCAGGGGATTGGCCTTAACATTTGGGGAGTCTGGCTGTTCTACCACAATTTCCCCACTATAAATCAGGTTTTGGATTCTGTGCTTCAACGTCCAACAGTCCTGTGTATCATGACCAGGGGAACTTGAGTGGTATGCACATCGCTTGCTTGGGTCAAACCTTCTTCCCTTTGGGTCACTCGGGGGTGCCAAACCAACTATCTTCTTTTGGGCTACCAATACCGCTAAGACCCGTTCAAGAGGCTCCCCGAGCGGGGTGAATACTCGATTTTGCGAGGCCTCATATCTCCTCCGCCCCTCCGCCCTCTGATCAGCGAAGTTAGGCTGTCGGGATGGCCCTACTCTCTACACCTGTACTGGAAGATGGTTTTCTGCCTTTCTAGACGAGCCTTGAAGGATGAGGGAAACATCCTCCTCCTTTTTCTTTTGCACCCTACGGGAAGTGCTGCCATAATTTCCATTTTGTATTTGCTCTGCAGCCGTTTCCAAAGCAGTGAAATCCCGGATTTTGCCAGATTTCAAACCCATATCTACCATTTCTCCGTGTTTTATCATTTCAGCGAAAGGCCTACCAATCCCTGAAATAACTCGCTCATAATACGGGGCTTCCTGAATATCTACGAAAGTCATTACCATCTCTGACTCGCTCATCGGAGGATTCACCTGTGCGGCCATACCCCTCCATCATTGTGCATAATCCCTGAAGGATTCCCTAGGTTGCTTCTTAACTTTTGTCATTTGGTACCTGTCAGGGGCCATCTGGGCCTGAAAGCTGTATTGGGTTAAGAAGGTATGGGCCAATTCCTCCCATTTGTGGATTCGAGCGTTGTCAAGGCGGGCATACCAGATTCTTGCCTCCCCCGTTAAGCTTTTCTGGAACAGCTGCATCCTCAACCCTTCGTCCTCGGCATAAGACCCGAGTTCTCCAATGTATATTTTCAAGTGTGTGTAGGGGTCTCCCTTTCCACTGTATTTTTCAAACTCGGGGACTTTGAACTTTTCTGGATATCTGGTTCCGGGGAAAACACATAGATCCGAGTAATTAACCCTACCCAGGGAGCCTATGCCTCTTAGAGATTGGATGGTCTCCTCCATGTGTTTCATTTTTTTCCGAAGGTCGTCAGTGTCCCCCTCCTCTGGGATAGTAATCACTGTCCTGTTAGGTATGGGAACGGCCCTTGGGATGACTGGCTCGTCCTTGAGTTGGGGTTGGTCATCCCTAAACAGGTTTGCAACATTCTTAGGAGGATTTTGGTCACCCCCTGGTGGTGGAATATTGTGCGGTCCTTAGTTTGGCGGATCCTGTCTGATTAGGAACTGTTCTTTTAGCATTATGGCCATTTCCATCATCTGCTTCTTAAAATCATCAAACTCCTCCCGAGATATGAAACTATGATTGGGAAGATCAGCCATTTCAGAGGTAGAGACCTGGGCTTTCTTAGACTGCGAACGGGTTTGAGGAGCAATCCTACAGAAACAACGGTTCGAAGTTTAGATCCCGGGCAAATGAAAGGATATGGATGCATGCTAAAGCTGTAACTTTGTGTTTTGGGTTTTTTAATCTTTTCCTGCAAAACAGTACGTTGGTAGTCCCTTATTGCAATAATAATTGATAGACATGACTTATTATGCCCTCCCAGCTATTCCCTACAAAACATGGAGGTCAGTACTTTTTTATCAATAGGGGAGGCATATATGAATGGGATCATGACATTTTATACGCGTGAACGTAAAAGGGCATGAAGAAACTTTTCCTGCGTTGGGTTAATCTGAGGCTGACCTATCCTAGGGTTACTCTCACGGGCTTTTCGGCATGAAGGTCCCCAAATCTTCGCAATCTACTCGTCTGAGCCCTTTCGATTAGAGCGGATTTTGGTGGTGCGTTTCCTGAGCCATCTCTGGGGAGCAGCCCCTTCGAGTCCAGTAATAAGCAACCGACATGTTCGCCTCAGGAGGAGGTACTCTCTCAACATACATTCACATTCATCACCCTCACCGTATGCAAATGATTACTTAAAAGTAAAGCAATTCCATTCAATCATTCATTTATTGGGCAAAAACATATACTCACACAACAAAAGTAAAAAATCAAAATATCGCACACACATACATTTTATGAATTTTAAAAGGATAGGATAGCATCAAGATTTGAACGCGGCTTAAGCCCTCTAATATCCCCAGCAGAGTCGCCAGCTGTCGACGCCGGTTTCTCGCCTCTCCCGATTGTTTAGCCTTTTTTATTATATGATTTTGGGAAAAGATCGGCATTAATGTCGACGGGGTTTTGAAAGATCGTTTTTATGATGAGCCAATTAACCAGAGTCGCCAGTTGGTATGTTTGAAATGGATGTACCAACTCATCCGAGTTTTCGTTTTTTTATAAATCACTGGCTCATATGTGACTCCGAATTAATTGGTCTGCGAATCGAGATTCATAGAGTTCGGGGGCTTGCTTAAGCGAGGGGAAGGTGTTAGGCACCCCCCGACTTCCGTGAAACACGGTTACCGCAATCTTGATACTTTCCTATCCTTTGATTAATAAAATGTGTATACGTGCATATGTGTGTGTGTGTGTGCTTATGTGAATGTTGTGGTGAGTTTTTTTTCATGAGAGATGAAATATTTGGCATTTTATTGAGAAATCGTGTTTTGTTTTGGGAATGTTTTAGAACGTCGTTTCCGTTAGTACGAGAGAGCTCCTTTATTCATGCGAAAGGTTTGATTTTACTTGTCAAAAGCTATGAGATTTGTATTAGGCGTTGTTTTGGAAAAACAAGAATCTTTTAAACCTTTGTCAAAATAGGAATCGAAATCTATACATTGCTTTCATAAAATGATGGGCAATTTCTAGGATATCTTTAACCCTATGCACAAAGGTCTAATAAAACATTTCGTTCATTCATAAAAACCATTTTTTGGTGATGGTTGAAAATGATTTCCTTTGGCCTTCTCGTTTAATAGGAATCGACATTTATTAACACTTCCAATTTTTTAGCCTCGTGATTCTAATAACCTAGCTTGTTTGATTTTAATAAAAAAAAACCTTCATCATTTAATCTTTGAAATCATTTGAGTGTCACGGAATCCAATCAAAGCATAAATACGCGTCGGGGCTATTCATGGGCATGTAAGCCATCAAAACATCCCCGAACTCCAACAATCACATGTTCCATTACTACGGGGCCTTAAACCCGATTCTCGCCTTAGTGTTGTTTTAAGGCCCGACGATTACATGTTACAAAAACCAAGTACTTTGAATCTATTACATATGTCAAAACGTCCATCATCGGATTTGGACCACGGGGTCGCGTTCCTAGGCTCACACCCGAGATTGCTACATGCCCACGAAATGAATACTACATAACTAACCAACCCGGATTTATCTAATACACCATGACATCCGAAAATGATAATCTAAATAAATTACACCCCATAAATCACCATAAACGAGCTAGAAATTTCACCAATTGGATATCCTTGGGTTATTAGGAAGAATTTTGTTCCGATGGAACCCTCACTAATAATCCCTAATCCATGATTGTTCAACAAGATACATGAAAATAACATCTAATTTAACCAAACAATATGATATAAATTGCTAGAACAAATAGGAATTTTCACCTTGCAAATGATCTGAAATGGATGTGAACTTGTGTATTTGAATAGGATAAGGAGTGTATTTGATACAATCAAATTCAAAAGAAATAAATCCTCTCTTTTTTTCTCTCTTTTCTTCCTATTTGTTTGCAAATTTTGCTCTTTTTCCTCTCTATTTCCGTGCTTCTTGCTGCTGCTGAATCCTTCTTCCTTCAAATTCTTCCAACTCTTCAACTCCCTGTATGCTGCAACGAAACTGAGCTGAAATAGGCTGGCTGGCCGCCTGCCTTCCACTCACCTGATTTAGAGTTCCGTGTTTTTAAAAGGCGCACTATTTGGCCACAGATCAATCCGCGGCTGGACGGTTTGACTTTCTCGATTTTTGTGCCACGCCTCGATTTTCGTGCCGTAACGTCGATTTTCGCTGACAGGCTCGTATTTTGCAGTCCGGGAATTTCCGGGAGACGTGCCACCTCATTCGGGAATGCCCGCTTCGGACGGCCTTATTGCCACGTCAGCTTTGGTCGCCAATCATTGCAGTGGTGTTGGACGTTCGCACTTGTGCCCATTCCTTCGCTCCCGCAAGCCAGTTCAATTGACGATTTTGCCCTCCTGTCATGGTTAGTACAGGGAACGCAAAAATTGGGTGTCTACAAAAAGGAAATTGGGTGAATTCGAAACGGTGGCACTTACCGAGGAGTGCAGTGCAATTTTGCAAAACAAGTTGCCACCTAAACTAAAGGATCCGGGAAGCTTCACTATCCTTTGTGTAATTGGTAACCAGTTCTCGGGAATGGCATTGTGTGACTTAGGAGCTAGTATCAATTTAATGCCATTATCAATTTACACTCAGCTTGGGCTAAAGGCACCAAAACCAACGAACATTAGCTTGCAGTTGACAGACAGATCAGTGACATATCCGAGGGGTATTGTGGAAGATATTTTGGTTAAAGTTGATAAATTCATCTTCCCGGCTGATTTCATTATTTTGGATTACGAAGAGGATAAAGAGATTCCCATAATTCTAGGTCGTCCATTCTTAGCAACAGGGAGAACGTTGATAGATGTACAAAAAGGTGAATTAACAATGAGAGTTCAAGATCAGGAAGTCACCTTTAATGTATTTAAATCGATAAAATTCCCTAAGGAGGGCGAGGAATGCTTACGGATAGACCTGCTTGATGAAATCGTGAATGAACAAACTAGGGCAATTATTATTGAAGATCCATTAGAAGCTGCTCTGGTTGGGATAGAGACTTTTGATAATCCAGATGAGTGGGATTATGTCAAGGTTCTAGACTCATTACCTATTCCTCGGAAATTCAGCAGGCAATTTGATGTACTTGACCGGCCGAACGAAGGAGAAAAGAGGTCCAAACCGTCAGTAGAAGAGCCACCTGTGCTTGAGCTTAAACCTCTTCCATCTCATTTAGGGTATGCTTACTTGGGAGACTCGAACACACTACCAGTAATAGTTTCTGCGCATTTGAATGAATCTCAAGAAGAAAAACTATTAAGGGTTTTGCGTGAGTATAAAACATTAATTGGGTGGACAATAGCAGATATCAAGGGAATCATTCCGTCGTTTTGCATGCATAAAATTCTGCTTGAAGAAGGAGCAAAACCGGTCATTGAGCAACAACGAAGATTGAATCCGATTATGAAAGACGTGGTGAAGAAGGAGACTATTAAGTGGTTAGACGCCGGTATTATCTATCCAATTTTAGATAGTGCTTGGGTAAGTCCCATTCAATGTGTACCTAAGAAGGGAGGAATGACAGTGGTTGAGAACGAAAACAATGAACTCATTCCTACAAGAACGGTCACAAGTTGGAGAGTGTGTATGGATTACCGCAAGTTGAACAAAGCTACGTGCAAGGATCACTTTCCTTTGCCATTTATTGATCAGATGTTGGATAGGTTGTCCGGTCATCAGTTCTATTGCCTTCTCGATGGATACTCAGGATATAACCAGATAGTGATAACTCCAGAAGATCAAGAGAAAACAACTTTTACATGTCCGTATAGAACGTTTGCATTCTGGAGAATGTCTTTCGGGTTATGTAATGCACCGGCTACATTCCAGCGATGCATGATGGCTATCTTCTCGGATATGGTTGAGCAGAATTTGGAGGTATTTATGGATGACTTCTCTGTATTCAGCGATAGTTTTGACTTGTGTCTTAATAATCTCATCTTAGTACTGAAGCGTTGTGTGGAGACGAATCTGGTGCTTAATTGGGAAAAGTGCCACTTTATGGTGCGAGAAGGGATTATTCTGGGGCACAAAGTATCCAACGCAGGTCTAGAGGTGGATAGGGCAAAGATTGAAACCATTGAAAAGCTACCTCCACCGACATTTGTAAAAGGTATTAGAAGTTTTCTCGAACATGCAGGATTCTACCGTCGATTCATCAAGGATTTCTCAAAAATTGCAAAACCATTGTGTTCACTCCTTGAAAAAGATGTTCCCTTTAAGATGGATCAAGCTCGTATCGAAGCCTTTGAAGTGCTGAAAAAGAAGTTAATCACAGCCCCAATCATAGTTGCTCCCGATTGGACTTTGCCTTTTGAGTTGATGTGTGACGCAAGTGATTATGCAGTAGGAGCTGTGCTGGGTCAGCAAAGGGATAAGGTTTTTCACACCATCTACTACTCAAGTAAGACACTCACAGAAGCTCAATTGAATTATACTACTACAGAGAAGGAGTTGCTTGCAGTAGTATTTGCCTTTGACAAGTTTCGAGCATATCTGATTGGAACCAAGGTGATTGTCTACACTGATCATGCAGCTATCAAATACTTGATTGCAAAGAAGGATGCTAAACCTAGGTTGATTAGATGGGTCCTCTTGTTGCAAGAATTTGACTTGGAGATTCGAGATAGGAAAGGTACGGAGAATTAAGTGGCTGATCATCTTTTAAGGTTAGAGAATGCCGACATGCAGAAAAAGAATGATGTGGTAATCAATGAATCGTTTCCAGATGAACAATTGTTTGGTATCAACACCGAAGTCCCTTGGTATGCTGATTATGTGAACTTTCTAGTCAGTAATGTTCTTCCGCAAGATTTCACTTCTCAGCAAAGAAAGAAATTTCTCCATGATGTCAAGCAATACTTTTGGGATGAGCCATTCCTCTTCAAAACTTGTGCGGATCAGATGATAAGACGTTGTGTGCCACAGGTAGAAATAGAGAGCATCTTGACTCATTGTCATTCGTCAGATTTTGGAGGTCATTATGGAGGAGAAAGAACTGCAGCCAAGGTCTTACAGTCGAGATTTTTCTGGCCTTCGTTATTCAAGGATGCCCATCTCTTTGTGCTTAAGTGTGATAGATGTCAACGGGTTGGAAATATCTCGAAGCGGCATGAAATGCCTCTCAACACCATCCTTGAGGTTGAACTATTTGATGTTTGGGGTATCAACTTTATGGGGCCGTTTCTGTCATCGTTCAACAATCAATACATACTTTTGGCGGTGGATTACGTGTCAAGATGGGTCGAAGCACTTGCATTACCCACCAATGATGCCAAAGTGGTTCTACGGTTCCTGCACATGAATATCTTTACTAGATTCGGTACACCAAGAGCCATAATCAGTGACGAAGGTACTTATTTTTGTAACAAGCAGTTCACTAAGTTGTTAGCTAAGTACGGAGTCAAACACCGGATTGCCACAGCTTATCATCCCCAAACGAATGGCCAAGCAGAGGGATCGAATCGGGAAATTAAGCAAATTCTGGAGAAAGTGGTAAACCCGACTCGTAAGGACTGGGCAATGAAACTAGACGGTGCTTTATGGGCGTATCGCACTGCTTATAAGAATCCCATCGGAATGTCGCCGTATCATATGGTTTATGGGAAAGCTTGTCATTTACCGGTCAAACTTGAGCATAAGGCCTATTGGGCAATTCAAAGGTTGAACCTTGATCTTCAAGCCGCTGGTGAGAAAAGGTAGCTCCAATTGAACGAGATGGAGGAGTTTCGCCATCATGCCTATGAGAATGCTAAGTTGTACAAAGAAAAAGTCAAAAGGTGGCATGACAAATGGATTGTGGATCGAAAGTTTGAACCAGGATAAGCTGTGATGTTGTTCAATTCCAGGCTGCGGTTATTTCCTGGGAAGCTGAAGTCTAGATGGTCAGGCCCTTTCATTATTACTGCTGTAGGATCGCATGGGGCAATTGAAGTCGAAGAGCCGGATTCAAAGCGCACATTCAAAGTCAACGGTCAGCGACTCAAACATTATTGGGGAGGCGATGTGGATCGACAAGTATCAATGATTCACCTTTCTGTTCCCGATCAAGCTGAAGCCTAATACTGCTGAGAAAGTCGGGCTGACGACTATAAACCAAGCGCTTGATGGGAGGCAACCCAATCATGATATTTTATGGCTTTAATAGAATTACTTTCAGTAATATTTTTTTTAGGAGTAGTTTATGTGTTTTTGTTGAATTTGGTCTTCAATCTTTCGTGTTTAACTCATTTATGTGGTGTTTATTGAAACAGGGATACAATCTATGGGAATGATTTAGAAGAAGGAAACATGTTCATTGGGGATGGTACAAGAGAGGACAAGAGGATCAAGAGGAAGAAGCAGAAAAATTTTCTAGTCTGAGGATTCTCGCCCCGACGAGAAAATTGCACTAAGGTTTCTCGCCCCAGCGAGAACCTCTCTGTTGAAGCGCGCCCCGGCCTGGATTTTTCTCGCCCCAGCCCCAACCTCTCTGCCACTTCTCGCCCCGGCGAGGTTCACAAGCCCATTTTCTCGCCCCGGCGAGAATCGTGGAATTCAGTTTTTAAAATCCGATTCTAATTTGATGTTTAACATTCCAACTCCCATGCAACTTCTCCAAAACACTACTTCTCCTTCTCTAAGACCGACCCAACCCAAATTCCTCCTATTTCTCTTCGAATTTCCTTCCAATTACTTTCCATACTTGAAATCCTACGCAAACCCTAATTCATACCACTATAAAAACAAACCCTAGCTTTTGTCCATTCCACCTCTCATTCATTAAAAGGAATAATCTGTGGTTTTTAAGGTTTCTATTTGCTTTATTGTTGCATGCAAGTATTCTAGGGTTTACTCCTCAGATCTATTCCATTGGATTGTGTTTCTATCACTTCGGAGTTAGAAAAGTTGGAGTTTGGGGGGAATTGTGCTTGCATAATAGATTGTAGTGTTTGGGTTGTTTGTCAAAAGATCTAGCATGGCTCCAAAGAGGCAACGTGGTGAAGGATCATCGTCTACTCCATCCAGGGCCTTTGATAGAAGAAAGTTTGTCAGTACAGAGGCAGCTATCAGATATGAAACGTATACATCGGGTAAAGCTCTAACTCCCTAGCGCGGTCTCACGCCTGACGAGGTGGTTGATGGGGGAGATGATGCATCAGATAGTCGAGAGGGGATGGGAGACATTCACTGCCCATCCGGAGCCTGCATGTATAGCTATAGTCAAGGAGTTTTACGCTAATGCAGAGGACGCGGCTATATGCGAAGTTATAGTCCGAGGGAAGACAGTGTCCTTCAGTGCCCAAACAATCAATGAGTATTACAACTTGAGGCCAGATTTACGTTGCAGATACACTCGATTCCTTGAGGAGGGGCCCAATGTGGAGAAGGTAGTTACTGACTTATGCAGCCTGGGACGACATGGATATCTAGAGGGCCACGTGCTGCATCTATGTTTCATAGCAAGGACTTGAGTCGGTATGGTAAAGTATGGTATGCCTTCCTTTCGGCTAAACTGATGCCATCACAGCACGTGAGTGATGTTCCCAAGGAGAAGGCGTTATTACTATATTCTATTGTGACAGGGATTGAGATAAATGTGGGTCAGCTGATTGAGGCATCGATTCGCCACACTATACGGACTTTGCATAGTCAGGGTGGTTTGCCTCACCCTTCGTTGATATGTGGTTTGTGTCTTCGTGCGGGAGTTCGTTAGGGAGCTGAGGAGGCTTTGCAGCAGCCCTTACTACTTTTGGATCACCGTTTGATTGCACGTTATAAGGAATGGGAAGGCGGTGAATCCCATCCTCGCGATATGGGTTATATAGTTCATTCTCCTCCCGTCGAAGAAGCACATGAGTCCGATGATGATGAGGGAGAAGGTCCTTCAGCAGGTCCTTCCACTTCTACTGGGCCAAGGAAAGCCAAGTTCAGCCTCCAGTTTCGAGAGTTGTAGCGTCTTATTGATTCTCATCATAAGACCATATTGAGGCAGAATCAGCGATTGGTAGATCGACAGGAGCATATGTATCCGTACCAGCAGAGTTGCACCCAAACCATGGCGAACATGTACTCCAATATGCAGCCGATAATGGATCCTGTTCAGTTTCCCGCAGCCCAGCCATTGCCAGTTTTTCCACCACCGTCCCCAAATGACGATGATGAGTTCGAGCCTACTGCTTGAACTGCTAGGGGAGTCCTCTGTTCTTAATTTTCTTTATTTTTCACACAATGAGGACATTGTTTCGTTTGAGTTTGGGGGGGTGTGTTTGCATATTTGCATGTTTAGCTCATTTGAATTTGTAGTTTTAGTTGCATGAGTGTCATTGTAGTTATATTTATGAAAAAAAAAACTTGAAAAATCCAAAAAAATTAGTAGCATAGGATCATAGGATATTGCATTTAGAGGTATTCAAGCAATGTATTGATGGAAGTCATTTAGGGATGGCCAATGATGAAATTTGATTAGTTCTATTATAGTTTAACGGGATGGATACTTATTGCTAAATCTGGAGTTTAACTGTTGTAGTTGTGGTTATTTGAGACCTTTGGTTTTTTACTTGTTCACGAATGTGTATTAAAGTAATTAGGAGTTGGTTCTTCTTTGGTGTATTACATGCTCATATGTAGATATAGACTGTTATCACTTGTTGGATCTAAAAAAAAAAGAAAGAAAACTGAGAAAAGATGAAAAATAATTTTTTTTTGAATAAATACTACTTCGATGTCTGTTTAAGTGCAAGAAAACGTGGAATTAATGAATATAAACAGATAAGAGCAGGTCTTGACTAAGTTTGTCTTTGTGGCCGGTGTCATTTGAATGAGTATACCCTTAGGAGATGTTTTTACACTCAGTGCCCTAAAATCGTCTGGTTTGGGAGTCGTTGGTTGAAAGTTCGCTACACGGGTGGCATTGAATAGCCTAATAAAGATGAACATTGCACTAGTCAGGATATATGACGAGATGGAGCGTAAAACGCACTCGTTAAAGAAAAAGAGGGAAAAAAATGAGAAGGCAAGTGAATAGCAGTTGAGCTTAAAAGTAAACTCTGTGAACTTGTATCTTTTTGAGCATTGTGATACCTAGAGTTGGATTCATACCCTGATTGGTTTAATATATGTTGCATACTTATGGAAGGGTTGAGAGTGATTCATAATTACTAATCGTTGGCTTTTGGATGGTGTGAGGTTGAAATTCTGTTGAACTGGTAGTTATTGATTTCTGAGGCCGAATTTTTATGATGTCTATTGATTAATTGCTTGAGTATGGTTAGTCATGCATGTTCATTCATGTAGTAGTTAGTTTAGTTATGGTTTTGCTTTGTTTTGTGTTTTGCTTGAGGGCAAGCAAAGTTTTGAGTTTGGAGGTATTTGAGGAGTAGGTTTTAACCTACGCGTTTGATATGTCTTTTGGTTCATCCTTTACTTGTTTTTAAGTGTTTGGTAGCTTTTTACTTGTTTTGCATTGGTTTTGTAGGTCATGACTGGATACAGGGATGAAAAGAAGAAAATTGGCTGGGTGCAGGGCATTCTCGCCGGGGCGAGAATTTGTGTGTTATATTTCTCGCCGGGGCGGGAGTTCGCCGGGGCGAGAACTTATGCTTTGAATTTCTCGCCGGGGCGAGGAAGCGGCAGATGGGAATCCTGATTTTGCTGGAATGCTGTTATGTTGGAAAGATGGAAGTGATCAAGGACTCTTGCTATTAAACTTATGGAGGGACAAAAGGAGACTATAAATAGAAGATCAAGGCTTGGATTTAGAGACACAGACTTGTTCAGAGATTGAATTCTAGAGCTGAGCAAGGAGATTGGAGGACAAGTCAAGCATTGTGAGAAGTTCAGATTGGAGAGTTAGAGATTATACTGAGTTTTCTTTAAATCTTTATCCTCTGATTTGTAATTAATTATGATGTCTTATTTTGATATTCTAGTCTTTATTGTCAGTATGAACTAAATTCTTAATTAAGGCTACAATTGAACCAGTTATAATTATGAGTTGATTATCTATTTGATTTCGATTGTTCAAATTGATGGAAGTTGTCTATGTTATTTTATGCTTATTGATCAATTGTTTGGCCGACAATTAGCGGGTTACTTTGGATGAATTCGGGAGATGAAATCTAGGGTTAGAATTGGATAAGATAGCATGTATTCTCAATTATTTGCATGTGTTGAATAATTGGATTTGTGGAGTAAATAAGAATATTGCTTACTGCATGTAACAATTGGAAATTGGAACTTAATGAATTTAATCTTATAACTTTGCATAGGAATATAGTAGAGTTATTTGGATTAGATAGATTTATTTGATCACTTGAAAAAGGGCTTATAAATACAATTGAATTTCTGTTAACAACTCCATTGAAGTGAATGATTGGAAGACATAGATAGATTGGTTTTTGATAAATAACTGGGGATATTGTAGTCTTAATCATCTTAAATCTGAATTTCAACCTTTGAATTAATTGTCAGTGTTAGTATTTATTTAATTATTCTTAAATCCCAATTTGTGATTCTTTAATAGAATAGGCATAATTTAGATTGGTAATTGGACATTAAAAACATAGTAATTCCTGTGGGTTCGACACTCTTTCTTATCACTTTATTACTTGTTGATCGTGTATACTTGCACGTAATTGTCGATTGTGAAATCGGGCAACAATCAACCCCATCCTAAGGGCGAGCCAGTCATCCCCAAGGCCATTCCTACACCTAACAGGACAGTAATCACTATTCCAGAGGAAGGAGACACTGATGATCTTCGAAAGAAAATGAAGCAGATGGAGGAGACTATCCAGTCTCTGAAAGGCATAGGTTCCCTGGGCAGGGTAAATTATTCAGATCTGTGTGTCTTTCCGGGAACCAGGTATCCGAAGAAGTTCAAGATCCCCGAATTTGAGAAATATAATGGGAAGGGAGACCCTTATACACACCTGAAGATATACATTGGGGGACTTGGGTCTTATGCAGAGGACGAAGGACTGAGGATGCAGTTGTTCCAAAAGAGCCTAACGGGAGAAGCAAGAACTTAGTATGCCCGCCTTGATAATGCTCGGATCCACAACTGGGAGGAGTTGGCCCATACTTTTTTGACACAATATAGCTTCCAGGCACAGATGGCCCCTGACAGATATCAGATGACAAAGGTCAAGAAGCAACCAAAAGAATCTTTTAGGGACTATGCATAGCGGTGGAGGGGTATGGCTGCACAGGTGAATCCCCCAATGAGCGAGGCGGAGATGGTAATGACCTTTGTGGATATTCAGGAGGCGCCCTATTATAAGCGAGTGATAGCGGGGATTGGAAGACCTTTTGCCGAAATGATAAAGCATGGAGAAATGGTTGACATGGGGTTAAAGTCTGGCAAGATCCGGGACTTCACAGCTCTAGAAACAGTTGCGGAGCAAATCCAGAGTGGAAACTATGGCAGTACTTCCTGCAGGACCCAAAAGAGAAAGGAGGAAGATGTTTCCCTCATCCTGCAGGGATCATCTAGGAAGGTGGAGAATAGCCCTCCAGTGCAAATACAGAGAATTGTGCCACCCCGACAACCTAATTTCAATAATCAAAGGACAGACGGACAAAGAAGATTTGAGACCACAAGAGATCGGGTATTCACCCCGCTTGGGGATCTTCTTGAACAGATTTTGGCAGTATTAATAGCACAGAGAAAGTTAGTCAATTTGGCACCCCCAATTGACCCGAAAGGGAGAAGATTTGACCCGAGTAAGAAGTGTGCGTACCATTCGGGCTCCCCTGGTCATGATACTCAGGAATGCTGGGCACTGAAGCACAAGATTCAGAAGATGATCGATAGCGGGGAGATCGTGGTGGAACAACCAGAGTCACCAAATGTTAAAGTCAATCCCCTGCCTAAGCATGATGGGGAAGGGGTCAATGTGGTGGAAGCCAGCGAAGCCGAAGGACCACCAAGGCTGAATTATATCAAGAGAATGGATGAGATGATTGGCATGAAAAATGATCAGGAGAATATACGAGGGACACCGATTAGGTTGGCGGGTCTGAGCAGGAGTATCACAGAGGGGCCTATCAGGTTAACGGCTCCGAAACTTCTCACCATTGCAGCGAGACCACAAATCCCCATTAGCAGTCTGAAAACAGTACCGTGGAATTACGGGGGAGTATCAGAGGAGGCGGCCAGTTGTGCTTCTGTAACATCAAAGGGGAATCCTTTATATCTTCCAGGACGAGCCCTTGAGAGCAAAGGGAAGAAGAACGAAAAGATATCCTAGGAGAAAGCTGTGGAATTCTTAAGGAAGATGAATCATCCAGAAGCAAGGGGGGTCAAGATATTGAGCGAGGAATCGACTCTGACATCGATCATGGATTTGGTATTATCATCCGGCAATCACTGCAGAATTCTGGCCAAAGTCCTGGAAGAGGCACACATTCCTAAGGTGATTAGCAAAGAAGGTTTCAGCCATCTAGTGGACCATCTGTTAGAAAACAATGTAATATCGTTCACAGATGATGATATCCCCAAAGAGGGAAGGGGGCATCGGAAACCGCTGCATATTGCGGTAATCTCATCAGGATATGTTATGAATGGGGCGCTAATTGATGGGGGATTAGCATTGAATATCTGTCCATTCAATACATTGAAGAAAATGAACGTCAATCCTAAGCGCCTGCGGGCCAGTTATGTGGTGGTACGAGCCTTTGACGGATCCCGGAAGGATACGATGGGGGGGATAGAATTGCCTGTGGAGATAGAGCCTTGTACTTTCGATATTTCATTCCAAGTCCTGGATATCGCGGCAAGTTATAACATGTTATTGGGAAGGCCATGGATACACATGGCCGGGGCAGTTCCCACTACGCTATACCAGCAAATTAAGTTTATCATCGATGGTAATCTGGTGACGGTCTCTGCAGAGCGTAATGGCCCTTCTCCTTCTAGGAATGGCCTGCCGGTGATTAATTTGGACGAATCGGTGGTACCCGCCAGTTTTCAGGTGCTAGAAATCAATACTCCCCACTACAGATGTCTGGGGGCTCCAGCCGTAAAACCTAAGGTCTCTCCTGAACTTACCTTTGTTGCTAAAGAAATGATGAAGATGAAGTTTTGACCTGGGCGAGGGTTGGGAAAGAACAGTCAAGGAATTACTGAGCCTATTCGACTGCCCAATCAGATAGGCAAGGCAGGGTTGGGGTATGTTGGAGGTGTAGAACAGAAACACTCTCAAGGGGAGACCCCAACTTGACTGGCCGAAATTCTGATGCCGAAAGTCAACAATGAACAAGGTACTGGCAAGCCTGTGTCTGAGACAGGAGGTGAAAAATTGACCCCCACGAATGATGAGTCGGCCAAAAAGGAGAGTTTCCTGCAGGAGGTCATGCAACAGTTTGAAACTAAGTGTTATATCTCTGGACAGTCAGTAAGCAGTGGAAAGAGGAAGGATGTTGCCACGCCATCAGGATCCCAACAGAGTGTGCCTGTCATCAATTGGGCGGGGCTGACTATTCCTGAAGAGGTTATGAAGAAGGACCAATGCGATGTGGCTGTAGTCATCGAGGAAGTTTCCGATGCGAAGCCGCCTTTCATCTGTCGCATTCCGGCCGATCTGACCACCGACAACTGGACGATGGAGCCAGTAATATCCAAACGAGGGTAAAATATGGCGTCAGGGTGGTAGACCCCGGATGGTGGGGGATGAATAGATACCGGTTTTGTTCCTTATTTTGAATTTTGCATAGTTATGTTATTTTGTCATGTTATTTTAAAGATGATCATTGTGGGAAAATGACTTATATATATGACAAATATTTTTGTTTCATGTCAGGTGTACCAATTTGAGTATTTCTTGCCTAACAAACGGTTTTTCGAATTTGAAAGATGACTATGATTTTGGTATTGAGCTGGATTTCAATTTAATGGGCATTGAGCAGGATGAGACAGATAATGACGACATGCCTGACGAGATCAAAGGATGGGTCGAAGACAAACCCAAACCCAACTTAGACCAAACCATCACCATAAATAACGGAACCCCTGACAAACCCAAAGAGCTCAAGATAGGGACAGATCTGACCCCTAGCCAGAAAACAGAAATAACCGAGTTGCTAAGCCAGTATAAGGATGTTTTTGCCTGGTCTCATGAGGACATGATCGGATTGTCCACCGACATTGTGGTACACCGGTTGCCCATAAAGGAAGGTTTCAAGCCTGTCAAGCAGAAACTATGAAAGTTAAAACCGGAGTGGAGCTTGAAGGTGAAGGAAGAAATCGTCAAACAGTTCAAGGCTGGAATCATTATGGTGTCCACTTACCCGGAATGGCTGTCCAATATAGTCCGAGTGGCTAAGCCTAGAGGGAAGGTGAGGGTATGTGTCGACTATAGAGATCTGAACAAGGCCAGTCTCAAGGACAACTTCCCAGTGCCTTTTATACACATCTTGGTGGATAACACAGCCCAATACGAGATGTACTCTTTTGTTGATTGCTTTGCGGGGTATCATCAGATATTGGTGGCAGAGAAGGACCAGGAAAAGACCGCTTTCATCACCCCTTGGGGCACCTTCCGCTACAGACGATTGGCCTTCGGTCTCATAAATGCGGGGGCTACTTATCACAGAGCTATGTGGCCCTGTTCCACGACATGATGCACAAGGAGATAGAGGTCTATGTGGATGACATTATCGCGAAATCGAGGGTAGAATCTGATCATATAACCCATCTCAAAAAGCTATTCGATCGGCTCAGAAAATATAATTTGAAGCTCAATCCGGTAAAGTGTGCTTTCGGAGTGCAGTCGGGCAAGCTCTTGGGATTCCTGGTTAGTAATCGGGGCATTGAGTTGGATCCGGTGAAGATTAAGGCCATTGTGGATATGCCGGCACCTCGCACAGAAAAGGTGATAAGAGGATTTCTAGGAAGAATAAACTTCATCAGCCGCTTCATATCCCACTTGACAACTACATGCGACCCAATTTTTAAACTGTTAAGGAAAGATGTCTCCCAAGAGTGGAATAAGCAATGCCAGAAAGCCTTTCAGATCATTAAGAAGTAGCTGACAGAAGCACTGGTGCTGGTACCCCCGAAGGATAGGATCCCTCTGTTTATGTATATATCGGTCAATGCCATTGCGATGGGATGTATGCTGGGATAGAAGAATGAATCAGGAAAAGAGCAGGCCATCTATTACCTCAGCAAGAGATTTAGCCGATGTGAATAGAATTACACCCCCATCGAAAGGACCTGTTGTGCTTTGGCGTGGGCTGCAGTGAGATTACAGCACTATCTCCATGGGCACACTATGTACCTGATATCGAGAATGGATCCCCTAAAGTATATCTTTGAAAGGCCCATGCTGAACTGTCGATTGTCAAGGTGGCAGTTAATCTTACAGCAGTTCGACATCGTATACGTAACTCAGAAAGCCATGAAAGGGCAGGGAATTGCAGATCAGTTGTCAGAAATGCCAGCAGGGGGGATGGAGCCTTTAGAAACTCCTTTACCAGGCGAAGATGTATTTTGGGTCTTACACACGAGATGTGATGACGAGGGGCAGTTCTGGAAGTTGTATTTTGATGGTGCCATGAATGCTGAAGGGGCAGGAGCCGGAGCAGTCTTGGTCTCTATCACTGGAGAGCAATACCCCGCGGCCACTAAATTGCAGTTCAGTAATTCGAATAACACAGCTGAGTATGAGGGATGTATATTGGGGCACCGTTTTGCCCGCGATATGGGAGTGAAGAGACTAGCGGTGTTCGAGGATTCAAAGCTGGTAATCAGACAAGCGATCGGGGTGTATAGCATTAAGGAGCTCCGATTACTTCCATACCACCGATGTGTTATCCAATTGATGCGAGAGTTTGAAGATATCGCTTTTCGACATATCCCCCGGGGACAGAATGATTTTGCCGATGCATTGGCAACTCTGTCTTCCTTAATCCACATAATCAAAAGCAGGGACGTTCCACAGATTGAAATAGCGGTACAGAATGCCCCGACATACGAGGAGCATGTGGCAGTATTATCGGAGGAGGTGGTTCTGCCAAAGCAGCCTTGGTATCACAACATAAGGGAGTATCTGAGGGATAGATCCATTCCCGACCAAGCAAGCCGAGCTGAGAGGTTGAGAATCCAAAAGATGGCAATGAGGTTTTATCTGAGCGGGGATTCATTGTACAAGAGGGATGCCGGTTTGGGATTGTTGCGATGTGTAAATGAAACGCAGGCCCAAAAGATTATGGACGAAATACATGGTAGAGTGTGTGGGCCACACATGGGTGGACCGATGCTGGCCAAAAAGATCTTGAGAACGGGGCATTACTGGTTAACACTGAAAGCCGACTGCGATGATCATGTCAAACGATGTTACCAATGCCAGGCGCACGACAATGTAATCCATGCGCCTCCCAATGAACTGTATTGTATGACCTCCCCTTGGCCATTCTCAATGTGGGGTATGGATGTAATCGGACCAGTAGAGCCCAAGGCAAGCAACGGACACCGATTTATCTTCGTCATGATCAATTACTTCACTAAATGGGTAGAAGCAGCTTCTTTCCCCAAAGTAACTCAGGAGATCATTGTCCGTTTCATCAGGAATAATGTCATTTGCCGATACGGGCAACCTGAGGTCTTAGTCTCCGACAATGCCAAGAATTTGAACAATGCCCTCATGAAGGAATTATGTGACCAGTTTAAGATCAAACACCTCAATTCTGTTATTTACCGTCCTAAGATGAATGGGGCAGTGGAGGCTGCAAATAAGAATATCAAGAAGATCATGGCGAGAATGTCTGCTAATCATCGGGGATGGCCGGATCTGCTACCTCTCACCTTGCTGGCGTATAGAACGTCGGTGCATACTTTTACAAGGGCAACCCCTTACGCTTTGGTATACGGAATAGAGGCTGTTCTGCCAGTTGAGGTTGAGATGGCGTCCCTCAGAATCTTGATTAATGCTCAGATAAACGAGGAGGATTGGTTGCAAAGCCGGTACGACCAATTGGCCCTAATTGATAAAAGGAGGGTGGCTGCTGTTTTGCACGGTCAGTTATATCAGCAAAGAATCTCTCGATCGTACGACAAAAAGATAAGACCTCGGAAGTTCAAGGAAAATGACCTAGTGCTAAAGAGAGTAATGCCTTGTCAAGACGAAGCCAAAGGGAAGTTTGCCCCGAGCTGGGAAGGACCTTTTGTGATTAAGGAAGTGCTGTCCGGAGGAGCCCTCATATTGCAAGAGATGGACGGTGAGGTGTTTCCACAGCCCATCAATTTTGACTCGGTGAAGCGGTTCTACGATTTAAAAAAAAATAATCATTTTCTCCTCTTTCTTTGAAGAACGAACTACGTAGGACCTGATCTCCCGACTTGTGGGAGTACGTAGGGAGCCATCAGGGTACGGTCCATTTCTTTACAAAATAATACTTTCTCTAACCAAAACTGATTCCCAACAGCCAGAAAAACCTTCCTATACCCTCGAAACCTTCCCGAAACCAGCCACCTAATCAGCTTCATCTCAAATGACATAACGCTAACCCAACCAAACAGTTAGCCAAAATCTAAGACTCAGTTCGATGAAATCAACAGGGTGTGCGGCAATATCTGTCAAATCTCCATCAAGACTTGAGAAGAGAAAGAAGGCAAAATATCAAAATCGTGGTTAACTAGATAAAATGAGGATCCAATGAAAGGCAACGATACGACAAAAAAGGGAAAATGACTAAATTTAAATACATGTCTATATATATAAGTCATTTTGTTATAAGATTTCTCTTTCGATAACCGATGAAACTGACATAGTCTATGCAGGAAATAAAATAATCTTCAAATCTGAAACTAACTGAAGCAGGATGGATAAGGTGGTGGATAGATCTGAAGCATCGGCATCCCCTGTAATCTGCTGCCCCATCATGTCGATGCGATCCAATAAAGTAGTGGCTCGGCTAACAATCTCAGAGTGAGCATCTATAACTACCCTAGTCTGCAATACAATGACGTCTCTGTTAGTGAGGGCAGCATCTTTGGCCAGAATAGCAGCATCTCTCTCAACAAGAGCAGCGTCCCTCTCAGCCTCAATAGTAATCAAGGCCAGTCAGATCTGGCTATCCTCAGTAACCCGACTAGGGGCAGAATCAGCTGAGATGGAATAAGGAATATGGGCGGAAGTGGAGAAGCCTCCAAAATCATATCTGGACATCATCTCTGTCGACTCAGGAGGAATAAATACCTCTGGGGTGGTATCATCTGTGAAAATCACTCGAGAGTCATCAAATACTCCAGTCTGACTCAAACCAACTATATCAGAGTCTCCGTGCAACCATTGCACATAAGCAGATGTCTGAATGGGGCAACTCTCACTAGACTCGGCAAAGATCCTGCGAGACCAAAGATCATATACCCCCAGTAGATCTCTCTCTGTCTGGGGTGATATGAGGAATCGGTAGTCGGCTGCGCCCGTGAAAGGGTGAAAATCCTGTATCTGATCAAACTGCCCCATAACTGCCAAGGGATGATAAGTCGTCACGCCTCTCAAGCCAGAAATAAAGATGAAATCCAAGGTGGGCACATGAGTCGAGAAGCTCATGAAGGAGCAATAACCCGAATAGATCAAGAGATGAAAGGGCTCCTCAATAGACGAAGCCGCATCAGTACAGCTCACGGGACGGAACAAAAATTGCATGGCTATGTCATGGCTGAAGCAAAACCCATGGCGACGAAAATGACCGATGGGGCTAAGATGACTCATAAACCATACATACAACAAAATAGAGCTCCATCTGAATACTCTGCCACGGAAAGACTGACAATATGAGGCTGACATGTAGGTGTCTGCTAGCATCATTGGAATAATGGTGTGATCCTCCTGAAGGGCTCTAGTGGCCGCAATAACTCGCATATCCAACAGATCGGATCCGGATGGCAGATACAAAATTGAGATAACACAAGCCATCAAAACATCTACTCTCAAAGCGCCCCAACGCTCCTCAGATACGGAAAAATCACCAGAGAATAGATGAAAACTGTCGGGTGAGTCGAATCGGTCAATCAGGAAATGAAGGGGAACTAGATGGTCTGATGTGATCACCGATAACAGAACTGTCCTCCGCAACCCAGTAAAAGTTAAGAACTGACGGCGCATGGGACCAGCTGTGACCTTGGCACAAGGACCATCCAAAGAGAAGCCGGTAAAGCGGGCATACTCCTCGAGAGTAGGGGTCAGCTCCACTGTCCCTAATCTGAACACCTGACGGGCAGGGGCCCAATAGCTCAGAATACCCTCCGCAAAGCCTGCCGGCACCTGAAAGGATAATAAGGACCAGGAATGTCCCAGAAGACCATCTGTAATAACCCTGTCGCCCGGCGACAAACTGTCCAACCAGCGGAAAAGCCTACCAACTAACCCTGTGGGAGGACCGAGATCCAAACGTGCAACGGCGTCGGGTGACGACATCTGTGAAAAATAGTGTCAAAAAGACTGTGCAGGGGTCATTCTCTATCCATGAATAAAAAGCATGCATCATACAGTTAATAATAGAGCAATTGATCAATTTTTCAAACCCATTTGACTTGTTATGTGAAAATAAAATATGAGATTTCAACCGATCAGGTGTGGAACACGACGAATCGATTTGTCGGGGCAGGACCCGACAAGGACGAGGTGATTTACGAGATGATCAATCGGAAACGAGACCCGGTGTCGACAAGACGATAAACCGGAAACGAGACCCGATGTCGACGAGACGATCAACCGGAAACGAGACCCGGTGCCAACGAGACGATCAATCGAAAATGAGACCCGGTGCAGACGAGTCGACCAATCGGAGACGAGAACTGATACAGACGAGTCGACCAATCGGAGACGAGAACTGATACAGATGAGACGATCAATCGGAGACTAGACCCTACATGTACGAGATGACCGATCGGATACGAGACTCGACAGTTATGAGACGACGACGATTCCAAGACGATGGCGATTACGAGACGGAGCACGACATCTGCGATAACGATTATAACAACGACCTGTCAGAGACGGAACCCGACAACAATGATGCGATCAGCGATTGAGACCTGTTGAGATCAATACTCATAATAAATTTACGATTGCATGATGCATTGACACCTTTACGAATGTTTTGCATGCCTTACATCTTGTGTTGCATCATAAGCTATATGTTGCATCATGTATGTACTGTCATTCTTATGCACTGTCATTCATGCATCGGGTGTCTACTTCTTTATCATGTTCATTTCATTTAACATTTCATAAACATGATAAAGAGGGGCAGCTGTAGACACTCAAATTTTGCGCTTCGTATATTAACCCTGACAGGAGGGCAAAATCGTCAATTAACCCAGCCTACGAGAACTAAAGGTGGACATAAGTATGAACACTCAAAGCCACCACAACGACTTGCGATCAAAGCCGACACGATAACGAGCAGATATCAGGAATCGACTAACGGCCACTACGCTTACCTGCTCGCCGGTGAGCTGGTGGGGGTCGGGGGGCAGCGCCCCCTAGAAACCAAGCTCCAAATACAAATCCTGTGTCATGTTGCAGCCATTCGAAACGAGCATTCCTGAATGACATGGCACGTTTCCCAGCAGTTCCCGGACTGCAAAATACAAGCCTTTTAGAGAAAACTAACTGTACGACACGAGAATCGAGGTGCAGTACGAAAATCGAGAAAATCAGCCCAGCCAGCCGCAGATCAATCCGCAGCCAATGATGGGACGATTGACGACACGACACTCGAGTGCGGCGCGGGGGAACCGAGCGCAGCGTAGGGGAATCGAGGCTAGCCGCAGATCAATCTGCGGCCAAGCCGCGGATCAATCTGCGGCTGCCTCTGGCAGCCTTTATCAAAGCAGTTCTTCATTTTTCATCTAGGGAGACAGGGAGTTTGAAAGAAAAAAAAGGGGAAGAAGCAGCAGCAAGCAGCAGCAGGAGAGGAGAGAAAAGAGAGAAAAAGTGAGGATTTATACCCCTTTTTGTTAGATTGTATCACATACACTTTCTACTCTATTTAATATACGAGTTTATACGCATCGTGGTGTCATTTGCAAGGTGAAAAGCTCTTTTTTATAGCTTTTCTGTTATATCATTTTGTTAAACTTTTTGTCATTCGGGCTATCTTAAATGTAGTTTTTCTTGTATATTATTGAGGATCCATGGATTAAGGACTATTAGTGAGGATTCCAACGGAACGAAATTCTTCCTAATGGCCCGATGATATCCATTTGGTGATTTTTAGCTCGTTATGGTAATGTATTATGCGTAGTGTATTTAGATTGCTATTTTAGGATATTGTGGTGTGTTAGGTAACCCGGTGTTGTTTATTTTTTGTAGTATCCATTTTGTGGGTGTGTAGCAATTTTGGGTGTGAGCCTAGGAACGCGACCCCGTGGTCCAAATCCGATGATGGACATTTTTGGGTGTATGTAGTAGGGTCGATGTACCCTTTATTGTAAATATGTAATTGTCGGGCCTTAAAACGATATCAAGTTGAAAATCGGGTTTAAGGCCCCGTAATAGTGAAATATGTGATTATGGGCGTTTGGGGTTATTTTGATGGCTCACATGCCCATGAATAGCCCCCACGCATTTTAATGCTTGATTTGATTTACGACACAAAAACTGATTTCAAAGCTAATTGATGAAGATTTTCATAAAATCAATCAAATTAGGTTATTAGCATCACGAGACTTAAAATTATAAGTGCTAATGAATGTCGATTCCTATTTAAACGAGAAGGCTAAAGAAAAAATCGTTTTCAAACATCACAAAAAATGGTTTTATAAAAATAAACAACATTTTATTAAATCTTTGTGCATAGGGTTAAAGAGATCCTAGAAGTTGCCCGTCATTTTATTTACAAAAGCAACATATAGGTCTCGATTCCTATTTTGACGAAGGTTTAAAAAACTCTTGTTTTGCCAAAATGACACCTAATGAAAATCTCACAGCTTTTGACAATTAAAATCAAACCTTTCTCACAAAAAAAAATAAAGCTTTCTCGTATAGGCCGAAAGACATTCTAAAGCATTCTCAAATTAAAACACGACGTTTCATAAAAAACCAAATGGTTTTTTCATGCAAACGCACCACAACATTCACATAGGTACACACGCGCGCGCACACACATTTTAAGAATTAAAGGATAGGAAAAGCATCGAGATTGCGGTAACCGTGTTTCACGGAAGTCGGAGGGTGCCTAACACCTTCCCCTCGCTTAAGCAAGCCCCCGAACTCTATGAATCTCGGTTTGCAGGCCAATTAATTCGGAGTCACATATGAGCCAGCGATTTGCGAAAATGAAGCTCGGATGAGTTGGTACATCCATTTCAAATATACCAACTGGCGACTCTGGTCAATTGGCTCATCATAAAAAAGGATCTTTCAAAATCCCGTCGACATTTGTGTCGACCTTTTCCAAAAAAATCATCTAATAAAAAGGCTAAAATTGGAAAGGGTAATAATTAGCATAGAAGCGATTTTCTCGGCGTCGACATAGACATTAGAAGACATGTTGAGAGCTTGTGTGATGGATTTCAAGGGAAATTGGGATGACCATTTACCACTTGTGGAATTTGCTTATAACAATAGCTATCATGCAAGTATCGATATGCCGCCATATGAAGCCCTCTACGGAAGGAAGTGCAGGACACCATTAAGCTGGGATGAGGTTGGCGAACGGCGATTGTTGGGACCAGAATTGTAACGAATGCAATTTTTGTGATTAAATAAAAATATTTATTGATATTTTTATTAATTTATTTATTGAGTAAAATAAATAATTTATAAGTTATGGTGAAAGAATTTTTGTTAAATGTTATTTGTATGTGGTTTGATGTAATTATTCTAATTTAATAATTAAATTAGATGATTATTGATTTATTTGAATAAAATGATTTATTAAATTATTTGGATTAATTTATAGATGGCCAAATAGAAGTTATGATTAAATTTATATTGTTACAATTTAATTGATTAAAGTGTGACAATTGAAGCATATCATATGATAAGTATTAAAATAATTAAAAGAAGATTAATTTTTTTTTTTTACCAAACAAAGCCTTGTGGCTTTTGAATTCCTATTTTTAATTTGGTGTTTGCCAAACAAGCCTTAGAGGCTTTTGAATTGTGTAACTGATGGATTAAATATTAAAATACGTTATTATTCTAGATATCAGTTTTTATTTTTATTTTTGGTTGTTAGTTGTTTTAAAAAAATCTGAGTATTGAGAGTGCAGAAGAGAACTGTAGAGAGAGTTGAGAACTCTGTGATTTTTGTAAGAGAGAAAAACTGAGAATCAAGAGGTGTATTGTCTTTGCTTAGCTTGAACAAGGATTAAGAGGTATAATTTCTTTTAGATTTTGTTGGAAGTTTAATTCACTGTATATGGTTTTCACTTCTCTGAATGTAAATTTGTTAGCTCAATGCATGAATTATTTGATTATAATTGATTCTAAGCATGTATTAGAGATTATGTGATGATTATAGATTAATTTGAATGAGTTAATCCATGAAAGCATGTTTTAAAGTGAAGTTTTTGTTTTTACAGAGTCTTATTTCATGTATGGCATATATATATGAAAATTGATGTTCAATTAGAGTATTAATCAGTAAATTGACTTTTGATTGTGTTAATATGATGAAAAACGAAAAGAATGTAATTAGAATGGATTAAAATGATTGAAAGATGAGTTTACAGTGTTTGATTTCATTAAAATGGCCAAGATATGAATATTTTGTATAAACAGTGAATTTTTGGGTTTTAAGTGGTTGATTATGTGTTTATAATGGTTAAATTAGTTAGAAACATGTTGGGTAATTGTTTTCTAGCATATTTGATGTCTGGGTAAGTTTAAATTATGTAATAGATGGTAGAATTCGGAAAATTTTGGCCAAATTTGGCCTAAGTTTTCACTGGTTCGCGAACTGTAGAAGGTGTCAGTCGCGTCTACCGCCCCGGCGGTAGAAATGAGCTAGAAATATCGCCCCGGCGTCCTTGTCGCCCCGACGGCATATTTGAACTATATTTGTCGCCCTGGCGACAGCCTCGCCCCGGCGACGATTTCGTTAAGAAATTCACCGCCCCGGCGGTGGAACAGTTATTAAAAAAAAATTAAATTAAAATTTATTTATTTGTTTTGTGATAATGTTATGTTACTGTGTGCATGTTTAAAACTTATATAAAGGTATAAAATGACTAATAAGATACCAAGATGGTTGTTAAACAAGTATTTGATGATTATCGATTGTCAATCGAGATGTTATAATAAAATAGGATAAGAACGAGACTTAAAATATATATGTTCTGTAACTGATTATTATCTTATAATCGAAATGTATAGGTCGAATAAGGAACGAGAATTATTTAAATTTGTAATCTACGCACGAGGCAAGTTCCTTATCTCAATTTATTACTTTTACATTGAGCAAGTTTTTCTCCCTTAATCTTATTATTTCATTTAAAACAAGTTTAATTTCATTGAGCCAACTTATTAACCTTAGCTTATTGTTATTCAAGCAAGGTTGTTACCATGTCAATTACCTATGTATTATTCAAGTCATTTGCTATACGATCATTGATCATTATTCAGACTTTGATTATAAATTCTATTCTACAACTTCATTGATGAATCAAATGCTCTAGTGACTAGCAAACCCTTATTGATTCAGCTAGTCCTTAGTTGATGAGCGTTCTAAAAACTTAGGATATTTTAAAATCTTTCCAAACCAAGTTCCTTTTGGTACGGATTCTGATGCTAAACTGAGAATATAGGGGATTAATTACACGACAGCGTTAAAATATTTGTGCACAATACATTGTACAAAGGGCTGATCCCCCTGAGTGCAAGATGGATGGTCCATAGTCTATAAGACTGTTAAAGGTTACGGTAGAAATACTTGTTAACCTAGGACATAGTTCGAGGTCTTGTGACCCTCAGATATAATTTTATCCTTGAATCTATATTCAGTTCTTGAGTTAAGCTTATTCCAATAATCATATAAATGTTATTGTTTCCATACTTGTGGGCAATTGTTTGCTCACTCTTGCATTAAATACATTGCAGCTAAGGCTGAGAAGTCAGATGAGCCGTCCACTAGCAAGGGCAAGGGCAAGATGAGCAAATGAAGATGTTTAGTTTATTTGTTTTAGTTCTTTGCTAAAGACTTATTTAAATTTTATGTTTTTATTCCGCATTGATGTAATAGAGGTTAGATAACCTGGGATTTGTTTGATTATGAGATTGGAGATGTAACCCCTTTTGTGGGAAGATGTTTTATTCGGTTTATTTATATTATCTTAATCATGGGTAGTTCGTATTGAATGTATGGAATAGTGAACACCAAATCTGTGGAGTTGAAGTACCCGGATTTGGGGGTGTCACAGGTTGGTATCAGAGCTGATAGGTTATGAACCTTTAGGTGGGAAAACCTTAGGGTAGTAGCCTTTTAGAAGATAGAGAATATAGTGGTAATAAACTCTTATCGAGTTCTAAGGAATGAATTACGGAAATTCATGAAAGATAATAAAATGATTATGTGTTATGTGCTTATTTGATAGCAAACTTATGTGCTCGCGAGTATTATCGAGTAGTAATTAAAACTTAAAATTTTGTTGTCAGGATGACTGATATAGGAGGACCCAGCCAGGCTAGGGAGGAGGTGCCCCAGGATATTCATGTAGTTCAGGAGCAGCTAGTGCAGAGGGAGCCATCCCCATTGATTACAGTTGCAAGTCCCGAGTATGAGCCTGAGACTGATCTTGAGGAGGATCCGGAGGAGGTTGAGGAGGAGGAGGAGGACCCTGAGGAGATATCACGAGACGAGCGACCGGATACGAGACCCGGCGCAAACGAGACGATCGATTAAAAGACGAAACCCGACGGCTAACAATGCGGTCAGTGATTGATGCATTGACACCTTTACGAATGTTTTGCATGACTTACATATTGCGTTGAATCATAATTTGTATGTGTTTGCATCATGTATGTATTGTCATCCTGGTGCACTGTCATTCATGCATCGTGTGTCTACTTCTTTATCATGTTCATTTCATTTGACATTTCATAAACAAGATAAAGAGGGGCAGCTGTAGACACCCAAATTTTGCACTTCGTATACTACCCAAATTTTGCACTTCGTATACTAACCCTGGCAGGAGAGAAAAATCGTCAATTAACCCAGCCTGCGAGAACGAAGGGTGGACATAGGTACGAACGCTCAGAGCCACCGCAACGACGTGCGATCAAAGTCGACACGACAACGATCAAAGCAGAATGATATGGCACGTTTCCCAGCGGTTCCCGGACAGCAAAATACGAGCCTCTCAGCGAAAACCAACGGTATGACACGAGAATCGAGGTGTGGCCCGAAAATCGAGAATTTCAGCCCACCCAGCCGTGGATTGATCTGCGGCCAATGATTAAAATAATTGAAGTGCGCGGCGGGCGGCTGAAGTGCGCGGCGGGCGCGGGGAAACCAAGGCCAGCCGCAGATCAATCTGCGGCTGCCCTTGGCCAGCCTTTATCAGCTCATTTCTTCATTCGGATACAAGAGGTTAGCAGGCGGAGAGAAGAAAAAGAATAAGCAGCAGCAGCTCGGGAAAAGAGAGAAGAATAGCAGAAATTTGCAAGAAAATAGGGAGAAAAGAGAGGAAAAAGTGAGGAATTATATCTTTTGTGTAAGATTATATATCATATATTTTCTACTCTACTCAATATACAAGTTCATACACATTGTGAGGATTATTTGCAAGTTGAAAAGACCATTTCTATAACAATTTTTGTATATCATTTTGTTAATCTTCTTGTCAATTGGGTTATGTGAAATGTAGTTTTTCTTGTATATTGTTGTGGATCCATGGATTGAGGACTATTAGTGAGGGTTCCAAATGGAACGAAATTCTTCCTAATGGCCCGATGATATCCATTTGATGATGTTTAGCTCGTTATAGTAATGTAGCAATTTTGGGTGTGAGCCTAGGAACGCGACCCCGCGGTCCAAATCCGATGATGGACATTTTTGGATGTATGTAATAGGGCCGATGTACCCTTTATTGTAAATATGTAATTGTTGGGCCTTAAAACGATATCAAGTCAAAAATCGGGTTTAAGGCCCCGTAATAGTGAAATATGTGATTGTGGGCGTTGGGGTTATTCGGATAGCTTACATGCCTATGAATAGCCCCCACGCATTTTAATGTTTGGTTTGATTTGTGACACAAAAATTTATTTCAAGTTAAACGATGAAGATTTCTATAAAATCAATCAAAGTAGGTTATTAGCACCACGAGGCTAAAATTTGGAAATGCTAATGAATGTCGATTCCTATTTAACGAGAAGGCTAAAGGAAAAAATCGTTTTCAAACATCACAAAAATGATTTTATAAAAATAAGTAACGTTTTATTAAATCTTTGTACATAGGGTTAAAGAGATCCTAGAAGTTGCCCATCATTTGAGTTACGAAAGCAACGTATAGATCTCGATTCCTATTTTGACGAAGGTTTAGAAAACTCTTGTTTTTGCCAAAACGACACCTAATGAAAAATCTCATAAGTTTTTGACAATTAAAATCAAACCTTTCTCATAAAGCTTTCTCGTATAAGCCGAATGACATTCTAAAGCATTCTCAAAAGAAAGCACGACTTTTCATCAAAACTCAAATGGTTTCTTCATGCAAACTCACCTCGACATTCACATAGGCACACACACACGCGCACATACACACACACATTCAAGAATTAAAGGATAGGAAAAGCATTAAGATTGCGGTAACCGTGTTTCACGGAAGTCGGGGGGTGCCTAACACCTTCCCCTCGCTTAAGCAAGCCCCCGAACTCTTTGAATCTCGGTTCGCAGACCAATTAATTCGGAGTCACACATGAGCCAGCGATTTACGAAAAAATGAAACTCGGATGAGTTGGTACATCCATTTCAAATGTACGAACTGACGACTCTAGTTAATTGGCTCATCATAAAAAATGATCTTTTCAAAACCCCGTCGACATTTATGCCGACCTTTTCCCCAAAATCACCTAATGAAAAGGCAAAAATTGGAAAGGGTAACAATCACAAAAGAAGCGGATTCCTCCCGGCGTCGACAGCTGGCGACTCTGCTGGGGACATTAGAGGGCTTAAGCCACGTTCAAATCTTGATGCTGTCCTATCCTTTAAAATTCATAAATGTGTGTGTGCGTGCGATATTTTGACCTGTTGTTGTGTGAATGTGTTTTACCAATGAATGAATGGTTGAATGGAATTGCTTTACCTTAAAGTAATCATGTGCATACGGTGAGGACGATGAATGTGAATATATGTTGAGAGTGTACCTCCTCCTGAGGCAAACCCGTCGGTTGCTTATTACTGGACTCGAAGGGGCTGCTCCCCGAAAATGGCTCAGGAAACGCACCACCCAAATTCGCTCCAATCGAAAGGATTCAGACGAGTAGATTGCGAAGATTTGGGGACCTTCTTGCCGAAAAGCCCGCGAGAGTAACCCTAGGGTAGGTCACCCTCTGATAAACCTAACGAAAAGGAAGCTTCTTCATGCCCTTTTATCGTTCAATCAAATAAATAAATGTCATGTAAATGGCATACAACTGTCATACCGTCATCATCGTAATAAATATGTCCTGTATCGTGTGATTACATCACCTGCACATATAAAGAGAATACTGACATGGTTTTGCAGGAAGGCAATCCATACCACGTACCAGGGTTTTCTAAAACTTCTGAATACTATCATGTCATCAAACACTGACCTTGTTTTGCAGGATAAGATTAGAGAACCGTGAAAGCGTGGCCTAACGATCACAAAGAACCCGGAGTAGGGGCATATTCGACCAAAATAATAATAATAATAATAATAATAATCATGCATCAGTGTTGACATGCATCTGCCAACTTGTAGCTGGCACAGTACTAAACTACGACCCTTGTTTGTTTTGCGAGATTGCACCTAGGACCCAACTAAGAGGCCGTAAAGTCCATACTCCATCCATCCAAATGGCAAAAGCCGGTAGCCATAAAATCACAGTTCTGCCACTCCAACAATACGGCTGAGTACGAGGGATGCATCCTAGGACTGAGATTAGCCCTGGGAATGGGAATCAAAAGGATGATAGTAGTTGGAGACTCCGAATTGGTCATCCGGCAGGCCATGGGAATATACAGCATCAAAGGGCTTCAGCTATTGCCCTACCATCGCCTCATCATCAAACTTGCCAAACAAATCGAAGATATTACCTTTCGGCGCGTTCCCAGAAATCAAAATGACTTCGCAGATACTCTAGCCACACTGGCTTCCCTGATTCACACATCACGGTACGAGACAAGCTTTAAGGGGGAAATTGCGGTACAGACTTGTCCGGCCTATGAGGATCAGATCGGAGAGATCTCCCATAGTGACGCCCCTCCTAAATGGGCTTGGTATCAAAACATTAAAGAGTTCCTCCGAGACAGCTCCTCTCCCGAAAATGCAGATCTGACCGAGGAAAGAGAATCCAAAGATGGGCAGTGAATTTCTTCCTAAGTGGAGACGATTTGCATAAATGGGACCTAGCTACGGGACTGCTGAGATATCTGGAAGCCGAAGAAGCCCACAAATTAATGAACGAAGTACATGGCGATGTGTGCGGAGCCCATATGAGCAGAACATTTTTGGCAAAGAAAATCATGTGAACGGGTCACTACTGGCTAACCATGAAAACTAACTGCGATGCTCATGTCAGGAAATGCCATCAACGCCAGATCCATGCCAATGCGATCCATGCACCTCCTAATGAGCCCCATTGCTTGACCTCACCGTGGCCAGTTGGACCGTGCAACAGGTGATATCCAGGAAGGGGTAAATCTAGGAGTATGGCAGTGAATCCCGGCCAGTAGAAGATCAATAGGTTTTAAAATTCTGAGTTTTATTTCAAATCCCTGCACGCTCATGTCATTTTGTCATGCTATCCAAAAAGAAGATCATGTGCTGAAATGTTTTATATATATGACAAGCATTTTTGTTTTATGTCAAGTACCCCGATTTGAGGAATTCTAGCCTGACAAGCGATAGGCCAAATTTGAAGGAGGATCACGATTTTGGTATAGAGCTAGATTTTGATCTGATGGGGATTGAGCAGGACGAGACAGATATCGACAATACACCTGACGAGATCAAAGGATAGGTCGAAGATAAACCCAAACCCGACTTAGACCAAATCATCGCCAGCAAACATCAGAACCCCTAACGATCACAAAGAACCCGGAGTAGGGGCATATTCGACCACCCAAAAAAAAATCTCAAAAATCAAAAATCCCCCAAACCTTTCAACAAGTCAAAGGACCGGATCTTTTGTCAGCCCAGCGAGATACCGATGCAACCAGTACGAGGGAGATCACAAGAAAAGCAACTTAACGCTGGGGCATTTGTCAACTACCCAAGAAATTATGACGTGCAAATTGGCACCCATGCAACAATCCCATCAATATGCACTATCATCATCAAATGCTACCTCATGACAATTCAATATTCAACGATACGATCATCTGGCATTTGTCAGGCATAGTTTTCCCGGGATACGATGACCCGCGTGAAAGGTGATTTTATTTGACTTGATAGGAATCAAATTAATTCTGACAAGCAACCGTGGAGCACGATCGTGAGTATGATTAGACGAAGAAAGCTATTCAACCTTTTGATCGGGTACAAAGCCTTAATTCAAAGCAACGTTTGCGACAGAATCGACCTAATGTGCCAGTCTTCACTTTGCATTTGCACGAACTTTCAGTTATGGGGTATAAAACTATGATGACGTTGATGGCGATTAACACGTAGTCAGACAGACAATAATTATCAAGCTAATATCAAGAAGTCAGACGATAAATGATTATCAAGCTAATGTCTCGAATCGTGGCCTGGGTTATTCGAGTAATTAAGCCCGAGGGGTGTCTCTACACCTGGTGCCCTAAAGCCATCTGGTTTGGGAGTCGCTGGCCCAACACTCGTTACATGGGTAACTCAGAGCCTAAGAAAACAAGCATTACAGTAGAGGAGGCCCGAGCAGATTCGAATCGTGGCATGGGCTACTCGAGTAATTAAGCCTAAGGGATGTCTCTACATCTGGTGCCCTAAAGCTGTCTGGTTTGGGAGTCACCGGCCTAACACTCGCTACATGGGTAACTCAAGCCTAAGAAAACGAATCTTGCGCAAGGTCAAGCAAAGAATGAATGGTGCAGACCACCAGCTTGTCTCGAACCGTGGCCTTTGTTACTCGAGTAAATAAACCCGAAGGGGTGTCTGTACACCTAATGCCCCAAAATCGTCTGGTTTGGGAGTCATTGGTCCAAAACTCGTTAAATGGGTAACTTTGAATAGCCTAAGAAAATGAGACAAGTAAAGTGGGCCACTAAAGAGAAAAGATAATACGAAAAACTCTCGGCCTTAAACAAGAAGTCATGGAAGAGAAACCCCTACTGAATGCTGCATCGCACAGTGCATTTGTCATATGACGTCAATCCTGCTAAGGACGTTGTCGAGAATGGAGACAGAATACCTTTGACGAGGGAAGGTAGTTCTTTTGAATTCGACCTTACTCACGTACAATGACCATGAATGCTTGAAAGTGTTCTTACGATTTCATAACTCGTTAAATAGAAAATCATCAACTCACGAGGGATTGAAAATAACTTCCAATTTGGTACATTCACGGTTCACAACTTGCTAGATTGTGCGATCAACAGATATTCAATTTCATGTGCTTTAACTGCATTTACTCTTTTGTCGAGATTATAGTATCTTTGTGTTGAACTAACACTAACGCCCTGAGCCTTCAAGTTTTGGCATTTGTTAGTCATCTGATATGCAGGATCTTACAGAGCTGTGGATAACTCAGCACGGTCAACATCGCGAGTTTTCGATAGAAATTCTTGGTAGCGACACGCGCCAAGGCAGGGGCAGTTAAGAATCGTGAAATGGAAGGAAACTGAGGCTGCACAGAACTTCTTATCATTGGGCCTCTCCCCCAATCCTGACTATCACTGCCTCGACATCCAAATGATCCACGTGCATGAGCATATACAAGGATGATATAATGCGGGACAACAGCATATCGGCCATCAGAAATGATCAAAAGGCCAAGGAGCCCAACATAGCTGTCGATCATCACAGAGAGCGAAACAGACTGCCTCAACTCGATGGAATGAAGACGACCAAGAACAGGCAGAGTACCAAACCAATGTTGAAGTCTAGAAACTACAGTTCACGACGAGGCGTGATCCAACCAAATGTTAGCAAACAACGACGACTGTCGAATCATATCATTTGACTGGACAGGGGTCATTTCTATCTAAACATATGTTGTGCACATGCATCTGTCCATAACATATCTGCCGGATCATGCATAACATCTTTTGCATGCATACAGGTATGATCAAAATGAAAATCTTCAGGAAAGTACAAGCACGTCGCTTTCAACCTCACGAATGATCAGACTGTGATGGCTTTTGCGGCATGGTACGTGGACAATGTTGGTGGGAGATCCAGGACAGAAGCCGATCACACATCCCATTTCAAAAAATCACTCAAATCCAATCAATGACCCCTGGGAAGGGCTGGTATCCAACCAACCAACGACCCCTGGGAAGGGCTGGTATCCAACCAATCAATGACCCCTGGGAAGGGTTGGTATCCGAACAATCAATGACCCCTGGGAAGGGCTGGTATCCAAACAAGAAGTGAACCTAGGAAGGCATCCAAGCAAACCACAACAAGGTGGTGAGTGAACCTGGGAAGGCATCCAAGAAAACCACAACAAGATGGTGAGCACCTTGGGAAGGGCTGAGATCCAAACAACCAAACACCCTGGGAAGGGCTGAGATCCAAACAACCAAGCACCCTGGGAAGGGCTGAGATCCAAACAACCAAACACCCTGGGAAGGGCTGAGATCCAAAAACCAAACACCCTGGGAAGGGCTGAGATCCAAACAACCAAACACCCTGGGAAGGGGTGAGATCCAAACAACCAACCCCCCTGGGAAGGGCTGAGATCCAAACAAACAACGACCCTTGGGAAGGGCTGAGATCCAAACAACCAATGACCCCTGGGAAGGGTTAGATCCAAATAAACAACAACCCCTGGGAAGGGCAGAGATCCAAATAAACAACGACCCTTGGGAAGGGCTGAGATCCAAACAATCAACGACCCTGGGAAGGGCTGAGATCCAAACAATCAACGATCCCTAGGAAGGGCTGAGATCCAAGCAAACCACGACAAATGATGACATCTGTAGAACAGTATCAAAAGACTGTATAGGGGTCATTTTTAATCAATTTACATTTTAAATGTTGTGTCACATGCATGAATAGATGACAATTCTGTACGTGATCCATCGCGCAGGTTAGGTGTCAAGGTCCTAGCCTATCAGAGTCAAAAGCGATGGCTACCAAGAACGATGTGCGAGGACAATCGACCGGATACGAGCCCCGGCGGTTACGAGACGAGCGACCGGATACGAGACCTGGCACTCACAAGATAATCGACCGGATACGAGACCCGGCGGTTACGAGATGAGCGATCGGATACGAGACCCGGCACTTACAGGACAATCGACCGGATACGAGACCCGGCGGTTACGAGACGAGCGACCGGATACGAGACCCGGCACTCACAGGACAATCGACCGGATACGAGACCCGGCAGTTACGAGACGAGCGACCGGATACGAGACCCCACACTCACAGGACAATCGACTGGATACGAGACCTGGCAGTTACGAGACGAGCGACCGGATATGAGACCCGGCACTCACAGGACAATCGACCGGATACGAGACCTGGCGGTTACGAGATGAGCGACCGGATACGAGACCCGGCACTCACAGGACAATCGACCGGATACGAGACCCGGCGGTTACGAGACGAGCGACCGGATTCGAGACCCGGCACTCACAAGATAATTGACCGGATACGAGACTCGACAGTTACGAGATGAGCGACCGGATACGAGACCCGGCACTCACAGGATAATCGACCGGATACGAGACCCGACGGTTACGAGACGAGCGACCGGATACGAGACCCGGCACTCACAGGATAATCGACCGGATACGAGACCCGGCGGTTACGAGACGAGCGACCGGATAGGAGACCCGGCACTCACAGGACAATCCACCGGATACGAGACCCGGCACCCACAGGACAATCGACCGGATACGAGACCCGGCGGTTACGAGACGAGCGACCGGATACGAGACCCAGCACTCACAGGACAATCGACCGGATACGAGACCCGGCGATTACGAGACAAACGACCGGATACGAGACCCAGCACTCATAGGACAATCGACCGGATACGAGACCTGGCGGTTACGAGACGAGCGACCGGATACGAGACCCGGCACTCACAGGACAATCGACCGAATACGAGACCCGGCGATTACGAGACGAGTGACCGGATACGAGACCCGGCACTCACAAGACAATCAACCGGATATGAGACCCGGTGATCACGAGACGAGCGACCGGATACGAGACCCGGCGCAGACGAGACGATCGATTAAAAGACGAAACCCGACGGCTAACAATGCGGTCAGTGATTGATTCATTGACACATTTACGAATGTTTTGCATGACTTACATATTGCGTTGCATCATAATTTGTATGTGTTTGCATCATGTATGTATTGTCATCCTTGTGCAATGTCATTCATGCATCGTGTGTCTAATTCTTTATCATGTTCATTTCATTTGACATTTCATAAATATGATAAAAAGGGGCAGCTGTAAACACCCAAATTTTGCACTTCGTATACTAACCCTGGCAGGAGGGCAAAATCGTCAATTAACCCAGCCTACGAGAACGAAGGGTGGACATAGGTACGAACGCTGAGAGCCACCGCAACGATGTGCGATCAAAGTCGACACGACAATGATCAAAGAAGAATGATATGGCACGTTTCCCAGCAGTTCCCGGACAGCAAAATACGAGCCTCTCAGCGAAAACCAACGGTATGATACGAGAATCGAGGTGTGGCCCGAAAATTGAGAAAATCAGCCCACCCAGCCGCGGATGTTTTCTGCGGCTAATGATTAAAATAATTGAAGTGCGCGGCGGGCGGCTGAAGTGCGCGGCGGGCGCGGGGAAACCAAGGCCAGCCGCAGATCAATCTGCGGCTGCCCTTGGCCAGCCTTTATCAGCTCATTTCTTTATTCGGATACAGGAGGTTAGCAGGCGGAGAGAAGAAAAAGAATAAGTAGCAGCAGCTCGGGAAAAGAGAGAAGAATAGCAGAAATTTGCAAGAAAATAGGGAGAAAAGAGAGGAAAAAGTGAGGAATTATATCTTTTGTGTAAGACTATATATCATATATTTTCTACTCTACTTAATATACAAGTTCATACACATTGTGAGGATTATTTGCAAGGTGAAAAGACCATTTCTATAGCAATTTTTGTATATCATTTTGTTAATCTTCTTGTCAATTGGGTTATGTGAAATGTAGTTTTTCTTGTATATTGTTGTGGATCCCTGGATTGAGGACTATTAGTGAGGGTTCCAAGTGGAACGAAATTATTCCTAATGGCCCGATGATATCCATTTGATGATGTTTAGCTCGTTATAGTAATGTAGCAATTTTGGGTGTGAGCCTAGGAACGCGACCCCGTGGTCCAAATCCGATGATGGACATTTTTGGATGTATGTAATAGGGCCGATGTACCCTTTATTGTAAATATGTAATTGTCGGGCCTTAAAACGATATCAAGTCGAAAATCGGGTTTAAGGCCCCGTAATAGTGAAATATGTGATTGTGGGCGTTGGGGTTATTCGGATGGCTTACATGCCCATGAATAGCCCCCACGCATTTTAATGTTTGGTTTGATTTGTGACACAAAAATTTATTTCAAGTTAAACGATGAAGATTTCTATAAAATCAATCAAAGTAGGTTATTAGCACCTCGAGGCTAAAATTTGGAAATGCTAATGAATATCGATTCCTATTTAACGAGAAGGCTAAAGGAAAAAATCGTTTTCAAACATCACAAAAATGATTTTATAAAAATAAGTAACGTTTTATTAAATCTTTGTACATAGGGTTAAAGAGATCCTAGAAGTTGCCCATCATTTGAGTTACGAAAGCAACGTATAGATCTCGATTCCTATTTTGACGAAGGTTTAGAAAACTCTTGTTTTTGCCAAAACGACACCTAATGAAAAATCTCATAAGTTTTTGACAATTAAAATCAAACCTTTCTCATAAAGCTTTCTCGTATAAGCTGAATGACATTCTAAAGCATTCTCAAAAGAAATCACGACTTTTCATCAAAACCCAAATGGTTTCTTCATGCAAACTCACCACGACATTCACATAGGCACACACACACACGCGCGCACATGCACACACACATTCAAGAATTAAAGGATTGGAAAAGCATCAAGATTGCGGTAACCGTGTTTCACAGAAATCGGGGGGTGCCTAACACCTTTCCCTCGCTTAAGCGAGCCCCCGAACTCTATGAATCTCGGTTCGCAGACCAATTAATTCGGAGTCACACATGAGCCAGCGATTTATGAAAAAATGAAACTCGGATGAGTTCGTACATCCATTTCAAATATACGAACTGACGACTCTGGTTAATTGGCTCATCATAAAAAATGATCTTTTCAAAACCCCGTCGACATTTATGCCGACCTTTTCCCCAAAATCACCTAATGAAAAGGCAAAAATTGGAAAGGGTAACAATCACAAAGGAAGCGATTCCTCCCGGCGTCGACATATAGGTCGAATAAGGAACGAGAATTATTTAAATTTGTAATCTACGCACGAGGCAAGTTCCTTATCTCAATTTATTACTTTTACATTGAGCAAGTTTTTCTCCCTTAATCTTATTATTTCATTTAAAACAAGTTTAATTTCATTGAGCCAACTTATTAACCTTAGCTTATTGTTATTCAAGCAAGGTTGTTATCATGTCAATTACCTATGTATTATTCAAGTCATTTGCTATACGATCATTGATCATTATTCAGACTTTGATTATAAATTCTATTGTACAACTTCATTGATGAATCAAATGCTCTAGTGACTAGCAAACCCTTATTGATTCAGCTAGTCCTTAGTTGATGAGCGTTCTAAAAACTTAGGATATTTTAAAATCTTTCCAAACCAAGTTCCTTTTGGTACGGATTCTGATGCTAAACTGAGATGAACAACCGTAATATAGGGGATTAATTACGCGACATCGTTAAAATATTTGTGGACAATACATTGTACAAAGGGCTGATCCCCCTGAGTACGAGATGGATGGTCCATAGTCTATAAGACTGTTAAAGGTTACGGTAGAAATACTTGTTAACCTAGGACATAGTTCGAGGTCTTGTGACCCTCAGATATAATTTTATCCTTGAATCTATATTCAGTTCTTGAGTTAAGCTTATTCCAATAATCATATAAATGTTATTGTTTCCATACTTGTGGGCAATTGTTTGCTCACTCTTGCATTAAATACATTGCAGCTAAGGCTGAGAAGTCAGATGAGCCGTCCACTAGCAAGGGCAAGGGCAAGATGAGCAAATGAAGATGTTTAGTTTATTTGTTTTAGTTCTTTGCTAAAGACTTATTTAAATTTTATGTTTTCATTCCCATTGATGTAATAGAGGTTAGATAACCTGGGATTTGTTTGATTATGAGATTGGAGATGTAACCCCTTTGTGGGAAGATGTTTTATTCGGTTTATTTATATTATCTTAATCATGGGTAGTTCGTATTGAATGTATGGAATAGTGAACACCAAATCTGTGGAGTTGAAGTACCCGGATTTGGGGGTGTCACAGGTTGGTATCAGAGCTGATAGGTATGAACCTTTAGGCGGGAAAACCTTAGGGTAGTAGCCTTTTAGAAGATAGATAATATAGTGGTAATAAACTCTTATCGAGTTCTAAGGAATGAATTACGGAAATTCATGAAAGATAATAAAATGATTATGTGTTATGTGCTTATTTGATAGCAAACTTATGTGCTCGCGAGTATTATCGAGTAGTAATTAAAACTTAAAATTTTGTTGTCAGGATGACTGATATAGGAGGACCCAGCCAGGCTAGGAAGGAGGAGCCCTGGGATATTCATGTAGTTCAGGAGCAGCTAGTGCAGAGGGAGCCATCCCCATTGATTACAGTTACAAGTCCCGAGTATGAGCCTGAGACTGATCCTGAGGAGGATCCGGAGGAGGTTGAGGAGGAGGAGGAGGACCCTGAGGAGATATCACTAACCTTATTAGGTGTTCAGATGTACGAGCAGGTGTATGACCGCAACATAGAGTTGCAGGACAGAGTGGAGGAGTTAGAGGGGCAGCTGGCTGAGCGACAGACTACTTTGGAGCAGAAGAACAATGAGATTGAGGAGCTCGATATACGTCTTGGGGACGTGGAGTGGAAGCTGGTTCATGTGGAGAGCGAAAAGGAGGAGTTAGAAGAACAGGTTGTGGAACGTCAAGCTGCTCTAGAGCAGAAGGATGCTGAGATCCAAGACCTTTCATCACGTCTTGCATAGGTTGAGCAGAGGCTAGCACAGTCTGAGTATCGACGAGGAAAATTGATAGCCAGGAATGAAATTGTACAAGATGAGTTGAAAGAGGAGTCAGCTAAGCGGGAGAGAGCTGAAACTGCTTGGTTGAGGGAGGCTAACCGCGCAGATCGTGTTAAATGTGAGGTGCGGTCAAAGAAGGCCAAGATTGATGAGATGGAGTATATTTTTTACGCCACAGTAGATAGAGCTCTGGATCGAGTTCATCGTCATCCAGATATGGTGGATCGAAGGATGGTGACTCGTATTATGGAGCAGGAACGCAAGGAAGCTGTGCACCGTGGGATGTCATCGTAGATAATGATTAGATATGCTAGTATGAAAATTTATGAAGTTAATAAGTTGTAAATCCCAGTTTTATATAATGGGATAGAATAATGATGTAATCCTGGAATTTTATGATGTCAGGATAGATGATGTAAATAACTACGATGCTATTTCTATTATGTTTTGAAGCAGTAAATGAATAAAAATGCGAAAGTTCATCAGATGTGCTATGTATTAGTGTTGTTTATAAATGTTTAAGTTAAGACTTAAATGTTTAAGTAATTGAGTAATAATCTAATAGCGTAAATTTTTAACAGTAAAATGCCGCCAAGAAGACAAACCCGTCAACAGACCCCTGAGGGATCCACCAATAACAATGAAGAAGCTAATGCTAATCTAATGCAGTAGCTGGTGAATCTGCTAACGGGAGCATTTGCCAATCAACCCCAAGCTCAGGCCACGACCTTTAAAGATTTCAAGGCTGTTGGACCCCCAGAATTTCAAGGGTCTCTGAATCCGATCGAGGCACAAACCTGGGTCATAAAAATGGAGAAGGTGTTTGATGTCGCTAGGGTCAACGAGGACCAGAAGACGGCATTTGCAACATTCATGCTCAAGTCAAAAGCAAGCTACTGGTGGCAAGTAAATAAGACTCGAGGTGGCCAAGGGATTATTCCATGGGAGCTATTTAAGGAAATATTTTTCGAGACCTATTTTCTGGCAAGTGCGCAGAACCAAATGGAGGTGCAGTTTCTAGAGTTGAAGCAAGGTACTATGACGGTACCTGAGTATACTGCAAAATTCAATGAGTTGGTGAGGTTTGCGCCATATCAGGTCAACACAGATGAGCGAAAGGCTAGAAGATTTGAGCAGGGACTGAAGCCTTGGCTGTATAGTCGAGTTTCGATGTTTCAATTAAACTCATTTGCGGCAGTTTTGGAAAAGGCAATTATCGCTGAAGGAGGTAGTGATGCTCTGTCCAAGTATAATCAGGAGCAGAGGAAGAAGAAGAATGAAAGTGAGAACAAGGCAAGTGGTATCCATGGGGGCAGCGGTCAGAAGAGGAAGTGGAGTGATAATAACTCTGCGGGAAGTCAGCAGGGTAATCAGAAAAAGAAGATAGAGGCATGCAGTAACTGTAGAAAGAGCCATGTGGGTGTTTGTTTGAAGGGTAAGAGGGTATGCTTTAACTACGGACAGGAGGGTCATATCGCACCGAATTGCCCTAGTCTAAAGAAGGACGCATGTTTCAACTGCGGGTCGAAGGATCACTTTGCCCGAGACTGCCCTAAGAAAGCAATTACAGGTGGAGCCAGTGCAGGAAAAGGAAACAGCGGTGGTGGCAATCTTACTATCACAGGACCGGCACAGCCCAATCGACCTACCGCTCGAACATTCAACATGACGGTGCAGGATGCTGTGCAGTTAAAGGATGTAGTGTCAGGTATCATTCCAGTCAATAATGTTAATGCTTATGTATTGTTTGACTCGGGTGCTACTTGCTCATTTATATCTGATGATTTTGCTAAGAAATTAGGGTTACCTCAGGAAGAATTAGATTACCCCATGAATATAGAAATTACGAATAGGGAAGTGATTCCTATTAAGTTTGTCCACAAGAACTGTCATATAGATATTAAGGGTCATGTAATGACAGTAAACTTAATCCCAATTCGTCTTGGGGAGTTTGACGTTATTTTGGGAATGGATTGGTTGTTCAACCATGGGGCAGTTATTGACTGTCAAAAGAAGTGTGTAAATTTTAAGACTCTGTCAAAGGTAGTGTTTTATGGCAGCAAGTCGCCTAGACAAACGAGTTGTCTGACGATGATGCAGGCCAGAAGGATGTTGAGACAAGGATGTGTAGGATATCTAGCCTACATAGTCGATACCCGAAAGGTGGGCGCTAAGATGGAGGAGATACCAGTAGTTAGGGATTTTGTAGACGTGTTTCCTGATAATTTTCCAGGATTACCGCCAGATAGGGAAATTGAGTTTGTAATTGATCTAGCACCGGGTACAACCCCTATATCAAAAGCCCCGTACCGAATGGCTCCGGTAGAAATGAAGGAGTTGATGGTGCAATTGTAAGAGTTGCTGGATAAAAAGTATATCCAACCGAGCGTTTCGCCGTGGGGAGCGCCAGTGTTATTCGTCAAGAAGAAGGACGGCTCAATGCATCTTTGCATTGATTATAGAGAGTTGAACAAGGTCACGATTAAAAATAAGTATCCGTTGCCAAGGATTGATGACCTGTTTGATCAATTGAAGGGAGCAAGATATTTTTCGAAGATAGATCTGCGAAGTGGGTACCATCAGTTAAAGGTGAGAAGAGAAGACGTACCAAAGACGGCATTTCGAACTAGATATGGTCACTATGAGTTTTTGGTTATGTCATTTGGGTTAACAAACGCACTTGCAGCATTTATGGACTTAATGAACAGAGTATTCAAACCATTTCTGGATAAGTTTGTAGTGGTATTCATAGATGACATTTTGGTTTACTCCAAAACTCAGGAAGAACATGTGGAGCATTTAAGGGTAACATTGGAGGCGTTAAGGAAAGAGAAATTGTATGCAAAATTTTCAAAGTGCGAATTTTGGTTGGAGCGTGTTCAATTCCTTGGACATGTTATTGATAAAGACGAGATTTCGGTGGATCCAGCTAAAGTGGAAGCTATGATGAACTGGGATCAGCCGAAAACACCGTCAGAAGTGAGAAGGTTCCTAGGTTTGGCAGGTTATTACAGGCATTTTATTCAAGATTTCTCCAGGATCGCCACTCCATTGACGAATTTAACAAGGAAATCAGTGAAGTTCGTTTGGACGGAGAAGTGCGAAGAGAGTTTCCAAGAGTTGAAGAAGAGATTAAGTACGTGCCCTGTGTTGTCTTTTCCAGATGACACAGCGAATTTTGTAGTATATAGTGACGCATCACATTATGGACTTAGTTGTGTGCTTATGCAAAATGGTAAGGTTATTGCATATGCATCGCGCCAACTAAAAGACTATGAAAAAGGGTATCCGACCCATGATTTGGAGTTAGCAGTTGTGGTGTTTGCTCTGAAAATCTGGAGGCACTATCTCTATGGGGAGAAGTGTGAAATATATACAGACCATAAAAGTATGAAGTATATTTTCACACAGAAGGATTTGAATATGCGGTAGAGGAGATAGATAGAATTGATCAAAGATTATGATTGTGAAATTCTATACCATCCAGGGAAGGCTAATGTGGTTGCCAACGCTTTGAGTAGAAAAGGTCAAGAGAAATTATTTTTGTTAACTGCTCAGGAGAAGCTTGTAGCAGAAATGGCTAAATTGGAGTTAGAGGTGAATGGTCTGGCAGAACCTGATGAAAAATTGTTTCAGCTGGAAACCCAACCAACTTTGGTGGAAAAAGTGAATGAAGTGCAACTCCAGGATGAGGAGTGTATTAAGATACGGAAAAGAGTGCTTGAGGGAGAAGAGCTTAAATATAAAATCGACACCGAAGGGTTGCTGAGATTTGAAGGCAGAATCTGGGTTCCGTCAGTGCTGGAGATCAGAGAGGAGATTTTGAACAAAGCTCATAGCTCACGAGTTTCGATACACTCGGGAAGTACAAAGATGTACCAGGATCTTCGTGAACATTTCTGGTGGCCAAATATGAAAAGAGAGGTTGCTGAATGTGTTGCGAAGTGCTTAATTTGTCAAAGAGTTAAAGCGGAGCATCAACGACCAAGTGGTTTGTTACAGCCCTTGGAGATACCAGAATGGAAGTGGGAGCATATCACGATGGACTTCGTGGTAGGGCTTCCAACTACTCAGAAGGGTTATGACGCAATATGGGTTATAGTTGACAGATTGACGAAATCAGCGCATTTCTTGCCAATCAAAATCAGATTCACTTTGGATCAGCTGGCAAAGTTATACGTCAAGGAAATTATTTCGAGGCACGGTGTTCCAGTATCAATTGTGTCAGATAGAGATCCACGATTCACATCAAAATTTCGGAGGAGTCTGCAAGCTTGTTTGGGGACGCAGTTGAGAATGAGTACAGCCTACCATCCTCAAACCGATGGCCAGAGCGAAAGAACAATTCAAACGTTGGAGGATATGCTTCGGGCATGCATCATGGATTTTAAAGGTAACTGGGATGATCATTTACCTCTACTTGAGTTCGCCTATAACAATAGTCATCACGCGAGTATTGGAATGCCGCCATATGAAGCGTTGTATGGAAGGAAGTGCAGAACTCCGTTGTGTTGGGACGAGGTTGGTGAACGTCGCCTATTGGGACCTGAGCTGGTACAACAAACTTCTGAAATTGTCAAGGTGATAAGAGCCCGATTGTTAGCTGCTCAAGATAGGCAAAAGAAATATGCAGATCAGCATCGTCAAAATCGCGAATTTGAAGTCGGGAGCTTTGTGTTCCTCAAAGTATCTCCCTGGAAGGGAAAAATCAGATTTAGTAAAAAGGGTAAACTCAGTCCACGATTTATTGGACCCTTCGAGGTACTGAAACGAGTAGGCGAGGTGGCTTATGAGGTAGCTTTACCTCCCGAGTTAGACCACATTCACAATGTCTTCCACATATCGGTGCTACGACCGTATAAGTCCGATTATAATCATGTCATCGAATATGAACCGATACAGTTTGAGAAAGATTTATCATATGAAGAGATACCTGTACAGATAGAAGACAGGAAAGAACAGGTTCTCAGAAATAAAGTGATACCTTCTGTTAAGGTAATCTAGAGGAACCACAGTGCTGAAGAAGTTACGTGGGAACTCGCAGAGAAAATGATGCAAAATTATCCTGAATTATTTGCTTAATCTTTGTATCGCGATTATGGGGACAGAATCCTTGTAAGGAGGGGAGAATGTAACGGACGAATTAGTTGCGTTGTGATTCTAGGGACAGAATCCTTTTAAGGAGGGAAAGATGTAACGAATGCAATTTTTGTGATTAAATAAAAATATTTATTGATATTTTTATTAATTTATTTATTGAGTAAAATAAATAATTTATAAGTTATGGTAAAAGAATTTTTGTTAAATGTTATTTGTATGTGGTTTGATGTAATTATTCTAATTTAATAATTAAATTAGATGATTATTGATTTATTTGAATAAAATGATTTATTAAATTATTTGGATTAATTTATAGATGGCTAAATAGAAGTTATGATTAAATTTATATTGTTACAATTTAATTGATTAAAGTGTGACAATTGAAGCATATCATATAATAAGTATTAAAATAATTAAAAGAAGATTAATTAATTATTTTTTTTACCAAACAAAGCCTTGTGGCTTTTGAATTCCTATTTTTAATTTGGTGTTTGCCAAACAAGCCTTAGAGGCTTTTGAATTGTGTAACTGATGGATTAAATATTAAAATACGTTATTATTCTAGATATCAGTTTTTATTTTTATTTTTGTTTGTCAGTTGTTTTAAAAAAATCTGAGTATTGAGAGTGCAGAAGAGAACTGTAGAGAGAGTTGAGAACTCTGTGATTTTTGTAAGAGAGAAAAACTGAGAATCAAGAGGTGTATTGTCTTTGCTTAGCTTGAACAAGGATTAAGAGGTATAATTTCTTTTACATTTTGTTGGAAGTTTAATTCACTGTATATGGTTTTCACTTCTCTGAATGTAAATTTGTTAGCTCAATGCATGAATTATTTGATTATAATTGATTCTAAGCATGTATTAGAGATTATGTGATGATTATAGATTAATTTGAATGAGTTAATCCATGAAAGCATGTTTTAAAGTGAAGTTTTTGTTTTTACAGAGTCTTATTTCATGTATGGCATATATATATATATATATGAAAATTGATGTTCAATTAGATTATTAATCGGTAAATTGACTTTTGATTGTGTTAATATGATGAAAAATGAAAAGAATGTAATTAGAATGGATTAAAATGATTGAAAGATGAGTTTACAGTGTTTGATTTCATTAAAATGGCCAAGATATGAATATTTTGTATAAACAGTGAATTTTTGGGTTTTAAGTGGTTGATTATGTGTTTATAATGGTTAAATTAGTTAGAAACATGTTGGGTAATTATTTTCTAGCATATTTGATGTCTGGGTAAGTTTAAATTATGTATTGGATGGTAGAATTCGGAAAATTTTGGCCAAATTTGGCCTAAGTTTTCACTGGTTCGCGAACTGTAGAAGGTGTCAGTCGCCCCGACGGCCTTGTCGCCCTGACGGCATATTTGAACTATGTTTGTCGCCCCGGCGACAGCCTCGCCCCGGCAACGATTTCGTTAAGAAATTCACCGCCCCGGCGGTGGAACAGCTATTAAAAAAAATTAAATTAAAATTTATTTATTTATTTTGTGATAATGTTATGTTGCTGTGCGCATGTTTAAAACTTATATAAAGGTATAAAATGACTAATAAGATACCAAGATGGTTGTTAAACAAGTACTTGATGATTATCGATTGTCAATCGAGATGTTATAATAAAATAGGATAAGAACGAGACTTAAAATATATATGTTCTGTAACTAATTATTATCTTATAATCGAAATGTATAGGTCGAATAAGGAACGAGAATTATTTAAATTTGTAATCTACGCACAAGGCAAGTTCCTTATCTCAATTTACTACTTTTACATTGAGCAAGTTTTTCTCCCTTAATCTTATTATTTCATTTAAAACAAGTTTAATTTCATTGAGCAAACTTATTAACCTTAGCTTATTGTTATTCATGTCAATTACCTATGTATTATTCAAGTCATTTGCTATACAATCATTGATCATTATTCAGACTTTGATTATAAATTCTATTGTACAACTTCATTGATGAATCAAATGCTCTAGTGACTAACAAACCCTTATTGATTCAGCTAGTCCTTAGTTGATGAGCGTTCTAAAGACTTAGGATATTTTAAAATCTTTCCAAACCAAGTTCCTTTTGGTACGGATTCTGATGCTAAACTGAGATGAACAACCCTAATATAGGGGATTAATTACGCGACAGCGTTAAAATGTTTGTGCACAATACATTGTACAAAGGGTTGATCCCCCTGAGTACGAGATGGATGGTCCATAGTCTATAAGACTGTTAAAGGTTACGGTAGAAATACTTGTTAACCTAGGACATAGTTCGAGGTCTTGTGACCCTCAGATACAATTTTATCCTTGAATCTATATTCAGTTCTTGAGTTAAGCTTATTCCAATAATCATATAAATGTTATTGTTTCCATACTTGTGGGCAATTGTTTGCTCACTCTTGCATTAAATACATTGCAGCTAAGGCTGAGAAGTCAGATGAGCCGTCCACTAGCAAGGGCAAGGGCAAGATAAGCAAATGAAGATGTTTAGTTTATTTGTTTTAGTTCTTTGCTAAAGACTTATTTAAATTTTATGTTTTTATTCCGCATTGATGTAATAGAGGTTAGATAACCTTGGATTTGTTTGATTATGAGATTGGAGATGTAACCCCTTTTGTGGGAAGATGTTTTATTCGGTTTATTTATATTATCTTAATCATGGGTAGTTCGTATTGAATGTATGGAATAGTGAACACCAAATCTGTGGAGTTGAAGTACCTGGATTTGGGGGTGTCACAAGAATTGGTGTAGCAGACAACATAAGTGGTCAAAGTGATCAGGGCAAGATTAGTTGCAGCCCAAGACCGACAAAAGAAGTATGCAGATCAACATCGCCAGACGAGAGACTTCGACATCGGTAGCTACATGTTTCTGAAGGTGTCTCCCTGGAAAGGGAAGATACGTTTTGAAAAGAAGGGAAAGTTAAGCCCGAGGTTCGTAGGACCGTTCGAAGTATTGAGAAGAGTGGGTGAAGTGGCGTACGAGGTAGCCTTGCCTCCTCAACTAGAGCATATCCACAATGTGTTCCACGTCTCAGTGTTACGACCATATAAACCCGACTATAAGCATGTGATATCCTATGAGCCCGTCTAAATAGAGAAAGATCTAACGTATAAGGAAATTCCTATTCAGATAATCGATAGGAAAGAGCAAATATTAAGAAATAAGGTTATACCTTCTGTAAAAGTAGTTTGGCGAAACCACAATACCGAGCAGGCTACGTAGGAATTAGAAGATAAGATGAAGGAGAATTACCCTCAACTTTTTGTTTAGCCTTGTATTGTGATTCTGGGGACAGAATCCTTATAAAGAGGGGAGAATGTAACAATAGGGAATTTTGAATTTCCTTGTAACCCGAGCTATGTGTGAATAGAATGAATTTTTTTATTCATATTATTATGTGTTATGTGCTTAAAGGTGGTGTTACAACCTAGAATATGTGTATGTGTTGAATTTTTACGTGTTGTTGTATCGTTGGAGTGAATATATTGATTTCACGAGATATCGCAAAATCACTATTCACGAGGCACGTTTCCCAAGGCACTATTCATACCAAAATATTTTCGCGTATTTTTCGACTTTAATAAAGTTCATTAATATGCATATGCGAATAGATAATTTTTTCAAGTGTTAGATTTTCGTTTTGAGCATAATCGCGTTTTAATCTGTATCCGAAATGTATAATATGGGTGTTCTGAATTAATGGACGAATCCCATTATTATTATTTTTACGTGTTCTAATATTTTATGGGAGTACTCATTTTAATTTTGGGTAGAGTTATTGACCAAATTGGGTACAAAAGTGGGAGTATTTGGATATATTTTTGTGTATTTGGGTATTTATTTTGGCTTGTTACTCCAAGAAGGAACCAACCCACCACTTTAGACCAATCAAATGCAAGGAGGGAGTGCTTGGTCGGCAAGTGCAGTGTAGACACCCAAATTTTGCACTTCGTATACTAACCTTGACAGGAAGGCAAATTCGTCAAATGGACCGGCCTGCGAGAGCAAAAGATGGAAAAAGTACAGACGCTCGGCGCCACCATGACAATTTGCAACCGAAATCGACGTGACAGCCAGGCTATCCGAATTTGGCATTCCCGAAAGGTGTGGCACGCCTCCCAATGATTCCCGGGCTGTAAAATACGAGCCTGTCAGCGAAAACCAGCGTCACGGCACGAGAATCGAGGCGTAGCACGAAAATCGAGAAAGTCAAGCCAGCCGGCCGCGGATTGATCTGCGGCCAAGTGAGTGCGCCAGCACGGAAACCAGGAAATCAGCACTATCAGCTGAGTGCGATGGGAGGTGGGCCAGCCAGCCGCAGATCCATCTGCGGCCAGCCGCAGATCAATCTGCGGCTGGCTCTGGCCAGCCTATTTCAGCTCATTTCCTCCTGCAGAAGAGAGACAGTAGCAGTTTTGGCGGAAGAAGAAGAAAAACAGCAGCAGTTTTAGCTCGAAAATAGAGAGAAATAGCAAAAATTCTTGCAACAATTGAGAGAAAAAGAGAGGAATTTTCCCTTGTTGTTGGATTCTATCAATACATCTCATATTTCACTCAATACACAAGTTTCTACACAATTTTGGTATCATTTGCAAGGTGAAAATCTCCTTATTTTTGCAACTTCTATCATGTCATTTGGTTAAATTAAATTGTAATTTTCAAGAATATTGTTGAACAATCATGGATTAGGGATTATTGGTGAGGGTTCCATTGGAACAAAATTCTTCCTAATAACCCGATGATATCCAATTGGTGAAATTTCTAGCTTGTTTATGGATATATATTAGGCGTAGTTTAATTGATTGTATTTTTAGGATGTGTTAGGCAATCCACGTTGTTATTATTGTAGTATTCATTTTGTGAGCGTGTAGTAATCGTGGTTGTGAGCCTAGGAAAGCGACCCCGTGGTCCAAATCCGATGATGGACGTTTTTTTGATGTAAATAGTAAGAATGATGTAGCTTCCGTAGTGAATCTGTAATCGTCGGGCCTTAAAACGACGCTAAGGCGAGAATCGGGTTTAAGGCCCCGTATTAGTGGAATATGTGATTGTTGGCGTTCGGGGTATTTTGATGGCTTACATGCCCATGAATAGCCCCCTACGCGTTTTGATGTTTAAACTTGATTTGTAATATCAAACAAAAGATTTCAAAACCAAAACAATAAAGATTTTTCTAAAATCAATCAAAATAGGATATTAACATCACGAGGCTAAAAATTGAAAGTGCTAATGAAAGTCAATTCCTATTTTACGAGAAAGCTGAAAAGAAATTATTTCCAAATGTCACGAAAAATGGTTTTATGGAAATAAATGGTTGTTTTATTAAACCATTGTGCATAGGGTTAAAGAGATTCTAGAAGTTGCCCATCATTTGAGTTACGAAAGCAACAGATAGATCTCGATTCCTATTTTGACAAAGGTTTAAAACTCTTGTTTTGCCAAAATGACACTTAATGAAAACCTTACAGTTTTGACAATTAAAATCAAACCTTTCTAATAAAGAATAAAGCTTTCTTGTATAAACCGAAGGACATTCTAAGGCATTATCAAAAGAAAACACGACTTTCCCTAAAAATCCAAATGATTCTTCCATACAAACTCACCACAACATTCACATAGGCACACCCACACACACGCGCGCATGCACATACATTTCATGAATTAAAAGGATAGGAAAGCATCAAGATTGCGGTAACCGTGTTTCACGGAAGTCGGGGGGTGCCTAACACCTTCCCCTCGCTTAAGCAAGCCCCCGAACTCTATGAATCTCGGTTCGCAGACCAATTAATTCGGAGTCACATATGAGCCAGCGATTTATAAAAAACGGAAATTCGGATGAGTTGGTACATCCATTTCAAATATACCAACTGGCGACTCTAGTTAATTGGCTCATCATAAAAACGATCTTTCAAGACCCCGTCGACACTCATGCCGACCTTTTCCCAAAAAGTCATCTAATCAAAAAGGCCAAAATCGGAAAAGACTAAAGATACGAAAACCCGACGTCGACATGCAGCATGTTGTTGGGCAAATTGCATTGAGCAACCAACCCACTACCCCCATAGCCGCTCCTCCACTTCTCCTCTTCCATTTCCTTCTCTCCCATGCCATTTCCTTTACTCTCCCATTCCTTGTTCAACCATTCCATCCCCATTTCCAAGTTGGTTCTATAGTAGAGTAAAGAGAGAGAGAGAGAGAAAGGAAGAAGAAGAAGAACAAAAAGAAGAAGAAGAAGAAGAAGAAGAGAAGAAGAGAAAAAGAGGTGCGGGTGAACTAAGAAGGAAGAAGGAGACTCAAGCCAAGCCTTAGCAAAGCTTCATAACACCTAGGAAGGATTTACAGAGGTAAATCTTCAACCTCAAACGATTTCCTTTTGATTTCATTAAGTTTTTCAAAGTTTTCTTGGTTTTCAAGCTTTTATGCTTGGTGGATGATTTGTGGTTGATTTTTGTTGTTGTTGTTGGTTGTGGTTGTTTAATAACATTACCAAGACACATTATAAGCTATTAATAACATTAAAGTGGATCAAAAACATAAGAAATCCGTACCTATGCATAAAGGATGAAGAACATGAACAACAATGGACATTTTTGGACAAACATGGACTGTTGGACGATTTAGAGGACTCTATAGCTATGATTCCGTGTGTGTTTAATCTATTTGTTGCTATGGTATTATAGTTCCATGGGTTACAAAGTTAATCCAACTAGAATGGAGTAAAAAGGTGTAAAACGAAGATTGGGTAATGATTTTAGTAAAGAACACCAAGAACACCAAAAACACGAAAATATAGCATGAGTTGATACTTTGACCTAATATTTGGACATGTTAATGTTAATGGATAGCTCTAAAATTTTGATATGTTGTAGCTATATGTCTTATGAGTCCATAGAGTCCAAAACAGATAATTTGAACGTGTATAGAAGGCGTTATGGTGGTTGGAAGCAAGGTAGGTCTAGAACACGAAAACAGAGCATGAAGTTAAGTATGGGCATACGTACGCCGCCCTTATGCTGATGCTACTGATGCCTTGGGCGTACATACGCCGGTCATAGGCAGGTTTTGGGCGTAGCTATGCTGGGTCAATGTTAGGCCAGAATCAACTTTAACGTCCTTTACTAAAATAAGCATAACTTTCTCATACAAACTCGGATTTAGGTGATTCAAGATGATTCGGAAAGAGGAAGAGTAGACCTACAACTTTCGTTCTTCAGGTTTTTGGATTTGAGGTCTGTAGAATGGCCTAAATTGGCCATTTATAGGACTGATATGAAATTAGGGGCAATCGGAGGGTGTCAAGCATGCGCGTATGCACATATAATGCTCCCAACAGTGTAAAATATTTTTCTAAGTTCTAAAACATGAATGTTATGAATTATAATGATACTTAGGATTAACCAGTGACCTGGATTTGGGGGCGTCACATATGGTAAATGAGTATTAAAATGTTTATGATTGTATAAGTTGAACATGAAATTATGTGCTATGTGATGCATGAAAACTGTTAGATTTTACTGAGCTGTCGAGATCATTCTTACAAATAACTATTTTTGCAGGTTAAGGATTCAAGGTAACGTTATGCGTTGCTTAAATGGCATGAATCAGATGTAATGCATGAAGATTAGATGTTTTAGCTTAAATTAATGTTTTGAACCATGATTAAGGTTTCGGATGATGTATTTCATAATGTATGATATTTAACAGATGTTGAGTTGTAAAATTTAACTTTATTCGATATATAAATGGTATTGAACCTGAAAGTAAGTTTTATTTTATTATAACTCTGATGAAGCGAATCATAAAATAAATATGACTCTAGAATACATAAATGATAAAGGTTATGATTCAGGGAAAACAAAGAAAGAAGACAGAAAAGTTTAAAATTATTCTATATTTTATTAAGTTTAACATCGTTTAATGATGTAAAGCTAGAATGAAGGTGTATTGATAACGACCAAAGTTGAGAGTTGAATTGTTCGAATTTTGGGGTCGTTACAGTTGGTATCAGAGCTGTAGGTTATAAACCTTAGATAAGAGTACCATAGGCTATAACCTTAGATAAGAGAATTGATGATGATAAAGAATAAACTCAGATAAAGTTTGAACAATAAAAAATAAATTTAGAAAATCCATAAGGAAGAAATTAGGATATATATATATATATATATATATATATATATATATATATATATATACACATATATATATATGAGATAATTTAAAGAAGAATCTTGAAGAGTTATGAAAGATGAGAATCAGGAGTTACCTAACTCTAGTAACAAAGATAGTGTTAATAAATAGACGGTGTCTATAAGATGAAAATGAAAGAAATGATAAGAATAAACACAAATAGAGTTTAGTTGATGATAACTTTAGAGAATTCATATGAAACAAGTTATAATAAAATTATTAGGTTCAAAGAAGAACCTGAAGAGCTAAAAGATCAGGGAACACCTGAGTTGATTAATCATAAGATAACATGATTAAAGAATCGTAAGAAGAGTTGATGGTAGAATAAGATCACGACATGATCTGTTTAAGTTGTAAAATGGCAGATGATCCGTAATGATTGAATAGTTATAGCTTGATGCTATAAAGAGATGGTGCTATGAAATAGTACGAGGTAAACTCACGAGAAGTTCTAAATGATGAAATACAGAAATTTCTTATTGAGCAAAGAGTAAGTTAAGAGCAAGATAGAATTAGGTGGGATTTCAACTGAGGACTCGTGTGATGACTGAGTTATACAAACCTTTGTATGGGCGAGGGTTTTGTGCTTACATTTAGTTTATCACATTGATAATTGTTGGAATATTGGTGTCGCGCTATTGATATACATATGGTGAGAAGGTGATTCTTTTCTTATATTTATATTTGATAATTAGATAATATTAACATTTGGTGTGAGTTCTTAAAACTCATGCCTATGGTAAGTTCGTGACTCATAATCGTATGTATGTTTTTGAACCCCTAAGCGTATGGATAGTCTCTGATTGGTTCTCGGACTATGTATTGCTAGGACAAGTTCCTAAACTCATATTATTGTGGCAAGTTCCTGAACTCATAATGTGTGGTAAGTGTCGACGCCGGGTTTTCGCTTTCTGTGTCCTTTTCCAATTTTAGCCTTTTGATTTAGATGACGTTTGGAAAAGGTCGGCATTGATGTCGACGGGGTTTTGAAAGATCGTTTTTATGATGAGCCAATTGACCAGAGTCGCCAGTTGGTATATTTGAAATGGATGTACCAACTCATCCGAATTTTCGTTCTTTTATAAATCGCTGGCTCATATGTGACTCCGAATTAATTGGTCTGCGAATTGAGATTCATAGAGTTCGGGGGCTTGCTTAAGTGAGGGGAAGGTGTTAGGCACCCCTCAACTTCCGTGAAACACGGTTACCGCAATCTTGATGCTTTTCCTATCCTTTAATTCATGAAATGTGTGTGTGTGTGCGCGCGTGCGTGTGTGTGTGTGTGTGCTTATGTGAATGTTGTGGTGGGGTTGTATGAAAGAATCATTTGGATTTTAGGGAAAATCGTGTTTTACTTCGAGAATGCTTCGGAATGTCTTTTCGGCATACACGAGAAAGCTTTATGAGAAAGGTTTGATTTTAATTGTCAAAACTATGAGATTTTTGTTAGATGTCGTTTTGGCAAAACAAGAGTTTTAAACCTTTGTCAAAATAGGAATCGAGATCTATACGTTGCTTTCGTGAAATGATCGGGCAATTTCTAGAATCTCTTTCACCCTATGCACAAAGATTTAATAAAACGTTACTTATTTCTAAAATCAAATTTAGTGATGTTTGAGAACGATTTTTCTTTAGCTTTCTCGTTAGATAGGAATCGACATTTATTAACATTTCTCAAATTTTAACCTCGTGATTCTAATATCCTACTTTGATTTATTTTATGAAAATCTTATCATTTAGCTTTGAAATCAATTTCGTGTCATAAATTCAAATCGAGCATAAACACGCGTCGGGCTATTCATGGGCATGTAAGCCATCAAAATATCCCCGAACGCCAACAATCACAAATTTCACTATTTCGGGGCCTTAAACACGATTCTCGCCTTGGCGTCGTTTTAAGGCCCAAAGGTTACATATTACAAAACGAGCATCTTGAATCTATCACATACATCAAAACGTCCATCATCGGATTTGGACCTCGGGGTCGCGTTCCTAGGCTCACACGAGATTAATACATGCATACAAAATGGATATTACATGACTAACCAACCCGGGTTTATCTAATATACCATGATATCCGGAAATGACAATCTAAATAATTACACCCAATAAATTATCACAAACAAGCTAGAAATTTTATCAATTGGATATCCTCGGGTTATTAGGAAGAATTTTGTTCCGATGGAACCCTCCCTAATAATCCATAATCCATGATTGTTCAACAATATACATGAAAACTACATCCCATCTAAGCAAATAAGATGATATGGATTGTTATAACAAAAGAAATTTTTACCTTGCAAAATGATCTCAAAAAGGATGAAATCTTGGTATTTGAATAGGATGAGAAATATATTTGATACAATCAAAATTAAAGGAGTAAAACTTCTCTCTTTTTTCTCTCTTTTCTTCCTATTTTTGTTGCAAAATCTACTATTTTTCTCTCAAATTCCGTGCTGCTGTTTGCTGTTTTTCTTCTTCTTCTCCAAAATTTGCTGAACCTCCTGTATGCTGCCGAAGCTGGCCTTAAATAGGCTGGCCAGAGCCAGCCGCAGATCTATCTGCGGCTGGCCGCAGATGGATCTGCGGCTGGCCAGCTGGCACGCCTCCCATCGCACTCAGCTGGTAGTGCTGATTTCCCGGTTTTCGTGCTGGCGCACCCACTTGGCCGCAGATCTATCCGCGGCTGGCGGGCTTGACTTTCTCGATTTTCATGCCACGCCTCGATTTTCGTACCGCAACGTCGGTTTTCGCTGACAGGCTCGTATTCCGCAGTCCGGGAACTTCCGGGAGACGTGCCACCTCATTCGGAAGTGCCTGCTTCGGACGGCTTTGATCGCAAGTCGTCGTGGTGGCTCTGAGTGTTCGCACTTATGTTCACCCTCCGTCTCGCAGGCCGGTCCAATGGACGAATTTGCCCTCCTGTCATGGTCAGTATAGGAAATGCAAAATTTGGGTGTCTACAGCTGCCCCTCTTTATCATGTTTATGGAATGATAAATGAAATGAACAGGATAAAGAATAGACACTCGATGCATGAATGACAATGCATACATGATGCCTCACACATATAGCTTATGATGCAACATAAGATGCAATGCATGCAAGACATTCGCAAGAGTGTCAATGTATCAACCCCTTGACCGTGTTCGTTAGTCTTTGGGTTCACTCTTTCAATCTATCGTCTCGTTTGGGGCCGGGTATCGTCGCCGGTCACCCATCTCGTAACCCCCGGTTATCGTCGCCGGTTGGTTATCTGTCGGAGTCGGTTATCGTCGCCGGACATCCATCTCATGATCGCCGGTTATCGTCGCCGGTCGATCGTCATGTCGGGGCCGGGTATCCTCGCCGGTCACCTATCTCGTAACCCCCGGTTATCGTCGCCGGTTGGTTATCTTGTCGGAGCCGGTTATCGTCGCCGGTCATCCATCTCGTGATCGCCGGTTATCGTCGCCAGTCGATCGTCATGTCGGGGGCCGGGTATCGTCGCCGGTCACCCATCGCGTAACCCCCGGTTATCGTCGCCGGTTGGTTATCTTGTCGGAGCCGGTTATCGTCGCCGGTCATCCATCTCGTGATCGCCGGTTATCGTCGCCGGTCGATCGTCATGTCGGGGGCCGGGTATCGTCGCCGGTCACCCATCGCGTAACCCCCGGTTATCGTCGCCGGTTGGTTATCTTGTCGGAGCCGGTTATCGTCGCCGGTCATCCATCTCGTGATCGCCGGTTATCGTCGCCAGTCGATCGTCATGTCGGGGCCGGGTATCGTCGCCGGTCACCCATCGCGTAACCCCCGGTTATCGTCGCCGGTTGGTTATCTTGTCGGAGCCGGTTATCGTCGCCGGTCATCCATCTCGTGATCGCCGGTTATCGTCGCCGGTCGATCGTCATGTCGGGGCCGGGTATCGTCGCCGGTCACCCATCGCGTAACCCCCGGTTATCGTCGCCGGTTGGTTATCTTGTCGGAGCCGGTTATCGTCGCCGGTCATCCATCTCGTGATCGCCGGTTATCGTCGCCGGTCGATCGTCATGTCGGGGCCGGTATCGTCGCCGGTCACCCATCTCGTAACCTCCGGTTATCGTCGCCGGTCGGTTATCTTGTCGGAGCCGGTTATCGTCGCCGGACATCCATCTCGTAATCGCCGGTTATCGTCGCCGGTCGATTGTCTTGTCGGGGCCGGGTATCGTCGCCGGTCACCCATCTCGTAACCCCCGGCTATAGTCGCCGGTTGGTTATCTTGGATCTCAGCCCTTTCCATGGTTTGTTGTTTTTTTGTCTTTTTCTTTTTCTGGATATCAGCCCTTCCCAGGGGTGCTCACCATCTTGTTGTGGTTCGCGTGGATCTCAGCCCTTCCCAGGGTTTGTTGTTTTTTGTCTTTTTTCTTTTTGTGGATATCAGCCCTTCCCAAGGGTGCTCACCATCTTGTTGTGGTTTGCGTGGATCTCAGCCCTTCCCAGGGTTTGTTGTTTTTTGTCTTTTTCTTTTTCTGGATATCAGCCCTTCCCAGGGGTGCTCACCATCTTGTTGTGGTTCGCGTGGATCTCAGCCCTTCCCAGGGTTTTGTTGTTTTTTGTCTTTTTTCTTTTTGTGGATATCAGCCCTTCCCAGGGGTGCTCACCATCTTGTTGTGGTTTGCGTGGATCTCAGCCCTTCCCAGGGTTTGTTGTTTTTTGTCTTTTTCTTTTTCTGGATATCAGCCCTTCCCAGGGGTGCTCACCATCTTGTTGTGGTTTGCGTGGATCTCAGCCCTTCCCAGGGTTTGTTGTTTTTTGTCTTTTTTTTTCTTTTTATGGATATCAGCCCTTCCCAGGGGTGCTCACCATCTTGTTGTGGCTCGCGTGGATCTCAGCCCTTCCCAGGGTTTGTAATTTTTTGTCTTTTTTCTTTTTGTGGATATCAGCCCTTCCCAGGGGTGCTCACCATCTTGTTGTGGTTTGCGTGGATCTCAGCCCTTCCCAGGGTTTGTTGTTTTTTGTCTTTTTCTTTTTCTGGATATCAGCCCTTCCCAGGGGTGCTCACCATCTTGTTGTGGTTCGCGTGGATCTCAGCCCTTCCCAGGGTTTTGTTGTTTTTTGTCTTTTTTCTTTTTGTGGATATCAGCCCTTCCCAGGGGTGCTCACCATCTTGTTGTGGTTTGCGTGGATCTCAGCCCTTCCCAGGGTTTGTTGTTTTTTGTCTTTTTCTTTTTCTGGATATCAGCCCTTCCCAGGGGTGCTCACCATCTTGTTGTGGTTTGCGTGGATCTCAGCCCTTCCCAGGGTTTGTTGTTTTTTGTCTTTTTTTCTTTTTGTGGATATCAGCCCTTCCCAGGGTCATTGATTGCTTTGATTTGAAATGGGATGTGTGATCGGCTTTTGTCCTGGATCTCCCACCAACATCGTCCACGTACTATGCCGCAAAAACCATCACTCTGATCATTTGTGAGGTTGAAAGGGACATGCTTGTACTTTCTTGATGATTTTCATTTTGATCGTACCTGCATGCATGAAAAAGATGTTATGCATGATCTGGCAGATATGTTATGGACAGATGCATGTGCACAACATATGTTTGGATAGAAATGACCCCTGTTCAGTCAAATGATACGATTCGACCGTCGTCATTGCTTGCCAACATTTGATTGGATCATGCCTCGTCGTGAAGTGTATTTTCTAGACTTCAACATTGGTTTGGGTATTCTGCCTGTTCTTGGTCGTTTTCATTTCATCGAGTTGAGGCAGTCTGTTTCGCTCTCTGTGATGATCGACAGCTATGTTGGGCTCCTTAGCCTTTTGATCATTTCTGCTGGCCGATATGTTGTTGTCCCGCATTATATCATCCTTGTATATGCTCATGCACGTGGATCATTTGGATGTCGAGGCAATGATAGTCAGGATTGGGGAGAGGCCCAATGACGAGAAGTTCTGTACAGCCTCAGCTTCCTTCCATTTCACGATTCTTAACTGCCCTGCCTTGGCGCGTGTCGCTGCCAAGAAATTCTATCGAAAACTCGCGATGTGCTGAGTTATCCACAGCTCTGCAAGATCCTGCATATCAGATGACTAACAAATGCCAAAACTTGAAAGCTCGGGCCGTTAGTGTTAGCTCGACACAAAGATATTATAATCTCAACAAAAATGCAGTTAAAGCATATTTATTTTTTTTATTTTTTATTTTTTATTCTTTTTTATTTTTTATCCCTCGCGAGTTGATGATTTTCCATTTGACGAGTTATGAAATCGTAAGAACACCTTCAAGCATTCATGGTCATTGTACGTGAGTAAGGTCGGATTCAAAAGAACTACCTTCCCTTGTCAAAAGTATTCTGTCTCCATTCTCGACAACGTCCTTAGCAGGATTGACGTCATATGACAAATGCACTGTGCGATGCAGCACTCAGTAGGGGTTTCTCTTCTATGACTTCTCGTTTGAGAGTTTTTCCATATTATCTTTTCTCTTTATTAGCCCACTTCACTTGCCTCGTTTTTTTAGGCTATCCAAAGTTACCCATTTAACGAGTTTTGGACCAATGACTCCCGAACCAGACGGTTTTGGGGCATTAGGTGTACAGACACCCCTTCGGGTTTATTTACTCGAGTAACAAAGGCCACGGTTCGAGACAAGCTGGTGGTCTGTACCATTCATTCTTTGCTTGACCTTGCGCAAGATTCGTTTTCTTAGGCTTGAGTTACCCATGTAGCGAGTGTTAGGCCGGTAACTCCCAAACCAGACGGCTTTAGGGCACCAGATGTAGAGACACCCCTTAGGCTTAATTACTCGAGTAGCCCATGCCACGATTCGAATCTGCTCGGCCTCCTCGACTGTAATGCTCGTTTTCTTAGGCTCTGAGTTACCCATGTAACGAGTGTTGGGCCAGCGACTCCCAAACCAGACGGCTTTAGGGCACCAGGTGTAGAGACACCCCTTGGGCTTAATTACTCGAATAACCCAGGCCACGATTCGAGACATTAGCTTGATGATCATTTATCGTCTGACTTCTTGATATTAGCTTGATAATTATTGACTGTCTGACTACGTGTTAATCGCCCTCAACGTCGTCATAGTTTTATACCCCACAACTGAAAGGTCGTGCAAATGCAAAGTGAAGTCTGTCACATGAGGTTGATTCTGTCGCAAACGTTGCTTTGAATTAAGGCTTTGTACCCGATCAAAAGGTTGAATAGCCTTCTTCATCTAATCATACTCACGATCGTGCTCCACGGTTGCTTGTCAGAATTAATCCGATTCATATCAAGCCGAATAAAATCCCCCTCACGCGGATCATCGTATCCCGGGAAAACTATGCTTGACAAATGCCAGATGATCGTACCGTTGAAGATTAAATTGACATGAGGTAGCATTTGATGATGCTGGTGCATGTTGATGGGATTGTTGCATGGGTGCCAATTTGCACGTCATCATTTCCTGGGTAGTTGACAAGTGCCCCAGTGTTAAGTTGCTTTTCTTGTGGTCTTCCTCGTACCGGTCGCATCGGTATCTCACTGGGCTTGACAAAAGATCCGGTCCTTTGAAAGGTTTGGGGGATTTTTGATTTTTCTGATTTTTTTGATTTTTTTGATTTTTTTTTTTTTTTTTTTTTTTTCGTGACAGCTCCTTTTAATTTAGAGCGAAATTCCCCATAGCTTCGTCTTGGCAGGGCGCGATCCCTTTTGAGGACGAAATCGTTTATTTTGAATTTCAGGGATCACACCATCTTGTCGTATGCCCGGGAGATGCGTAAGGGGCTGCCCCTCCAAATGTGCGAACTGAGGTTCGATAGGCAAACAGGTTGAGCGATAATAAATCCGGCCATCCCCGATGATTGGCGAACATCCTTCCCATGATCGTCTTTGTGTTTTATTCGCCGCCCCTACTGCCCCATTCATTTTGGGCCGGTAAGTGACTGAATCAAAATGTTTGATCTTGAATTTGTCGTATATCTCCTCCTTGAGGGCATCGTTCAGATTTCTATAGTCGATGTGGCCCCTCACTTCTCCTCCAGGTTGTGGTACTGGGATTCTGTCGGAAAGCCATTCAGGGTAAACAGACACCGTGATGATTCCTGTTTTAAACCGCTTGATAATCTCGTCCTTTTACTTTCAACCTCCATTCAGGCTTCAACGTTCTCAACTTTTGCTTATAGGCAGTCGATGTCCTATAACGTCTGTGGACAATCCAATCATGTCGCCACGGGACCAAGCGAACATATCTCCATACAAGGTCAACAACTCGGTTATTTTTTCTTTTTTCTTTTTTTTTTTTTTGTTTTTTTTCTTTTTTTTTTGTTTTTTTTTTTTTTATTTTTTTTTTTTTTTTTTTTTTTTTTTTTTTTTTCTTTTTTTTTTCTTTTTTTTTCTTTTTTTTTTTTTTTTTTTTTTTTTTTTTTTTTTTTTTTTTTTTTTTTTTGTGTTCGAATTTGCCCCTACTCCGGGTTCTTTGTGATCGTTAGGGGCTCTGACGTTTGATGGCGATGGTTTGGTCTAAACTGGGTTTGGGTTTACCCCCGACCCATCCTTTGATCTCACCAGGCGTATTGTCGATATCTGTCTCGTCCTGCTCAATCTTCATCAGATTGAAATCTAGCTTTATACCAAAAATCGTGATCCCCCTTCAAATTTGGCCTATTGCTTGTCAGGCTATAATGCCTCAAATCGGGGTACCTGACATAAAACAAAAATGCTTGTCATATATATAAAACATTTCAGCACATGATCTTTTTTTTTTTTTTGAATAACATGACAAAATGACATGAGCGTGCAGGGATTAAAAATAAAACTCAGAATTTTAAAACCCATTGATCTTCTACTGGTCGAGATTCACTGCCATACTCCGGGATTTTTCCCTTCCTGGATATCACCTGATGCACGGTCCAACTGGCCACGGTGAGGTCAAGCAATGGAGCTCATTAGGAGGTGCATGGATCGCATTGGTATGGCTCTGGCATTGATGGCATTTCCTGACATGAGTATCGCAATCAGTTTTCATGGTGAGCCAATAGCGACCCGCTCACATGATTTTCTTTGCCAAAAATGTTCTGCTCATATGGGCTCCGCACATATCGCCATGTACTTCGTTCATTAATTTGTGGGCTTCTTCAGCTTCCAGATATCTCAGCAGTCCCGTAGCTAGGTCCCATTTATGCAAATCGTCTCCGCTTAGAGAGAATTTCACTGCCCCAATCTTTGGATTCTCCGTTCTCGGTCAGATCTGCATTTTCGGGAGAGGAGCTGTCTCGAAGGAACTCTTTATGGTTTTGATACCAAGCCCATTTATGAGGGGCGTCACTATGGAAGATCTCTCCAATCTGATCCTCATAGGCCGAACAAGTCTGTACCACGCAATTCCCAGGGCTAATCTCAGTCCTAGGGTGCATCCCTCATATTCGGTCGTCGTTTTGTTGGAGTGGCAAAACTGTAATTTCATGGCTACCCCGGCTCCTGCCATTTGGATGGATGGAGTATGGACTTTACGGCCTCTCAGTTGGGTCCTAGGGACAATCTCGCAAAACAAAGGCCGTAGTCTAGCACTGTGCCAGTTACAAGTCGGCAGATGTATGTCAACACTGATGCATGATTATTATTCATTTTATTTATTTATTTCTTTCTTTTTCTTTTTCTTTTTCCCCTTTTTTTGTGGTCGAATATGCCCCTACTCCGGGTTCTTTGTGATCGTTATGCCATGCTTTCACGGTTCTCTTAATCTCATCCTGCAAAACAAGGTCAGTGTTTGATGACAGGGTAGTATTTAGAAATTTTTAGAAAACCATGGTACGTGGCACGGATTGCCTTCCTGCAAAACCATGTCAGTATTCTCTTTATATGTGCAGGTGATGTAATCACATGATACAGGACATATTTATTGCGATGATGCCGGTATGACAGTTATATGCCATTTACATGACATTTATTTATTCGACTGAATGATAAAAGGGCATGAAGAAGCTTCCCTTTCGTTAGGTTTATCAGAGGCTGACCTACCCTAGGGTTACTCTCGCGGGCTTTTCGGGATGAAGGTTCCCAAATCTTCGCAATCTACTCGTCTGAGCCCTTTCGATTGGAGCGGATTTGAGTGGTGCGTTTCCTGAGCCATCTCCGGGGAGCAGCCCCATCGAGTCCAGTAATAAGCAACCGACGGGTTCGCCTCAGGAGGAGGTACTCTCTCAACATACATTCACATTCATCGTCCTCACCGTATGCAAATGATTACTTTGAAGTAAAGCAAACCCATTCAATCATTCATTCATTGGACAACAACACACATTCACACAACAATAAAAAGAAGTCAAAATGTCGCATGCCCATACACATTTATAAATTTTAAAGGATAGGATAGCATCAAGACTTGACGCGGCTTAAGCCCTCTAATGTCCCCAGCGGAGTCGCCAGCTGTCGACGCCGGGTTTTCGTTTTCTGTGTCCTTTTCCAATTTTAGCCTTTTGATTTAGATGACGTTTGGAAAAGGTCGGCATTGATGTCGACGGGGTTTTGAAAGATCGTTTTTATGATGAGCCAATTGACCAGAGTCGCCAGTTGGTATATTTGAAATGGATGTACCAACTCATCCGAATTTTCGTTCTTTTATAAATCGTTGGCTCATATGTGACTCCGAATTAATTGGTCTGCGAATTGAGATTCATAGAGTTCGGGGGCTTGCTTAAGTGAGGGGAAGGTGTTAGGCACCCCTCAACTTCCGTGAAACACGGTTACCGCAATCTTGATGCTTTTCCTATCCTTTAATTCATGAAATGTGTGTGTGTGTGCGCGTGCGTGTGTGTGTGTGTGTGCTTATGTGAATGTTGTGGTGGGGTTGTATGAAAGAATCATTTGGATTTTAGGGAAAATCGTGTTTTACTTCGAGAATGCTTCGGAATGTCTTTTCGGCATACACGAGAAAGCTTTATGAGAAAGGTTTGATTTTAATTGTCAAAACTATGAGATTTTCGTTAGATGTCGTTTTGGCAAAACAAGAGTTTTAAAACCTTTGTCAAAATAGGAATCGAGATCTATACGTTGCTTTCGTGAAATGATCGGGCAATTTCTAGAATCTCTTTCACCCTATGCACAAAGATTTAATAAAACGTTACTTATTTCTAAAATCAAATTTAGTGATGTTTGAGAACGATTTTTCTTTAGCTTTCTCGTTAGATAGGAATCGACATTTATTAACATTTCTCAAATTTTAACCTCGTGATTCTAATATCCTACTTTGATTTATTTTATGAAAATCTTATCATTTAGCTTTGAAATCAATTTCGTGTCATAAATTCAAATCGAGCATAAACACGCGTCGGGCTATTCATGGGCATGTAAGCCATCAAAATATCCCCGAACGCCAACAATCACAAATTTTACTATTTCGGGGCCTTAAACACGATTCTCGCCTGCCTTGGCGTCGTTTTAAGGCCCAAAGGTTACATATTACAAAACGAGCATCTTGAATCTATCACATACATCAAAACGTCCATCATCGGATTTGGACCTCGGGGTCGCGTTCCTAGGCTCACACGAGATTAATACATGCCTACAAAATGGATATTACATGACTAACCAACCCGGGTTTATCTAATATACCATGATATCCGGAAATGACAATCTAAATAATTACACCCAATAAATTATCACAAACAAGCTAGAAATTTTATCAATTGGATATCCTCGGGTTATTAGGAAGAATTTTGTTCCGATGGAACCCTCCCTAATAATCCATAATCCATGATTGTTCAACAATATACATGAAAACTACATCCCATCTAAGCAAATAAGATGATATGGATTGTTATAACAAAAGAAATTTTTACCTTGCAAAATGATCTCAAAAAGGATGAAATCTTGGTATTTGAATAGGATGAGAAATATATTTGATACAATCAAAATTAAAGGAGTAAAACTTCTCTCTTTTTTCTCTCTTTTCTTCCTATTTTGGTTGCAAAATCTACTATTTTTCTCTCAAATTCCGTGCTGCTGTTTGCTGTTTTTCTTCTTCTTCTCCAAAATTTGCTGAACCTCCTGTATGCTGCCGAAGCTGGCCTTAAATAGGCTGGCCAGAGCCAGCCGCAGATCTATCTGCGGCTGGCCGCAGATGGATCTGCGGCTGGCCAGCTGGCACGCCTCCCATCGCACTCAGCTGGTAGTGCTGATTTCCCGGTTTTCGTGCTGGCGCACCCACTTGGCCGCAGATCTATCCGCGGCTGGCGGGCTTGACTTTCTCGATTTTCATGCCACGCCTCGATTTTCGTACCGCAACGTCGGTTTTCGCTGACAGGCTCGTATTCCGCAGTCCGGGAACTTCCGGGAGACGTGCCACCTCATTCGGAAGTGCCTGCTTCGGACGGCTTTGATCGCAAGTCGTCGTGGTGGCTCTGAGTGTTCGCACTTATGTTCACCCTCCGTCTCGCAGGCCGGTCCAATGGACGAATTTGCCCTCCTGTCATGGTCAGTATAGGAAATGCAAAATTTGGGTGTCTACAGTAAGTTCGATGAACTATATTAAGGTATAGGAATTGTGACACCCCCAAATCCGGGTACTTCGTTTCCTCAGGATTTGGTGTTCACTATCCATATACATCACATCACATCTAACTACCCATACAATCATAATGGAAATATTATTAATTAAAATAGGAATCTCCCATTAAAGGGTTATAACATCATTCATAAATAAATCCCAGGTCATCTAACCTTAACATAACATCAATGCGGAAAACATACTTAAGTCTATTACATAAACATCATTTAAACAATATAACAAGTTATCATCACTTGTTTGCTTTGTCTTTGGCCTTACTAGTGGACGGCTCATCAACTCTTTCAACTTTAGCTGCAATGTTATTATGCAAGGGTGGGCAATGATTGCCCAGCAAGTACAACAACAACAACAATAATAATAACATGCGAAATAATTAACGGATATTGAATAATCGAAGATTCAGCTTTTGAGTCAAGAATATAAGACAAGATTCAAAAGAACGTCTGAGGGTCTTAAGACCACGAACTATGTCCCAGGTTATCAGTATTTCTACCTTAAACCTTTAACAGTCATAAGACTATATGGACCTTACTTCTCGTACTCAGGGGGATCAGCCCTTTGTACTATGTATGTGCACAACATCTTAATGCTAACGCGTAATAAAATCCCCTGTATTAGGGTTATTCATCTCAGTTTGACATCGGAGTCCGCACCAAAGGAAGTTTGGTTTGGATTTACTTCAATAACGTTTCTAGAATTTAGAACGCTCATCAACTATGGACTAGTCGAATCAATAAGGGTTCGCTAGTCAATCAAGATTCAAAAGGTGTAATTCGAGAATCAAAACTAAATCTCACAAAAGGTACAATTGAATAAGTTCTATATAACAGAAGCATTACAAATGGAAATTTAAAACGTCTCATTGAATCTATGAAATTGAATGGAATAGGAACAATAACTTGCTCAAGAAGTAATAACATTATGAAGCTTGCATTCTAAGATAATGAAATTTTGGAACTTGCGTAATTGAAATCAAGGTAGTATTAGGTAGCTTGCTTTCAATGAAATAATAGATCAAGGTAGAAAACTTGCGTAAACGTAAAAGGATAAGATACTTGCCTCGTGCGTAGACTATAAATTTAAGACTCACGCTCTTTAATCAACCTATATATTCGGTTTATAAAGCAGTAACAATAATTAGTTACAGTATTATAAATATCTCAGGATTCGTTCTCATCAAATTTTCATTTTAATATCTTAGTTAACATCTTAGCCTAAGCTTTAGATATGTCTACGATAACATAACATGATCACAAAGAAAGAATAAAATTTTTACTCTCTTCTTTATACTCTTTTTTTTTCAACCGCCGGGGCAGTGGGTTTCTTCACAAAATCCTCGCCGGGGCGAGCTTACCGCCGGGGCGGGAAATGTAATACATTTCTACCGCCGGGGCGGGAAATGTAGTTCATTTCTACCGCCGAGGCGAGCCTGCCGCTGGGGCGAGAAATGAAGTTTATTTCTACCGCTGGGGCGGTGGACCTGAAACTCAGTTCCTGCAGTTAGCGAAGAACACAGAAAAATGCCAAATTTGGCCAAAGTTTTCACAATTAACCGATTAAATTACTACTCATTCATCATATATGTTATGAAATCAAAACCCAGTATATACACAGTCATTTTGACATCACAGACAATCTAAACAACCAATTAAAGGCTAAAAATTTAACTGTTCATACTCTGTATTTACATATTGATACAGTTAACACAATTACTCACTGTGAATTTGTTTACTAACCAAATTAATCTGTTAAACTCTTGTTTTCTTCGTTTTTACAAGCATAAAAATAATTAGTCATCAATTTTAAGTTAAATAAACAATTTGAAGCAAATAATTTGTACATAAGGGCCAGCTATACAACTTTCATACTCTGTAACTTTTGAAAACTCAATTGAGCATAATTACATGGATTTAGTCACTTTAAATCATGTCTACATGGTATCAAACATGTTATAATCATCTAATAACATACATATAATCATATCATGCGTTAATCACCAAATTAGTCTTTTACAGAAATACTCAAAACGTACAATCATGGAGAAGTTAAACAAGAACATAATCAGAGACTTTAATTTAAGGATTACCTTTAATAATATGCTAGATTATGCAAGATAATGACAAGATTTCTTCTCAATTCTCCAATTTCTCAAAATTTCTCCTTTTCCTCTCAAGTTAATCTCTCTGGCTTGATTTTAGAAACTGATGAAGTAAGGCACGTAAAAAAAGAATTGACGCAACATGAATGTCAGTTAATCCCATAATGGGTTAACTGACTTTAACTCCCCTTAAGGCTTTGTTTGGTTAGCATACTTATTCCTCCTTCCTAGTTTATTTTAATAAACTACTTATTATATAGTTCATGTCACATATTTAAATTAATTAAATAATCTTACTAAAATCAAATAAATAAAATAAAATAATTCTACATTAAATCACATAGTCATATAAATAAAATTCTCATTTATTAATAATGACAAATTATTAAATCTCTAATTAATAATTAAATTAATTAGAAATTACATTATACTTATTTAAATAATGCATTTAATCAAATAAATTCAAATAAACACATACTTTAAATATAAAAATTCTCCACATTAATTTAATTAATGTAACACATATAATTAAATTAATCTACCACAAATTCATCAATTAATCAATTAATTTAACAATCAGATCATCGAAAAATATTTATTCAATCAATAAATATTTAAATTAAGTTACAAAATTCTCGTTTGTCATAGGGAGAATGTAACGGGACGAGTTAATTGAGCCCTGATTCTAGGGACAGAATCCTTTTAAGGGGGGAAAGATGTGTGTAACGGGACGAGTTAATTGAGCCCTGATTCTGGGGACAGAATCCTTTTAAGGTGGGAAAGATGTGACAAACGAGAATTTTGTAACTTAATTTAAATATTTATTGATTGAATAAATATTTTTCGATGATTTGATTGTTGAATTAATTGATTAATTGATGAAATTGTGGTAGATTAATTTAATTATATGTGTTACATTAATTAAATTAATGTGAAGAATTTTTTTTATACTTAAAGTATGTGGTTAATTGAATTTATTTGATTAAATGCATTGTTTGAATAAGTATAATGTTATTTCTAATTAATTTTATTATTAATTAGAGATTTAATAATTTGTCATTATTAATAAATAAGAATTTTATTTATATGACTATGTGATTTAATATAGAATTATTCTATTTTCTTTAATTGATTTTAGTAAGATTATTTAGTTGATTAAAAGTGTGACTTGAACTATATAATAAGATATTTATTAAAATAAACTAGAAGGAAGAATAGAGGACTAGCCAAACGAGGCCTTAAGGGGAGTTGGAGTCAGTTAACCCATTATGGGATTAACTGACATCCATATTGCGCCAGTTCTCTAGTTCATGTTTTATTGCCTCAGTTTTAATTATTAAGCCAGAGAGAATACTTGAGAGAAAAAGGGAGAATTTTGAAAATTTAGAAGAAATCTTGACATTATCTTGCATAGTTTAAGTATCTAATTTAAGGTAATTCTTCTAATTTAAGTTTTAATTTATATTTTTGAAGTTCTTCCATGAATGCATGTTTTGAGTTCTCTATAACTAAATTCCATGGCTTAATTCTTATAAATTGATGATCTGATGTTTGAAAGCATGTATAAACGTATTTTATATGATGTATATGTGATTTAGAGTAATTAATTTCATGAAATCATGTTTTAATTGAAGTTCTAAAAAGTTACAGAGTAGTTAGGTACGAGCATGACTTAAATGTATAAAAAATTGATACTAGTTTTGCATGTTAATTGATTAAATTGATAACTTATTTTGTCTATGCTTGTAAAAATGAATAAAACAAGATTTAAACGGAACAATTTGATGTTTTAACGAACCTGTTATGTGTGATTTTATTGATTTCGTAGAAGCTTTGATAAAATGATAAAAACCCCAATTTTGATTCTTAGATTCATGGTTTATGCAATTTAAGTTGTTAGAATCATGTTAGAAGGCTTGGGTAACAATTATATTTGAATTATAGTGTCTGGGTATGTTTAATTTGACGATTAGAATAACAAGATTGGAAATTTTTGGCCTGTTTCTGCGTTCTTCGCGAACTGCAGAAACTGGAATTCATGATTCTCGCCCTGGCGAGAACTTTGTGAAGGAATTTCTCGCCCCGGTGAGAGTTTTGTGAAGGAATTCCTCGCCCCGACGAGAGTTTGTGAAGGATTTTCTCGCCCTGGCGGGAACTTAAAAAAAAAGAGTAAAAAGAAGAGAGTAAAAATTTTATTCTTTTTTTGTGATCATGGTATGAAATCGTAGACATACCTAAAACTTAGGTTAATGTATAAAATGAATACTAAAATACTGTAATGGGTGGTAAGCATATACCCACTGATTGCCTAGTATCAACTAAGATATTAAAACGGAAATTTTGGATGAGAATGAATCCTAACGTGTTTATAATATTGTAACTAATTATTGTTATTGCTTTATAAACCGAATGTATAGGTTGATTTAAAGAACGTGAGTCTTAAATTTATAGTCTACGCACGAGGCAAGTATCTTATCCTTACTTTTACATTTACGCAAGTTTTCTACCTTGATTTCAATCACGCAAGTTCCTGAACTTAATTCTCTTATCATATATGTTTCATAATGCTATTACTTACTCGAGAAAGTTATTGTTTCTATTCCATTCAATTTCACGGATTCAATGAGACGCTTTAATTTCCTCTTTGTAATACTTCAGTTATATAGAACTTATTCAATTGTACCTTTTGTGAGATTTAGTTTTGATTCTCGAATTACACCTTTTGAACCTTGATTGACTAGCGAACCCTTTTTGATTCGACTAGTCCATAGTTGATGAGCGTTCTAAATTCTAGAAATGTTATTGAAGTAAATCCAAACCAAACTTCCTTTGGTGCGGACTCCGATGTCAAACTGGGATGAATAACTCTTATACAGGGGATTTTATTTATGCGTTAGCGTTAAGATGTTGTGCACATACATGGTACAAAGGGCTGATCCCCCTAAGTACGAGAAGCAAGGTCCATATAGTCTTACGACTGTTAAAGGTTTAAAGTAAAAATACTTGATAACCTGGGACATAGTTCGTGGTCTTAAGACTCTCAGACGTTCTTTTGAATCTTGTCTTATATTCTTGAACTCAAAAGCTGAATCTTCGATTATTCAATATCCGTTAATTATTTCGCATGTTATTATTACTGTTGTTGTTATACTTGCTAGGCAATCATTGCTCACCCTTGCATAATAACATCGCAGCTAAAGTTGAAAGAACTGATGAGCCATCCACTAGTAAGGGCAAAGGAAAAGCAAACAAGTGATGAAGACTTGTTTTGTTTGATTAAATGATGTTTATATAATAAACTTAATTTATGTTTCCGCATTGATGTTTATTTAAGGTTAAATGACCTGGGATTTGTTTATGAATGATGTTGTAACCCTTTAATGGGAGATTTCTATTTTTAATTAAGAGTTTTTATTTATATTGAATGGGTAGTTAGATGTGATGTGATGTATATGGATAGTGAACACCAAATCTTGAGGAAACGAAGTACCCGGATTTGGGGGTGTCACAGGTTGGTATCAGAGTTGTAGGTTATGAACCTTAGGTGGGGAAACCTTAGGGTAGTAGCCTTTTAAGAGTCAGAAAATATAGTGGTGATAAACTCTCATCGAGTTCTAAGGAATGAATTAAGGAAATTCATTAAAGATAATAAAAGACTTTATGTGCTATGTGCTTATGTGTTTACAACCTATGTGCTGCAACTAGTATCGAGTATTAATTAAAATTTAAACTTTATTGTCAAGATGTCGGATGTTAGAGGATTCAGTCAGCCTAGGGAGATTGAGCCCCGAGCGGCTAGAGAGGAGGAGCCCCGTGATATTCATATTATCCGGGAGCAGTTGATACACAGAGAGCCATCTCCATTGATCACAGTTGTAGGTTAGGAGTATGAGCCCGAGTCTGATCCAGAGGAGGATCCTGAGGAGGTAGAGGCTGAGGAGGATGATGAGGATTCCGAGGAGGTACCCCTTACCTCTGTTGATGTTGAGATGTACAATGCCTTATATGATCGTACCATAGAGTTGCAGGACAGAGTCAGAGATTGGGAGAGACTGGCAAATATACGCCATACTTTTATAGAACAAAAGGATAAGAAGATTGAGGATCTTGAGATACGTCTTGGAGACGTAGAATGGAAGTTAGTTCAGGCAGAGAGTCAAAAAGAAGACTTGCTGGCTGAGAATGAAAAGATGAAACTTGAGATTCAGAAATTGAAGGATGACCTGAGTGAGGAGTCAGCAGAACGTGCAAGAGCAGAGGATGCTAGGATGAATAACGCTCGGTGTGCAGAAATTTCCGAAGAAAGTGAACGGGCAAAGAAGGCTAAGATTGAGGAGACAGATTATACCTTCCAGACAGCGATTGATAGGGCCCAGGATCGAGTTCTCCACTATCCAGTGCAGTTCGAGGACTTGTCATGGTATATGTTGGATCGCAGGACGATGTGCCGTATCATGGAGGAAGAACGTGGACAGGCAGTTCGACGCCTTAGTAGGCCGTAATAGGAGTAGTTTTTGAATTATGTGTAAATATTTATGGTAGTTAATGATGTAAATTCCGGCGTGATTATACACAATGGAATATCACTATTTAATCCTAAAGATTGTTTGATCTTGAGATAGATGATGTAAAAAGCAGTGATGCTATCTTTCTATGTTTAAGACCTTTGAATTAATGAAATATCAGTTTTATTTGAAGATGTTATGTGTTAAATGTTTAACATAAATTGTTTGAGTTAAATGTTGAACACTTAAGAAAATTGAGTGTTAATCTAATAAGCGCATATTCTTGAACAGAAAATGCCGCCGAGACGCCAACCACGTCAACAAGCTCAAGAGAGCTCTACTAACAACAACGACGCCAATGCTAATCCTATTCAGCAGTTGGTGAACCTTTTGGCTGGAGCACTTGCGAATCAGCCGCAAGCTCCACCTGTGACGTCATTTAAGGATTTCAGAGCGGTAGGACCGCCAGAATTTAAGGGTTCCCTGAACCCGATCGAAGCCTAAACTTGGGTGATGGAAATGGAGAAAGTATTTGACGTTTCTAGGGTTAGTGATGACCAAAAGACTCCCTTTGCAATGTTCATGCTTAAATCGGAGGCCAGCTATTGGTGGCAGGCGAATAAGGTTCAAGGAGGTCAAGGTGTAATCGCATGGGATAGATTTAAGGAGATGTTCTTTGAGATGTACTTTTCGACGAGCTCACGTAACCAGATGGAAATTCAATTCCTAGAGCTGAAACAGGGTACCATGACTGTACGGGAGTATGCGACGAAGTTCAATGAGTTGGCTAGGTTCGCAACTTACCAAGTGAACACCGATGAGAGGAAGGCGAGAAGGTTTGAACAAGGGTTGAAGCCGTGGTTGTATAACAAAGTGTCAATGTTCCAATTGAACACTTTTGCTGGAGTATTAGAAAAGGCAATTATTGCAGAAGGCGAGAGTGATGCTTTGACTAAGTATAACCAAGAATAGAAGAAGAAGAAGGGTGAAAATGAGAATAATAAGGCAAGTGGTAGTAGCAGTGGTGGTCACAACCAGAAGAGGAAATGAAATGAGAATGGATCTGTTGGAAATCAACAGGGAGGTCAAAAGAAGAAGGTAGAAGCGTGTGTTACGTGTGGGAAGAATCACATAGGAATTTGCCTGAAGGGGAAGAGGGTGTGCTACAATTGCAACCAGGAGGGCCACATAGCACCGAATTGTCCAAATCCGAAGAAGAGCGCTTGTTTCACATGTGGATCGAAGGATCATCTAGCCAGAGATTATCCCAAGAAGGTAGTAGGAGGAGTAGGAACATGAGGCAACAAGGGGAACAGTGGTGGTAATACGTTGACTATAACCGGATCTGCACCAACAAACTGACCTACCACCAGAACTTTCAACATGACCGTGCAAGATGCCGTGCAGTCTCGCGATGTGGTGTCAGGTATCATTCCGATCAATAATATAGATGCTTATGTATTGTTTGATTCGGGTGCTACTTGTTCATTTATATCCGATGACTTTGCTAAGAACTTAGATTTACCTAAGGAGGAATTAGATTACCCTTTGAACATAGAAATTGCGAATAAGGAAGTAATTCCTGTTAGGTATGTACACAAGAACTATAGAGTGAATATTAAGGGAAACGTGATGACAGTAGATCTGATCCTAATCAAACTTGGGGAATTTGACGTTATTTTGGGTATGGATTGGTTATTCAATTATGGAGCGATAATTGATTGCCAAAAGAAACGTATTAACCTTATGACTCCGTCAAAGGTAGTATTTTACGGCAGTAAATCACCTAGATAAGCGAGTTGTCTGACGATGATGCAGGCCAGGAAGTTGTTAAGACAAGGCTGTGTGGGATACTTATCCTACATAGTTGATACTCGAAAGGAGAGTTCGAAATTAGAAGAGATACCTGTTATAAGGGACTTTGTAGACGTCTTTTCGGACGATTTGCCAGGACTTCTGCCAGACAGGGAAGTTGAGTTTGTAATCGTTTTGGCGCCAGGAACTGCCCCGATATCGAAAGCCCCGTACCATATGGCCCCAGTAGAGATGAAAGAATTGATGGTGCAGCTACAAGAACTTTTAGATAAGAAATATATTCAGCCGAGCATATCGCCGTGGGGAGCGCCGGTATTATTTGTTAAAAAGAAAGACGGATCGATGCGACTTTGCATTGATTACAGGGAGTTGAACAAGGTCACGATTAAGAATAAATACCCGTTACCAAGAATCGACGACTTGTTTGACCAGTTGAAAGGATCTAGATATTTCTCGAAGATAGATTTAAGGAGTGGGTATCATCAGTTGAAGGTAAGGAAGGAAGATGTACCGAAGACAGCGTTCAGAACTCGTTATGGTCATTACGAGTTTCTAGTGATGTCATTTGGTCTAACGAATGCTCCTGCAGCGTTCATGGACTTAATAAACAGGGTGTTTAAGACGTTTTTGGACAAGTTTGTAGTAGTATTCATTGACGATATTCTAATTTATTCCAAAACCAAGGAAGAGCATGCAGAACATTTGAAGTTGACATTGGAAGCGTTAAGAAGAGAGAAGTTGTACGCTAAATTTTCAAAGTGTGAATTCTGGATAGAATGAGTGCAATTTCTTGGACATGTGATTGACAAGGATGGGATTTCGGTTGATCCATCAAAGGTTGAAGCAGTGCTTAACTGGGATCAGCCGAAAACGCCATCGGAAGTAAGGAGTTTCCTCGGATTAGCAGGTTATTACAGGAGATTCATTCAGGATTTTTCCAAAATCGCGACTCCGTTAACGAATTTGACTAGAAAGACGGTGAAGTTCGTTTGGACGGAGAAGTGTGAGGAAAGTTTTCAAGAATTAAAGAAGAGGTTGAGTACGGCGCCTGTGTTGTCTCTACCGGATAGCACAGGAATTTTTGTGGTGTATAGTGACGCGTCGCATAAAGGACTAGGCTGTGTGCTTATGCAGAATGGTAAGGTCATTGCGTATGCGTCACGACAATTAAAGGACTATGAAAAGGGGTATCCTACCCATGATTTGGAGTTGGCCGCGGTGGTGTTTGCTTTGAAGATATGGAGGCACTATCTTTACGGGGAGAAGTGTGAAATATATATAGACCACAAGAGTCTGAAATATATTTTTACACAGAAGGATCTGAACATGCGACAGAGGAGATGGTTGGAATTGATAAAAGATTACGACTGTGAGATTTTATACCATCCGGGTAAAGCGAACGTGGTGGCCGACGCTTTAAGCAGAAAGGGACGGGAGAAATTGTTCATAATTACCACTCAAGAGGAACTAATTACAGCAATGGCGAAACTGGAGTTGGAGGTGAAATTTCTAGAAGAGTGCGACGAAAAATTATTTCAGTTGAGAATTGGTTCAACTTTGGTGGATAAGGTTAAGGAAACACAAAATCAGGACGAAGAATGTGAGAAAATCAGGAAAAGAATATCTGGAGGTGATAAAGTGAAATTCAAAGTGGATAACGAGGGAGTATTAAGATTCGAGGGAAGAATTTGGGTTCCGCCAGTACAAGAGGTTAAGGAGGAAATTTTAAGCGAGGCTCATAATTCGAGATATTCGATTCATCCAGGTAGTACGAAGATGTACCAAGATCTCCGACAGCATTTTTGGTGGCCAAATATAAAGAGAGACGTTGCCGATTGTGTAGCCAAGTGTTTGACATGTCAAGAAGTTAAAGCCGAACATCAGAGACCAAGTGGGCTATTACAACCGTTAGAAATCCCAGAATGGAAATGGGAGCACATCACCATGGATTTCGTAGTAGGTCTTCCGACGACTCATAAAAGTTTCGACGTAGTATGGGTTATCGTGGATCGACTGACGAAATCAGCACATTTTCTACCGATCAAGATCAGATTCAACCTAGATCAGTTGGCGAAGTTGTATGTCAAGGAGATTGTTTCGAGGCACGGTGTTCCAATATCTATTGTCTCAGATAGGGATCCGCGCTTCACATCGAACTTTTGGAAACAACTATAGGAATGCTTGGGAACGTAGTTACGTATGAGGACGGCATATCATCCACAGACCGACGGACAGAGCGAAAGAACGATTCAGACATTGGAAGATATGTTACGAGCTTGCATTATGGACTTCAAAGGAAATTGGCATGATCATCTACCATTGGTGGAATTTGCTTACAATAATAGTTACCACGCAAGTATTGGCATGCCGCCTTACGAAGCGTTGTACGGCAGAAAGTGCAGAACTCCATCATGCTGGGATGAAGTTGGCGAACGTCAATTGCTCGGACCAGAACTGGTACAACAGACCGCAAAAATCGTTAAAGTGATCAGGGCAAGATTGATAGCAGCTCTGGATAGACAGAAAAAATACGCCGATCAACATCGTAGGAATCGAGAGTTTGAGTCTGGTAGCTATGTTTTCTTGAAAGTATCTACCTGGAAAAGGGAAGATTCGTTTTGGTAAGAAGGGAAAACTGAGCCCGAGGTTCATTGGACCCTTTGAAGTATTAAGAAGAGTTGGTGAGGCCGCATATGAGGTAGCTTTACCTCCAGCGCTGGAACACATCCACAATGTCTTTCATGTCTCGGTGTTACGACCATACAAGCCCGACTACAAGCATGTCATAGAGTATGAACCCCTGCAAGTTGAGAAAGATTTGTCTTACGAAGAAGAGCCTGTTCAGATAGTTGACAGGAAAGAGCAAGTGCTAAGAAATAAAATTATATCTTCTGTTAAGGTGATCGGGAGGAACCACAACGCTGAAGAAGCTACGTGGAAACTCGAAGATGAAATGATGAGAAATTATCCTCAGTTATTTGCTTAGTCTTTGTATAGCGATTCTGGGGACAGAATCTTTGTAAGGGGGGAGAATGTAACGGAACGAACTAATTGAGTCGTGATTCTGGGGACAGAATCCTTTTAGGGGGGAAAGATGTGACAAACGAGAATTTTATAACTTAATTTGAATATTTATTGATTGAATAAATATTTTTCGACGATTTGATTGTCGAATTAATTGATTAATTGATGAAATTGTGGTAGATTAATTTAATTATACGTGTTACATTAATTAAATTAATGTGAAGATTTTTTTTATACTTCAAGTATGTGTTTAATTGAATTTATTTGATTAAATGCATTGTTTGAATAAGTATAATGTTATTTCTAATTAATTTTATTATTAATAAGAGATTTAATAATTTGTCATTATTAATAAATGAGAATTTTATTTATATGACTATGTGATTTAATATAGAATTATTCTATTTTATTTAATTAATTTTAGTAAGATTATTTAGTTGATTAAAAGTGTGACTTGAACTATATAATAAGATATTTATTAAAATAAACTAGAAGGAAGAATAGAGGACTAGCCAAACGAGGCCTTAAGAGGAGTTGGAGTCAGTTAACCCATTATGGGATTAACTGACATCCATATTGCGCCAGTTCTCTAGTTCGTGTTTTATTGCCTCAGTTTTAATTATTAAGCCAGAGAGAATACTTGAGAGAAAAAGAGAGAATTTTGAAAATTTAGAAGAAATCTTGACATTATCTTGCATAGTTTAAGCATCTAATTGAAGGTAATTATTCTAATTTAAGTTTTAATTTATATTTTTGAAGTTCTTCCATGAATGCATGTTTTGAGTTCTCTGTAAACTAAATTCCATGGCTTAATTCTTATAAATTGATGATCTGATGTTTCAAAGCATGTATAAACGTATTTTATATGATGTATTAGAGTAATTAATTTCATCAAATCATGTTTTAATTGAAGTTCTGAAAAGTTACAGAGTAGTTCGTTACGAGCATGACTTAAATGTATAAAAAATTGATACTGGTTTTGCATGTTAATTGGTTAAATTGATAACTTATTTTGTGTATGCTTGTAAAAATGAATAAAACAAGATTTAAACGGAACAATTTGATGTTTTAACGAACCTGTTATGTGTGATTTTATTGATTTCGTAGAAACTTTGATAAAATGATAAAAACCCCAATTTTGAATCTTAGATTCATGGTTTATGCAATTTAAGTTGTTAGAGTCATGTTAGAAGGCTTGGGTAACAATTATATTTGAATTATAGTGTCTGGGTATGTTTAATTTAACGATTAGAATAACAAGATTGGAAATTTTTGGCCTGTTTCTGCGTTCTTCGCGAACTGCAGAAACTGGAATTCATGATTCTCGCCCCAGCGAGAATTTTGTGAAGGAATTTCTCGCCCCGGCGAGAGTTTTGTGAAGGAATTCCTCGCCCCGGCAAGAGTTTGTGAAGGATTTTCTCGCCCTGGCAGGAACTTAAAAAAAATAAAAAATAAAAAAATAAATAAGAGTAAAAAGAAGAGAGTAAAAATTTTATTCTTTCTTTGTGATCATGGTATGAAATCGTAGACATACCTAAAGCTTAGGTTAATGTATAAAATGAATACTAAAATACTGTAATGGGTGGTAAGCATATACCCACTGATTGCCTGGTGTCAACTGAGACATTAAAATGGAAATTTTGGATGAGAATGAATCCTAACGTGTTTATAATACTGTAACTAATTATTGTTATTGCTTTATAAATCAAATGTATAGGTTGATTTAAAGAACGTGAGTCTTAAATTTATAGTCTACGCAATAGGCAAGTATCTTATCCCTACTTTTACAGTTACGCAAGTTTGCTACCTTGATTTCAATCACGCAAGTTCCTGAACTTAATTCTCTTATCATATATGTTTCATAATGCTATTACTTACTCGAGCAAGTTATTGTTTCCATTCCATTCAATTTCATGGATTCAATGAGACGCTTTAATTTCCTCTTTGTAATACTTCGGTTATGTAGAACTTATTTAATTGTACCTTTTGTGAGATTTAGTTTTGATTCTCGAATTACACCTTTTGAACCTTGATTGACTAGCGAACCCTTTTTGATTCGACTAGTCCATAGTTGATGAACATTTTAAATTCTAGAAATATTATTGAAGTAAATACAAACCAAACTTTCTTTGGTGCGGACTCCGATGTCAAACTGAGATGAACAACCCTTATACAGGGGATTTTATTTACGCGTTAGCGTTAAGATGTTGTGCACATACATGGTACAAATGACTGATCCCCCTGAGTACGAGAAGCTAGGTCCATATAGTCTTACGACTGTTAAAGGTTTAAAGTAGAAATACTTGATAACCTGGGACATAGCGTGGTCTTAAGACCCTCAGACGTTCTTTTGAATCTTGTCTTATATTCTTGAACTCAAAAGCTGAATCTTCGATTATTCAATATCCGTTAATTATTTCGCATGTTATTATTACTGTTGTTGTTATACTTGCTGGGCAATCATTGCTTACCCTTGCATAATAACATTGCAGCTAAAGTTGAAAGAACTGATGAGCCATCCACTAGTAAGGGCAAAGGAAAAGCAAACAAGTGATGAAGACTTGTTTTATTTGATTAAATGATGTTTATGTAATAGACGTAATTTATGTTTCCGCATTGATGTTTATTTAAGGTTAGATGACTTGGGATTTGTTTATGAATGATGTTGTAACCCTTTAATGGGAGATTCCTATTTTTAATTAAGAGTTTTTATTTATATTGAATGGGTAGTTAGATGTGATGTGATGTATATAGATAGTGAACACCAAATCCTGAGGAAACGAAGTACCTGGATTTGGGGGTGTCACACTCCCCCTTACAAAGATTCTGACCCTAGAATTGCTACACAAAGACTAAGCAAATAGCTGTGGGTAATTTTTCATCATCTGATCTTCGAGTTCTCACGTAGCTTCTTCAGCGTTGTGGTTCCTCTAAATTACCTTAACAGAAGGTATGGTCTTATTTGGTAACACTTGCTCTTTCCTGTCAACTATCTGAACAGGCTCTTCTTCGTAAGACAAATCTTTCTCAACTTGCAGGGGTTCATACTCTATTACATGTTTGTAGTCGGGTTTGTATGGCCGTAATACCGAGATATGAAAGACATTGTAGATGTGTTCCAGTGCTGGAGGTAAAGCTACCTCATAAGCGGCCTCACCAACTCTTCTTAACACTTCAAAAGGTCCAATGAACCTTGGGCTCAGTTTTTCCTTCTTACCAAAACGAATCTTCCCTTTCCAGGGAGATACTTTCAAGAAAACATAGCTACCAGACTCAAACTCTCGATTCTTACGATGTTGATCGGCGTACTTCTTCTGTCTATCCTGAGCTGCTATCAATCTTGCCCTGATCACTTTGACGATTTCTGCGGTATGTTGTACCAGTTCTGGTCCGAGCAATTGACGTTCGCCAACTTCATCCCAGCATAATGGAGTTCTACACTTTCTGTCGTACAACGCTTCGTAAGGCGGCATGCCAATACTTGCGTGGTAAATGTTGTTGTATGCAAATTCCACCAAGGATAGATGATCGTCCCAATTTCCTTTGAAGTCCATAATGCAAGCTCGTAACATATCTTCCAATGTTTGAATCGTTCTTTCGCTCTGTCCGTCGGTCTGTGGATGATATGCCCTACTCATACGTAACTGCGTTCCCATGTATTCCTGTAGTCTTTTCCAAAAGTTCGATGTGAAGCGCGGATCCCTATCTGAGACAATAGATATTGGTACACCGTGCCTCGAAACAATCTCCTTCACATACAACTTCACTAACTGATCTAGGTTGAATCTGATCTTAATCGGTAGAAAATGTGCTGATTTCGTTAGTCGATCTACGATAACCCATACTGCGTCGAAACCTTTCTGAGTTGTCGGAAGACCTACTACGAAATCCATGGTGATGTGCTCCCATTTCCATTCTGGGATTTCTAACGGTTGTAATAGCCCACTTGGTCTTTGATGTTCGGCTTTAACTTTCTGACATGTCAAACATTTGGCCACACAATCGGCAACGTCTCTCTTCATATTCGGCCACCAGAAATGCTATCGGAGATCATGGTACATCTTCGTACTACCCGGATGAATCGAATATCTAGAATTATGAGCCTCGCTCAAAATTTCCTCCTTAACCTCTTGCACTGGCGGAACCCAAATTATTCCCTCGTTATCCACTTTGAATTTCATTTTATCACCTCCAGATATTCCTTTCCTGATTTTCTCACAATTTTCGTCCTGCATTTGTGCTTCCTTAACCTTATCCACCAAAGTTGAGCCGATTCTCAATTGAAATAATTTTTCATCACTCTCCTTCGGATATTTCACCTCCAATTCCAATTTCGCCATTGATGTAATTAACTCCTCCTGAGCGGTTAACATAAACAGTTTTTTCCGTCCCTTTCTGCTTAAGGCATCGGCCACAACGTTCGCTTTACCTGGATGGTATAAAATCTCGCAGTAGTAATCTTTTATTAATTCTAACCATCTCCTCTGACGCATATTCAGATCCTTTTGTGTAAAAATATATTTCAGACTCTTGTGGTCTGTATATATTTCACACTTCTCCCCGTAAAGATAGTGCCTCCATATCTTCAAAGCAAACACCACCGCGGCCAATTCTAAATCATGGGTAGGATACCCCTTCTCATAGTCTTTTAATTGTCGTGACGCATACGCAATGACCTTACCGTTCTACATAAGCACACAACCTAGTCCTTTATGCGACGCATCACTATACACCACAAAATTTCCCGTGCTATCCGGTAGAGACAACACAGGCGCCGTACTCAACCTCTTCTTTAATTCTTGAAAACTTTCCTCACACTTCTCCGGCCAAACGAACTTCACCATATTCCTGGTCAGATTCGTTAACGGAGTCGCGATTTTGAAAAAATCCTGATTGAATCTTCTATAGTAACCTGCCAATCCGAGGAAACTCCTTACTTCCGATGGTGTTTTCGGATGATCCCAGTTAAGCACTGCTTCAACCTTTGACGGATCCACCGAAATTTCATCCTTGTCAATCACATGTCCAAGAAATTGCACCCGCTCTATCCAGAATTCACATTTTGAGAACTTAGCGTACAACTTCTCTCTTCTTAACGCTTCCAATGTCAACTTCAAATGTTCTGCATGCTCTTCCTTGGTTTTGGAATAAATTAGAATATCATCAATGAATACTACTACAAACTTGTCCAAAAACGGCTTAAACACCCTGTTCATTAAGTCCATGAATGCTGCAGGGGCATTCGTTAGACCAAATGACATCACCAGAAACTCGTAATGACCATAACGAGTTTTGAACGCTGTCTTCGGTACATCTTCCTTCCTCACCTTCAACTGATGATACCCACTCCTCAAATCTATCTTCGAGAAATATCTAGATCCTTTCAACTGATCAAACAAGTCGTCGATTCTTGGCAATGGATATTTATTCTTAATCGTGACCTTGTTTAACTCTCTATAATCAATGCAAAGTCGCATTGATCCGTACTTCTTTTTAACAAACAATATTGGCGCTCCCTACGGCGATACGCTCGGCTGAATATATTTCTTATCTAAAAGTTCTTGTAGCTACACCATCAATTCTTTCATCTCTACTGGGGCTATACGGTACGGAGCTTTCGATATCGGGGCAGTTCCTGGCGCCAAATCGATTACAAACTCAACTTCCCTGTCTGGCGGAAGTCTTGGCAAATCGTTGGGAAAGACGTCTACAAAGTCCCTTACAACAGGTATCTCTTCTAAATTCGGACTCTCTTTTTGAGTATCAACTATATAGGCTAAGTATCCCACACAGCCTTGTCTTAACAACTTCCTGACCTGCATCATCGTCAGACAACTCGCTTGTCTAGGCGATTTGCTGCCGTAAAATACTACCTTTGACGGAGTCATAAGGTTAATACGTTTCTTTTGGCAATCAATTATTGCTCCATAATTGAATAGCCAATCCATTCCCAAAATAACGTCAAATTCTCCAAGTTTGATTGGGATCAGATCTACTGTCATCACATTTCCCTTAATGTTCACTCTACAGTTCTTATGTACGTACCTAACAGGAATTACTTCCCTATTCGCAATTTCTATGTTCAAAGGGTAATCTAATTCCTCCTTAGGCAAATCTAAGTTCTTAAAAAAGTCATCGGATATAAATGAACAAGTAGCACCCGAATCAAACAATACATAAGCATCTATATTATTAATCAGAATGATACCTGACACCACATCGCGAGACTGCACGGCGTCTTGCACGGTCATGTTGAAAGTTCTGGCAGTAGGTCGGTTTGTTGGTGCAGATCTAGTTATAGTCAACGTGTTACCACCACTATTCCCCTTGTTGCCTCCTGGTCCTACTCCTCTTGCTGCCTTCTTAGAACAATCCCTAGCCAGATGATCCTTTGATCCGCATGTGAAACAAGTACCCTTCTTTGGATTCGGATAATTCGGCGCTATGTGGCCCTCCTGGTTGCAATTGTAGCAAACTCTCTTCCCCTTCAGGCAAATCCCCACATGCTTCTTCCCACATGTAACACACGCTTCTACCTTCTTCTTCTGACCTCCCTGTTGATTTCCAGCAGATCCATTCTCATTCCAATTCCTCTTCTGGTTGTGACCTCCACTGTTACTACCACCCGCTTTGTTATTTTCATTCTCACCTTTCTTCTTCTTCTGCTCCTGGTTATACTTAGTCAGGGCATCACTCCCACCTTCGGCGATAATCGCCTTCTCCAAAACTCCAGTAAAAGTGTTCAACTGGAACATTGACACCTTATTGTACAATCACAGCTTCAATCCTTGTTCAAATCTCCTCGCCTTCCTTTCATCTGTATTCACTTGGTAAGTTGCGAACCTAGCCAACTCATTAAACTTTGTCGCGTACTCCGGTACAGTCATGGTACCCTGTTTCAGCTCTAGAAATTGAATCTCCAATTTGGTTACGTGAGCTCGTCGGAAAATACATCTCAAAGAACATCTCCTTAAACCCCTCCCACGCGATTACACCTTGACCTCCTCGCACCTTATTCGCCTGCCACCAATAGCTGGCCTCTGATTTAAGCATGAACGTTGCAAAGGCAGTCTTTTGGTCCTCACTAACCCTCGCAACGCCAAATACTTTCTCCATTTCCATCACCCAGGTTTGGGCTTCAATCGGGTTCAGGGAACCCCTAAATTCTGGCGGTCCTACCGCTTTGAAATCCTTAAATGACGTCATTGGTAGAGCTTGCGGCTAATTCGCAAGTGCTCCAGCCAAAAGGTTCACCAACTGCTGAACAGGATTAGCATTGGCGTCGTTGTTGTTAGTAGAGCTCTCCTGAGCTTGTTGACGTGGTTGACGTCTCGGCGGCATTTTCTGTTCAAGAATATGCGCTTATTAGATTAACACTCAATTTTCTTAAGTGTTTAACACTTAACTCAAAGAATTCAAGTTAAACATTTAACACATAACTTCTTTAAATAAAACTGATATTTCATTCATTCAAAAGTCTTAAACATAGAAAGATAGTATCATTGCTATTTACATCAACTATCCCAAGATCAAACAATCTTTAGGATTAAATAGTCACATTCCATTATGTATAATCACGCTGGAATTTACATCATTAACTACCATAAATATTTACACATAATTAAAAAACTTCTCCTATCATGGCCTACTAAGGCGTCGAACTGCCTGTCTATGTTCTTCCTCCATGATACGGCACATCGTCCTGCGATCCAACATGTACAATGGCAAGTCTTCGAACTGAACTGGATAATGGAGAACTCGATCTTGGGCCCTATCAATCGTTGTCTGGAAAGTATAGTCTGTCTCCTCAATCTTATCCTTCTTTGCCCGTTCACCTTCTTCGGAAATTTTTGCACGTCGAGCGTTATTCATCCAAACATCCTCTGCTCTCGCACGTTCCGCTGACTCCTCACTCAGGTCATCCTCCAATTTCTGAATCTCAAGTTTCATCTTTTCATTCTCAGCCAACAAGTCTTCTTTTTGACTCTCTGCCTGAACTAACTTCCATTCTATGTCTCCAAGACGTATCTAAAAATCCTTGATCTTCTCATCCTTCTGTTCTATAAAAGTCTGCGTATATTTGCCACTTTCTCCCAATTTCTGACTCTGTCTTGCAACTCTATGGTACGATCATACAAGGCATCGTACATCTCAACATCAACAGAGGTAAGGGGTACCTCCTCAGAATCCTCATCATCCTCCTCAGCCTCTACCTCCTCAGGATCCTCCTCTGGATCAGACTCAGGCTCATACTCCTGACCCACAACCGTGATCAATGGAGATGGCTCTCTATGTATCAACTACTCCCGGATAACATGGATATCACGGGGCTCCTCCTCTCCAGCCACTCGGGGCTTAACATCCCTAGGCTGACTGAATCCTTCAACATCCGACATCTTGACAACAAAGTTTAAATTTTAATTAATACTCGATACTCGTCGCAGCACATAGGTTGTTAACACATAAGCACATAACACATATAATAACAGGTAGAGTACTAGAATCACCTAAATATGCATACCGTAAATGCTTTGGTAAATCCTTTAATTCCAATGTAGGTGGTTCCTCCAAAGATGGCTTTGTACGTGACGAAGAATCTTTTGAATTATTCAAACTTCATATTGTTGAATGTAACTAACAAACTCTGGAGCTGAATCTAATATCTCCAAGTATTCTTGAGACTCCCGAGATTCTAAAACTGTTGGACTTACCAATACTGATTCAAGTGGGTTTGGAAGATATATTTCTAAGAATACCTCATTCACTGCTTCTGTGATTAGATCAAGTCGAAAACATTCTTCCTCTTTTTTCTGAAATTTCATAGTCTTTAAAGCACTAAATGTAACCCTTTGATCTTGAACCCGCATAGTCAACTCACCTTTCTACACATCAATTAAAGTTCTTCCTGTTGCTAAGAAGGGCCTCCCAAGTATAATTGGTATTTCCTTATCTTCCTCGAAATCCAGAATTATAAAATCTGCCGGAAAGATGAACTTATCAACCTTCACTAAAATATCTTCAACAATACCTCTTGGATATGTCACAGATCTATCTGCAAGCTGTAAGGTTATGTTCGTCGGCCTCGGTTCCTTCAGTCCTAATTGGGTGTAAACCGAAAGTGGCATCAAGTTGATGCTAGCCCCCAAATCACACAGTGCTCTTCCTGAAAATTGATTACCGATCGTACACGGGATAGTGAAACTTCCCGGATCCTTCAACTTTGGTGGTAACTTTTTCTGTAAGATTGCACTGCATTTTTCAGTCAATGCCACGGTTTCAAAATCACCCAATCTCCGTTTCTTAGATAAAATGTCTTTCATGAATTTTGTGTAGCTTGGCATTTGCTCCAAAGCTTCTGCAAATGGTATGTTGATGTGAAGCTTTTTAAATACCTCAAGGAATTTTGCAAACTGATTATCCACCTTTTACTTTTGTAATCTCTACGGAAAAGGAATCGGCGGCATTGTGGCACCCCCAAATCCGGGTCCCTTGAACCTCGGATCTGGTACGTCACGATACATCCTCTTCATACCAATTCTATAACTAATACGGAAAATATAAACATAAATTGTTTATTTCAGAGTATTCTACAACATTTCCCAAGGTCTACAACCTTTATCTTGATACATTCCTTTAATCACATACATAAGGTTTACACAAGTAACTTACATCCAAATAACTTAATAGTTAACGTGCATATCAACCTAATCTGGTCCTTTACATCTGCCTCTGTTTTTTCTCGAACATTCGTTTTAATCTGAAATTTGTTATCATGATATAGCAAGGGTGAGCAACTACTTTGCTCAGCAAGTTTAAATACAAAGAAGATGTATCATGATTGAAGGAAAGAATAAGCTTTAGAATTTCTTAACAATATAATAATTGCGAAAGAGCATGAATCAAAACTTCAATGATTGAATGACTGAATTCAATAATATAGGGTGTCAATAATGACCATGAACCAATTTAACTGAACCTTAAGTTAATAAAGGTGATCAGCCTTTCATACCCGATGAACATATGCAACATGCACTAAGTGCGAATCAATAATCATAGATGTGGAATAATCAATAATAATTATCCACTAACATGCTTGAAAGATAATAACTCGAGTTTGAGTTAAGGAACTTGCACAGAATAAATATCTGAGTAAGTTTAGGAAACTTGCAATATCGTAAGGAGTTTAAGATTAGAGACTTGCCTTGATTGGAGATTACCGCTATAATTTACTTAACTTTTCTCCACAAATCCTACACAATTGTATTTACATGCACACACATTTAGATAATTAAATATGTCGCAAAACATCCATTTATATTCATTATCCATAATTATTAATTAACAAAAATTAATATTATTCATACTTCATTCAAAACCAATCTTAGTTCCTTTAGAAACTTTATTAATAAATAATAAGAGTCTCACACATTTTAAGATGTAAATATTTTACATCTTGAAGCTTAAACCATTTATATTCCATTTCAAAAATATCTTTTAACTTTGCTCGCAAATTCGGAGTTTAAACAGCTAATACATGGCGTTTATAGTAAAACACAATTTACAATATTATTACCTTAATTTAAATAATTGCTATATTAGTTTATCCTAGCTTATTTTATAATTCACGATGTTCGGGTTTTATATCCCGACATAATGTACTTAACTATATACACCCCGGTGTATTTCTCTTTTAGCTTCGTTTATAGATTAGACTTTAATTCTAAAGTCTCGTGATGCTCATGTCTCGTAACTTAAGACATCTTAAATCATTCTTTAATTAAAATCTATTACGCTTGCCTTATATAGTTCGGGACAACGTAGCTTAACGTTGGCCAACTACTCGGCTATTGGAAACCAACACACTTTGGTTTACATTACAATACTATTCATTTTAGGTCGTTCGCATTTTATAAATTAAACAACATGGCCAAACCTTTTTTTTTAGATTCTATGTTACAGGTCTAATCCAGACAGTTAAGACTGTCTGCTTTAGAACAAATTTCATTTTGATTATCTATCCGGACAGTTAAGACTGTCTGCTTCAGGCCAAGTTCTCCTTTAGTTAATATCCAGACAGTATAACCCGTCTGTTTACTAACAAAATCTACTGCGAGTAATCATCACCCAATCCGGACAGCTTTAACCCGTCTGCTTTAGGCCAAAACTCCCTGCATGCTGCATTATTATCTGGGCAGTTTCGTAACAGTTTTCATTTTTTTCGCAGTTTTACCCTCTCTCGCTAAAACAGTCATAACTTTTACGTTTTAAAACTTTTTTTAGGCGATTCTTGAGCCCACGCGAAGCTAACTTCCGGGGCTACAATTTTTGCCTACTGACATTTTTCCAAATTCTAAACAGATCAGGCCCAGAAATTCGTGGAAGGGAACTGTTCGTACTGTTTGGACAGTTTTGATTCAGTTACTTTGAAATGACATAACTTTTTGCTCCGAAGTCGGAATTGGTCCGTTTTGGAGTCTCTGGAAAGCTTATTCAGCGTATTACAACATACCAAAAGTTCAGAATTTTTAGAGTACTATAGCAAATTTCGAAATTTCCTTTTTGGGACAATAGCCTTATTGTTTTTTTTTTCCATCTAAGAGTTATTTTAGAACAAATCCCATAACTTTCTCATCTCTCAACATTTTTGAGTCAAACAAAAGGACTTTTGCTTAATACTTATATATCTAGCACACCCAACAACAATATTACAAATCTCAAACTTGGATCTCCAAAATAAATCACATGGATCATTAACTATTAATTAAATATTTTTCGAAAAAACTCATAACTCATTAGCTTTCTTTTTCCCCAAAATTTTCCAACATAATATCACATATATCAACATATTACACCATATAATCTACGATCCAACCTTTTCATAAAGTTTCACCAACAAGAACATAAAAATTCATAGATCTAATATATGAGTAATAAAACTACATAAAGCTTTTAACTAACACTTATATTTTTCCTTTTTACCTTCCTTTGTTGGCTTTCTTTCTTCTTCCTTGCTCTTCATCTTCTATCTCCATGGCTACCATTTCTCTCTCCCTTCTCTCCTTCTTGCCGTGAGCTCTTCTCCCCCTCTCTCTCTCTTGCTTTATTTTCTCTCTTTTCTCTTACTCTTATCCCATCTTGTGTTAGCAAAGTTAATCACACATGCTAGAATACCAACATGTGACACATGTCCCTCCACTTGCCTTCATCCTCTTTATCCCATATACTTATTTGCTTATAAGTGACACATGTACTCTTCCATTCCCTTTGGCCATCCGGATATATCCCCCTTCTTTATCCCTCATTTGTTTCCTTTTTCTTTTTTTTATTCATTTATCATCTTATTCTTCCACCAGTTTGACCCAATTTTGACTTACAAATTAGATCATGGTTGGGCTTCACTTTGGGCTTTGGGTTTGGACTCGGTTTAGGCCATTTTTGGGCCACTAATTAAATTAGCACATGACTTCCATTAACAAATAAGTTGGGCCTTAATTAAATTGTGCTTGGGCTCAATAATCCTACTCTTGAATTTCTTTTCTTCTTTTTTTTTAACTAGCCATTAACTAGCCCATTTTTAATTTAATTTATTTGCTTCTTAAATAACATAATAGTTGCATTGGATAATTTAAAATCACCCAATAAGTAGTAACTAAATTTTAACTCTTAAGTTACTAATTCATCCTCTTTAAAATGTTTACCCATATGGAAAAATATAATTTATATAACCCATCTTTGATATATAAATTATATAGAACATAACATATCATACCTGAATTACATATTTACAAAATAAATATGCTAGACATAATCTACTTATGCAAATACAATTATTTACATACCCAAGATATTATATTAAAATATAATATCCTTACCTCATTAACGTAAACTCAATAAAAAAATTTATTGACTTTCTTAATATATTAAATAAATACATTATCCTTTATTCCTTAAAATAATTCATATAAGAATTTATTCCAATATCCTTAGGTAAAGTATATATAAATATTATATATACCTTAAACCACCCCATACAAATCCTTATGCAAGTTGTTCATAACAATTTCATTTCCTCGCGTAATAAATATATGCATTTCATTTTATTTTCCATATAAATGGAAATCTATTCAATAAATAAAATATTATAATTAAAATAAATATTCTCTCTTTATTAAAATAATTCAATGCTAGAATTTATTTTAATAACATTTATTTAAAATATACAATAATTCTTACATACTTAAAACTAATTATTTTCTTTTCCCTTCTATAACTTGTTTTCAACAATTTAACTGTAGTAAATATAATAATATATTCACTACATTAAAAATATGCATACATTACACTCAGTCATATAATATATGAATTCTTCAATAAAATGACAGTTATACCTTAAGTATATTTAATGCCACCAATAACTTTATATAATAAGTTATTTTAATTTTACTCATCTTATTTTTTTTTAGAAATTGTTTCTACCGTTCATGTACATATAATAAATATATATACTAATATATTTATTATATTCCAAAATCTCATATTGCATAGCTAATATTCACTTATGCAATAAAATTTCACATAACATAGCTAAATCTTGATTTTCATATATTTGGCTTGAATATGGTTTGCTGAATTTATCCATTAGTAATCTTATTCTTCAACCTTTCTATCGTTCACATTCTCTTTACATTCTTTCAAATATCAAACCATATAGGTTTTTTCTAAAAAAATTTAATCATTCCTCTACTTCCAATCTAGGTTTTATTCTTTAAACCTTTATTTAATCATTCAAGATTATTTATAAATCTCTTAAATTTTTGGGTTGTTACAGGCATCCTTTGCATCTGTTTTCCTAATTCTTCTTTGACTTGTGGATTATCTTCCTTCTTTTCTTGCTTCTTTTCCTCGTTGACTTCACCCACTTCTAATTCTTCATTCATACATACATCATCGATTGCATTCTTGCTATTTGCCTTCTGTAATTCTTTACCACTTCATAAAACAACATTACAATTTTCGTCAAGGTTGTGCACTTCCTGCATTGTATAACTTGAAAATTTCTAAATTTGGCTATTGATGTTGGTAGAAAAATGTTCAAATAATTGTTCCATTTTAGCAATTCTTGCATTATTTTTTGCCTGATATTTCGACAACAATTCCTCCATCGCTACATTCTGTTCTTGTTGAAAAGCATGTTGCTCTTGATCTTGCTTCTTCTTTTGAATATAATCATTGGCATTGAGATTTTGATTACTTTGATAATTGGATCCTTCAACAATCTGCACTGACTCGACCTTAATTGCGCATTGACTCTTTGCATGATTTCCTGCACAAATATCACATGCCAACGCATCCTTCTGCATAGACTGATATCCACCAGAATCTAATTTCCTTACTATAGCCGCTACGTGCTCTACCAATACCGAAATTACATCATTCTAATTTACTGCCACAGTTCCAATTCGTGTGTTACTTATTATGGACCATTGATAATTATTATTTGCCATGATCTCCAACAATTCATATGCCTCATCATAAATTTTCTCCATTAAAGCCCCCCCCCCCCCGCGCGGCTACATCGATATTAGATCGCGTTGTAACATTCAAACCATTGTAAAAAGTCTGAATTTGTAACCATATAGGAATGCCATGATGTGGACATTTCCTGAATAATTCCTTAAACCTCTCCCAAGCTTCATACAGAGATTCTGAGTCTTCTTGAGCAAATGTTGTGATATCTGACCTCAATCTTGCGATTTTAGCTTGCGAAAAAAACTTAGCCAAAAATTTTTGTACAAGATCATGCTATGTAGATATCGAGCCTGCTGGTAGTGAATGTAACCAGCTTTTCGCCTTACCACGAAGTGTGAAAGGGAAAAGTCGCAATCTAAGTGCATCCTCAGAAACTCCGTCATATTTACATGTATCACAGATTTCAAAAAAATTGATCAAATGCTCATTCAGATCATCATTAGGGTAACCTCCAAATTGTACCGAACTTCGAATCATCTGTATCATGCTTGGTTAAATTTCAAAACTACTAGCTTGTATTGTGTTGCTCGATTTCGCAATCAATAAAACACGCGCAAGTATACGCGGTCCACAAGTAATATAAGATAAGTAAAGTGTCGAACCCACGAGGAATTATGCTAAATAATTACCAAATATCAATCGCATGTAAAATCAATCTAATTTAAACAATGACAATATGATTTGTGTTTGTTGTTGATTATAACTAAAATAAAGACAATTTAGAAAGCAAGGTTTTACTAACACGGATAAAGTTCAAGATAAAAAGGTCTAAGATTACAATATCCCCCAACTCTTCATTTAAACATCATACTCTCTTTTGTTTGGTAAATTAGAACATAAGAATTGCTATCCGAGAAATCACAAGTATATATAAGCCTCTCTCGATGGTCGAATACGTATTTCCTATTGTGGTGTATAGATATATTTCTATTCTACACACTAACAAGAATCTCATATCAAGAACAATTAATAAGATACATGTCACGTAAAATCCCATTAACCATTCTATCAATTACCAACTTTCACAAAAGAAATCATTAAACACGGATTCTCAATTGGATACATGTGGTATTTAGGTATATGTCTATCCTAAATACAATCAAATTATCAACCCTCAAGAATAATACATAAGACTCACGTCACATAATCTCATACATTATCCATAAAGAACCTCTAATTTTCACATGAATTCATAACTAGGTCTCAACTTATACTTCCTCTCTCAATTCCATACAAGTTACCAAAGTAATTACGGGCCAAGCAATTAATCCTTAATCAAAGGTTATAAACTCCAATTCACAAAATGCCTAATTACCATTCAAGAGAGAGCATTTAATTTAAACTACAAGTTGGGTTCCATTGCAATCTTAGAATGAAGAGTTTAGCTCATATTAAATCTCAATAACATCATAATCTGATTATAGTACATGGTTGAAGTTACAAAATAAGAAAGAAGAACTAAAACATATGAAGATACACCCTTTTTGTGATAAGAAGCTCCAATTGATGTGGTGTAAATCTTCTTCTCTAATCCTTGCTCTCCTATTTCGTGCTCCTAGCCTCCTTGGTTGATGATATTCTGATAATCTTTCTTTTAGCTCCTTTGTTCTTCCCTTTTTAGCTCCAAACCCTAGCTTTTTCAATATGTGTAACCAAGCTTGAATGATGCAATACCAACTCCCTGGATGCCTGATAATTCTTCTCTCTCTGGTCATTTTCCCGTTCCTGAAATTCCTCCTCTGGTGCGCCACAATAGCAGAACAGACAAAGCAAGCCGCTCAGAAAATCGCGCTCTCGCCCCGGCGAGAAAAACAGCCTGGGGAGCTCGCCCCGGCGAAGTTTTAAGCCTTGGAGGCTCGCCCCGGCGAGGAAAATGGCCTGGGGAGCTCGCCGCGGCGAGGCCTTCTGTCATGCGGAAATTACTCTTTTGCCCCTGGACTTGCTAAAAACCGCCACGATCGTCCATAACTGTTCTCTGCACCACAAAAGCATAAAACGAATAAATAGATACTATAAACACCTAAGGATAGCAAAGAATTGAGTTCAAAAGATAACTAATTCGTAGGTATAAAACCCACTCATCAAATACCCCCAAACTTAAGACTTTGCTTGTCCTCAAGCAAAAACAACGGAAATGAAAAATATACAATGCAACTAATTAAATGAATGCAAATGCATGAACTATAAGCCTAGAGCAGCCAAGATAAGGAAATCAAGCCTCAACAATCAGAAACAAATAAACAACAACATCACAACTATAGGACTATCAGAAATGAGACACGCACCAAATTTCGCCAAATGATTAACCCTTATGTGTGTGTGTGGTCAGAAAGACAGAGTACGCAATAATCACAATTCGATCTAAGAACTATAGTGCTCAAAAGAAGATAAAATAGTCAAGAACCACTACTAGTATCTCACATGCTCACTAGCTTTTATTTTCACACTATATTTAGAAATATTCTATAACAATCACCGAGTGCGTTTTATGCTCCATCTCGATGATAAGTTTATTTACATCTAGATCTGTGCAATGTTTATCTTCATTAGACTTTTCAATGTCACCCATGTAGCAAACTTTCCACCGATGACTCCCAAGCCAGATGGTTTTAGGGCATCAAGCGTAAAAACACTCCAAAGGGCTTACTTGTTCGAATGACACAGGCCACAAAGATAAACTAGTCTAGATTTGCTCATATCTGTCTATATTTCATTTTTCAATTATAACCAGCATTCAAGACAGGCATCGAAGCAGTAAATAAGCATAAAATATTATTAATTTTTTTTTTATTATCCTATCTTTTAATGAGCACACAGCAGTTTCAAAGATTTGAACATACAATCTCACGTACTCAACAACACTGATATGTGCATTAGTAACTCAAAGGGTTAAAAATTTAAGAAAATTAGGCACGAGTTAACATTTCTAATATAGCAATTCGGATCCAAAGTGTTGAATATCATAAAAAATTTATCACCATGTCATCATCGGCTTTCCTTAAGTGCGCTGCTCAAAAGCTTTCTAAATGCAATTTTGTTTTTTAGATGAAGACAAAGCAGATGATGAATATGTACAATAATCATCACACAAATGACAAGAACAGAAATAATCATTAAAAGCAAGAAAAGTCATTTTGATGATATTATAAATGCTTAATTATAACATAAGTTTGAAACATACTACGTGAATGCAAAACTACAACTAAATGCAGCATACTAAAATACTATAATCTTAAAAGCTAAAAGCTCTAAAACACCCCCAAACTTGGAAATAACAATGTCCTCATTGTAGAAAAGATAAAGACATGAAGAACTGAGGACTTCCCTATGATATCACTCAGCGGGGTGATCGTCCGTCTCCTCGACGTCAGAATCTGATGGTGGGAAAGGTGGCAGTGGCGTAGGCACGGGAAAGGGGAGTGGAGCTGCACCCGGGTGCTATGCTGCTAGAGCCGCGCTGAAGCTGGTAGTGAAGTTCCACATGTGCTCCTGCCTCTCTGCTATGCGCTGGTTCTGCCTCTCTAGTCTCTTAGCGCGTCTGTCTATCAGTAACTGGAGGCTGCGGATCTGAGAGCTGAACTTAGCCTTAGGCCGCGACGAACTAGCAGGTAACTGTACATCCTCCTCCTCCTCCTCCTCGGAGGTAGCCACAATGATAAAGCCTCGGCCTCGAGGATGTGACTCGGCTCCGTCCCATACCTTGTACCTCGCGATCAACCTGTGGTCGAGGATCTGTGATGGCTGTTGTGTGACCTCATCATCTCGCCACTGTACCCCTGCCTGTCTGCACAACCCACAAATGAGGGAGGGGTGAGGTAGTCCGCCCTGAACATTACCCCTAAGAAGCCGACGGATACTACCCTCAATGATGTTCCCTACATCAATCGAGAAATCCATAACAATAGCGTATAGTAACGCTGCCTTCTCCTTCGAAACATCGCTCACGTGCTGGGAAGGCATGAGCTTGGCACTCAGGAAGGCGTACCAAATCTTTCCATACAGGCTGAGGTCCTTGCTAGGGAAGAGAGAAGCACCTCTTTCTCGCCTAGTGATCCATGTGGTACCTGGTTTGCACAACTCAGTTACAATCTTGTCAAAATCAGGCTGCGAGCGAATGAACTCTGTGTACTGGCATAATGCAGGAGGCACCAAGTTGTAGTAGTGATTAATTGCTTGTGCGCTGAACGGTACCCTCATCCCCCTGACTATGGCCTCAAAAGGTTGTTTGTCCTGAGCGTTGGCATAAAACTCCTGTACTACAGGAACCACTGCTGGGTCGGGGTGGTGGGTGAAAGTGTCCCACACCCTCTCATCAATCTGCTCCCAAATCTCTCCATCAACCCCTTTCTCTGGCCTGAGTCCTCGCTCGGGAGTTAGAGCTTTACCCGTGATGAAGTCATCAAACCTGTCTGCCGCCTCGGCACTAACAAACTTACTGTGGTCATACTGCCTGGGTGGTGCGGAGGAGGATCCCTCAGTACGAGATCTCTTAGGAGGCATGGTAGCAACAAAGCAGAATTTCAACTTCAAAACAGACCCAAACACCACAGAATTCAACTCACTGATATACAGAATTTCCCCCAAACTTGAATTTTTCACAGACCAAAATTTTCCTGCAAGAGTCTCCAAATACACAAAATATATCCCCAATCCAGCAGTTAAACCAATACAACCACAACTGGGAACCCAATATCAACTAATTCAACACTATGCAGAAAACTGACAGTTCAAGGTATGAACACTGACAATCCCAAATTAGAATTCACAGAAACCAATTCTAACTACTGATTACCCAGATGCAAACTCAACAATAATTAACAACCAATAGCGCAAAAACAGTAGGAAATCAGTTTACCCTCTTGTACCTGGCCTCTGATCGTTGGTGGGTGCAGAGAAATTGGAAAGGTGTGATGGAATTCACCAATTTGCAGCTTGAATCCTCCCAGAGATGTAATGAGGCTGAATTCCAGCCCCAATTCCTCAAAATGATTGAACAATTTCGTGCGGTATCAATGGTGGTGACTGTAATGGTGAGACTTGATTGAAACCCTAATTGGAAGTAGATTGTATGGAAACGGGTTGTTCAATCCTCAATTAAACTGAAATTGACAGTGGCTTGTGTGCTACTGGTGAAATTCGACTGGTTTGGACCGATTTGGAGGTAGGGTTTTAGGTTGCAGAAGAATGGGAATGAGGGAGAATGGAGTAGGTTCGAACGGGAAAGGATTCTTAAGTTCTGCTGTTCCGCGACTCTCGCCGGGGCGAGAGAATTACCTTATGTTTTTCTCGCCGGGGCGAGCTCTCGCCGGGGCGAGAGTTTCCAAGCCTAAAAACCTCGCCGCGGCGAGCCCCCCTGCTGAAGCAAAATTTTGATTTTTGAGAAATGAATACAGGGGCCATGTTTGATACTTACTCTCTGTATCCCTGCAACCTACAAAACCTACATTAGAAACAATAGGCCAAAAATGACCCTCCAAAGCGACTTAGTGCTAAAAAATCCAAAACTAACACACAATACATTAAATATGAAAAACTTAAAAACTAACAACCATGAAAATGCAATAAATAAGATACACTACCGAATCATAAAAGGATACGGAAAACGGTGGGTTGCCTCCCCCCGAGCGCGTGGTTTAAAGTCCTCGGTCCGACTTCACATCCATTCAAGGCTAATCGGCTAAAGTGATCGAGGTCTTCTGGCGAGCGAAGCCGCCACCCCAATAATGCTTAAGGCACTGCCCGTTAACTTTGAACGTCACTTCCGGATTATCACCATAGACTTCAACAGCTCCGTGTGGGAATGCGTGCTTGACAGTGAAAGGACCCGACCAACGTGATTTGAGCTTTCCGGGAAAAAGCCTCAATCTAGAGTTGTACAGCAATACCGCTTGGCCAGGCTCGAATTTTCTGTCAACAATCTTCTTATCATGCCACCTCTTTACCTTCTCCTTGTACAATTTTGAATTTTCATAAGCTTGCAGTCGGAACTCATCAAGTTCATTGAGCTGAAGAAGCCTTTTCTCGCCTGCAGCTGTGAGGTCAAAATTCAACTTTCTAATGGCCCAAAACGCCTTGTGCTCAAGCTCAACCGGAAGATGGCATGCCTTGCCATAAACAAGCTGGTATGGTGACATACCAATGGGTGTTTTAAAAGCCGTTCTGTATGCCCACAGTGCATCATCCAGCTTTGTTGACCAATCTTTTCTTGTGGGATTGACGATCTTTTCCAGAATTTTCTTCACTTCTCTGTTGGAAACCTCCGCTTGTCCATTGGTCTGGGGGTGATATGCAGTAGCAATTCTATGAGTGACCCCATATTTTCCCAAAAGGGCAGCAAAGTGCTTATTGCAGAAGTGACTCCCTTCATCACTGATCATAGCCCTCGGAGTACCGAATCTTATGAAGATATTCTTTTGAAGGAATTTCAGCACTACCTTGGAATCATTAGTTGGAAATGCGGCTGCCTCCACCCATTTAGATACATAATCTACTGCCAAGAGAATGTATAGATTGTTGAAAGAGGGTGGGAATGGCCCCATAAAGTCTATACCCCAAACATCAAAGACTTCAACCTCCAGGATCATGTTTAAAGGCATTTAGTGCCTTTTAGAAATGTTCCCCATCCGTTGACATCTATCGCATTTTAGCACAAACTGATGAGCATCTTTAAACAGAGTTGGCCAAAAGAACCCTGCTTGCAACACCTTAGTGGCTGTTTTCTCACCTCCGTAGTGTCCTCCATATAACGAATCATGACAGTGATGAAGAATACTCTCAACCTCGCTCTGTGGAACACACCTTCGAATCATTTGGTCCACACAATGCTTGAACAAATATGGCTCATCCCACATATACCTATTAACGTCATGAAGAAACTTTTTCTTTTGCTGCCACGACAAGTCCGGTGGGAGTGTGTTACTAACCAAGTAGTTAGCAAAATCAGCATACCAAGGTATTTCGCCTTGAACCACAAACAGTTGTTCATCCGGGAAAGATTCATTTATTAGAACTTTGTCTTCCTTATCAAGACCCGGATTCTCCAATCTAGATAGATGGTCGGCTACTTGGTTGTCAGTTCCCTTTCTGTCCCGAATCTCCAAGTCAAACTCTTGCAGCAATAAGATCCATCGAATCAATCTCGGTTTAGCATCTTTCTTTGCAATGAGATACCGAATAGCTAAATGATCCGTGAATACAACCACCCTTGTTCCAATCAAGTAAGATCGAAACTTGTCAAATGCATAAACTACTGCAAGCAACTCCTTCTTGGTAGTGGTGTAATTGTGTTGTGCATCTGTTAAGGTTTTGCTGGCGTAGTAAATAGCATGAAAAACCTTCTCCTTGCGCTGTCCCAAAACAGCCCCAACCGCATAATCACTGGCATCACACATCAATTCGAAGGGTTTTAACCAATCCGGAGCAATGATCACTGGTGCAGTGGTTAATTTCTTCTTTAGAAGCTCAAAAGCAATCAAGCACTCTTCATCAAACTTGAATGGCACATCTTTCTCTAGTAGACTGCATAAAGGCTTTGTGATCTTAGAAAAATCCTTAATGAATCTTCGGTAAAACCCCGCATGTCCCAGAAAACTACGAATGCCCTTCACTGAGGTTGGTGGAGGTAAATTTTCAATTGTTTCAAGTTTTGCTCTATCTACCTCAAGACCCTTTGATGACACTTTATGCCCAAGTATTATCCCCTCTTGCACCATGAAGTGACATTTTTCCCAGTTTAGCACTAGATTAGTTTCCACACATCTCTTCAGTATTAGAACTAGATTTTCCAAGCAGTTGTCAAATGAATCACCAAACACTGAGAAGTCATCCATGAAAACTTCAACATTGCGTTCTACCAAATCTGAGAAAATAGCCATCATGCACCTTTGAAAAGTGGCGGGTGCATTACACAATCCGAATGAGACCCTTCTAAAAGCAAAAGTACCAAATGGGCATGTGAAGGTAGTCTTTTCTTGATCTTCTGGAGCAATGGCAATCTGATTATATCCCGAATATCCATCCAACAAGCAATAGTACTCATGTCCAGCTAGTCTATCCAACATTTGATCAATGAAGGGTAATGGGAAATGATCCTTTCGAGTTGCTTTGTTAAGTCTCCTGTAATCCATGCACACCCTCCAACCAGTTACTGTTCTTGTTGGAATCAATTCATTATTCTCATTGGCTACAACTGTCATGCCTCCTTTCTTGGGTACACACTGAACTGGGCTCACCCACGCACTGTCAGAGATAGGATAAATTATTCCAGCATCTAACCATTTCAAAATCTCTTTCTTTACCACCTCCTTCATGATTGGGTTGAGTCTCCTCTGATGTTCCACAGTGGGCTTACTATCATCTTCCATCAAGATTTTGTGCATACAGTAAGATGGGTTTATTCCCTTGATGTCGGCGATGGTCCATCCAATAGCAGATTTGTACTCCCTAAGAACCCGCAACAGCTTGCTTTCCTGAAACTCATTAAGCACAGATGCAATAATAACAGGTAAAGTAGCTGAATCACCTAAATATGCATACCTGAGATGGTTAGGCAAGGGTTTTAGCTCAAGTGATGGAGGTGTCTCAAGTGATGGTTTCAACCGATCAGTAGCATTCTCAGCATGTTCAAGAGATTCAAACGGGATTTGAAACTTGCTTCCCCGTGGCACTGTATCCAAAATCTGTAGATATTCAACCAAATCTGGGTCTTCTATGTCAAACTCTCCCAGAAGTGCAGTCTCTAATGGATCATTGTTTAACACATTCAAAAACTCGTCATTCACAGCTTGCTCGATAACATCCACATGAAAACATTCTTCCTCATCCGAAGGGAATTTCGTGGCCTTAAATATATTGAAGGTCACTTCTTGATCCTGAACCCTCATAGTGAGCTCTCCCTTTTGCACATCAATTAAAGTTCTTCCAGTGGCTAAAAATGGTCTCCCCAGAATAATAGGAATGTTTTTATCTTCCTCAAAATCTAAGATGATAAAATCAGCCGGGAAGATGAATTTATCCACCCTAACAAGAATGTCTTCAACAATTCCCCTTGGGTATGTAACCGACCTATCGGCAAGCTGAAGAGAAATGTTTGTAGGCTTTGGTGCAGGCAATCCCAATTGAGTATACATGGATAATGGCATGAGATTAATACTAGCACCCAAGTCACACAAACATTTGTTGAAAAAAGGCTACCAATAGTACACGGTATAGTGAAGCTGCCTGGATCTTTCAACTTGGGAGGTAGCTTTCTTTGCAGCACGGCACTACATTCTTCTGTCAAAGCCACTGTCTCAAAGTCATTTAGCCTTTTCTTCCTAGATAGGATTCCTTTCATAAATTTGGCATAGCTAGGCATCTGTTCTAAGGCCTCTACAAAAGGAATGTTAATTTGTAGCTTCTTGAAGACCTCCAGGAATTTGGCAAACTGTTTATCTAACTTCTGTTTCTGCAATCTCTGAGGGAAAGGTACTGGTGGATACACTTTTGGGGTAGGCTCAACACTAGGTTTATCTGTGGTATCTCTCTGCTCTGACTCAGGTGGTACACTGTTGTCCATTTCCTTAGAAAAATCAGCATTAGTCAAGTCCGGAGGAGAGCTTGAGTGGGCTGCCCCCTTTTGCAATTCGGGCTCCTGTAAGGTTTGTTTACCACTTCTGAGAGTTACTGCCTGACATTCCTCTTTCCCATCTCTTCTTGGATTAGTCTCTGTGTTACTAGGAAGAGATCCCTGAGGTCTATTTGACATGGAACTAGCCATCTGCCCAATTTGATTTTCCAAAGCCTTAAGTGCTGCTGCTTGGTTTTTAATCAAGATATCTTGGTTAGCCATGTGTTTCAATATCAACTCCTCAAAATCTGATTTTCTCTCTGGTTGTGGTTGTGAGGTTTGAGCTGTATGATGTTGTTGAGGCTGATTTTGGAACCCTGGTGGATGATGTGGCTTAGGAGCTTGCTGAAAATTTTGATTGTTGCTCCATGAAAAGTTAGGATGGTTCCTATTCCCAGCATTGTAAGTGTTTTGGTACTGATTTGGCGGTCTCTGGTAGCTACTTACAAACTGAACTGCCTCGTGGTCAAATGGGCATTGGTCGTTGGCATGTGTCCCCGCACATACTTCACAAACAACAGCCACCTGCTGTACTTTTGAGTCAGTCAAGGAATCAATTTTCTTTGACATTGCTGCCATTTGAGCTGCTAAGGCTGTGATGGCATCCACCTCTAATACACCGGCTACCTTTGGTTGACTCATCCTAGCAGTAGGCCATTGGTAGTTATTTGCAGCCATAACCTCCAACAAATCAAGTGCTTCCCCATAATTTTTAGCCATAAAACATCCTCCCGCAGCTGCATCTAAACTAGACCGATTGTGAGATCCTAATCCATTGTAGAAGGTATTCAACTGCATCCATGGAAGGAATCCATGATGTGGGCATCTCCGAAGCAAATCTCTAAATCTTTCCCAAGCTTCATACAATGATTCTCCATGGTGTTGTTCAAAGGTAGCAATTTCATTTCTCAATCTAGCAGACTTTGTAGGAGGGAAGAACTTTGCCAAAAATTTCTGTGCTAAGTCTGACCATGTAGTGATGGATCCCGGTGGCAATGAGTGAAGCCAACTCTTAGCTTTGTCTCTCAAAGTGAACGAAAAAAGTCTAAGTCTCAAAGCATCATCCGTCACTCCAACAAATTTGAAAGTATCACATATCTCAATGAAGCTCAACAAATGCTCATTAGGGTTGTCATTAGCCAAACCCCCAAACTGTAACGAATTTTGCACCATTTGTATTGTTCCCGGTTTGATTTCAAAGGCATTTGCAGTTATTGCCGGTCTTGTGATACTAGACTGTAAATCACTTATCTGCGGCGTTACATAGTCTCTCAATGCTTTTTGTTCCTCTGCCGCCATAGTTTCTTGATTGTTAGAATCCCTGATTCTTTCTCTTCTTAGTCTTCGGGTATTTCTCTCGATCTCGGGATCGTAAGGAAATAACTCAAGACTTTGTGATCGGCGCATACAAATCAAGGGTACCTACACAATCAAGTAAATAAAAATTAAAAACAAGTCTAAATTAAGATCAATTCAACTATAATCAATATTGGTAAAATTATTGTAAAATAATTCCCCGGCAACGGCACCAAAAACTTGTTGCTCGATTTCGCAATCAATAAAACACGCGCAAGTATACGCGGTCCACAAGTAATATAAGATAAGTAAAGTGTCGAACCCACGAGGAATTATGCTAAATAATTACCAAATATCAATCGCATGTAAAATCAATCTAATTTAAACAATGACAATATGATTTGTGTTTGTTGTTGATTATAACTAAAATAAAGACAATTTAGAAAGCAAGGTTTTACTAACACGGATAAAGTTCAAGATAAAAAGGTCTAAGATTACAATATCCCCCAACTCTTCATTTAAACATCATACTCTCTTTTGTTTGGTAAATTAGAACATAAGAATTGCTATCCGAGAAATCACAAGTATATATAAGCCTCTCTCGATGGTCGAATACGTATTTCCTATTGTGGTGTATAGATATATTTCTATTCTACACACTAACAAGAATCTCATATCAAGAACAATTAATAAGATACATGTCACGTAAAATCCCATTAACCATTCTATCAATTACCAACTTTCACAAAAGAAATCATTAAACACGGATTCTCAATTGGATACATGTGGTATTTAGGTATATGTCTATCCTAAATACAATCAAATTATCAACCCTCAAGAATAATACATAAGACTCACGTCACATAATCTCATACATTATCCATAAAGAACCTCTAATTTTCACATGAATTCATAACTAGGTCTCAACTTATACTTCCTCTCTCAATTCCATACAAGTTACCAAAGTAATTACGGGCCAAGCAATTAATCCTTAATCAAAGGTTATAAACTCCAATTCACAAAATGCCTAATTACCATTCAAGAGAGAGCATTTAATTTAAACTACAAGTTGGGTTCCATTGCAATCTTAGAATGAAGAGTTTAGCTCATATTAAATCTCAATAACATCATAATCTGATTATAGTACATGGTTGAAGTTACAAAATAAGAAAGAAGAACTAAAACATATGAAGATACACCCTTTTTGTGATAAGAAGCTCCAATTGATGTGGTGTAAATCTTCTTCTCTAATCCTTGCTCTCCTATTTCGTGCTCCTAGCCTCCTTGGTTGATGATATTCTGATAATCTTTCTTTTAGCTCCTTTGTTCTTCCCTTTTTAGCTCCAAACCCTAGCTTTTTCAATATGTGTAACCAAGCTTGAATGATGCAATACCAACTCCCTGGATGCCTGATAATTCTTCTCTCTCTGGTCATTTTCCCGTTCCTGAAATTCCTCCTCTGGTGCGCCACAATAGCAGAACAGACAAAGCAAGCCGCTCAGAAAATCGCGCTCTCGCCCCGGCGAGAAAAACAGCCTGGGGAGCTCGCCCCGGCGAAGTTTTAAGCCTTGGAGGCTCGCCCCGGCGAGGAAAATGGCCTGGGGAGCTCGCCGCGGCGAGGCCTTCTGTCATGCGGAAATTACTCTTTTGCCCCTGGACTTGCTAAAAACCGCCACGATCGTCCATAACTGTTCTCTGCACCACAAAAGCATAAAACGAATAAATAGATACTATAAACACCTAAGGATAGCAAAGAATTGAGTTCAAAAGATAACTAATTCGTAGGTATAAAACCCACTCATCATATTGCAGGTCTTCTAATACTGGATTGAACATCCATTACCAACGGTGTAGCATACTCCTCCAATGTTTTCTGTTCTTCTGCAACCATATCCTCTAAATCTTGCATTTTGAAACAAGATCGAGAGTGCCTGCAAAAGAATAAAAATTTGTGTTTAAATTAGATTCATATTAATTGTAATTGATATTGGAAATAAGAAAATTAATTACTAGAATTATTCCCAGCAACGGCGCCAAAAACTTGATGGGCTAAATCTATACTAACAATTTTTAAGTGCAAGTATACACGGTCAATCAAGTAATAAAGTAAAAGTAGAGTGTCGAACCTACGAGAAATAATCTAATAAATTAATTAAATTAACCCAATAGTTATCCTTGAATTAACCAAATTCTATTAAAACAAGAGATAATTGTTTTGTAATCACAAATAGCTAAACTAATACGATAGATAATTATGAATAATATTATAGAAATGAAGTTATCAAGATTACAATTTCCCCCGATGATGTTCCCTATTCATCATCAATCAAATATTGCATATTGCTAACCAAGAATTCAAAAGTATTTATCTAACTTATTCCAATATTAGATAAGTGTCATCGTTCTCAATTAAATCACTATATTCCTATGTGAATAATCAACAATGATGTTATAAATTCCAATTCTTAACAAGTTCATGCGACACTTGGGTATATTTCTATCTCTTATACAAATTGAATAATAATTCTTAACATGAATTAATCCAACACATGTATTATATTCCACATCCAATCTAGAATCAACGTATCCATTTCATCTAGATCAATAGATTAATTGTTGGCCAGACAACTATTGAGTGAAAACCAAAATATAATAAACAATCTTGCAAACATCTGATAGAAGTTAAATAGTCAATAGATTAATAAAAACCAATCATTGGGTTCTATTACAATATTGAAAATGGAATTTAGTTCATGAATAAAGAAAAGAACAACATCTCATCAATCATAGTCATTATAAACACAAGAGTCTAAGAAGGATAAAAGAAAAAAATCTGATGATCAGCTCTCGCTATAATTCTTCAGATCTTAATCTTGAGTCCTCAATTCCCTCTCTCTAGATAGAATATATTGAATAATGCTCCCTTTCTCCTGTTATATCCGCCTCCCTTTCTCCTCTTGGCATCGTTCCATATATAAAGGCTAAAGAAAATCCTAATTCTGCCGCACACACGCGCCACACGCGCGGAAAAGCCTTTGGGCACCGCGACCCACAATACCAGGCGCCACGGCCCATGATACGCGTCGCGACTCACTAGCGAGCGCTGCGGCCCATAATCCTTGTTCATTTTTTTGCTTTTCTTCCTTGCTCGCCCAATTGCATCAAATATTACGATTTTGCCACTTAACTCCGTTATTCCTACAAAATAAATAAAAAATAATAAATTAATTACAAACTCTATAAAATAACATAAAATACTTAAAAACACACAAATTATTAAGCCTAAAAGTACCCAAATAATAAGTATAAATCCTACTCATCAGCGGCCACGCTCCAGAATGAACTAGAAGCGACATGGCCGCGCTGTGCAGCAGACTTCGAAATTTTTTTTGTTGCCCAGAAAATTGATCCAATCGCATACCCATACATACATGGAATCATAATAATAGATAATTAGCACAAGGTTAGGCTCTGATACCACTGTTAGGTTTGTATATAGCGCGAACATGCAATCAAATTACATAAATAGTGCGGAAGCGCGATAAAAACGGATTTTAAAATTTTCTTACAAACCGTCACCATGATCATCCTTGTGCTCAATTATCAATTAAACGAAAGAGATAAAGTATGAGAATCATACCCTTGTAGAACCGTGCTTCCACAGGTACGAGTTCAACTCCAAATCTTCCGCGTTCTCCTTGAAGTTCATCGATTAGATTCATTCCTTTGATCAACATTAGCCACCAAAATGTTTGGCCTCTAGAGGTGATCTACCAAGGAATAATATGTATTCAAGAAGATGGGTGTTGGCAAAACCCTAGTTTCTATCTCTATAGAAATTGTAAGTACTCTCTCTCAAATTCTTATGGAAAAGTGTGTAACCCTAAATCATGATAAGACTTCTCTTATTTATAGATATAGGCAACCCTCCTAAACTGTTTAGGAATAGGGTATTTTAATTAAACTCTTTTAATTAATTAAAGTCCTAATCCAATTAGTAATTTATGAGAGTACTTCTATTAATTAATTCCTAAACCCTTTTAGGAATTAAATAATAATAATAGTAATAATAATAATAATAATAATAAGACTTATCTTATTAATTTATATTTAATATTTCTAAAATATTAAATAATAAATATTAAGCTATTTAATTTATTCTATCTCCATAGATTAAATTAAATACACTTAATTTATTATTACAATTATGTCATTTAGTTCTTAAATAAATATTTTCCTTTTGCGGTGTGACCCTTTAGGTTCTTCATATTAAACTGGTTGTGAATAAATCAATTAGAACAATTCTAATCTTATTTAAATAAATAAATTAAACTATTTAATTCATTTAAATAAATAATATTTATTCTATAATAAGAGTAAGCCCCCTTAGCAATCAACGATTTTTCAGATAATATAGATTTCAACATTAATCACAAAAAAACCTTTCAGTGAATAGTTACCGTACAATTCAATCTTTCTACCATACAATATCCCAATTAAATATAAAATATGAAATTACCGTCAAATCTTATTGTCGACGCCGGTTTTTCGTCTTTTCCAATTTTTTTAGCCCTTTTGATTGAATGATTTTTGGAAATGGTCGGCATGAGTGTCGACGGGGTTTTGAAAGATCGTTTTTTATGATGAGCCAATTAACCAGAGTCGCTAGTTGGTATATTTGAAATGGATGTACCAACTCATCCGAGTTTTTGTTTTTTATAAATCGATGGCTCATATGTGACTCCGAATTAATTGGTCTGCGAACCGAGATTCATAGAGTTCGGGGGCTTGCTTAAGCGAGGGGAAGGTGTTAGGCACCCCCCGACTTCTGTGAAACACGGTTACCGCAATCTTGATGCTTTCCTATCCTTTAATTCATGAAATGTGTATGTGTGCGTGTGTGTGTGTGCCTAATGAATGTTGTGGTGAGTTTTGTATAAAAAAGGAATTCTTTTTGGTGTTTTATGAAAGAGACGTGTTTTATTTTGAGAGTGCTTTAGAATGTCCTTTTGGCCTATTCGAGAAAGCTTTGTTTCTTTATGAGAAAGATTTGATTTTAATTAACAAAAGCTATGAGATTTTTTCATTAAGTGTTGTTTTGGTAAAACATGAATTTATTAAACCTTAGCCAAAATAGGAATCGAGATTTATACGTTGCTTTCATAAATGATGGGCAATTTCTAGGATCTCTTTCGCCCTATGTATCAAGGTTTAGTAAAACGTTTATTTCTTTTTTATAAAAAACTATTTTTCGTGAATTTGAAAACAACTTCTCTCTAGCTTTCTCATAGAATAGGAATCGACTTTCATTAGCATTTCCAATTCTTAGCCTCGTGATGCTAATATCCTACTTTGATTGATTTTAGAAAAAATCCTTATTGTTTTGGCTTTGAAATCTTTTGTTTGGTGTTACAAATCAAATAAAATATCAAAACGCGTAGGGGGCTATTCACGGGCATGTAAGCCATCAAAATATCCCCGAACGCCAACAATCACATATTTCACTACTACGGGGCCTTAAACCCGATTCTTGCCTTAGCGTCGTTTTGAGGCCCGACGGTTACATGTTACAAAAAAACTGAGCACCTTGAATCTATTACATACATCAAAACGTCCATCATCGGATTTGGACCACGGGGTCGCGCTCCTAGGCTCACACCCGAGATTACTACATGCCCACAAAATGAATACTACGAAACTAACCAACACGGATTTGCCTAATACACCATGATATCCGAAAATGATAATCTAAATAAATTACACCCAATAAATCACCATAAACAAGCTAGAAATTTCACCAATTGGATATCCTCGGGTTATTAGGAAGAATTTTGTTCCGATGGAACCCTCACTAATAATCCCTAATCCATGATTGTTCAACAATATATATATAAATTACATTTAATTTAATCAAATGATATGATAGAAATTGCAAAAATAAGGAGATTTTCACCTTGCAAATGAGATCAAAGTGGATGTAAACTTGTTTAGTTTGAATAGAAGAAAAAGTATATGTGATACAATCAAATCAAAAGAGTATTATTCCTCTCTTTTTTTCTCTCTTTCTCTCCTATTTTGTTGCAAAATTTAGCTATTTTTCTCTCAATTTCCGTGCTGCTGCTGTGCTGAATTCTCTTCTCCTCTCAATCTGCTCAACCTCCTGTATGCTGATGAGGGAATGAGCTGAAATAGGCTGGCCAGAGCCAGTCGCAGATGGATCTGCGACTGGCCGCAGATTGATCTGCGGCTGGCTGGCCACCTCCCATCGCACTCAGCTGTTTACCTGGTTTCCGTGTTTCGAGTTCCGTGTTTTCAAAACGCGCACTATTGGCCGCAGATCAATCCGCGGCTGGCTGGCTGGCTTGACTTTCTCGTTTTTTGTTGCACGCCTCGATTCTCGTGTCGTGACGTCGGTTTTCGCCGACAGGCTTATATTTTGCAGTCCGGGAATCACTGGGAGACGTGCCACATCATTCGGGCATGCTCATTTTGGACGGTCCTGCTGTCACGTCGGTTTTGATTTGTAAATCGTTGCGGTGGCGTCGAGTGTTCGTACTTGTCCATCCCTCGCTCTCACAGGCCGGTTCATTTGCCGAATTTACCCTCCTGTCAAGGTTAGTATACGAAGTGCAAAATTTGGGTGTCTACACTTATTTTATTTAATCATATGCATTTCGATTCTCAAATGAACAACTCTGAATAATGCAAATTAGAAACACCTTTCTAATTTTATTCTGCTTTGGCCAAAGACTTTTGAGTTATCATTTATCGAATCACATAGGACATTCTCTCCTTTTACTAGAAGTGGTAGATTCTTTATTGACCATTCACATATGGAGATGTACAACTTATTATACCCAATCATACCCTTTGATATACCCTAAGAGTCTTAAGGGACATGTCAAAGTATAACTCATCATACACAAGATACTATGATGATCTCAAGTATAAGGATCACTTGTACTACTATCACTTAAGGAATTCTTATTGACAGGCAAGTAAAACTCCATTAGGTATTCGTTTAGCGAGCCACGTTCAGTGATCTTATTCTCTAATAAGCACGTACATACTTGCTTTAGTGTCTCCACACAAATGATTATGAGATCAATCATCCTCTTCTTAAGAGCAAGCCAAGTGTGTACTAATCTATGCGGATTCACTAATTCCCTTTTTAGTAATCCAACAATTAGGAACGATTTTAGTTTGTGAACTATCTAGAATTTAGATCTCATTAGCATGATCATCATCATGATTTTAAAAGCATTGTTCAAAACTATGGGTTTATCACATTTAATATAACAGCACCATGTAGATAAAGTAAAATGCCTTTAATAAACGAATAAGATTACAAAGTATATGCTACATTATATCAAATATGATTGGCTTGTGTTCATACTACTTTCAAAAATTATGAAATATAATATTTATGAGCATGCAATATCCTACTGATGATACCCCTATTTACTCTATTGATGTGATTGACTCTTTAGCACAGCAAGCCTTTAAACTTGATGGAAAAGGATGATTTGGAAATTTCACTTAGTAAGGACATTGTTGAAGGAAGTGCGAAGCTGACCTTGAATACAGAATTACAAGAAAATGTTGCAGCTTTGAATGATGCTTCGAAGTCAGGTAATATCTTTTATGTTGAATTACCAGTTTCTAACAAGAAGTCTCTACCCTCTGTTGTGCAGGCTCCTATTTTAGAACTAAAACCACTGCCAACCCATTTGAGGTATGCGTATCTAATTACGTAGGTTGAGAGGAAGTGGTCGAGCCAAAGACAATAAACAAAGGCATTGCTTGGGAGGCAACCTAAGAAATCAGATTTGTTTTTCTTTTCCTTTTCTTTTGTTTTTAGTTGTATTTAGTTTGTTTACTTTTCTTTGCATTTTACTTTACATTGAGAACAATATAAGTTTTAAGTGTGGGGGGAAGGATTTAGGATTTTTAGGATTTAGGGTGTTTTATTTTCTTTGTCATATTTTATTTAGTTTTTTTTTAGTTTGAATTTTAAATTTCCTACGAAAATGGGATAGTTTTTAGGATGTCTCACTTGAGTAATAAATTGATTTGGATTTTAATTTTTAACCAATGATAAAATTTTGATTTATTTTTTATAACTTCTTGGAAGATTGATAGACATTGTATAATCTGAATTTGTTCTTTTTGTTGGTTATTACTTTATTTGAGACTCTTCATTTTTGAGCACATGTCCTTTTGGTCGATCTAGTTTTAACTTGGAAGGAATTTATTTGATTGAATGTATTGGGGGAGAAATTTTGGAACTCTATTGCTTGTTTGATCATAATTTAAAATGAATATGAGATATTATTTAAGAAAGAGAAAACAATTTAGGCAAATTTTGTAAGTTTGACAAAAAAAAGAAATAAAGAAAAAGAGATTCATGTGGTGGTTGAGATGGAGCGTAAAACGCACTCACTCATAAACATGTGACATGCGAGATGGAGCGTAAAATGCACGCGTTGGTAAGATGGAGCATAAAATGCACTTACCGAAAAAAGAAAAAAAAAGAAAAAGCCTTTTAATACACTGGTGTTATCTGCTTGTATTAACTAAGAATGGTGTGAAAATAACTACTTGAGTTCCTCTTTTTCCTTGGAGGTTTTGATTTCATGAGTTTTCTGGGTTCTGATTGGGTTGGTACATTTGGATTCACACACACGCAAAGGGTTGAGAGTAAAGTAAGATTGATAAAGGAGCTTAAGTTCTAGATGATGCATTGTTTTGGAATTTCTCAAGAGTTATTGTTTAGAATCTATGAGGTTAATTTTGAAGTTCATATTCATTTGTGGCTCAAGGTTGTCAAATTTTGTTAGTTTGTTTAGTTGAAATTTCGTGTTATAGTTTATTTTTGTTTTGCCTGAGGATGTGCAAAGGATAAGTGTGGGAGAATTTGATGAGTATGGAATTTATTATATTTTTATCCCTTAATGCTTGATCTTCTGTCTTTATTTTGTGCCTAAATACACTTATTATTCTTATATTTTGATTTAAGGTGCAATTGAAGGAATCCGTGACTTTGGGGATTATTTGGAGGACAAATGAAGCATTATTTGGACTTAAAACAAAAGGAGGGGCAAAATTATAATTATGCAACTTGGACGCATGTTGGAAACAAAAGCTTGAGAGTCGCGGCGCTAGAACCGGAGAGTTGCGGCACTATACAAGGGAGTCGCGGCAATGAACTAGGGCGCCACGGCACTACAGTGCGGATCAGCCAGATTTTGTACGCGTTTTGTCATGTTGTTTGATTCCAAATAGAATTTTTATTCCTCCTAAGTTAGGGTTTTCCTATGTAAACTATAAATACATGTTATTAGACACTTTAGAGGATATATAGATCCTTGGCTAGAAACTCTCTCTCTTTACTCTTTGGTGATTTCATGGCTATGTGTAACTAAACTTCTATTCTTGGTTTAAGGAGGCGGAAGCCTCAGATTATTACACTGTGAGATCTAAATGGTTTTAATTGTTCAATTATTATTTTGAGTATTCATTATTCTTCTGCGCTTAAATTTTATGATTGATTCATTTAATTGCTAGGATGCATACTAGTTTATTATTTGTTCAAATCTACTACTAAATTAGATATTAAATCCGTAATTGTTTGGTCACTCTAATTTTTGAAGCAACTAAGGTTAATAATTAACTGTAAATCAGAAGATTATTATATCTTAGGAAGGATACTCAACTAAACTAAATGCAACTGCTTGTGCATGTGTTGTTTAGCTTCATCGATTTTTATAATTCTTAAAGCTTCTACTAGATTAACCTTTCAGCGCTTATCTAAGGTTGTTTAGTAGTCGGGTTATTTAGATTGCTTGTTTCTATCTAACTATAATTAAGGAAAGACACGAAAGTAATTCCAACGATGAATATTCAAAATACTAATTGTTTATGCTTAAGTCAATGATTAGTATAAGTTTCTGAAGGTGGAAGTTGAATTAATCTAAGGCTCGTTTCTCTAATTTATTTCGTTAGATTATTTTGCGTTATTTGCGTATTTATTTATTTTATTCAACAACATTCAAAACCCCCCTTTTCTGGTATACAAAGTATAAAAAAAGATTAATCATATCCAGTGGGATCGACTCTTACTTGCACTACTACAAAAATATCATTCGCAGTAAGAATTTATTTTTGGTTACCTGCGACAGCACACCAAAGGCTGTGGTTTCCACCCACTTAGAAACATAATCAACCGCCACCAGTATATATTATTTATTGAAGGATATAGGAAACAGGCCCATAAAATCAATGCCCCAAACATCGAAGATATCAACCTCTAGAATAGTGTTCAAGGGCATTCCATGCTGCTTGGAGATATTGCCAACTCGTTGGCACATCTTGACAGGAAACTATGAGCATCCTTGAAGAGAGTTGGTGTTGGTCGATTTCGTAATCAATAAAACACGGCAAGTATACGCGGTCCACAAGTAATATATAGTAAGTAGAGTGTCAAACCCACGATGAAAATAATGCTAATAAATATCAACCACTAATTTTATGTCAATTTAATCTTAATTAAAACAATTGATTATAATTTGTGATTTGGTGAATAATTAATCTAACAAGTGAAATTACAAAGAGAAGTTGATTTGTTTTTCTGTTTATAATGTAAAATAAGCTGAGATCACAATTTCCCCAAATGCTAGGTTCAATCTCCTAACTTTCCCTTTAAATCAGTAAATCATACAAATAGATAACCGAGAACTTAAAACAATTATACACCTATTCCGATAGTAGTATAAAAATCTCCTGTTTTAATAAAACCTTCGTAAGTTAGGTACTTCTTTCGGTTTGAATAGGGGGTTGCCCTTTTCCTATGTGAATTAATTAAAACATGAGTCATTAAGGATACATTCTCAATTGGCTACACATGACAGTTAGGTATATTCCTATCCTACCTGCAAATTATGATTTCACTCCTATAAAGAAAACTTCATAACATGTGCTTTCATATTGGTAATCTGAGTTTTATAATCCATTTTCCAATTTCGTATAAAACATCACATGAATTACTATCCAGTTAATTTATATATTAAGCATACAACATGAAAATCCATTCAAACATGATTCATAAGAATTAAAGGGAAAGAAATTTAATTCACATTATACATTCAGCTCCATTGTAACCTCAGAATAAGGAATTAGTTCATAACTGTGAAAATAAATATAACTGACAGAGAACTAAACATCATTGGATTTTACAATAATCGGAGGAAAGCAGAGAAACTAAATTATATATGAATAATTTTAATCTCAAAAACTCCCTTTGATAGTGAATAATCCTCCTTCCGTGTAGATAATTAGGTTTCCACTTAGTTGCAATGTTTTCACAATTGCTATAAGGTTTCAGCCCTTTTCTTCTTTGTTTGCTCCGAAGGAAGTGATGTGCAGCTCTCTGTTTGCCTAAATCTATAATAGCAAAATACGCAAGTATACGCAGTCCACAAGTAATAAAGTAAAAGTAGAGTATCGTCCCACAGAGAAGAATTGATTCTATAATGACAATTCCAAATTTAAATTAAAACAATTTTAGTAAGCAAATAATTGATTTCGAAAGTTTTGAGTTTAACTAATTAATTCTAAATTAAATTACTACCACTAGTTTGAAAACAGATTTTTAAGGACTTAAGACTATAACTTCACTTAATGCTTTATCTTGTTCAACACACTTCCCTTCAAATTATGCTAGTTGTTTTGGATTGTTAACCAGGAACTCATCTCTATTTATAACCATCTCTCAATGTTTTATAAATAACTCAACTCAAATCCACAATTGATAGACTCAAGTTAATCACCCTAGATAACTAATTCACTATATTTCTATGTGAATTAAAATTAAAAAGAATTTAAAATTCAGGTTCCCTATTTTGATTACATGCGGTGAATAGGTATATTTCTATCCTAAACACAAATTATGAATTCCATCGACAGCAGAAGACACAATCACATGCTATTATAGTCAGATCTAATTCTATACTTCATCTCTCGAATTCATATAGAATATCCCAGTAATTATTGGCCAGATAATTAAGCAATTCAGCACAAACCATAATAGACAATCCAAAAATAACTAATCATAATATTCAAAGAAGCATGCTATTCAAGACTACGCATTAAGATCCATTATAGCCTTAAAAGAAATTAGTTCATAACTAAACTAGAATTTATCATCCACAAGTTTAATAACATCAAAAGTTTAGAGTAGAAAGAAAAGAGAAGAAACACTGTAAGAAATCCTTCAATCTCTGTCCTGCTCCTCCTTGCTTTCTCCTTGCTATCAACTTGCTTCAAGTCTTCTCAAATTGCTCAAAACTAGGGTTTGCTAATAATAGGTCTCTCAATTACCAACTAGAAAACACCTATTTATAGTATCTAATAAAACCCCTAATTAATTACAAAGTTTCAAATCCAAGTTCAAATCAAAACCAATTAAAACATCTGAAACGCCTGGATTAAGCTTGAAAGGCGCGCGGTCGCGCTACTCTGGCAGCAAATTTTTTCCTAAGTCTGAAGTCAGGTGCGGCCGCGCTACACCCTAGCTCATTTTGGGCGCGGCCGCGCTGCCCTGCTACTCTGCAATATCAGCAACTCAGCAACTGCAATAGCGTAATCCCACCAATTCTCGCCAAACTCAATCCCAACACGCGTAACCTACAAAAACACATAAAAATGCATGAAAAGTAACTATATACCATGGAAATAAGCAATAATTCGCATTCATTGACATCCGATTCGTAGGTATAAAACGTACTCATCAAATTCCCCCAAACTTAAACTATTGCTTGCCCCCAAGCAACATAATGCAATGCAATATAGCTAACACAATGCAACACAATGCCATGAATGCACTAAAAGCTACCATGCCTAAGAATCCAACCAATAACTAGTATGAATGTTAACTGTGTGCCTCAGAGATATCAACAACTAGCTTGAAACAATAAATCCAGTCAAAAGGAACTAATAATCTCAACCAATCAAACAATATACACTTATCATCACCCAAATTGTGCGTGTGTGTTCATTAATCAAGTTAACTGACCAAAGTTTAAAATAAAGCCACATAACCAACTCTATAACAAGAATACTCTATTTTTACTTCAATTCAAGCAAATACAACAAATCCAGCCAAAATCAAGCAAATACCGAGCATGAAGGTTCTAACAAGACTTATTCCTAACTTTATTCTTCTACGAGTGCGTTTTACGCTCCATCTCGTATTTATGCTTAACTGTGCAATGTCAAGTTCTCTTAGGCATTTCAGAATCACCCATGTAGCGAGCGTTCAATCAGTGACTCCCAAACCAGACGGCTTTAGGGCACTAGGTGTTAAGACACCCCTAAGGATCTAATTACCCGAGTCCACTATGACCCATATTGCGTCATAACCCTTCTGAGTAGTTGGAAGCCCTACCACGAAATCCATCGTGATATGTTCCCACTTCCATTTTGGTATCTCCAAGGGCTGTAGCAAACCACTTGGTCGTTGATGCTCCGCTTTAACTCTCTGACAAGTGAGACACTTCACAACACACTCAGCAACCTCTCTTTTCATGTTTGGCCACCAAAAATGTTGCCGAAGATCCTGGTACATTTTTGTACTACCCGGGTGAATCAAAAATCTTGAACTGTGAGCTTCGTTCAAAATCTCTTCTCTGATCTCTGGCACTGACGGAACCCAGATTCTGCCCTCAAATCTCAGCATTCCTTCGGTATCGATTTTATATTTGAGCTCTTCACCTTCAAGCACTCTTTTGCATATATTAATACACTCCTCATCCTAGAGTTGCGCTTCCTTCACCTTTTCTACCAAAGTTGGTTGGGTTTCCATCTAGAACAATTTTTCATTAGGCTCTGCCAGATTCGTCACCTCTAACTCCAATTTAGCCATTTTCGCTACGAGCTTCTCCTGAGCAGTTAACAAAAGTAGTTTCTCCCGACCTTTTCTACTCAAAGCGTCAGCAACCACATTAGCCTTTCCCGGATGGTATAGAATTTCACAATCATAGTCTTTGATCAATTCTATCCATCTTCTCTGCCGCATATTCAAATCCTTCTGTGTAAAAATATACTTCAGACTTTTATAGTCTGTATATATTTCACACTTCTCCCCATAAAGATAGTGCCTCCAGATTTTCAAAGCAAACACCACGGCTGCTAACTCCAAATCATGGGTCGGATACCCTTTTTCATAGTCTTTTAGTTGGCGCGATGCATAAGCAATAACCTTACCATTCTGCATCAACACACAACCAAGTCCTTTATGCGATGCGTCGCTATATACCACAAAATTTCCTGTATCATCTGGCAAAGACAACACAGGCGCCGAACTTAGTCTCTTCTGTAGTTCTTGGAAACTCTCTTCGCACTTCTCAGTCCAAACAAACTTCACGGATTTTCTTGTTAAGTTCGTTAACGGAGTGGCGATCTTGGAGAAATCTTGAATAAAACGCCTGTAGTATCCCGCCAAACCTAGGAAACTCCTCACTTCTGATGGTGTCTTCGGCTGATCCCAGTTAATGACTGTTTCGACTTTCGCTGGATCCACTGAAATCCCGTCTTTATCGATAACATGCCCAAGAAATTGAACACGCTCCAACCAAAATTCGTACTTCGAAAATTTTGCGTACAATTTCTCCTTCCTTAACGCCTCCAATGTCACCCTCAAATGCTCCACATGTTCTTCTTGAGTTTTGGAGTAGACCAGAATGTCGTCTATGAATACCACTACAAATTTATACAGAAATGGTTTGAATACTCTGTTCATTAAGTCCATGAATGCTGCAGGCGCATTCGTTAAACCAAATGACATAACCAAAAACTCATAGTGACCATATCTAGTTCGAAATCCCGTCTTTGGTATGTCCTCTTATCTCACCTTCAACTGATGGTACCCACTTCGTAAATCTATCTTTAAAAAATATCGCGCTCCCTTCAGTTGGTCAAACAGGTCATCGATTCTTGGCAACGGATACTTATTTTTAATCGTGACCTTGTTCAACTCTCTATAATCAATGCAAAGACGCATCGACCCATCCTTCTTCTTAACAAACAATATCGGCCCTCCCCACGGTGAAACGTTCCGTTGAATATACTTCTTATCTAGCAGCTCTTGTAGCTGCACCATCAACTCCTTTAATTCTACCGGAGCCATTCTATATGGGGCTTTCGAGATAGGGGTCGTTCCCGGTGCTAAATCAATCACAAACTCGATTTCCCTATCTGGCGGTAATCCTGGCAAATCATCAGGAAACACGTCCTCAAAATCCCTAACTACTGGTATCTCCTCCAACTTTGCACCCACCTTTCAGGTATCAACTATGTAGGCTAGATATCCTACACATCCTTGTCTTAACATCTTTTTGGCCTGCATCATCGTCAGACAACTCGTTTGTCTAGGCGACTTGTTGCCATAAAACACTACCTTTGACGGAGTCATAAGGTTTACACACTTCTTTTGACAGTCAATAACTGCCCCATGGTTGAACAACCAATCCATACCCAAAATAACATCAAACTCCCCAAGACGAATTGGGATCAAGTTGACAGTCATCACATGACCTTTAATATCTACCTGACAGTTCTTGTGGACAAACTTAACAGGAATCACCTCCCTATTCGCAATTTCTATATTCATGGGGTAATCTAATTCTTCCTGGGGTAACTCTAATTTCTTAGCAAAATCATCGGATATAAATGAGCAAGTAGCACCCGAGTCAAACAATACATAAGCATTAACATTATTGACTGGAATGATACCTGACACTACATCCTTTGACTGCACAGCATCCTGCACCGTCATATTGAACGTTCGAGCGGTAGGTCGGTTAGGCTGCGTGGGTCCTGTGATAGTCAGATTGCCTTCACCTCCGCTGTTTCCCTTTCCTGAACTGGCTCCACCTGTAGTTGCTTTCTTAGGGCAATCCCGAGCAAAGTGATCCTTCGACCCACAGATAAAACATGAACCCTTCTTTGGATTAGGGCAATTTGGTGAAATATGACCCTCTTGTCCACAGTTGAAGCATACCCTCTTACCCTTCAAACAAGCATCCATATGGCTTTTTCCATAGTTGCTGCACACCTCCACCTTCTTCTTCTGATTACCCTGCTGACTTCTCGCAGAGTTGCTATCATTCTATTTCCTTTTCTGGCTACTGCCCCCATGGCTACCACTTGCCTTGTTTTCATTCTCATTCTTCTTCTTCCTCTGCTCCTGATTATACTTGGACAGAGCATCACTGCCTCCTTCAGCGATTATTGCCTTTTCTAACACTGCCGCAAATGAGTTCAGTTGAAACAACGAAACTCGACTATATAACCAGGGCTTCAGTCCCTGCTCAAATCTCCTAGCCTTTCGCTCATCTGTGTTGACTTGGTATGGCGCAAACCTCGCTAGCTCATTGAATTTTGCTGCATACTCAGGTACCGTCATTGTACCTTGCTTCAACTCTAGAAACTGTACTTCCATTTGGTTCTGCGCGCTTGCCGGAAAATAAGTCTCGAAAAACATCTCCTTAAATCGCTCCCACGGAATAATCCCTTGGCCACCTCGAGTCTTATTTGCTTGCCACCAGTAGCTAACTTCTGACTTGAGCATGAATGTTGCGAATGCCGTCTTCTGGTCCTCATTAACCCTAGCGACATCAAACACCTTCTCCATCTCCATAACCCAAGTTTGGGCTTCAATTGGATTCATAGAGCCGTGATATTCCGGAGGTCCGACAGCCTTAAAGTCTTTAAAGGTCGTGGCCTGAGCTTGTGGTTGATTTGCAAAGGCTCCCGTTAACAAATTTACCAACTGTTGCATTGGATTAGCGTTGGCTTCTTCGTTGTTGTTAGTAGATCCCTCAGGGGTCTGTTGACGTGTTGGTTGTCTTCTTGGCGGCATCTTACTGTTAAAAATTAGCGTTATTAGAATTTTTTTTTCAATTACCTAAACATTTAAGTCTTAACTTAAACATTTATAAACAATACTTAAACACATAACACATCTGATAAACTTTCACATTTTATTCATTTACTGCTTCAAAACATAATAGAAAGAGCATCGTGGTTATTTTCATCAAATCATCTATCCTGACATCACAAAGTTCCAGGATTACATCATTATTCTATCCCATTATATAAAATTGGGATTTACAACTTATTAACTCATAAATTTCATAATAAAATAACTAATCATAATCTACGATGACATCCCACGACGCACAGCTTCCTGGCGTTCCTGCTCCATAATACAAGCCACCATCCTTCGATCCACCATATCTGGGTGACGATGAACTCGATCCAGAGCTCTATCCACTGTGGTGTGAAAAATATACTCTATATCATCAATCTTGGCCTTCTTTGACCGCACCTCACATTCAACACGATCTGCGCGGTTAGTCTCCCTCAACCAAGCGGTTTCAGCTCTCGCCCGCTCAGCTGACTCCTTTTTCAACTCATCTCGTACAATTTCATTTCTGGCTATGAGTTGTCCTTGTCGATACTCAGACTGTGCTAGCCTTTGCTCAGCCTCTGCAAGACGTGATGAAAGGTCTTGGATCTCAGCATCCTTCTGCTCTAAAGTGGTTTGACGTTCCGCAACCTGTTCTTCTAACTCCTCCTTTTCACTCTCTACATGAACCAGCTTCCACTCCACATCCCCAAGACGTATGTCTAGCTCCTCAATCTCATTGTTCTTCTGCTCCAAAGCAGACCGTCGCTCAGCCAGCTGCCCCTCTAACTCCTCCACTCTGTCCTGCAACTCTATGTTGTGATCATACACCTGCTCGTACATTTGAACACCCAAAGTAGATAGTGGTATCTCTTCAGGGTCCTCCTCCTCCTACTCCTCAGGATCCTCCTCAGGGTCCTCCTCAGGCTCATACTCGTGGCCTGTAACTATAATCAATGGGGATGGCTCCCTCTGCACTAGCTGCTCATGAACTACGTGAATATCTCGGGGCTCCTCCTCCCTAGCCTGGCTGGACTCTCCTCTATCAGTCATCCTGACAACAAAATTTTAAGTTTTAATTACTAGTCGATAATACTCGCGAGCACATAAGTTTATTATCAAATAAGCACATAGCACATAATCGTTTTATTGTCTTTTATGAATTTCCGTAATTCATTCCTTAGAACTCGATAAGAGTTTATCACCTCTATATTCTCTATCTTCTAAAAGGCTACTACCCTAAGGTTTTCCCCACCTAAAGGTTCATAACTTACAACTCTGATACCAACCTGTGACACCCCCCAAATCCAGGTACTTAATTCCCACAGATTTGGTGTTCACTATCTCATTCATTCACATCTATCTACCCATAATTAAGAACAATTAAATAAACTTAAAGAAACATCTTCCCAAAATGGGTTACATCACCAAACTATTAAACAATCAAATCTCAGGTTATCTTAACCTTAATACATCAATGCGGAATAAAACATAATTTTAAACAAGTCTTGTTACATATAAACATCAAGTGGATAATAAATCTCTTGCTACGTTGGCATCTTGCCCTTGCCTTTACTCGTGGACGGCTCGTCCTGCTTTTCTGGCTTAGCTGCAATGATTAGTGCAAGAGTGAGCAAACAATTGCTCACAAGTACGATAGCAATAATATTTAAATGAAATGGATTTCAACTGAGGGATAATAATTTTCTGAATCTCAGTCAATAAATGATCAAAGTCTAAAAGCTCGTTAGAATATTTGATTCAAGGAAAAATAGATTTCAAGATTTAGAAATTATATCTGAGGGTCACAAGACCTCGAACTATGTCCTAGGTTAACAAGTATTTCTACTGTAACCTTTAACAGTCATATAGACTATGGACCAACATCTCGTACTCAGGGGGATCAGCCCTTTGTACAATGTATTGTGCACAAACATTTTAACGCTGTCGCATAAGTAATCCCCTATATTAGGGTTGTTCATCTCAGTTTATCGTCTGAATCCGTACCAAAAGGAACTTGGCTTGGAACGAGTATAGAAAATATTCTAAGTCTTTGAAATCGCTCATCAACCAAGGACTAGCTGAATCAATAAGGGTTTGCTAGTCTAATTCATCAATAGAGTTTGTTCAATAGAAACTATACTCGAAATTTGAATAATAAACAATAATTGGAATAAAGCTTAAGTACGTAATATGATAGTAACCTTGCTTGAATATCAATAAGCTAAGGTCCATAAGCTCGCTCAATATAAATAAACTTGCATTGAATAAATTAACAAGTTAAAAGGAAAGAACAACTTGCTTATCGTAAAAGTAATAAATTAAGATAAGGAACTTGCCTCAAGCGTAGATTACAAATTAAATATTTCACGATCCTTAAACAACCTATACATTTAATTATAAGATGGTAACAAAATTAGTCACAAGACTAAAAGCATTCTAAGCTTACTTTCTATCCCATTTTATTATAATATCTCATTTAGCAAACCATAATCAACAAGTTTCAATTATCTTGCAATTTTATTAATTACTTAATACATTATTATGGGTCTTAACAAATAGCAAAAACCATAAAATAAATTAATAAAATATATATTTTTTTTTACTGTTCCACCGCCGGGACGGGAAAAAGCTTAACAAAATCTCGTCGGGGCGAGAGGCTCGCCGAGGCGAAGATTTTGTTAACAAAACTCTCGCTGGGCCAAGAAAATCAGCACATTTCTCTCGCCGGGGCGAGAGACTCGGCATTGTCTTCCCCAGCTCGCGAACCAGTGAAAACTTAGACCAAATTTGGCCAAATTTTCCGAATTCTACCATCCAGTAAACAAATTAAATATACCCAGACATTATATATGATACAAAACATCTAGCCAACATGTTTTCTAAACATTTTAATCATTCTAACACATAAACAACCAATTTAAACCCAAGAATTTCACTGTTAAACAGTTTATTCAAGTTTTGGCCATTTTCATGAAATTAAGCTCTGTAAATTCATTTTTCAACCAATTAACACCATTCTTCTTACATTATTCTTGTTTTTCATCATATAATCATAAACAATTATTAATTAACCAATTAATAATCAAATAAAGCATCAATTTTGATACATATATACAATTCATGAAACAAACTTTGTAAAATTACAAACTCTATTCCAAAGCATATTTTCATGGATTAACACATCTAAATTGATTATTAATCATCATATAATCATCTAACACATGATTACTACCAATTACACCAAGTAATTCATGTATTTAGCATATAAATTCATATACAGTGAAATAAATATCATATACAAAGAAGTAAAATAATAAGAATATAATGAAAAACAAAACTAATAAGAATTATACATTCAAGCTATGTATATAATTCCTTAGTTTAGCACTTCCATTCCTTCTCTTTCTCAATTCACAAACCTCTCAATTCTCTCTTCTCACAACTCTCAAGCTCTCTCTTGTTTTCTCTGTATTTTTCTTTTCTCTTTGAACTCTGTTCTTTCTCTTCTTTCTTTTCTTTTCTTAACTGACGTAAAAATAAAACTGATGAAAATAAAAACAAATAAAAACTGATACTTAATATAATAATAACGTATCATTAGTTATAAAATTTCAAAAGCCACAAGGCTTGTTTGGCAAATACAAATTAAAATAATCTATTATTCTAACTAAAGGTCTTAAGGCCTTATTTGGTAAAACACAAATAAAATAATCCATTATTTCCAAACAAAGATCATAGGGCCTTGTTTGGTAAAACTGAATTAAACACTTTCTCGTTTATTTTAATAAATCATTATAACATATAGTTTTAAATGTCACACTTCTAATTTAATTGAATTTATTTAATAATAAATTCAATTAAACCTTACTAACTAAATTAATAATTTAATTTAACAAATAACAATAATACCAAATAAATTCTCTTATTCAAATAAATCATTTATTCAAATAAACCTTTTCATTATCTAATTTAATTATTAAATTAAATTAGAATAAACATAACAAATCACATTCAAATAACATTTAACATTATTAAACTTAACATATACCCACTTTACAAAAACTAAATAAATTATTTATTTAGCTCAATAAATAAATAAAAATATGTATATAATTCAATAAATATTTTTATTCAATCATAAAAATTGCATTCGTTACATCAAGAGTAGAAACATTTATCAAACACGTTTGATTTAAGTAAAACATCTGCATTTATATTTATATACCACTGTTTGTTACATTCAGACTAAACATGTGGCATACTTATATAAATGCGCCACTACATGCCCTATCCATCATTAAACATTCCCCTAAGACAAAAGTGGGGAATCCTAACTTTCCATCCCTCAAGAAAACAAAAGTTGGGGTTTAACTGCTACCCTAAACATGAAAACAAATATAGAGTTTCACAAGACAAACATGAATACGTCCCTAATATAATAAAAAGTGGGACTGACTGTACTAAAGACAAAACAACCATCATATCACGTTACTGCATGTCGTGACGAATCCGTGCCTGCTGACTAGAAGAGAATGCCCAACCCATGACCCTGCGACGAACAGAGCGGCTAGACTCCCCTACCTCAGTTCGGGGCCTCCTGTAGGCGGTATCCAAGGCAAAACCTAAGGTCTCGATCCTCACTGCTCTGGCCTCCAACTGGTCCTCCAACTGGTCAACCCTCCTGGCTTCCCTGACCCAGGCCTCTCTAACATGCATCCTCTCAGACACCTCGAACTTCATGGCCTCCTGCTTGGCCTTCAGGTGGGCGATCTGCAGATCCTTCTGCTCCAGCCTCTCTCTCAGCTCAGCGTTCCGGGCCACCAGCTGATGTAGCAATGGCCTCATCTGCTGCGCTGAGGAGTCGTATCCCTGCAGCTGTATCCTTGCTACTCCCAGGTCATGCTCGAGCTGGTAAGCCAGATCCCTATACTGGTCCTCCCTGAACTGGTGGGTCTGATTCTGCTCCTCCAGATGAGATATCCGATCCTCCAGCTCCTCGTTCCTGCTGGTCAGTCCCTCAATGATATCGTCGGCAGTGGACCCCATGCCATCAACATAAGCAGGTGGCTCCTCTCCCTCGGTCTCGGGGTCCTCCTCCTCAGCATCCGGGTCCTGACTGCCGGACCTAATGACTCGACCTACGACCGGCCCTCCCCGATCCTCCGGATAGTCCTCCTCTGGCTCGGACTCCTCCAGCGGTACTCCTGGGGCAATAGGAGCATACCCCACCAACTGCTCAGCAACTACTGGTATATCTATGAATGTCTCCTCCTCCCGGGTCCCACTAGTCCCTTCCTTGTCAGCCATCCTACAAACACAAACAGAGACAATGATATCAGTATCATAATAAAATATATTCATTGATAAAATGAAATAATATTTTATCATGTACAACTCGGCTTGGCAGATTTCCACAATCCACCCCCAGACAAGGCCATTATCCGAATCTTCTTGATTCATATCCTAGCGTACTCAATACGAGTTTAAATCTAAGGTCATAACCTAGGTTTAGCGATCCTAAAGCTTATAACCTACAACTCTGATACCAACCTGTGACGCCCCCAAATTCGGGTCTCCAGATACCAGGATCCGGTCATCACGATCCAATACATCATTCACCTCCAACAACATATATTGACTAAAATGTGGAAATAAACATATGTTGTTCATTAGAAAGGTGTTACTAGTCCCAAGATACAATAACCTTAAATACTTAACACAAATCCGTACCCCAAATAAATATCAGGGTTAAAATTACATTTATAATAATTAACTAAACATAAAGTAAAATCAGCTACGTGAAGCCTATCACTTCATCTTTTCTTTTCCTTTGCTCTTTCCTGATGTCTCGGGTTTAGCTGCAATGGAGTCATGATATAGCAAGGATGAGCAACGAGTTTGCTCAGCAAGTTTAAAATACAACAATAAAGGATATATCATGATGAAGGGAATATAGAAAGAGAATTCAACAATTATCAAAAACAATAACATTAATTACTTTTAGAACAAGAGATAGTCAAGTAGACTTTGAACAATAACTTCCAAAGGAGTCAATAGTTAGTTGACCCTCTGGTTACTGACTACAGAATAAGTACTTGAGGGGATCAGCCTCGCGTACGCTATGTGTATGCATAACATTTAACTCTGCTATTTGTACCTTATATACGGTACCTGGGGTACTCCCCTATAATAAAAGGGGTGTTCATACAGTCTAAGAATCTTTACCATCGATTAGTTCGGATAGCTTTTATAAATTCTCACATACTTGCCTGACCGAACAAGGGTCAGGCTTAATCATGAATAGTTCATAATTTCGGAACTTTAATAAATATACGAATTCAAATGCACGAGTGCGAATGTCAATGAATACATAGATGTGGAATAATTTTGAAAGTAATTAGACCACTTAAGGCATGCTTGGAGATAAGATTCAAGCTTAAAGAATAACTTGCAATAATATATACCTTTTTGCACGAATTAAAAATAATGCATAAGGTTTAGAAACTTGCTCAATGTAAAAGTTGAGTAAGATAGAACTTGCATTTAGCATGCATAAAGATTGAAATTAGGGAACTTGCCTGTTTGCTCAGCTACAGATAAATTTTAGCTTTAATTAATTGATCTTGAGTGACCTATCATTGGATAAAGTCGACTTATCAATTAATATGGCATAGTTGTGTATTGGCACACCTTACTATACCATTTACTTAGCAGGTAACAATTCACCATCTACATTTAATTACTATTTAACATTAACTAAACAGAAATTAATTAATGATCTTTAGCGTATAACAATAAATGATAGTTAATCATGATTACTTATTCTTCGAACACTCAGATCATTACCCTTATTTGTCTCTAATATGGGTTAAAAATCCTTATTTATTAATTATAAAATAATTAGTAAATTTATTCTGGTTTAATAACAACTGAATAACAATTGATCACTTATTTAATTTATTTACACTTAATTATTTTCCACCTTTAAGGGTAATTGAGTAATTATTATTCCTTGTTCCTTATTCAACATTAATTAAATACTTAATGTATTAATTCAACACACACTTAATTATTATTCAATATTAATAATCGTTAAGTCTTTATTTATTATTTATGGGTAAATAATAAATAATTATTTGTTAACCTTGTTCATACTTAATTATAATAATAATTAAATATTTATTATCTTTATTGGTAAATAATAAATAGTTATTATTTATTACTTTATTTATACTTAATTATTATTCAATATTCATTGAATAATAATTATTATCTTTACCTATTATATATTGACAAAAACAAAAATAATAAACAATTATTATTTTATTATTAATATTAACTAAATAATAATTTAGATACTTATTATCTTATTTGTTATTTATTATTTAAATAATAAGTAATTATTTATTATTGTTTTGCCCAACATTAACACATACAGAAAAGAAAAACCACATTCGATTTTTATCATCCATGATGCTGACAAAACAACCGTTATCCAAAATGAAAATAACATTTGGTTTAGGCATTACAACAAACATATATTGGGCATTCTAAAACTCGGCATTGGCCTAGTCCTATACCAACATTAGACTGCCGAACCTCAAGTTCTGCCATACCAGTTTTTCCCAAAAATACACACAGTATAACTCAATACACTACCAAGAACAGCTCGACCCAAGCAATCCCAAAGAACAATTTAATCCACAATTTAGTCGATGCAATACCCAGAAACGATTTATTCAAACTGAATGGGCTGCTTAACTCACAAAATACATAAGCCAAGCAATACCAACTAATTCTAACAGTCATTACATTGAACAGTTGGTAGGCGTATCAATGTTCTTCAATAATTAGTAAAACTTAAGATGCTACCCAACCATAATTCAAACTTACACTGTTCGGCCTTCCATGGCCTTTCACTCACAGACTTTTCCCAACAAAATGACAATCGAAACCAAATAAAATAAAATAAAATAAATAAATTTCGCAGAAGTTGGATCAACTTAACAGAGCTCTTTTATACCTTAGGGTTGTCCGGCTTGCCGTCCTTCTCCTCTTTCCAAAATAATTGACGAACTCGGACATATACCTCCCAGCGGCTGATTTTCTCCGTTCTCTCCCCTCTGCGATTTTTCTCTCTTTAATTGAAAACTCTAGCAGCTCGGTTTAGGGTCGGGAGGGTTTCAATTTATAGAGGACATTTTACCCAATTGTTTGGGCAATATCCTAAAAAATGGGTTAATGACCGACGGTAGGAAAGAGTAGGCGGTCAGTTGTCGATGTCAAGCCCTATCCGAGCCACCCACGATTCGCTGGCAGGTCTTTGGGTCGCGTGCTCCGTCGGTCATCTCGCCGGATTTCTGGGACCCTTGGTCCATGCGACGCTCGCTCGGTTGCTTCGATTAACCGCCTTGAACCTTGAACCGTCCGCTGGTTGCCTCACCCTGTCGCCGGCGATTGACAGCCCGTTTCTTCCTCCCGTCCCTCGTTTGTCCGGTTTGATTAAGAGGTTGGTCATCTCACGCTCTCTCCTCTCTCTTCGACTGAACTGACTTGAGTGTTTGGGTATCTGATTTTCTTCTGGTTCGTTTTTCCCCAAATAAATCCCACCGTTGTCCCAATTCTCCTACTCGGTTGTGACTCAAATCAATTAACCGGTTGGAAGGATTTTTGGGCTCAACCCAATAGGGTTAAGCCGGCTAATGGAAAATACAATGGGCTCAGCCCAATTTGGAAATAGAAAAAGGATTTGGGTCCAAATAAAAACAAATGGCCAATCCAAATGAAGGTGACCCAAATTTAATTAACAATATTATATTCTAGTATTTAACTTGAATAACTTATCCAATTAATTAATTATTTGAAATATTTGTTTCAACAAAAATTTCTTGTTCGAATTATTTAAATCCGATAATGGTAGAATAAAATTATTTATTAATTTTCTTCCCAATTTTCTTGCAAATAAATTCTTAGGGTTAAATCACTAATTTACTCAGATTATTAGTGAGCCCCTTTAATGCAAAGGAAATTATTGGACCGTATAATTATATAATTAAATAATAATACCTACCTGGATCTAATTAGGTCCGAAAAATTATATAAAAATGAATTTTATATATCAAAATAATTGGATACGAGGTTTAAAATTTCCTGGACATTACAAAGGGTTCAAAACCCTCTAGCCCCAAATTAATTATTTCATTTTTAAAGGTTGACCAGTCAGCGCCACGTCAGCAGTCAACAGTTGACCAGTCAGCGCCACGTCAGCAGCATGTGTCACATCAGCAGTCAGTGTCACGTCATCAGTTGACCAGTCAACGTTTGACCGTTGACATTGACCATTTTTTTTTAAAAAAAAAATTTTATAAAAAAAAAATAATAATAATTTTACACAAACAGTTATGCCTAATTAAATTGTTCTAAACACATATCAATGTATATACAGAATCAAAATAATTAATAATTCGCATAAAGTTCGGTTCTTGATACCACTGTTAGGTTTGTATAACGTGAACATGCAATCAAATTACATAAATAAAGCGGAAGCGTGATAAAATCAAATTTTAAAATTTTATACAAACCATCACCACGATCTTTCTTTATGCATAATTATTAATTAAACGAAAGAGATGGAGAATAAGAACTATACCCTTGTAGAATTCTAGCTTCCTCAGGTACAAGTTCACCTCCAATTCTTTCGCGTTCTCCTTGAATTCTACCGATTAAATTCCTTCCTTTGATCAACGTTAGCCACCCAGGTGTTTGGCCTCTAGAGGTGATCCACTAAGGAATAATACCTGTTCAAGAAGATGGGTATTTGGCAAAACCCTAGTTTCTATCTCTATAGAAATTGCAAGTACTCTCTACAATTCTTATGCAAGAGTGTGTAACCCTAATCTATGATAAAACTTCTCTTATTTATAGATGTAGGAAAACCCTTCCCTAAACTATTTAGGATTAGGGTTTATGTTCTAATTAAACTCATTTAATTAATTCTGCTCCTAATCCAATTAGGAATTTATGAGAGAGTATTTCTATTAATTAATTCCCAATCCCTATTATAAATTAAATAATAATAATAGTAATAATAATAATAAGACTCCTCTTATTAATTTATATTTAATATTTTCAAAATATTAAATAATAAATATTAAGCTATTTAATTTATTTTATCGCCATAGATTAAATTAAATACACTTAACTTATTATTACAATTATGCCATTTACTTATTAAACAAATATTTTTCTTTTGCGGTGTGACCCTTTAGGTTCTCCATATTAAACCCGTTGTGAATAAATCAATTAGAACAATTCTAATCTTATTTAAATAAATAAATTAAACTATTTAATTCATTTATATAAATAATATTTATTCTACAATAAGGGTAAGCCCCCTTAGCGATCAACGACTTTCCAGATAATATAGATTTCAACAATAATCACAAAAGAACCATTCAGTGCATAGTTACCGTACAATTCAATCCTTCAACCATACAATGTCCCAATTAAATATAAGACATGGATTTACTGTCAAGTCTTATTTTATTTAATTATATGTATTTCGATTCCCAAATTCACAACTCTAAATAATGCAAATTAGAAACTCCTTTCCAATTTTATTCTGCCTTGGCCAAGGACTACTGAGTTGTCATTTATCGAATCATATAGGACATTCACATCTTTTACTAGACGTGGTAGATTCTTTGTTGATCATTCACCTATCTCCATGTACAACTTATTATATCCAATCATACCCTTTGTTATACCCTAAAGGTCTTAAGGGACATGTCAAAGTATAACTCATAATACACAAGATATTATGATAATCTGAAGTCCAAGGATCACTTGTACTGCTATCACTAGAGGAATTCCTATTGATAGGCGAGTAAAACTCCATTAGGTATTTCTTAGCGAGCCACGTTCAGTGAACTTATTCTCCAATAAGCACCTACATACTTGCTTTAGTGTCTCCAGACAAATGATTATGAGATCAATCATCCTCTTCTTAAGAGCAAGCAACGTATGTACTAATCTATCCGGATTCACTAATCCCCTTTTTAGTAATCCAACGATTAGGAACGATTTTAGTTTGTGAGCTATCTAGAATTTAGATGTTATTAGCATGATCACCACCATAATTCTAAAAGCATTGCTCAAAACTATGGGTTTATCACATTTAATATAACAACACTATGTAGATAATGTAAAATGCCTTTAATAACCGAATAAGATTACAAAGTATATGCTACATCATATCAAATATGATTGGCTTGTGTGCATACTACTTTTACCGTATATATCTCACATTTCTACCCATTGAGGTAATGTCTCCAAATTTTCAATGCAAAGACGACAGCTGCTAATTCCAGGTCATGGGTAGGGTATCGCTTTTCGTAGTCCTTCAACTGTCATGACGCATACACAATGACCTTGTCGTGTTGCATTAACACACAACCAAGACCTTGCCGTGTTGCATTAACACACAACCAAGACCTTTGTGTGATGCATCACTATACACTACAAAACCTCCCGTATCATCTAGCGAGGACAATACAGGCGCCTCGCTTAATCTCTTCTTTAACTCCTAAAAACTTTCTTCGCACTTTTTAGACCATACAAACTTCACCGTCTTTCTCGTTAGATTGGTCAATGGGGTTGCTATCTTCAAAAAATCCTGGATAAATCTTTGATAGTACCCGGCTAATCCTAAGAAACTTCGCACTTCCGTCGGCGTCTTCGGTTGTTCCCAGTTACTAACTGCCTCCACCTTCGTAGGGTCCACTGAGATACTGTCCTTGTCGATCATATGCCCTAAAAATTGCACCTTTTTCATCCAAAATTTGCACTTGGAAAACTTAGGGTATAACTTTTCCCTTCTCAGTGTTTCCAGTACTTTGTTCAGATGATCGGCATGCTCTTCTTCGGTCTTTGAGTAAATCAAAATATTATCGATGAAAACTACTACGAACTTATCTAAGTACGTCTCCATGAATGTTGTCGGGGCGTTAGTCAAATCGAAAGACATCACCAAAAACTCGTAGTGAATGTATCTCATCTGAAACGCAGTTTTGGGTACATCTTCTGTTGACTTTGTCATATTCTAAACCTAATATTTTGATGATGATTTGGTTCAATGTTACTAAATTGTTTATTGTGAATTTCAGGAAATTAATTCAAGAAAATTATTTGATGGATTATTCAAGGAAGATTGAAGATTATTTTGAGTATTAAGAATTATTATGTAAGGTCATTGCAAATATTTGATTTTTCAATTCAAGGCTCTAGGAAATTTACATGCATAATTTTATATATGCACAAGCCAGATTTATGCATCACGTTGATTCATGCATGATGGGATCTATGCATCTTGATTATCTTAATACATGATTATTAATTTATGCATCACGTTGATTTATGCATGATGGTCTGTAAACAATTTAAAGTATCATGCTTCTTTATCGGTATATGAAACGTGTGGCAGTAGACTTCATTAAATCCTTGGAAATATAATGCATATATACTTTGTGGCGGCAGTCTTGGAAAAAGAGATAAACTTGACAGGATACACTTTGATATGTAATCATTATCCTTTGACTCGGTATTGTTATTAAGCCGGATATTGTGGTCAGTTGAAAGGATTTGTTTCCAGGTTAAATGCTAACAGCTGGTTATTGATAAGGTTTGTTTGCAACGCTAAATCTTTTTACAAAACAGAATCTTGATAAGGTTTGTTTTGATTACAATGTTAATATTAAATTTTTACAATCAGAAGGTTAGATGAGGGATGCAACGGATATATTTTTAAGTCTATAAATTGCATGGAGTTATCCCAGTTGATACATAACTCCAACAGTGCACCGATTATAAGCAAAAGAAATATTCTTCATATTATCCTGGTGCAATTAAAAATTTGCTGCTGTGTTTCATATATTCTGATTTTGTTCAGCATATTTTCGTGAGCTATAAATTGGTAATATCCTTCTTATATTAATTGATCATTGCATACATTAGTTGAGCCTTGCATTGTTAAATTGCTTATTTGCTTTGATCATTAGACCTCTATTATTGTAATTTTAATTTTACAGACTAAGTATTGTCTAAAGGAATTTAATCCAGGTGGATTAAGATTTGTTTACATATAGATTCAAGGAAGCATAGGTGCTTAAGGAGTGCATTGGTGCACAAGGAGCAAAAGTGCTCAAGTGAATTATTGTAATTCAAAATTTGATAGAATCTGTCTTGTAACGGGAATTATTTTTAAATAAAAGTGAGTCTCCAATACTAGTTGGTGTTGGACGTGGAGTAGACTATTATTATAGAGGGTAATAGCTGAACCACGTAAAAAATCTTGGTGTTGATTTTATTGCTTGCTTTATTTTAATTACTCAAAAGTTAGTTAATTAATTTTTTTTAATTAATAACTTGAATATTTGTATTATTCATTATTATCAAGTATTTTCATTAAATTATATTAATTTATAAAATCACCAAGATATTTTCTTAAACTAAAATCCAATCCAGTTGACCGTATTCATTCAGTAAGCTGCATTCATCAATACAGTAGACTAAGTTCTTCTTTAACAAAGACTCAATCCAGTAAACCATATTTATTCAGTAAGCTGCATTCATCAATATAGTAGACTGTATTCAAAAGTTTGGTATAAATTTTTTAATTGGTAATAGTTTGTATCCACACTTATTCAACCCCCCCTTCTAAGTGTGCCTTATCTGAATTTCATTTGGTATCAGAGCTTGGCTCTACTTATCTTAGTCTTAAAGGTGACTTGTAGGGAAAGATTCTAATATGGCACAATTCGGAAACAACAATCAAGAAGGTCAATAATAGACCTCCACTGCAGTATGGAACAGAAAATTACAACTTCTGGAAATTCCGAATGAGGATCTACCTTAAAAGAGATCCTTGGGAATGGTGGGTCGTGGAGAACGGACCGGTTATACCAAGAAAAGATGATGGTACTCCAAAGACCTTGCTAGAAATGGACTCAACTGAAACTTTCATGGTTTCCTATGATTCAAGGGCTATGAATACATTACTTAGCGGCATGGTTCAATCAGAGATAGATAAAGTTTCTTCATGCAATACAGCTAAAGAAATTTGGGATACTCTTGTAGTAAGCCATGAAGGGACATCCAAGGTGCGAGAAGTCAAACTTAGCATGCTCATGCATGACTATGAAATGTTTAAACTTGAGAAAAACGAAACCATAAAGATGACACAAGCAAGGTTTCTAGTGCTGCTAAATTCATTGAAGCTACTTCACAAAACTATTCCACAAAGTGAGATTAATCAAGTTACTTCGGGCAATGCCCAAAAGGTTTGCTTCTAAGATTACAACTCTTCAAGATTCTTCCACTATTTTTACTATGGATACTCTAACACTTTTTGGTGAAGTTGAGGAATATGAGCATCAGTTAAAAAGATATGATGATGAGGATGAAACCCTTCGAAGAAAGGTTTTAGCTCTTAATGCAGGAAACGAAGAAGAGCTCGATGATGATTTGGATGAAGAAATAGCCATGATGTCAAGGAGACTCAAAGGACTACTACAAAGGAAGAACAAACGGAAGAATATTTTTAACACAAATAAAGGCAAGGGAAAGCAACCTGAGGAAACGTGTTTTGAATGTGGACGTCCAGGGCACTTCAAGAAGGACTGCTTTCAACTTAAGAATAAGGGAAAAATGAACTTTAAGGATAATAAAAGAAACAAAGCTCTTGTCACTTGGAGTGATGAAGAGGAGTCCGAAGTTGAGGTTGATGCCAAGGATGAAATAGCTCAAGTATGCTTCATGGGAATAGAAGGTGAATCAAATGAGGTATCTATTTATGAGTTTAATTCTTTAAAATAAGAAAATGAGAGATTAAGAGAAAAGAATGCATGTTTGAAGGAATTAGTAAATACATTAATGTGTGAAGTTGATTCTTTAATAGATGAAAAGAAAGAAATTGAGAAGGAGTCATCTTGTAAAGAAGAAAAGGTTTTGCTTGCAAAAAATAATTATCTTGAAAATTACAACAAGATTCTTTTTAACAAGGTGACTCACTTGAACAATGAAGTTGAGAAATTGACTAATGAGCAAAAAATGCGAGATGTATGTATTGATGCATTTAGTGATAAATCTCTGAGTAAATCTATTCCTTCTGATGAACTTCAAAAGGAAGTAGATTCATTAAAACTATCTCTTGCTAGATTTGTCCAAGGTGTAGAAAACCAAACTGTTATGTTGGGAAAGCAAAAACCTAGTTTTAATAGACAAGGGATAGGTTATAATCCCACTCGTAAAACCGGAAATGTGCAAATGCTTAAATCCAAGTCTCGTTTCAAATTGAATTATTGTTCTCCTTTCACTACATGCAAAAATTGTGGCATTAAAGGTCACTTAGATATAAATTTTTCTAAGAAACAGAAGGTTAAAAAGGTATGGATTAAGAAGGGTGATTTATGTGCAACTAACACAAATGGACCCAAAAAGATATGGGTACCAAAAAAGATGAATTAATTTTTCTTGTCAGGTATGCTTCAAGGCAAAAGTTCCATCTCAAAAATGGATTCTTGATAGTGGATGCTCTCGTCACATGACTGGTGATAAATCAAAGTTTGTGGAACTAAAAACCAAGAAGAAAAATGGGAGGGTTACTTTTGGGGATAATCGAACCTGTGAGATTATCGAGAAAGGTAAAATTGGTAATGGTAAGGCCAATATTGATAATGTTCATCTTGTTAGTGGACTTGAATTTAATCTTATAAGTGTTAGTCAATTAATGGATAATGGTCATCAAGTTAGTTTTGAAAAAGAAAAGTGTACAATTCCTCATGGTACTAACAAAACTACTTTAGTTGCACAAAGGGAAGGAAATATATATACTATTGATTTTGAGCAACAGGATGAAGAATTATGTCTAGCAACTGTACAAGACGAGGCTAACCTATGACATAAGAGGATGGGACATGTTCACAAGGATTTAATCAAGAAATTATCTTCAAAGAATCTTGTCAAAGGATTGCCAAAGATAAAGTATGAAAAGAGAGGAATATGTGTTCCTTGCTAACTTGGGAAATAAGTAAGAACTTTATTTACAGCAAAGAACATGGTATCAACTTCCTCTCCTCTACAACTACTTCATCTTGATTTATTTGGTACTGAAAGGTATGCTAGTATTAATGATAAATTTTATGCTTTTGTAATAGTTGATGATTTTTCTAGATATACTTGGGTGTTGTTTTTAAGAACCAAAGATGAAGTATTTAAAGAGTTTGAGAAATTGATAAGAAGTTTAGAGACTAAGTATAGTCTCAAACTTATAAAAATTCGTAGTGATCATGGTACTGAATTTCTAAAGGACTTTACCATATTTTGTGATCAAAAAGGAATTAGCCATGAGTTTTCAGCTCCAAGAACTCCTCAGCAAAACGGAGTAGTGGAAAGAAAGAATAAAACACTTCAAGAAACAGCTAGAACACTTTTACAAGAAAGCAAACTCCCAAAGAAATTTTGGGCAGAGGCTGTTAATACCTCTTGTTATGTGTTAAATAGAGTTCTTATCCGCCCTATCATTTTGAAAACTCCTTATGAGCTTTTGAATAATAAAATTCCTAATATAAGTTATTTCAAAGTATTTGGATCTAAATGTTTTATTCTAAATACTAGTGATAACTTGGGAAATTTTGATGCTAAATCCTATGAAGGGATTTTTATTGGTTATTCACAAAACAACAAGGCATATCGTGTTTTTAATGTTAACAAGCTATGTGTTGAAGAATCAGTACATATAACATTTAATGAAACTAACAATGATCTTCCAAAAGAAAGAGAAGAAGATGCAGGTAATTTGGAGATCTCAGTAAATCCGGCAAACTGGAAAAATCTATTCAGCAAGCCAAATGATCAAATTCAGCAAGCTGAATTGGAAAATACACAAGGAGTGGAACAAGAAACAACACAAGAACTTGAGGAAAATTTCCCCCAACAAGAAGAAGTAATACACGATGTCCAAATGCCAAAGACTGCAAGGTATCTCAAGAATAATCCACCGGAAAAACATTATCGGAGATATAAACAAAGGAATAACCACACGAAGAAGTTTACAAAATCAATGTGCATTCTCTGCGTTCTTATCACAAGTTGAGCCAAAGAATACTAAGGAAGCTGTTCTTGATGAAAGTTGGCTAATGGCAATGCAAGAGGAACTTCAACAATTTGAACGATGTCAAGTTTGGGAATTAATGCCTCCTCCTAAAGATGTTTCTATCATTGGAACAAAATGGGTGTTTAAAAACAAGCTTGATGAGCATGGGACAATCACTCGTAACAAAGCAAGACTAGTGGCTCAAGGATATAATCAACAAGAAGGGATCGACTACGGAGAGACTTATGCCCCAGTCGCAAGACTAGAATCTATTCGAATCCTATTAGCCTTTGCATGTTACAAGAAATTTAAGCTTTATCAAATGGATGTAAAAAGCGCGTTCCTAAATGGATACATTAATGAAGAAGTCTATGTCAAACAGCCTCCTGGATTCGAACATGAGAAATACCCAAATCATGTTTTCAAGCTAAAGAAAGCTCTCTATGGTCTCAAACAAGCTCCAAGAGCTTGGTACGAGAGGTTGAGTAAGTATCTTCTTTCTAGTGGTTTCACTAGAGGTAAAATTGATTCCACATTATTTATTATGCATGATAAAAATGATATAATTATTGTTCAAATATATGTGGATGACATAATATTTGGTGCTACTAATGATTTTCTTTGTGAGTGGTTTTCAAAATGTATGCACAAGGAATTTGATATGAGTCTTATTGGAGAGCTAAATTACTTTTTGGGGCTTCAAATCAAGCAAACTAAGGAAGGGATCTATATTCATCAAACCAAGTATACAAAAGAGCTTCTCAAAAGATTTGGTTTTGAAGGATCCAACCCAAAGGCTACACCAATGAGTACATCGATAAAACTTACATCAGATGATAAAGGTACAAATGTAGAGTTAACCAAATTTCGAGGTATGATTGGGTCTTTATTATACTTGACTGCATCTAGACCTGATATAATGTACAGTGTATGCCTTTGTGCTCGATTTCAAGCTAAACCCAAAGAATCCCACTTACAAGCGGTTAAAAGAATTTTTAAATATTTAAGTGGTACTATAAATTTAGGGTTATTTTATCCAATAAGTAATCATTTTGAGCTAATGGGTTATTTAGATGCAGACTATGCAGGGTTTCAAGTTGATAGAAAAAGTACAAGTGGTGCTTGTACATTTTTGGGACAAAGTCTTGTTTCATGGCATAGTAAAAGGCAAACTTCAGTTGCTTTATCAACAACTGAGGGTGAATATTTAGCTGCAGGGAGTTGTTGTTCTCAAATATTATGGATGAGACAAACTTTATGTGATTTTGATATAATTTGCAATAATGTGCCTATATTTTGTGATAATTCTAGTGCTATTGATATTTCAAAAAATCCTGTTTTGCACTCACGTACAAAACATATAGAGGTAAGACATCATTTTTTAAGGGATAATGTTTCAAAAGGATTAGTTAAATTAGTTTTTATTCCTACAAAAAAACAATTAGCAGATATTTTTACTAAACCTTTGTGTGAGGAAAGGTTTTGCATGCTTAGGAGAGAACTTGGAATGTGCATGGTATAAATGTGGATAACATATTTATCATATCCAGTTAATATATTCTGCACAATATCTGTTGAAATATATTTGTTTTGATATTCCTTATTTGTTTAAATTATTTTCTGGATACATGTATCTATTGATTACCAAGGATTAATTGCTGATTACTTGGGTTACGTAAAGTCTCAATTTTATTTTGAAACCCGAAAAAGTAGCTGAACAGTCATTGAGTTTGAAAAGACACACGTCTTTTAATATCAGTCTCCTACTTAATTTCTACTTCTATGTTATCTTTCTTTATTACTTCAGTTCTCTCTTCTTCCATAAACCAGATCAAAACCCTTGATTTTTTTTAAAACCCTTAAAAGCTATGAAAACCAGAGCTAGCAAACAATCTTCCGGTAAATCAACGGATGAAGGATCCTCTTTGAAGAATGTTTCTGGATTAAAGATGAAATCCAAGCGAAAGCTAAAGAAATCGTCGAAGCATGTGTCGTCCGATGCCACCATATTATCCGACGACTCAGATTCAAGTTTCTCTTTCTTAAAAGCTTCATAAGACGAACCGTTTCAACAAGTGAAGTTAAAACAACCAGTGCATGAAGACCATATCACTTCATAGCCAGAATCTCCTTCAAATCTGGTAAATCCGTTCTCATCTTCCTTTGATTTGCCAAAAAGTTTCTTCAGGGGTTACAGCTTTGAAACTCGTTTTGAAAATTCAATTGCTACAAAGCAATTTGTCTATGAAAAATCTCTGGATTTGTTCTATTTCAAAAACTCTGTTTTAGAGAAACTTTTCAATTCTTGTGAAATATCTTCTATGTTGTTTCCTCCTACTATTGCATATCCTAGATTAGTTCAGCAGTTTTATACTAATCTTGAGTGCAATGGAGATTGTTACACGATATATGTTCAAGGAAAATCATTATTTTTCACTAGTATTGATTTTGGGAGTATTCTCGGTATATCTTCTGCTGGACCCTGTTCGTTTACTCTAAAAGGTGTTGCTAACATTCTTTTTCCACCTCTGGAACAACTTCATATTGTGATGAATGATTTTTCCCTTACTACTTTATTTCTTCCAAAAATTGTGAATGTATGTCCAACTGCTTGTGTTTTACATAAAGTAGTGAGGTATAATCTGTTTCCACGACTTGGTGGTGGAGCAGATTTTACCTATCAAGATTTAGTGGTTGTGGCTATGATTCTTAAGGGAAAGTCTTTCAATCTCTCACAAATGATGTTGTCTCACATGCTGAGTTGTATTCGTCAATCTAAGAAATTTCTTCCTTACAGTAAGTTTCTGACAAAGCTTTTCAAACATTTCAACATATCTCTTGATGATGAAATTTTTGTTTCCAACAATAAGTTCATAGATACTGCTAATCTGACACAATCATACATCACTTTTCTTGCTGGTGAGTTTGTTCGTCTTCATCCTCCTCCTATTCCCCCTACTCCAGAATCTTCTTCAACCTCTCTGTCAAATTCTCATGGAACTGATATTTTGAATATTCTAAATGAGATTTTACAAAATCAAAATTCTATGAAAGCTGACTTGGCCGAGATTAGAAATCGAGTTGAGATTCTTGAAAAAGGAAAATTGTCGTTGGATGCACCAGAAATTAATAAATTGTATAATCGTGTTGAAGATGAATTCATTGATCTCTAGGCAGGTTTTGAGATACAAACATTGGCTATGGTTGAGGCCCTTCAACGGAAATTCAATAGGAACACATGCCAGTTAAGTCAAGAAATTAAGTTTGTTAGTTATCAACTTGGAGAACTTGCTGATTTTATGGCAACTAGATTTAATGATGTGGGCAGGAAGTTACATTTTCAAACAATGTATTCCACTATTCCAGAATGGCCAATGTGCAATTGGACAGCAGAGTTCAAAGATGACTTTCTTGATATGGAGATTCCTCCTTCAACCTTTATCCCCAGACCACCTCGATTTGCCAAAGAACTCACACTTGCTGAACGCCTTCACCGCCTCCGGCACCGTGCTTACTTCACCTCCCGCACTGCACAAAAAGTTCACATTGAAGACATTGACTGAATTTGCTCTCTCTCTTTTTGCCTGATGACAAAGGGGGAGAGATTATTTATTTCAATTGGTACAACATACTATAGTTTCTTTTGGTATTTTTTAAGACTATGATACTATGGTTTCTGTGATGTTTTGGTTTTTGATAGGCATGATTGTTTTTAAATACCTGCTTGTTAAGACAATTGGTTAAAATTGCTTATGGTATTTGGTTTTAATCATGTTGTTATGAGATGTTATTTAAATATGATATGATACTAACACATGCAGGTCATATCGATTTGTTTCCTGAAATTAGTTATGCATAAATTTAGGGGGAGCTTCAATGATTTTATGTTGTCATCATCAAAAAGGGGGAGAGAATGTTGACTTTGTCATATTATAAACCTAATGTTTTGATGATGATTTGGTTCAATGTTACTAAATTATTTATTGTGAATTTTAGGAAATTAATTCAAGAAAATTGTTTGATGGATTATTCAAGGAAGATTGAAGATTATTTTGAGTATTAAGAATTATTATGTAAGGTCATTGCAAATATTTGATTTTTCAATTCAAGGCTCTAGGAAATTTACATGCATAATTTTATATATGCACAAGCCAGATTTATGCATCACGTTGATTCTTGCATGATGGGATCTATGCATCTTGATTATCTTAATACATGATTATTAATTTATGCATCACGTTGATTTATGCATGATGGTCTGTAAACAATTTAAAGTATCATGCTTCTTTATCGGTATATGAAACGTGTGGCAGTAGACTTCATTAAATCCTTGGAAATATAATGCATATATACTTTGTGGCGGCAGTCTTGGAAAAAGAGATAAACTTGACAGGATACACTTTGATATGTAATCATTATCCTTTGACTCGGTATTGTTATTAAGCCGGATATTGTGGTCAGTTATAAGGATTTGTTTCCAGGTTAAATGCTAACAGCTGGTTATTGATAAGGTTTGTTTACAACGCTAAATCTTTTTACAAAACAGAATCTTGATAAGGTTTGTTTTGATTACAACGTTAATATTAAATTTTTACAATCAGAAGGTTAGATGAGGGATGCAACGGATATATTTTTAAGTCTATAAATTGCATGGAGTTATCCCAGTTGATACATAACTCCAACAGTGCACCGATTATAAGCAAAAGAAATATTCTTCATATTATCCTGGTGCAATTAAAAATTTGCTGCTGTGTTTCATATATTCTGATTTTGTTCAGCATATTTTCGTGAGCTATAAATTGGTAATATCCTTCTTATATTAATTGATCATTGCATACATTAGTTGAGCCTTGCATTGTTAAATTGCTTATTTGCTTTGATCATTAGACCTCTATTATTGTAATTTTAATTTTACAGACTAAGTATTGTCTAAAGGAATTTAATTCAGGTGGATTAAGATTTGTTTACATACAGATTCAAGGAAGCATAGGTGCTTAAGGAGTGCATTGGTGCACAAGGAGCAAAAGTACTCAAGTGAAATATTGTAATTCAAAATTTGATAGAATCTGTCTTGTAACGGGAATTATTTTTAAATAAAAGTGAGTCTCCAATACTAGTTGGTATTGGACGTGGAGTAGACTATTATTATAGAGGGTAATAGCTGAACCACGTAAAAAATCTTGGTGTTGATTTTATTGCTTGCTTTATTTTAATTACTCAAAAGTTAGTTAATTAATTTTTTTTTAATTAATAACTTGAATATTTGTATTATTCATTATTATCAAGTATTTTCATTAAATTATATTAATTTATATAAAAATCACCTAGATATTTTCTTAAACTAAAATCCAATCCAGTTGACCGTATTCATTCAGTAAGCTGCATTCATCAATACAGTAGACTAAGTTCTTCTTTAACAAAGACTCAATCCAGTAAACCATATTTATTCAGTAAGCTGCATTCATCAATATAGTAGACTGTATTCAAAAGTTTGGTATAAATTTTTTAATTGGTAATAGTCTGTATCCACACTTATTCAACCCTCCCTTCTAAGTGTGCCTTATCTGAATTTCATTTGGTATCAGAGCTTGGCTCTACTTATCTTAGTCTTAAAGGTGACTTGTAGGGAAAGATTCTAATATGGCACAATTCGGAAACAACAATCAAGAAGGTCAATAATAGACCTCCACTGCTGTATGGAACAGAAAATTACAACTTCTGGAAATTCCGAATGAGGATCTACCTTAAAAGAGATCCTTGGGAATGGTGGGTCGTGGAGAACGGACCGGTTATACCAAGAAAAGATGATGGTACTCCAAAGACCTTGCTAGAAATGGACTCAACTGAAACTTTCATGGTTTCCTATGATTCAAGGGCTATGAATACATTACTTAGCGGCATGGTTCAATCAGAGATAGATAAAGTTTCTTCGTGCAATACAGCTAAAGAAATTTGGGATACTCTTGTAGTAAGCCATGAAGGGACATCCAAGGTGCGAGAAGTCAAACTTAGCATGCTCATGCATGACTATGAAATGTTTAAACTTGAGAAAGACGAAACCATAAAGATGACACAAGCAAGGTTTCTAGTGCTGCTAAATTCATTGAAGCTACTTGACAAAACTATTCCACAAAGTGAGATTAATCGTAAGTTACTTCGGGCAATGCCCAAAAGGTTTGCTTCTAAGATTACAACTCTTCAAGATTCTTCCACTATTTTTACTATGGATACTCTAACACTTTTTGGTGAAGTTGAGGAATATGAACATCAGTTAAAAAGATATGATGATGAGGATGAAACCCTTCGAAGAAAGGTTTTAGCTCTTAATGCAGGAAACGAAGAAGAGCTCGATGATGATTCGGATGAAGAAATAGCCATGATGTCAAGGAGACTCAAAGGACTACTACAAAGGAAGAACAAACGGAAGAATATTTTTAACACAAATAAAGGCAAGGGAAAGCAACCTGAGGAAACGTGTTTTGAATGTGGACGTCCAGGGCACTTCAAGAAGGACTGCTTTCAACTTAAGAATAAGGGAAAAATGAACTTTAAGGATAATAAAAGAAACAAAGCTCTTGTCACTTGGAGTGATGAAGAGGAGTCCGAAGTTGAGGTTGATGCCAAGGATGAAATAGCTCAAGTATGCTTCATGGGAATAGAAGGTGAATCAAATGAGGTATCTATTTATGAGTTTAATTCTTTAAAATAAGAAAATGAGTGATTAATGGAAAAGAATGCATGTTTGAAGGAATTAGTAAATACATTAATGTGTGAAGTTGATTCTTTAATAGATGAAAAGAAAGAAATTGAGAAGGAGTCATCTTGTAAAGAAGAAAAGGTTTTGATTGCAAAAAATAATTATCTGAATTTCATCTTCCTTCTTTACTTTTAACTGATGATATCCGGTCCTCAAATCTATCTTCGAGAAGTGTCTGGCTCCTTTTAGTTGATCAAATAAGTCGTCGATCCTTGGCAATGGATATTTCTTCTTGATAGTTGATTTGTTCAATTCCCGGTAGTCGATGCAAAGCCTCATCGATCCGTTATTCTTCTTGACAAACAAAACTGGTGCTCCCCATGGGACACACTCGGCTGGATATACCCATTGTCCAGTAATTCCTGAAGTTGTATCAACAATTCCTTCATTTCCACTGGTGCCATACGATACTGACGAGTGGGCTTTATACCTATGAATTAGATATATCTTAGGCTTAATTCTTTACTATCTTTGAGTATTTTTAGTGTCATTTTACTTGTTTATGCATTGGTTTTATAGGAAACGGCTTCAGAGGGTTAAAAGAGGAAAATCGGAGCTTAATGACATTTCTATAAATTTTGAATCAGAGTTCTCGCCGGGGCAAGAATCTCAAGCTTAAATTTCTCGCCGGGGCGAGAATGCGCGGAAAGAAATTGTAATTCAGTTCTTTTGGGAAATCGATTTGGAATTGGATTCTTTCTACTAATTTGATTCAGAAACTATAAAAGAGACAGAGAGAGATGGAAATAGAGGCATACATAGGCATACATATACATAGATACATTCATAGTTGCACACTTACGCAAGGATTGAGATACAGAGCTGAAGTTAGAGATTGGAGACTAGGGAAAGCATCGTAAGGAATTCAGATTAGAGAATTGAAGATTGAAGAACTTCTACTTAGTTTTTCTTATCCTCTATCTTAGATTTGTAATTTAATTGTGATGATTTATTTGGGATTCATGATGTAACGAATGCAATTTTTGTGATTAAATAAAAATATTTATTGAGTTATATAAATATTTTTATTAATTTATTTATTGAGTAAAATAAATAATTTATAAGTTCTGGTGAAAGAATTTTTGTTAAATATTATTTGATTGTGATTTGATGTGTTTATTCTAATTTAATTTAATAATTAAATTAGATGATTAAATGATTTATTTGAATAAAAAATTTATTTGAATAAGATAATTTATTTGGTGTTAATGGTTAAATGGAACTATTATTTAAGTTAGTAAGGTTTAATTGAATTTATTTAATAATAAGTTCAATTAAATTAAAAGTGTGACAATTAAAACTATATGTTATAATGAGTTATTAAAATAAATAGAAAGAGTTTTTATTTCCATCACACCAAACAAGGCCTTATGACCTTTGGTTGGAAATAATGAGTTATTTTAATTTATTTTTACCAAACAAAGTCTTATGGCTTTTGAATTTTTATAACTGATGATTTAATTAATAAATATACGTTCCATCAGTTTTTTATTTGTTTTGCTTGTCAGTTGTTAAAAGAAAAGAAAACACAGAGTTTAAAAAAAAAAAGGAAGAATATACAGAGAAAAAGAGAGAATTAGAGAGAAAATTGAGAGTTTGAGAGTTTTGAGAATTGAGAAAGAGAAGGAAGGGAAGTGCTAAGCTAAGGAATTATATATATAGTTTGAAGGTATAATCTCTTTTAAGTTTTATTTATAGTTTTGTTTCACTGTATATATGGTGTTTAGTTTCATGTAAGTGAATTGTTTGCTAAAAGCATGAATCAGTTGATGCAATTGTTAGTAATCATTAATTAGATGATTATATGATGATTATAAGTTAATTTTAAGGTTTTAATCCATGAAAACACGTTTTGGAGTAGAGTTTGTAATTTTTACAGAGTTTATTTCATGTATGGTATATATGTATGAAATTGGTATTCAAATTGGTTGTTAATTGGTAAAATTGATTTTTGATTATGATTATATAGTGAAAAACGAAAAGAATGTAATTAGAATGGATTAAAATGGTTGAAAGATGAGGTTACAGTAGTTGATTTCATTAAAATGGTTAAAACATGAATATCTTGTTTTAACAAAAAAAATTTAATTCAAGTTGGTTGATTATGTGTAATATGATGTTGAGAATGTTTAGAAACATGTTGGGAAATAGTTTTGTGTTATATTTGATGTCTGGGTATGTTTAAATTATGTGTTGGATGGTAGAATTCGGAAAATTTGGCCAAATTTGGCCTAAGTTTTCACTGGTTCGTGACTGTAGGAGACGACTGTTGAGTCTCCCGCCCCGGCGAGAGAAATGCACTGTAAATCCTCGCCCCGGCGAGAAAATTTAAAAGGGAATTCTCGCCCCGGCGAGAATCACTGTTGGAAAAAAAAATTTATTATTTTGTTTTCTTTTCTTGGTAGTTATGATATATCATTTTATGCAGGATTAAACTTAGATTAATGTAATAAGTGAATAATAAGATGTTAAGATGAATTCTAAATGATGTTTGATGATGATTAAATATAAGGTAATATATATATACCTTAGCTTAAAGATAAGTTGTGGAGATTCTTAGAGTGTAACATTGTTGCAATAAAGCTTGTAGCTTCTGAAATAGAGTTGATAATCAGTAGTTAATTAGAAATTGAGGTGAGGATTGGAGTATTAATGTACGTGAGTATTGTAACTAATCGTTTTTGTTGCAATACAAACGGAATTTGTAGGTTGTTTATTGTACGTGGTTTGTAATTAGGAAAGCTACATACGAGGCAAGTTTCTGAACTCCATTATTATATTGAGCAAGTTTTCCTTCCCTTAACTTGTTATCTCATTTAAAGCAAGTTTATTATCATTGAGCAAGTTTACTAACCTTAGCTTATTATTATTTAAGCAAGGTTGTTACCATGATAACTGCTTAAGTTTTTATTCCAGTCAATTGTTACTCAATCATTGATTGTTATTTCAAATTTCGAACACAGTTTCTATTGTACAAACTTATTGATGAAACAAATGCTTTAGTGACTAGCAAACCCTTATTGATTCAGCTAGTCCTTAGTTGATGAGCGTTCTAAAGACTTAGAATATTTTAAAATCTTTCCAAACCAAGTTCCTTTTGGTATGGATTCTGATGCTAAACTGAGATGAACAACCCTAATATACGGGATTAATTACGCGACAGCGTTAAAATGTTTGTGCACAATACATTGTACAAAGGGCTGATCCCCCTGAGTACGAGATGGAAGGTCCAAAGTCTATAAGACTGTTAAAGGTTATGGTAGAAATACTTTTTAACCTAGGACATAGTTCGAGGTCTTTTGACCCTCAGATGCACTTTTAATCTTGAGGTCTATATTCAGTTCTCAAGCCAAGTATTCTTTTGAGCTTTTCAGATCTTTGATTTGTTATTAATTGAATTCAGAAAAAAAAACTATCATACCTTAGTTGAAACCTATTTCGTTAATTAATTAATTGTAATCATTATTATGTTTGTGGGCAATTGTTTGCTCACTCTTTGCACTAAAACATTGCAGCTAAGGCAGAGAAATCGGACGAGCCATCCACGAGCAAAGGCAATAAGGGCAAGATGTCAAAGTAGCAAGAGACTTAATACTCATTTGATGTTTATTTGTATTAATACTTGTTTTTATAAGTTTGTTTCCGCACTGATGTAATAGAGGTTAGACAACCTGGGAAATTGTTTATTTAAGAGATTTTAAGTTGTAATCCCTAATGTGGGAAGATATTTCATTCGGTTTAATTTAATTGTCATATTTTTTATGGGTAGTTAGTTATGAATGAATGTTATAGTGAACACCAAATCAGTGGGAATTAAGTACCTGGATTTGGGGGTGTCACAGGTTGGTATCAGAGCTGATAGGTTATGAACCTTTAGGTAGGGAAAACCTTAGGGTAGTAGCCTTTTAGAAGATAGGGAATATAGTGGTGATAAACTCTTATCGAGTTCTAAGGAACAAATTACGGAAATTCATAAAAGATAATAAAATGATTATGTGTTATGTACTTATTTGATAACAAACTTATGTGCTCGCGAGTATTATCGATTAGTAATTAAAACTTAAAATTTTGTTGTCGGGATGACTGATATAGGAGGACCCAGCCAGGCTAGGGAGGAGGAGCCCCGAGATATTCATGTAGTTCAGGAACAGCTAGTGCAGAGGGAGCCATCCCTGTGACACCCCCAAATCCGGGTACTTAATTTCCACAGATTTGGTGTTCACTATCTCATTCATACACTTCTAACTACCCATAATTAAGAACAATTAAATATACTTAAAGAAGCATCTTCCCAAAATGGGTTACATCAATAATTAAAAATCCCAGGTTACCACAACCTTAATACATCAAATGCGGAATAAAATATAGTCTAAAACAAGACTGGTACAAACGATCATCAAATTAATAATAATTCTAGAACTATTTCTGCATCTTGCCTTTGCCCTTACTGGTGGACGGCTCATCCTGCTTCTCGGGCTTAGCTGCAATGTTTAGTGCAAGAGTGAGCAAACAATTGCCCACAAGAAAAATAACGATAACTTATAAATGAAATAGAGTTCAAATGGGAAGCGACAATTTTCTGAAGTTAATCAATAAATAATCAAAGTTTGAAAGCTCAAAAGAATGCTTGAATTAGGAAGAATAGATTCCAAGATTCAACGTCTATATCTGAGGGTCTCAAGACCTCGAACTATGTCCTAGTTAGCAAGTATTTCTACTGTAACCTTTAACAGTCTTAAAGACTATAGATGGACTTTCGTCTCGTACTCAGGGGGATCAGCCCTTTGTACAATGTATTGTGCACAAACATTTTAACGCTAAGCGTAATAATCCCTTATGTTAGGGTTGTTCATCTCAGTTTATTATAAGAGTCCGTACCAAAAGGAACTTGGCTTGGAACAAGTTTAGATAATCTAAGTTTTTGAAACGCTCATCAACTAAGGACTAGCTGAATCAATAATGGTTTGCTAGTCTAGTTCTTCAGTAAAGTTTGTATTCGAAGTTTGAATGATAATCAAAGACTGAATAAATAATATCTGGAACAAAATATAATTACTCAACATGATATCAGCCTTGCTTGAATAACAATAAGCTATGGTTAATTAATTCACTCAAAGGAAGTAAACTCGTTGAAATAATAACAAGTTTAAGAAATAAATAACTTGCTGTAATAATTTAACAAGTTTAAAGAAAGAAAACTTGCTCAACATAAAAGTAATAAGTTTAGATAAGGAACTTGCCTCAAGCGTTGATTACAAATTAAATATCTCACGATCCTTAAACAACCTATACATTTAATTATAAAAATGGTAACATAATTAGTTACAAAATAATATACACTTTAAGCTTACTTTTATCCTTTTTATTATAACATCTCATTTAGAAAACTTTAATCAACAAGTTTCAATTATCTAGGAATTTCATTAATCACTTAATACTTTAATATAAATTTAATTATACATCATAACTTCCAAGAAAGGAAAACAAAATAAAAAATTTTCAGCAGTGATTCTCGCCGGGGCGAGAATTCCCTTTTAAATTTTCTCGCCGGGGCGAGGATTCCCTTTGTAAATTTCTCGCCGGGGCGAAGATTAACAGCTCATTTTTCTCGCCGGGGCGAGAAACCTGGCTGTCGTCTCCTACAGTTCGCGAACAGTGAAAACTTAGGCCAATTTTGGCCAAATTTTCCGAATTCTACCATCCAGTACACAAACTAAATATACCCAGACATCATATATGCTAGAAAACAATTACCCAACATGTTTCTAACTAATCTAAGCATTATAAAACACATAATCAATCAATTTAAAACCAAAAATTCACTGTTTTATAAAATAACCATATTTTTGCCATTTTCATAAAACAAAGCTCTGTAAATTCATTTTTCAACCAATTAAAACCATTCTTCTTGCATAATCATAAACAATTATCAATTTACCGATTAATAACCAATTAGAGCATCAATTTTTATACAAATATTCCATACATGAAATAAAGCTCTGTAAAACTAAGAACTCAATTCTAAAGCATGTTTTCATGGATTAATACCTCTAAATTAATTGTTAATCATCATATAATCATCTAACACATGATTACTACCAATTACAAACAACTATAATCAACTAGTTCATATATTCTAACAATTGAATTCACATACAGTAACTAAAACTATATACAGAAGAATAAAACCAAAAGGAAAAAGAAATTATACCTTCAATTACTGTAAGAACTTGGTGAATTCTTTTAAAATAACAAGCTCTTTCTCAATTCTCTCTTCTCAACTCTCAAATTCTCAAGCTCTGCTCTCTCTTTTCTCTCAAACTCTGATGTTCTTCTTCTTTCTTTTCTTTCTTTCAACTGACGCTCTTTTACTGATATAATATAAACTGATGATTTTAAAAATAAAAATAAAAACTGTTGTTTTAAATAATAACATAAAATCCTTAAATTGAATCATCAGTTAGGATTTTCAAAAGCCATAAGGCTTGTTTGGCAAATACTAAACAAACTAATCCATTATTCTTATGTCTTGTTTGGTAAAACTCAATTAAAATAACTCATTTTTCCAACCAAAGGTCATAAGGCCTAGTTTGGAAAAACTAAATTAAAACTCCTTTCATTTATTTTAATAAAACATTATAAACATATAGTTTTAAAGGTCACACATTTAATTTAATTGAACTTATTATTAAATAAATTCAATTAAATATAACTAACTCAAATAATAATTTTATTTAACAAAAACACCAAATAAATTATATTATTCAAATAAATTATTTATTAACATAAATCATTTATTCAAATAATTCTTTTCATCATCTAATTTTAATTATTAAATTAAATTAGAATAATCATCACAAATCATATTCAAGTAACTATTAACACAATTAACTCAACATAAACTTATTTCACAATAGCTTAATAAATCATCTATTAACTCAATAAATTAATAAAAATATTTATACAACTCAATAAATATTTTTATTAGTTCTCAAAAATTGTATTTCGTTACATTCTTTCCCTCCTTAAAAGGATTCTGTCCCCAGAATCACAACGCAATTAAACTTGTCCGTTACATTCTCCCCTCCTTACAAAGATTCTGTCCGCAGAATCGCAATACAAAAGTTAAACAAATAAGTGAGGGTAATTCTGCATCATTTTATCTTCGAGTTCCCACGTAGCTTCTTCAGCACTGTGGTTCCTCCAGATTACCTTAACAGAAGGTATCACTTTATTTCGAAGCATTTGCTCTTTCCTGTCTACTATCTGTACAGGAACCTCTTCATAAGATAAATTCTTGTTCAAATTGTATCGGTTCGTATTCGATTACATGCTTATAATCGGGCTTTATTACTGTCGTAGCACCGATATATGAAAGACATTGTGGATGTGGCCTAACGTAGGAGGTAAAGCTACCTCATAAGCTACCTCACCCACCCGTTTCAGCAACTTTCGAAGGGTCCAATAAATCGTTTGTGGACTCGGCTTACCCTTCTTGCCAAATCTGATTTTTCCTTTCCATGGAGATACCTTGAGAAACACGAAGCTGCCGACTTCAAATTTGCGATTTTGTCGGTGTTGGTCAGTATACTTTTTCTGTTTGTCTTGAGCGGCTATCAAATCTGGCTCTTATTACTTTGACAATCTCAGCAGTTTGTTGCACCAACTCGGGTCCTAATAGTCGACGTTCACCAACCTCATCCCAGCATAACGGAGTTCTGCATTTCCTTCCGTACAACGCTTCGTAGGGTGGCATGCCGATACTTGCGTGATGACTGTTGTTGTAAGCAAACTCGACCAAAGGTAAATGATCATCCCAGTTGCCTTTAAAAATCCATTGACGCACGCTCGGAGCATATCCTCCAACGTCTGAATTGTTCTTTCGCTCTGGCCATCGGTTTGAGGATGATAGGTTGTGCTCATTCTCAACTGTGTCCCCAAACAAGCTTGCAAACTCCTCCAAAATTTTGATGTGAATCGTGGATCTCGATCTGATACTATTGATACTAGAATTCCGTGCCTTGAGATAATTTCTTTGACGTATAATTTCGCTAGCTGATCCAAAGTGAATCGGATTTTGATCGGCAAGAAAATGTGCTAATTTCGTCAATCTGTCAACTATGACCCATATTGCGTCATATCCCTTCTGAGTAGTTGGAAGCCCCACTACGAAGTCCATTGTGATATGCTCCCACTTCCATTCTGGTATCTCCAATGGCTGTAACAAACCACTTGGTCGTTGATGCTCCGCTTTAACTCTCTGACAAGTGAGACATTTCGCAACACATTCAGCAACCTCTCTTTTCATGTTCGGCCACCAAAAATGTTGTCGAAGATCCTGGTACATCTTTGTGCTTCCCGGGTGAACCGAAAATCTTGAACTGTGAGCTTCATTCAAAATCTCCTCTCTGATTGCCAATACCGACGGTACCCAGATTCTGCCTTCAAATCTCAGCAACCCTTCGGTATCGATTTTATATTTAAGCTCTTCACCTTCAAGCACTCTTTTCCGTATCTCAACACACTCCTCATCCTGGAGTTGCACTTCTTTCACTTTTTCCACCAAAGTTGGTTGAGTTTCCATTTGGAACAATTTTTCATTAGGCTCTGCCAGATGTTTCACCTCCAATTCCAACTGCTTTCCGCCACAAGTTTCTCCTGAGCAGTTAGCATAAACAGTTTTTCCCGACCTTTTCTACTCAAAGCGTTGTTAGGTTTGTACATAGCGCGAATATGCAATCAAATTACATAAATAGTGCGGAAGCGCGATAAAATCAGATTTTAAAATTTTATACAAACCATCACCATGATCTTTCTTTATGCACAATTATTAATTAAACGAAAGAGATGGAGAATAAGAATTATACCCTTGTAGAATTCTAGCTTCCTCAGGTACAAGTTCACCTCCAATTGCTTCGCATTCTCCTTGAATTCCACCGATTAAATTCCTTCCTTTGATCAACGTTAGCCACCCAAGTGTTTGGCCTCTAGAGGTGATCCACCAAGGAATAATACTTGTTCAAGAAGATGGGTGTTGGCAAAACCCTAGTTTCTATCTCTATAGAAATTGTAAGTACTCTCTACAATTCTTATGTAAGAGTGTGTAACCTTAATCTATGATAAGACTTCTCTTATTTATAGATGTAGGAAAACCCTTCCCTAAACTATTTAGGATTAGGGTTTCTATTCTAATTAAAACTCCTTTAATTAAATTAAACTCCTAATCCAATTAGGAATTCATGTGAGAGTACTTCTATTAATTTAATTCCCAATCCCTATTAGGAATTAAATAATAGTAATAGTAATAATAATAATAAGACTCCTCTTATTAATTTATATTTAATATTTCTAAAATATTAAGTAATAAATATTAAGCTATTTAATTTATTCTATCTCCATAGACTAAATTAAATACACTTAACTTATTATTACAATTATGTCATTTACTTCTTAAATAAATATTTTCCTTTTGCGGTGTGACCCTTTAGGTTCTCCATATTAAACCGGTTGTGAATAAATCAATTAGAACAATTCTAATTTTATTTAAATAAATAAATTAAACTATTTAATTCATTTAAATAAATAATATTTATTCTACAATAAGGGTAAGCCCCCTTAGCGATCAACGACTTTCCAAATAATATAGATTTCAACATTAATCACAAAAGAACCTTTCAGTGAATAGTTACCGTACAATTCAATCCTTCTACCATACAATGTCCCAATTAAATATAAGACATGGAATTACTGTCAAGTCTTATTTTATTTAATTATATGTATTTCGATTCTGAAATGCACAACTCTAATTAATGCAAATTAGAAACTCCTTTCTAATTTCATTCTGCTTTGGCCAAAGACTTGTGAGTCGTCATTTATCGAATCAACATAGGACATTCTCTCCTTTTACTAGAAGTGGTAGATTCTTTGTTGATCATTCACCTATCTCCATGTATAAACTTATTATACCCAATCATACCCTTTAATATACCCTCAGGGTCTTAAGGGACATGTCAAAGTAATAACTCATCATACACAAGATACTATGATGATCTCAAGTCCAAGGATCACTTGTACTACTATCACTAGAGGAATTCCTATTGACAGGCGAGTAAAACTCCATTAGGTATTCCTTAGCGAAGCCACGTTCAGTGAACTTAATTCTCTAATAAGCACCTACATACTTGCTTTTAGTGTCTCCACACAAATGATTATAAGATCAATCATCCTCTTCATAAGAGCAAGCAACGTATGTACTAATCTATCCGGATTCACTAATCCCCTTTTTAGTAATCCAACGATTAGGAACGATTTTAGTTTATGAGCTATCTTGAATTTAGATCTCATTAGCATGATCACCATCATGATTCTAAAAGCATTGCTCAAAACTATGGGTTTATCACATTTAATATAACAGCACCATGTAGATAAAGTAAAATGCCTTTAACAAACGAATAAGATTACAAAGTATATGCTACATCATATCAAATATGATTGGCTTGTGTGCATACTACTTTCAATCTCCCACTTGCACTAAAGCCAATCGTCATGGTATCTAATACCCTTCTTCTCTAAGTGACGATCATCCTGCTGTTTGGATAAAGCTTCAGTAAATAGATATGCAATGTTGTTCTTGAGAGTCCACTATCTCTATAGTGACTTCTTCTCTTTCAATGATTCCACTAATCAAATGAAAGTGCCGCAACACATGTTTGAATCCAAGATAAGACTTAGGAAACTATTCCTAGTTCTGTGATGAACTTTTCATCCAAACAATTAACTTGCAGCTTTATTTACAGCTATATACTTTGTCTTTGTCACTAAACCAGCAACTCTTTGCTGTTTGGAACCTTTCCAATTCACTGCACCACCTTTCAAGGTAACGATTTACCTTAAAGTGGATTTGTTATCGTCTTGGTCAGTTTGAAAATCTTGAGTCTGTTTAGCCCTCTAGTTTTAATTCAGACCTACCATGAATCATGATCACATCTTTAGTACCGGTTAAGTACCTAAAGATGTTTGTCACTGTCTTACAGTGATCTTCTCCAGAATATGACTGATTAACATCAGGCCTTGTATATTCATTGCATACATGATAGTAACTCATGCGATCTCTCTTTCAATTGGGGATAATTTTAGAGAGATACACTCCATGGCTCATCATCATGAGACCTCTCTCGGAGTTTGCCATGCTAAACGCCTTTAGCATCGAATGAATATACGTTCCTTGGGTCAAGCCGAACATCCTTTTAAATCTATCTATATAGATTTATATCCCCTTTTATAGGATGTTCCTCCCAAGTCATTCATGGAGGAATGTTTAGACAATGTTATCTTTACTGATTGTAGCATTGGTGTGTTATTCCTTATCAGTAGTATATCAACATATAATACCAAGAATGTCACAGCGCTCCCACTGACCCTTTTGTACACACAAGGTTCATCTCTCATTTTTGATAAAAATCAAAACACTTTTGATTGTCTCATCAAAACGAATGTTCCATCTTTGAGAAGCTTGCTTCAATCCATCAATGGATCATTGTAGCTTAAAACACGATTTGCTTCAACCTTTGAAACAAATTCCTCTGGCTGTATCATACATACATTCTCCTCAAGTCTTCACTGAGGAAGGACGTCTCCACATCCATTTTGCCAGATTTCGTAATAAGCTGCAATCGCAAGTAAAATCCAAATGGACTTGAGCATTACCCGGTAATAAGGTTTTATCACAGTCAACTCCTTGACTTGAAAAACCTTTTAAACAGGTCTGGTCTTATAGGTCTCTACCTTGCCATTTGCCCCAGTCTTTCTCTTAAAAGACCCATATTCACACTCTAAGCACTAAGCCCTTATGTGGAGTAACCAGAGTCTATACTTGGTTCTCATACATGGAGTCCATTTCGGATTTCATAGCCATCTACCATTTCTCTGAGTATCTTATACTCATAGCCTTATCGTATATAACTGGATCATCATCCTCTATGATGCGTGCCTCATCATCATCCTTTATGATGAATCCATACCTCCCAGGTATCTTCGGTACTCTTCCAGATTTACGATTCGGTTGTGGTACAATAGGTCTATCTACAGGTTCCTCGGTTCGACTTAAAGTGCTTTGTGGTTCTTGAACTCCTTCAAGATCTATTACCCTCCCACTAGCTTCTTCAATGATAAACACCTTTATCTAAGAAGGTAGCGTGTAGAATTATAGTAATAATAATACCCTAAACTTCTTTAGGATATCCCATAAATTGCACTTGTCAGATTTTTGTCCCAAACTTATCTTTGAAACCTTTTCACATAAGCTGGACAACCCCTTATCTTAACATATTTAAGACTAGGAATCCTCCCTATCCATAACCATTATGGAGTTTTGGGGCCGGATTTTTGAGGTTACCTTATCTTGTAAATATGCAGCCGTTTCTAGGGCATAACCCCAGATGGATACTAGAATGTCGGTAAAAATCATTATGGACTGCACCATGTCCAACAAGGTACAATTTCTCCTTTTAGATACACCAATCAATTATTGCGTATCAGAAGGTGTCCATTATGAGAAAATACCATTTTGAGATGATCTAGAAACTCATTGCACAAGTATTCTTTCCTCGATCTGATCAAAGAATCTTAATACTTTGTCAATATGTCTCACTTCTGAATTCTTTGAACCTTTCAAAATGATTCAGATTTGTATTTTATCAAATACACATATTCAACTCTTTGAATGATCATCTCCTTTTCTTTTACTAGTTTGTTCAATTTGCAAAATTATTTTTCATGTAAGTCAAGTTTACAAAGTCTATCAAGTAATCTTCCAGTTTCAAACAAAACATTATCGTTATAAATAAAACAAGAATTGTTCTTAAATATAATACCAAAACCTTCCTTGTCCAACAACGGAAGTAATAATGTTTCTAAAGAGAACTGGAACATAATAACAACTTATTAACTTAATAGACTTGCCCGTAGGCAATGCTAAACTATAAGTTCATATGGTTCATGCAGCAACCTTTGCTCCATTCCCACACATAAGATTACTTACTCTTAGTTTAGCTTTCTACTTCTGCTTAGTCTCTGCATTGGATTGCATACGTGAGAACTACAGCCGGTATCCAATACCCAAGTAGAACCTTGACTTACAGAAAAATTTATTTCAATCATGAACAAACCTATATCTGTAACCGAAGCTTCACTAAGCTTCTTCTGGTTACCCTCTGTAAGATTCTCCTTACAGTTTTCCTTTCCAATATCCAGGCTTATTGCAGTGGAAGCAAACTCCTTTGCTATCTGCATCAGTCTTGTTCTTATTGTCCTTTGTTTTTGCCTTTCCATTTACCTTCTTTGAATTGTTCTTCTTTTTTAAGAAGATCCTTTGGCCCTCTTCCCGCTTCCTGAAAGAATCATCTACCAGTAAGACTTGGTCTTTCTTGGTTGGAAAAGTGACTCTTTACAGTTTTTCAACATGTTTAAGCAACTCAGGCAGGCTGACATATAGCTTGTTCACGTGGAAATTCACAACAATTTGTGAGAAAGAGTCAGGAAGTGATTGCAAGATCAACTCTCCATCCATTAAAACCTAGTTGTCCCAATTGTTCAATCAGATTGATCATTTTGAGAACATTTATCTATACTGTAGTGCCATCGGTTATTCTAGAGATCGGAAGAGCTCCTTAGATATCTGATATCTAATAGTCCTACTTTCCTCACCCTTCAACTCCTTGAAGGTGCCGGAGTACAGTAGGAGCATCCATAGTTTCATGCTGACGCTGAAGCTCGTTACTCATGGATGCGAGCATGATGCATTGAGCCAACTGTGCATCATCTTGCCACTTTCTAAAAGTAGCAATCTTTTCCTCAGAGGCATTGTCTGCAACCATTGCAGGGATAAGCATATTAAAGACATAAGATAACTTTTCAGCCTTGAGAACTATTCTCAAATTCTTTAACCAGTCCTTTTAATTTGGTCCGGTTAATTAGCATCTAATATGCTCCGCAGTGATAGTGAATTAGACATCGTAAAATTCTGCAAATGAATTTATAATTTAACAATATTTTAGCATACATTCATTTTAATTAATTACAAAAATAAATTAGGTCTTTATTTTAAATTGGTATCTCCCACTATTTTCATCAAACTATATTACCCTCAATATACAGTTCGGCAAATCTAATTAAAGATTTGCTAGTGAGAATAAGGATCCCATTTCAAATGTATATAGCCTTGTGTGACACAACAAACGATATATAAATAAATAGGTAGACAACTATTGTCAATTACATCACTATGTAACTCCTTTTAATTTGCCTCTTAGATTATTTTGATCAAGTGTGACACATCCGAATCAAAATTATCCAAGTTAAGTCCAACCTAGCACTTCCATATATTCGAAAGAAAAAACACTGTCCTTGTGTGACACAACAAAACAACATCGTTCAGTCTATGTATAAGCATCAAATGTGATAAAGCAACATCTTAAATATTTAAATACTTGCCTTGTGTGACACAACAAACTCATATTAAATATTTTAATACTCTATTGCTTTACCATGCTAGAAGGCGACGTTCGATATTCCAAATATCTTTGAACGCTTAGGACTTAATATTATTGCTTTGAGGGGTTTGTTATTATTTTTCTCATCTTGTTTAGCGCGCATGCACATATATATATAAAATACGCGTCATATTATTTAACATGCGAAGCATGTTGTATAATATATAATATATACATAGCAAGCATGCACATATAGAATACTATATTCTACCCGGATTGATTATGGACTTTTATTCTAGTTTGGTTCACTAGAGCCACCAAGTGAACCAAAAGGTCAAACCTAGGGTGCAAGAACAAAATTTAAATATAACTATTAGATTTTAAACCCGGGCTCCATTACAAACGGGTCTTCAAGCGCTCCTTGCTCCTTTGTCTTCAATTCTTCAAAATTAATTCTAACTAGTCCTATTACAAAAACTATTTACAATAAATAGAAACCTTGATCAGCTAGTCAAGGGGGACGAGTACATAGGAGGGAGATAGAATTTACAATAAGAAAAATTAGAGAAGACGAGGTACGCAGACCCCCATTTATAAAAACCCATTTATTCAAGCATCCACTAAAATAAATCCAATCACACATTGGTCAGTAGTCCATAATCAATCCCTATTTATTATCATACATATCTCCATATGTATCAATAAATAACATTCATCTCATGAATAATAAAACCATTCCATATATGCATTGATATCATTTAATGGGCAATATTAGTTAGTATAAAATTCAATTTCAACTCCAATTAGTTATCATGGAATCCAATTCCAACTCTAATTAGTTATCATGAAATCCAATTTTAATTAAAATAAACTTCTTTATTTTAATCATATTCCAAATCAAAATAAACTCTTTTATTTTAATTTATCCAATTTTTTTTTTTTTTTTTTGAATAAAAATAAACTCCTTTATTTTTAATCAAATTCCAAATCAAAATAAAACTCCTTTATTTTAATTAATATGGAAAACCAATTTCAAGTTTAAAATAAACACCTTTATTTTTAACTTAAAATTGTTGGAAAATAAAATATGTTGAATCATATTCCTTATCAAAATAAACATCTTTATTTTTTAAGGAAACATGGAATCCTATTCCATATGTGAATAAACTCCTTTATTCTAGGAAATATGGAATCCTATTCCATATGTGAATAAACTCCTTTATTCTAGGAAACATGGAATCCTATTCCATATATGAATAAACTCCTTTATTCTAGGAAACATGGAATCCTATTCCATATATGAATAAACTCCTTTATTCTAGTTAACGTAGAATCACATTCCAAGTTAAAATAAAACTTTTAATTTTAATCATATTCCAATTAAAATAAACCTTTTATCTTAATTGAAAATAAATAAAATCAAAATAAATAAAAATAAAAAAAATAATTTTACACAAACAATTATTCCCAATTAAATTGTTCTAAACACATATCAATGTATATACCGAATCAAAACAATTAATAATTCGCATAAAGTTTGGCTCTTGATACCACTGTTAGGTTTGTACATAGCGCGAATATGCAATCAAATTACATAAATAGTGCGGAAGCGCGATAAAATCAGATTTTAAAATTTTATACAAACCATCACCATGATCTTTCTTTATGCACAATTATTAATTAAACGAAAGAGATGGAGAATAAGAATTATACCCTTGTAGAATTCTAGCTTCCTCAGGTACAAGTTCACCTCCAATTGCTTCGCATTCTCCTTGAATTCCACCGATTAAATTCCTTCCTTTGATCAACGTTAGCCACCCAAGTGTTTGGCCTCTAGAGGTGATCCACCAAGGAATAATACTTGTTCAAGAAGATGGGTGTTGGCAAAACCCTAGTTTCTATCTCTATAGAAATTGTAAGTACTCTCTACAATTCTTATGTAAGAGTGTGTAACCTTAATCTATGATAAGACTTCTCTTATTTATAGATGTAGGAAAACCCTTCCCTAAACTATTTAGGATTAGGGTTTCTATTCTAATTAAACTCCTTTAATTAAATTAAACTCCTAATCCAATTAGGAATTCATGTGAGAGTACTTCTATTAATTGATCTTCCACTGGCCAGGATTCACTGCCACACTCCTGGATTTACCCCTTCCTGGATATCACCTGCTGCACGGTCCAACTGGCCACGGTGAGGTCAAGCAATGGAGCTCATTAGGAGGTGCATGGATCGCATTGGCATGGATCTGGCATTGATGGCATTTCCTGACATGAACATCGCAGTCAGTTTTCATGGTTAGCCAATAGTGATCCGTTCACATGATTTTCTTTGCCAACAATGCTCTGCTCATATGGGTTTCTCACACATCGCCATGTACTTCGTTCATTAATCTGTGGGCTTCTTCGGCTTCCAGATATCTCAGCAGTCCCGTAGCTAGGTCCTATTCATGCAAATCGTCTCCGCTTAGGACGAATTTCACTGCCCATCCTTGGATTCTCTTTCCTTGGTCAGATCTGCATTTTCGGGAGGGGAGCTATATCGAAGGAACTCTTTAATATTTTGATACCAAGCCCATCTAGGAGGGGCGTCACTATGGGAGATCCCTCCGATCTGATCCTCGCAGGCCGGACAAGTCTGTACCGCAATTTCCCCTTAAAGCTCATCTCGTACCATGATGTGTGAATCAGGGAAGCCAGTGTATTTCATGGCTACTGGCCTCTGCCATTTGGATGGATGGAGTATGGATTTTACGGCCTCTTAGTTGGGTCTTAGGGGCAGTCTCGCAAAACAAACCAGGGCCGTAGTTTAGTACTGTGCCAGTTACAAGTTGGCAGATGCATGTCAACACTGATGCATGTTTTATCATTATTTCTTTTTTCTTTTTCTTTTTCTTTTTTTTTTCTTTTCTTTTTCCCCCTTTTTTTTTGTGTGGTCGAATATGCCCCTACTCCGGGTTCTTTGTGATCGTTATGCCACGCTTTCGCGGTTCTCTTAATCTTATCCTGCAAAACAAGGTCAGTGTTTGATGACAGGATAATATTTAGAAGTTTTAGAAAACCCTGCTACGTGGCACGGATTGCCCTCCTGCAAAAAACCATGTCAGTATTTTCTTTATATGTGCAGGTGATGCAATCACATGATACAGGACATATTTATTATGATGATGCCGGTATGACAGTTATATGCCATTTACATGACATTTATTTATTCGACTGAATGATAAAAGGGCATGAAGAAGCTTCCCTTTCGTTAGGTTCATCAGAGGCTGACCTACCCTATGGTTACTCTCGCGGGCTTTTCGGCATGAAGGTCCCCAAATCTTCGCAATCTACTCGTCTGAATCCTTTCGATTGGAGCGGATTTGGGTGGTGCGTTTCCTGAGCCATCTCCGGGGAGCAGCCCCTTCGAGTCCAGTAATAAGCAACCGACAGGTTCGCCTCAGGAGGAGGTACTCTCTCAACATACATTCACATTCATCGTCCTCACCGTATGCAAATGATTACTTTAAAGTAAAACAATCACATTCAAATCATTCATTTATTGGACAAAAACACACATTCACACAACAATAAGTAAAACAGGTCAAAATGTCGCACGCACATACACATTCATAAATTTTAAAGGATAGGACAGCGTCAAGATTTGAACGCGGCTTAAGCCCTCTAATGTCCCCAGCAGAGTCGCCAGCTGTCGACGCCGGTTCTCTCGCTTCAATGCGATATTTGGTCTTTTCCAATTTTAGCCTTTTGATTAGATGATTTTTTGGAAAAGGTCGGCTTGAATGTCGACGGGGTTTTGAAATATCGTTTTTCATGATGAGCCAATTAACCAGAGTCGCCAGTTGGTATATTTGAAATGGATGTACCAACTCATCCGAGTTTTCGTTTTTTTATAAATCGCTGGCTCATATGTGACTCCGAATTAATTGGTCTGCGAATCGAGATTCATAGAGTTCGGGGGCTTGCTTAAGTGAGGGGAAGGTGTTAGGCACCCCTCGACTTCCGTGAAACACGGTTACCGCAATCTTGATGCTTTCCTATCCTTTAATTCATGAAACGTGTGCGTGTGCGCGTGTGTGTGTGTGTGTGTGTGCCTACGTGAATGTTGTGGTGAGTTTGTATGACAGAATCATTTGGATTTTTTAGGGAAAATCGTGCTTTGATTTGAGAATGCTTCGGAATGTCCTTCGATTTATACGAGAAAGCTTGATTCTTTATAAGAAAGGTTTGATTTTAATTTGTCAAAACAATGAGATTTTCATTAGGTGTCGTTTTGGTGAAACAAGAGTTTTAAACCTTCGTCAAAATAGGAATCGAGATCTATACGTTGCTTTCTGAATGCAATGACGGCAATTTCTAGGATCTCTTTAACCCTATGCACAATGGTTTAATAAAACGTCATTTTATTTTATAAAACTATTTTGTGATGTTTGAAAACGATTTTTCCTTTATCCTTCTCGTTAAAGAGGAATCGACATTCATTAGCACTTCTCATTTTAAGCCTCGTGATGCTAACAACCTAATTTGATTGATTTTATGAAAATCTTATCATTTAGCTTTGAAATCAATTTCGTGTCATAAATCAAATCAAGCATAAACACGCATCGGAGTTATTCATGGGCATGTAAGCCATCAAAATAACCCCAAACGCCTATAATCACAAGTTTCACTATTTTGGGGCCTTAAACACGATTCTCGCCTTGGCGTCGTTTTAAGGCCCGACGATTACATATTTACAATGAAAAGTACATCGCATTTATTACATATATCAAATGATGTCCATCATCGGATTTGGACCACGGGGTCGCGCTCCTAGGCTCACATCCAAAATTGCTACACACCCACAAGATCCTAAAAATAACAATCTAGATAAACTATGCATAATACATCATTACAACGAGCTAAAATTCACCAAATGGATATCATCGGGCCATTAGGAAGAATTTTGTTCCAATTGGAACCCTCCCTAATACTCCTCAATCCATAGATCCACAACAATATACAAGAAAAACTACATTTAATTCAACCAAACAATATGATATAAATTGCTAGAACAAAGGGAATTTTCACCTTGCAAATGATCTCAAATGGATGTGAACTTGTGTATTTGACTAAGATAAGGAGTATATTTGGTACAATCAAAATCAAAGAATATAAATCCTCTCTTTTTTTCCTCTCTTTTCTTCCTATTTGATTGCAAAATTTGCTCCCTTTTCTCTCTATTTCCGTGTTCTTGCTGCTGCAGAAATCTTCTTCCTTTACCTTCTTCCAACCTCCTGTATGCTGCCTGCTGCCGAGCTTAAATAGGCTGGCCAAAGCTAGCCGCAGATCTATCTGCGGCTGGCCGCAGATGGATCTGCGGCTGGCCAGCTGGCGCGCCTTCCATCGCACTCAGCTGGTAGTGCTGATTTCCTGGTTTCCGTGCTGGCGCACCCACTTGGCCGCAGATCTATCCGCGGCTGGCGGGCTTGACTTTCTCGATTTTCGTGCCACGCCTCGCTTTTCGTGCCGCAACGTCGGTTTTCGCTGACAGGCTCGTATTCTGCAGTCCGGGAATTTCCGGGAGACGTGCCACCTCATTCGGAAATGCCTGCCTCGGACAGCTTTATTGTCACGTAAACTTGGGTTGCCCAAAACATTGCGGCGGTGCCGGGCGCTTGCCCTTGTGCCCGCTCCTTTGCTCCCGCAAGCCGGTTCAATTGACGATTTCGCCCTCCTGTCATGGTTAGTAGAAGGAAACGCAAAATTTGGGTGTCTACAGCTGCCCCTCTTTATCATGTTTATGAAATGATAAATGAAATGAACAGGATAAAGAATAGACACTCGATGCATGAATGACAGTGCGTAAGAATGACAGTACATACATGATGCCACACATATAGCTTATGATGCAACATAAGATGTAATGCATGCAAGACATTCGTAAGAGTGTCAATGTATCAACCCCTTGACCGTGTTTGTTAGTCTTTGGGTTTCACTCTTTCAATCTATCGTCTCGTTCGGGGCCGGGTATCGTCGCCGGTCACCCATCGCGTAACCACCGGTTATCGTCGCCGGTTGGTTATCTTGTCGGAGCCGGTATACGGCGCCGGACAGCCATAACGTGATCGCGGGTTTTCGTCGCCGGTCGATGGTCTGTTCGGGGCCGGGTATCGTCGCCGGTCACCCATCTCGTAACCCCCGGTTATCGTCGCCGATTGTTTATCTGTCGGAGCCGGTTATCGTCGCCGGACATCCATCTCGTGATCGCCGGTTATCGTCGCCGGTCGAATCGTCATGTCGGGGCCGGGTATCGTCGCCGGTCACCCATCGCGTAACCCCCGGTTATCGTCGCCGGTTGGTTATCTTGTCGGAGCCGGTTATCGTCGCCGGACATCCATCTCATGATCGCCGGTTATCGTCGCCGGTCGATCGTCTCGTCGGGGCCGAGTATCGTCGCCGGTCACCCATCTCGTAACCCCCGGTTTATCGTCGTCCGGTTGGTTATCTGTCGGAGCCGGTTATCGTCGCCGGTCATCCATCTCGTGATCGCCGGTTATCGTCGCCGGTTCTCGATCGTCATGTCGGGGCCGGGTATCGTCGCCGGTCACCCATCTCGTAACCCCCGGTTATCGTCGCCGGTTGGTTATCTGTCGGAGCCGGTTATCGTCGCCGGACATCCATCTCGTGATCGCCGGTTTATCGTCGCCGGTCGAAATTCGTCATGTCGGGGCCGGGTATCGTCGCCGGTCACCCATCTCGTAACCCCCGGTTATCGTCGCCGGTTGGTTATCTGTCGGAGCCGGTTATCGTCGCCGGTCATCCATCTCGTGATCGCCGGTTATCGTCGCCGGTCGATCGTCATGTCGGGGCCGGGTATCGTCGCCGGTCACCCATCTCGTAACCCCCGGTTATCGTCGTCGGTTGGTTATCTTGTCGGAGCCGGTTTTCGTCGCCGGACATTCATCTCATGATCGCCGGTTATCGTCGCCGGTCGATCGTCTTGTCGAGGCCGGTTTTCGTCGCCGGACACCCATGTCGTAACCCCCGGTTATCGTCGCCGGTTGGTTATCTTGTCGGAGCCGGTTTTCGTCGCCGGACATCCATCTCGTAATCGCCGGTTATCGTTGCCGGTCGATTGTCTTGTCGGGGCCGGGTATCGTCGCCGGTCACCCATCTCGTAACCCCCGGTTATCGTCGCCGGTTGGTTATCTTGGATCTCAGCCCTTCCCAGGGTTTGTTGTTTTTTGTCTTTTTTCTTTTGTGGATATCAGCCCTTCCCAGGGGTGCTCACCATCTTTGTTGTGGTTCGCGTGGATCTCAGCCCTTCCCAGGGTTTGTTGTTTTTTGTCTTTTTTCTTTTTGTGGATATCAGCCCTTCCCAGGGGTGCTCACCATCTTGTTGTGGTTCGCGTGGATCTCAGCCCTTCCCAGGGTTTGTTGTTTTTTATCTTTTTTCTTTTTGTGGATATCAGCCCTTCCTAGGGGTGCTCACCATCTTGTTGTGGTTCGCGTGGATCTCAGCCCTTCCCAGGGTTTGTTGTTTTTTTTTTGTCCTTTTTTTTTTTTTGTCCTTTTTTTTTTTTTTTTTTTTTTTTTTTTTCTTTTCTTTTCTTTTTTGGATGGGATGTGTTATCGGCTTCATGTCCTGGATCACCCACCAACATCGTCCACGTATCATGCCGCAAAAGCCGTCACAGTTTGTTCATTCGTGAGGTTGAAAACGACGTGCTTGTACTTTCCTGAAGATTTTCATTTTGATCGTACCTGCATGCATGAAAAAGATGTTATGCATGATCTGGCAGATATGTTATGGACAGATGCATGTGCACAACATATGTTTAGATAGAGATGACCCCTGTTCAGTCAAATGATACGATTCGACCGTCGTCATTGTTTGCCAACATTTGATTGGATCACGCCTCGTTGTGAAGTGTAGTTTCTAGACTTCAATCCTGGTCTGGTGCTCTGTCTTTTCTTGGTCGTCTTCATTTCATCGAGTTGAGGCAGTCTGTTTCGCTCTCTGTGATGATCGACAGCTATGTCGGCTCCTTGGCCTTTTGATCATTTCTGCTGGCCGATATGCTGTTGTCTTGCATTATATCACCCTTGTATATGCTCATGCACGTGGATCATTCGGACGTCGAGGCAGTGATAGTCAGGATTGGGGAGAGGCCCAATGCCGAAAAGTTCTGTGCAGCCTCAGCTTCCTTCCATTTCACGATTCTTAACTGCCCCAGCCTTGGCGCATGCTGTTACCAAGAATTTCTATCGAAAACTCGCGATGTTGACCGTGTTGAGTTATCCACAGCTCTGCAAGATCCTGCATATCAGATGACTGACAAATGCCAAAACTTGAAGGCTCGGGCCGTTAGTGTTAGTTCAACACAAAGATATTATAATCTCGAAAAAAAATGCAGTTAAAGCACATGAAATTGAATATCTTTTGATCACATAATCTAGCAAGTGGTGAACTGTGACTATACTAGATTGGAAGTATTATTTATTATTTTTATTATTATTTTTTTTTTTTTTTATTCTTCTTTTTTTTTTATTATTATTATATTTTTTTTTCAATCCCTCGTGAGTTGATGATTTTCTATTTGACGAGTTATGAAATCGTAAGAACACCTTCAAGCATTCATGGTCATTGTACGTGAGTAAGGTCGACTTCAAAAGAACTACATTCCCTCGTCAAAGGTATCCTGTCTTCATTCTCGACAACGTTTTTAGCAGGATTGACGTCATATGACAAATGCACTGTGCGATGCAGCATTCAGTAGGGGTTTCTCCTTCATGACCTTTTGTTTAAGGCCGAGAGTTGTTTTTTCGTATTATCCTTTCTTTTTATTAGCCCACTTCACTTGTCTCGTTTTCTTAGGCTATTCAAAGTTACCCATTTAACGAGTTTTGGACCAATGACTCCCAAACCAGACGGTTTTGGGGCATTAAGTGTACAGACACCCCTTCGGGTTTATTTACTCGAGTAACAAAGGCCACGGTTCGAGACAAGCTGGTGGTCTGCCCCATTAATTCTTTGCTTGACCTTGCGCGAGATTCGTTTTCTTAGGCTTGAGTTACCCATGTAGCGAGTGTTAGGCCGGTGACTCCCAAACCAGACGGCTTTAGGGCACCAGATGCAGAGACACCCCTTAGGCTTAATTACTCGGGTAGCCCATGCCACGATTCGAATCTGCTCGGGGCTCCTCTACTTTAATGCTCGTTTTCTTAGGCTCTGAGTTACCCATGTAACGAGTGTTGGGCCAGCGACTCCCAAACCAGATGGCTTTAGGGCACCAGGTGTAGAGACACCCCTCGGGCTTAATTACTCGAATAACCCATGCCACGATTCGAGACATTAGCTTGATAATCATTTATCGTCTGAATTCTTGATATTGATAATTATTGACTGTCTGACTACGTGTTAATGGCCATCAACGTCGTCATAGTTTTATACCCCACAACTGAAAGTTCGTGCAAATGCAAAGTGAAGGCTGTCACATGAGGTCGATTCTGTCGCAAACGTTGCTTTGAATTAAGGCTTTGTACCTGATCAAAAGGTTGAATAGCCTCCTTCGTCTAATCATACTCACGATCGTGCTCCACGGTTGTTTGTCAGAATTAATCCGATTCCCATCAAGTCAAATAGAATCCCCTTTCACGCGGGTCATTGTCTCCCGGGAAAACTATGCTTGACAAATGCGAGATGATCGTACCGTTGAAGATTGAAATGACATGAGGTAGCATTTGATGATGCTAGTGCATGTTGAGGGGATTGTTGCATGGGTGCCAATTTGCACGTCATCATTTTCTGGGTAGTTGACAAATGCCCCAGTGTTAAGTTACTTTTCTTGTGATCTCCCTCGTACTGATTGCATCGGCATCTCGGTGGGCTGACAAAAGATCCGTTCCCTTGACTTGTTGAAAGGTTTGGGGGATTTTTGATTTTTTTGATTTTTTTGATTTGATTTTTTTTTTTTTTTTTTTCGTGACGGCTCCCTTTAATTTAGAGCGAAATTCCCCATAGCTTCGTCTCGGCAGGGCGCGATCCTTTTGAGGACTAAATCGTTTTATTTTGAATTTCCGGGATCCTATCCTCTTGTCGTATGCCCGGGAGATGCATAAGGGGCTGCCCCTGCAAATGTGCGAACTGAGGTTCGACAGGCAAACAGGGTGAGCGACAATAAATCCGGCCATCCCCGATGATTGGCGGACATTCTTCCCATGATCGTCTTTGTGTTTTATTCGCAGCCCCCACTGCCCCATTCATTTTGGGCCGGTAAATGACTGAATCAAAATGTTTGATCTTGAATTTGTCATATATCTCCTCCTTGAGGGCATCGTTCAGATTTCTATAGTCGATGCGGCCCCTCACTTCTCCTCCAGGCTGTGGTACTGGGATTCTGTCGGAAAGCCATTCAGGGTAAATAGACACCGTGATGATTCCTGCCTTAAACCGCTTGACAATCTCGTCCTTTATTTTCATCCTCCACTCAGGCTTCAACGTTCTCAACTTTTGCTTAATTGGTCGGAACCCTCCTTGATGGGTAGTCGATGTCCTATAACGTCTGTGGACAATCCAATCACGTCGCCACGGGACCAAGCGAACATATCTCCCTACAGGCTCAACAACTCGGCTATGGTTTCTTTTTTTCTTTTTTTTTTTTTTTTTTCGAATTTGCCCCTACTCCGGGTTCTTTGTGATCCTTAGGGGTTCTGATGTTTGATGGCGATGGTTTGGTCTAAACTGGGTTTGGGTTTACCCCCGACCCATCCTTTGATCTCACCAGGCGTATTGTCGATATCTGTCTCGTCCTGCTCAATCCCCATTAGATCGAAATCTAGCTCTATACCAAAATCGTGATCCTCCTTCAAATTTGGCCTATCGCTTGTCAGGCTAGAATGCCTCAAATCGGGGTACCTGACATAAAACAAAAATGCTTGTCATATATATAAAACGTTTCAGCACATGATTTTTTTTTTTTTTTTTTTTTTTTTTTTTTTTTATATAACATGACAAAACGACATGAGCGTGCAGGGATTTGAAATAAAACTCAGAATTTCAAAACCCATTGATCTTCCACTGGCCAGGATTCACTGCCACACTCCTGGATTTACCCCTTCCTGGATATCACCTGCTGCACGGTCCAACTGGCCACGGTGAGGTCAAGCAATGGAGCTCATTAGGAGGTGCATGGATCGCATTGGCATGGATCTGGCATTGATGGCATTTCCTGACATGAACATCGCAGTCAGTTTTCATGGTTAGCCAATAGTGATCCGTTCACATGATTTTCTTTGCCAACAATGCTCTGCTCATATGGGTTTCTCACACATCGCCATGTACTTCGTTCATTAATCTGTGGGCTTCTTCGGCTTCCAGATATCTCAGCAGTCCCGTAGCTAGGTCCTATTCATGCAAATCGTCTCCGCTTAGGACGAATTTCACTGCCCATCCTTGGATTCTCTTTCCTTGGTCAGATCTGCATTTTCGGGAGGGGAGCTATATCGAAGGAACTCTTTAATATTTTGATACCAAGCCCATCTAGGAGGGGCGTCACTATGGGAGATCCCTCCGATCTGATCCTCGCAGGCCGGACAAGTCTGTACCGCAATTTCCCCTTAAAGCTCATCTCGTACCATGATGTGTGAATCAGGGAAGCCAGTGTATTTCATGGCTACTGGCCTCTGCCATTTGGATGGATGGAGTATGGATTTTACGGCCTCTTAGTTGGGTCTTAGGGGCAGTCTCGCAAAACAAACCAGGGCCGTAGTTTAGTACTGTGCCAGTTACAAGTTGGCAGATGCATGTCAACACTGATGCATGTTTTATCATTATTTCTTTTTTCTTTTTCTTTTTCTTTTTTTTTTCTTTTCTTTTTCCCCCTTTTTTTTTGTGTGGTCGAATATGCCCCTACTCCGGGTTCTTTGTGATCGTTATGCCACGCTTTCGCGGTTCTCTTAATCTTATCCTGCAAAACAAGGTCAGTGTTTGATGACAGGATAATATTTAGAAGTTTTAGAAAACCCTGCTACGTGGCACGGATTGCCCTCCTGCAAAAAACCATGTCAGTATTTTCTTTATATGTGCAGGTGATGCAATCACATGATACAGGACATATTTATTATGATGATGCCGGTATGACAGTTATATGCCATTTACATGACATTTATTTATTCGACTGAATGATAAAAGGGCATGAAGAAGCTTCCCTTTCGTTAGGTTCATCAGAGGCTGACCTACCCTATGGTTACTCTCGCGGGCTTTTCGGCATGAAGGTCCCCAAATCTTCGCAATCTACTCGTCTGAATCCTTTCGATTGGAGCGGATTTGGGTGGTGCGTTTCCTGAGCCATCTCCGGGGAGCAGCCCCTTCGAGTCCAGTAATAAGCAACCGACAGGTTCGCCTCAGGAGGAGGTACTCTCTCAACATACATTCACATTCATCGTCCTCACCGTATGCAAATGATTACTTTAAAGTAAAACAATCACATTCAAATCATTCATTTATTGGACAAAAAACACACATTCACACAACAATAAGTAAAACAGGTCAAAATGTCGCACGCACATACACATTCATAAATTTTAAAGGATAGGACAGCGTCAAGATTTGAACGCGGCTTAAGCCCTCTAATGTCCCCAGCAGAGTCGCCAGCTGTCGACGCCGGTTCTCTCGCTTCAATGCGATATTTGGTCTTTTCCAATTTTAGCCTTTTGATTAGATGATTTTTTGGAAAAGGTCGGCTTGAATGTCGACGGGGTTTTGAAATATCGTTTTTCATGATGAGCCAATTAACCAGAGTCGCCAGTTGGTATATTTGAAATGGATGTACCAACTCATCCGAGTTTTCGTTTTTTTATAAATCGCTGGCTCATATGTGACTCCGAATTAATTGGTCTGCGAATCGAGATTCATAGAGTTCGGGGGCTTGCTTAAGTGAGGGGAAGGTGTTAGGCACCCCTCGACTTCCGTGAAAACACGGTTACCGCAATCTTGATGCTTTCCTATCCTTTAATTCATGAAACGTGTGCGTGTGGTGCGCGTGTGTGTTGTGTGTGTGTGTGCCTACGTGAATGTTGTGGTGAGTTTGTATGACAGAATCCATTTGGATTTTTTAGGGAAAATCGTGCTTTGATTTGAGAATGCTTCGGAATGTCCTTCGATTTATACGAGAAAGCTTGATTCTTTATAAGAAAGGTTTGATTTTAATTTGTCAAAACAATGAGATTTTCATTAGGTGTCGTTTTGGTGAAACAAGAGTTTTAAACCTTCGTCAAAATAGGAATCGAGATCTATACGTTGCTTTCATGAATGCAATGACGGCAATTTCTAGGATCTCTTTAACCCTATGCACAATGGTTTAATAAAACGTCATTTTATTTTATAAAACTATTTTGTGATGTTTGAAAACGATTTTTTTCCTTTATCCTTCTCGTTAAAGAGGAATCGACATTCATTAGCACTTCTCATTTTAAGCCTCGTGATGCTAACAACCTAATTTGATTGATTTTATGAAAATCTTATCATTTAGCTTTGAAATCAATTTCGTGTCATAAATCAAATCAAGCATAAACACGCATCCGGAGTTATTCATGGGCATGTAAGCCATCAAAATAACCCCAAACGCCTATAATCACAAGTTTCACTATTTTGGGGCCTTAAACACGATTCTCGCCTTGGCGTCGTTTTAAGGCCCGACGATTACATATTTACAATGAAAAGTACATCGCATTTATTACATATATCAAATGATGTCCATCATCGGATTTGGACCACGGGGTCGCGCTCCTAGGCTCACATCCAAAATTGCTACACACCCACAAGATCCTAAAAATAACAATCTAGATAAACTATGCATAATACATCATTACAACGAGCTAAAATTCACCAAATGGATATCATCGGGCCATTAGGAAGAATTTTGTTCCAATTGGAACCCTCCCTAATACTCCTCAATCCATAGATCCACAACAATATACAAGAAAAACTACATTTAATTCAACCAAACAATATGATATAAATTGCTAGAACAAAGGGAATTTTCACCTTGCAAATGATCTCAAATGGATGTGAACTTGTGTATTTGACTAAGATAAGGAGTATATTTGGTACAATCAAAATCAAAGAATATAAATCCTCTCTTTTTTTCCTCTCTTTTCTTCCTATTTGATTGCAAAATTTGCTCCCTTTTCTCTCTATTTCCGTGTTCTTGCTGCTGCAGAAATCTTCTTCCTTTACCTTCTTCCAACCTCCTGTATGCTGCCTGCTGCCGAGCTTAAATAGGCTGGCCAAAGCCAGCCGCAGATCTATCTGCGGCTGGCCGCAGATGGATCTGCGGCTGGCCAGCTGGCGCGCCTTCCATCGCACTCAGCTGGTAGTGCTGATTTCCTGGTTTCCGTGCTGGCGCACCCACTTGGCCGCAGATCTATCCGCGGCTGGCGGGCTTGACTTTCTCGATTTTCGTGCCACGCCTCGCTTTTCGTGCCGCAACGTCGGTTTTCGCTGACAGGCTCGTATTCTGCAGTCCGGGAATTTCCGGGAGACGTGCCACCTCATTCGGAAATGCCTGCCTCGGACGGCTTTATTGTCACGTAAACTTGGGTTGCCCAAAACATTGCGGCGGTGCCGGGCGCTTGCCCTTGTGCCCGCTCCTTTGCTCCCGCAAGCCGGTTCAATTGACGATTTCGCCCTCCTGTCATGGTTAGTAGAAGGAAACGCAAAATTTGGGTGTCTACAGCGACGTTCGATATTCCAAATATCTTTGAACGCTTAGGACTTAATATTATTGCTTTGAGGGGTTTGTTATTATTTTTCTCATCTTGTTTAGCGCGCATGCACATATATATATAAAATACGCGTCATATTATTTAACATGCGAAGCATGTTGTATAATATATAATATATACATAGCAAGCATGCACATATAGAATACTATATTCTACCCGGATTGATTATGGACTTTTATTCTAGTTTGGTTCACTAGAGCCACCAAGTGAACCAAAAGGTCAAACCTAGGGTGCAAGAACAAAATTTTAAATATAACTATTAGATTTAAACCCGGGCTCCATTACAAAACGGGTCTTCAAGCGCTCCTTGCTCCTTTGTCTTCAATTCTTCAAAATTAATTCTAACTAGTCCTATTACAAAAACTATTTACAATAAATAGAAACCTTGATCAGCAGTCAAGGGGAAGTACATAGGAGGGAGATAGAATTTACATTAAGAAAAAATTAGAGAAGACGAGGTACGCAGACCCCATTTATAAAAAACCCATTTATTCAAGCATCCACTAAAATAAATCCAATCACACATTGGTCAGTAGTCCATAATCAATCCCTATTTATTATCATACATATCTCCATATGTATCAATAAATAAACATTCATCTCATGAATAATAAAAACCATTCCATATATGCATTGATATCATTTAATGGGCAATATTAGTTAGTATAAAATTCAATTTCAACTCCAATTAGTTATCATGGAATCCAATTCCAACTCTAATTAGTTATCATGAAATCCAATTTTAATTAAAATAAACTTCTTTATTTTAATCATATTCCAAATCAAAATAAACTCTTTTATTTTAATTTATCCAATTTTTTTTTTTTTTGAATAAAAATAAACTCCTTTATTTTTAATCAAATTCCAAATCAAAATAAACTCCTTTATTTTAATTAATATGGAAACCAATTTCAAGTTTAAAATAAACAACCTTTATTTTTTAACTTAAAATTGTTGGAAAATAAAATATGTTGAATCATATTCCTTATCAAAATAAACATCTTTATTTTTTAAGGAAACATGGAATCCTATTCCATATGTGAATAAACTCCTTTATTCTAGGAAATATGGAATCCTATTCCATATGTGAATAAACTCCTTTATTCTAGGAAACATGGAATCCTATTCCATATATGAATAAACTCCTTTATTCTAGGAAACATGGAATCCTATTCCATATATGAATAAACTCCTTTATTCTAGTTAACGTAGAATCACATTCCAAGTTAAAATAAAACTTTTAATTTTAATCATATTCCAATTAAAATAAACCTTTTATCTTAATTGAAAATAAATAAAATCAAAATAAATAAAAAATACAAAAAAAATTAATTTTTTTACACAAACAATTATTCCCAATTAAATTGTTCTAAAACACATATCAATGTATATACCGAATCAAAACAATTAATAATTCGCATAAAGTTTTGGCTCTTGATACCACTGTTAGGTTTGTACATAGCGCGAATATGCAATCAAATTACATAAATAGTGCGGATTAAAGCGCGATAAAATCAGATTTTAAAATTTTATACAAACCATCACCATGATCTTTCTTTATGCACAATTATTAATTAAACGAAAGAGATGGAGAATAAGAATTATACCCTTGTAGAATTCTAGCTTCCTCAGGTACAAGTTCACCTCCAATTGCTTCGCATTCTCCTTGAATTCCACCGATTAAATTCCTTCCTTTGATCAACGTTAGCCACCCAAGTGTTTGGCCTCTAGAGGTGATCCACCAAGGAATAATACTTGTTCAAGAAGATGGGTGTTGGCAAAACCCTAGTTTTCTATCTCTATAGAAATTGTAAGTACTCTCTACAATTCTTATGTAAGAGTGTGTAACCTTAATCTATGATAAGACTTCTCTTATTTATAGATGTAGGAAAACCCTTCCCTAAACTATTTAGGATTAGGGTTTCTATTCTAATTAAACTCCTTTAATTAAATTAAACTCCTAATCCAATTAGGAATTCATGTGAGAGTACTTCTATTAATTAATTCCCAATCCCTATTAGGAATTAAATAATAGTAATAGTAATAATAATAATAAGACTCCTCTTATTAATTTATATTTAATATTTCTAAAATATTAAGTAATAAATATTAAGCTATTTAATTTATTCTATCTCCATAGACTAAATTAAATACACTTAACTTATTATTACAATTATGCCATTTACTTCTTAAATAAATATTTTCCTTTTGCGGTGTGACCCTTTAGGTTCTCCATATTAAACCGGTTGTGAATAAATCAATTAGAACAATTCTAATTTTATTTAAATAAATAAATTAAACTATTTAATTCATTTAAATAAATAATATTTATTCTACAATAAGGGTAAGCCCCCTTAGCGATCAACGACTTTCCAAATAATATAGATTTCAACATTAATCACAAAAGAACCTTTCAGTGAATAGTTACCGTACAATTCAATCCTTCTACCATACAATGTCCCAATTAAATATAAGACATGGAATTACTGTCAAGTCTTATTTTATTTAATTATATGTATTTCGATTCTGAAATGCACAACTCTAATTAATGCAAATTAGAAACTCCTTTCTAATTTCATTCTGCTTTGGCCAAAGACTTGTGAGTCGTCATTTATCGAATCACATAGGACATTCTCTCCTTTTACTAGAAGTGGTAGATTCTTTGTTGATCATTCACCTATCTCCATGTATAACTTATTATACCCAATCATACCCTTTAATATACCCTCAGGGTCTTAAGGGACATGTCAAAGTATAACTCATCATACACAAGATACTATGATGATCTCAAGTCCAAGGATCACTTGTACTACTATCACTAGAGGAATTCCTATTGACAGGCGAGTAAAACTCCATTAGGTATTCCTTAGCGAGCCACGTTCAGTGAACTTATTCTCTAATAAGCACCTACATACTTGCTTTAGTGTCTCCACACAAATGATTATAAGATCAATCATCCTCTTCATAAGAGCAAGCAACGTATGTACTAATCTATCCGGATTCACTAATCCCCTTTTTAGTAATCCAACGATTAGGAACGATTTTAGTTTATGAGCTATCTTGAATTTAGATCTCATTAGCATGATCACCATCATGATTCTAAAAGCATTGCTCAAAACTATGGGTTTATCACATTTAATATAACAGCACCATGTAGATAAAGTAAAATGCCTTTAACAAACGAATAAGATTACAAAGTATATGCTACATCATATCAAATATGATTGGCTTGTGTGCATACTACTTTCAAGCGTCGGCAACCACATTAGCCTTCCCTGGATGGTATAGAATTTCACAGTCATAATCTTTGATCAATTCTATCCATCTCCTCTGCCGCATATTCAAATCTTTCTGCGTGAAAATATACTTCAAACTTTTATTGTCTGTATATATTTCACACTTCTCCCCATAGAGATAGTGCCTCCAGATTTTTAAAGCAAACACCACGGCTGCTAACTCCAAATCATGGGTCGGATACCCTTTTTCATAGTCTTTTAGTTGGCGCGATGCATATGCAATAACCTTACCATTCTGCATCAACACACAACCAAGTCCTTTATGTGATGCGTCACTGTACACCACAAAATTTCCTATAGCATCTGGCAAAGACAACACAGGTGCTGAACTTAGTCTCTCCTTTAGTTTTTGGAAACTTTCTTCGCACTTCTCCGTCCAAACAAACTTCACTGATTTCCTTGTTAAATTCGTCAACGGAGTGGCGATCCTAGAGAAATCTTGAATAAAACGCCTGTAGTATCCTGCCAAACCAAGGAAACTCCTCACTTCCGACGGAGTCTTCGGCTGATCCCAGTTCATGACAGCCTCTACTTTCGCTGGATCCACTGAAATCCCGTCTTTATCAATAACATGGCCAAGAAATTGAACACGCTCTAACCAAAATTCGCACTTTGAAAATTTTGCATACAATTTCTCTTCTCTTAACGCCTCCAACGTCACCCTCAAATGCTCCACGTGTTCTTCTTGAGTTTTGGAGTAAACCAAAATGTCGTCTATGAATACCACCACAAACTTATCCAGAAATGGTTTGAACACCCTATTCATTAAGTCCATGAATGCTGCAGGCGCATTCGTTAAGCCAAATGACATAACCAAAAACTCATAGTGACCATATCTGGTTCGAAACGCCGTCTTTGGTATGTCTTCTTTTCTCACCTTCAATTGATGGTACCCACTTCGTAAATCTATCTTCGAAAAATATCTTGCTCCCTTCAGTTGGTCAAACAGGTCATCGATCCTTGGCAATAGATACTTGTTTTTAATCGTGACCTTGTTTAACTCTCTATAATCAATGCAAAGACGCATCGACCCATCCTTCTTCTTAACAAACAATACCGGCGCTCCCCACGGCGTCGGTTGGATATATTTCTTATCCAGCAATTCCTGTAATTGCACCATTAATTCCTTCATTTCTACCGGAGCCATTCGATACGGGGCTTTCGATATAGGGGCCGTTCCCGGTGCTAAATCAATTACAAACTCGATTTCCCTATCTGGCGGTAACCCTGGCAAATCATCAGGAAATACATCTGTAACGAATGCAATTTTTGAGAATTAATAAAAATATTTATTGAGTTGTATAAATATTTTTGTTAATTTATTGAGTTAATAGATGATTTATTAAGCTATTGTGAAATAAGTTTATGTTTGAGTTAATTGTGTTAATTGTTACTTGAATATGATTTTGTGATGATTATTCTAATTTAATTTAATAATTAAATTAGATGATGAAAAGAATTATTTGAATAAATGATTTATGTTAATAAATAATTTATTTGAATAATATAATTTATTTGGTGTTTTTGTTAAATAAAATTATTATTTGAGTTAGTTATATTTAATTAAATTTTTTTTAATAATAATAAGTTCAATTAAATTAAATGTGTGACATTTAAAACTATATGTTATAATGTTTTATTAAAATAAATGAAAGGAGTTTTAATTTAGTTTTTCCAAACTAGGCCTTATGACCTTTGGCTGGAAAAATGAGTTATTTTAATTGTGTTTTACCAAACAAGACATAAGAATAATAGGTTATTTTTATTAGTGTTTACCAAACAAAGCCTTATGGCTTTTGAAAATCTTAACTGATGATTCAATTTAAGGATTATACGTTATTATTATTTAAAACAACAGTTTTTATTTTTTTTAAAATCATCAGTTTTTATTTTGTAAAAGTACGTCAGTTGAAAGAAAAGAAAAGAGAAGAACAGAGAGAAAAGAGAAAGAAGAGAGTTTTGAGAAAAGAGAGAGTTCTGTGAAATTAGAGAAAGAAGAGAGTTTGAGAATTTTGAAAAGAAGATATTGAAGGTAGAAGTTCAAGCTAGGAGAGTGTTAATCAAGCTTCTCTTTTAATCAAATAGAAGGTATAATACTCTTCTCTGTATTTTAATATTTGGTTCTCTGTAAAAAATATTCATTGGCTTAATATGTGATTTTTTTGATTATAATTGATAGCTATGTGAATTAGATGATTACGTGATGTTTATATGATGATTAAAACTCTATTTGAAAGTTTTAATTCATGAAAATATATTTTAGAATTTAATTTTAGTTTTATAGAGCTTTGTTTTATGAAAATGGCAAAAACATAGTTATTTTATAAAACAGTGGAATTTCTTGCTTTAATTGGTTTAATTTGTGTTCTATAATTGTTAAATTGATTAGGAACATGTTGGGTAATTGTTTTCTAGCATATATGATGTCTGGGTATATTTAGTTTGTGTACTGGATGGTAGAATTCGGAAAATTTGGCCAAAAATTGGCCTAAGTTTTCACTGGTTCGCGACTGTAGGAGATGACAGTCGAGTCTCTCGCCCCGGAGAGAGAAATGAACTGTAAATTCTCGCCCCGGCGAGAAATTTACAAAGGGAATCCTCGCCCCGGCGAGAAGCTCGCCCCGGCGAGCGTTTTTGTATAGGATTTCCTCGCCCCGGCGAGGGAACAGTATAAAAAAATATATATTTTTTTTAAAAAAAAAATTATTAAATTGTTTTGATTGTTTTGCTAAGGTGTTTCATGCATATATACTTAAGACCTGTTAAATATATATATATATATATATATATATATATATATATATATATATATATATTAAGTGATTAATGTATTGCCATGATAATTATTTAGTTAGCATTTGTTGTCTAAAGTATGCTAAATGAGATACTATAATTAGGTAAAAGGAACCTAAAGTGATTATAAATTTTGTAACTAATTTATGTTACCATTTTATAATTAATTGTATAAGTTGATTTAAGGATCGTGAATTATTTAATTTGTAATCTACGCTTGAGGCAAGTTTTCTTTCTTTAAACTTGTTAAATTATTACAGCAAGTTGTTTATTTCTTAAGCTTGTTATTGTTTCAACAAGTTTACTTCCTTTGAGTGAATTAATTAACCTTAGCTTATTGTTATTCAAGCAAGGCTGATATCATGTTGAGTAATTATATTTTGTTACAGATATTATTTATTCAGTCTTTGATTATCATTCAAACTTCGAATACAAACTTTACTGAAGAACTAGACTAGCAAACCATTATTGATTCAGCTAGTCCTTAGTTGATGAGCGTTTCAAAAACTTAGATTATCTAAACTTGTTCCAAGCCAAGTTCCTTTTGGTAAGGACTCTTATAATAAACTGAGATGAACAACTAACATAGGGGATTATTACGCTTAGCGTTAAAATGGTTGTGCACAATACATTGTACAAAGGGCTGATCCCCCTGAGTACGAGATGAAGGTCCATTTATAGTCTTTAAGACTGTTAAAGGTTACGGTAAAAAAAATACTTGTTAACCTAGGACATAGTTCGAGGTCTTGAGACCCTCAGATATATTCAAACTTTGATTACTTATTGATTAACTTCAGAAAATCATTGCTTTTCATTTGAACTTTATTTCAATTAAAAGTTATTGTTATCATTCTTGTGGGCAATTGTTTGCTCACTCTTGCACTAAACATTTCAGCTAAGCCCGAGAAGCAGGACGAGCCGTCCACCAGTAAGGGCAAGGGCAAAATGCAGAAATAGTTCTAGATTTATTATTTAATTGATGAACATTTGTACCAGACTTGTTTTAAACAACTATATTTTTATTCCGCATTTGATGTATTAAGGTTGTGGTGACCTGGGTTTTTAATTATTGATGTAACCCGGTTTGGGAGATGATTAATTAAGTTTATTTTAATTGCTTAATTATGGGTAGTTAGATGTGAATGAATGGGATAGTGAACACCAAATCAGGGGGAATTGAGTACCCAGATTTGGGGGTGTCACAACATCCGCAAAATCCCTAACTACTGGTATCTCCTCTAGTTTTGCACCCACCTTTCGGGTATTAACTATGTAGGCTAGATATCCTACACATCCTTGTTTCAACATCTTTCTGGCTTGCACCATCGTCAGACAACTCATTTATCTAGGCGACTTGCTGCCATAAAACACTACCTTTGACGGAGTCATAAGGTTTACACACTTCTTTTGACAGTCAATAATTCCCCATGGTTAAACAACCAATCCATACCCAAAATAACATCAAACTCCCCAAGACAAATTGGGATCAAGTTTACTGTCATCAAATGACCCTTAATATCTACCTGGCAGTTCTTGTGGATAAACTCAACAGGAATCACCTCCCTATTCGCAATTTCTATATTCATAGGGTAATCTAGTTCTTCCTGAGGTAACTCTAATTTCTTAGCAAAATCATCGGATATAAATGAGCAAGTAGCACCCGAGTCAAACAATACATAAGCATTAACATTATTGACTGGAATGATACTTGACACTACATCCTTTGACTGCACAGCATCCTGCACCGTCATATTGAACGTTCGAGCGGTAGGTCGGTTGGGCTGCGTCGGTCCGATGATTGTCAGATTGCCTCCACCACCGCTGTTTCCCTTTCCGGAACTGGCTCCACCTGTAGCTGCTTTCTTAGGGCACTCTCGGGCAAAGTGATCCTTCGACCCGCAGATGAAACATGCTCCTTTCTTTGGATTAGGGCAATTCGGTGCGATATGCCCCTCCTGCCCACAGTTGAAGCACACCCTCTTACCTTTCAGACAAGCACCCATATGGCTCTTTCCACAGTTGCTGCACACCTCCATCTTCTTCTTCTGATTACCCTGCTGACTTCCCGCAGAGTTACTATCATTCCATTTCCTCTTCTGGCTACTGCCCCCATGGCTACCACTTGCCTTGTTTTCATTCTCATTCTTCTTTTTCTTCTGCTCCTGATTGTATTTAGACAGAGCATCACTGCCTCCTTCAGCGATAATTTCCTTTTCCAGCACCGCCACAAACGAGTTCAGTTGAAATATTGAAACTCGGCTATACAACTAGGGCTTCAATCCCTGCTCAAACCTTCTGGCCTTCCTCTCATCCGTGTTAACCTGATACGGCGCAAACCTCGCCAACTCGTTGAATCGTGCAGCATATTCAGATACCGACATAGTACCTTGCTTCAACTCTAGAAACTGTACTTCCATTTGGTTCTGAGCACTTGCCGGGAAATAGGTTTCGAAAAATATCTCCTTGAACCGCTCCCACGGAATAATCCCTTGGCCACCTCGAGTCTTATTTGCTTGCCACCAGTAGCTAGCTTCTGATTTCAGCATAAACGTTGCAAATGCCGTCTTCTGGTCCTCGCTAACTCTAGCGACATCAAACACCTTCTCCATTTCCATAATCCACGTTTGAGCTTGGATCGGATTCATAGAGCCGTGATATTCCGGAGGTCCGACAGCCTTGAAATCTTTGAAGGTCGTGGCCTGAGCTTGTGGTTGATTTGCAAAGGCTCCCGTTAACAAATTTACCAACTGCTGCATGGGATTAGCGTTGGCTTCTTCGTTGTTAGTAGATCCCTCAGGGGTCTGTTGACGTGTTGGTTGTCTTCTTGGAGGCATCTTACTGTTAAAAACAATTCGCGTCATTAGACTATTGCTCAATTACCTAAACATTTAAGTCTTAACTTAAACATTTATATAAAACACTTAACACACAGTACATCTGATAAACTTTCGCATTTTATTCATTAACTGCTTCAAAACATAATAGAGATAACATCGTAGTTATTTACATCATCTATCCTGAAATCACAAAGTTTCAGGATTACATCATTATTCTATCCCATTATAGAAACTGGGATTACAATTTATTCACTTCATATTTTCATAATAACATAATTAATCACAATCTATGATGACATCCCACGACACACAGCTTCCTGGCGTTCCTGCTCCATAATACGTGTCATAATCCTACGATCCATCACATCTGGGTGACGATGAACTCGATCCTGAGCTCTATCCACTGTGGTGTGAAAAATATATTCCATCTCGTCAATCTTGGCCTTCTTTGACCGCACCTCACACTCAACATGATATGCGCGGTTAGCCTCCCTCAACCAAGCAGTCTCGGCTCTTGCCCGCTCAGCTGACTCCTTTTTCAACTCATCTCGTGCAATCTCATTCCTGGCTATCAGCTGTCCTCGTCGATACTCAGACTGTACTAGCCTCTGCTCAGCCTCTGCAAGACGTGATGAAAGGTCTTGAATCTCAGCATCCTTCTGCTCTAGAGTGGTTTGACGTTCTGCAGCCTGTTCCTCTAACTCCTCCTTTTCACTCTCTACATGAACCAGCTTCCACTCCACATCCCCAAGACGTATGTCTAGCTCCTCGATCTCACTGCTCTTCTGCTCCAAAGCAGTCTGTCGCTCCGCCAGCTGCCTCTCTAACTCCTCCATTCTATCCTGCGACTCTATGTTGCGATCATACACCTGCTCGTACATCTGAACACCCAAAGTAGATAGTGATATCCCCTCAGGGTCTTCCTCCTCCTCCTCAACCTCTTCAGGGTCCTCCTCAGGATCCTCCTCAGGATCAGTCTCAAGCTCATACTCGTGACCTGTAATTGTAACCAATGGACATGGCTCCCTCTGCACTAGCTATTCATTGACTACGTGAATATCTCTGGGCTCCTCCTCCCTAGTCTGGCTGGGCTCTCCTCTATCAGTCATCCTGACAACAAAATTTTAAGTTTTAATTAATACTCGCGAGCACATAAGTTTGTTATCAAATAAGCACATAGCACGTAATCATTTTATTGTCTTTTATGAATTTCCGTAATTCATTCCTTAAAACTCGATAAGAGTTTATCACCTCTATATTCGCTATCTTCTAAAAGGCTACTACCCTAAGGTTTTCCCCACCTAAAGGTTCATAACCTACAGCTCTGATACCAACCTGTGACACCCCCAAATCCGGGTACTTAATTTCCACAGATTTGGTGTTCACTATCTTATTCATACACTTCTAACTACCCATAATTAAGAACAATTAAATATACTTAAAGAAGCATCTTCCCAAAATGGGTTACATCAATAATTAAAAATCTCAGGTTACCACAACCTTAATACATCAAATGCGGAATAAAATATAGTCTAAAACAAGACTGGTACAAACGATCATCAAATTAATAATAATTTTAGAACTATTTCTGCATCTTGCCTTTGCCCTTACTGGTGGACGGCTCGTCCTGCTTCTCGGGCTTAGCTGCAATGTTTAGTGCAAGAGTGAGCAAACAATTGCCCACAAGAACAATAACGATAACTTATAAATGAAATAGAGTTCAAATGGGAAGCGACAATTTTCTGAAGTTAATCAATAAATAATCAAAGTTTGAAAGCTCAAAAGAATGCTTGAATTAGGAAGAATAGATTCCAAGATTCAACGTCTATATCTGAGGGTCTCAAGACCTCGAACTATGTCCTAGGTTAGCAAGTATTTCTACTGTAACCTTTAACAGTCTTAAAGACTATAGATGGACCTTCGTCTCGTACTCAGGGATCAGCCCTTTGTACAATGTATTGTGCACAAACATTTTAACGCTAAGCGTCATAATCCCCTATGTTAGGGTTGTTCATCTCAGTTTATTATAAGAGTCCGTACCAAAAGGAACTTGGCCTGGAAACAAGTTTAGATAATCTAAGTTTTTGAAACGCTCATCAACTAAGGACTAGCTGAATCAATAATGGTTTGCTAGTCTAGTTCTTCAGTAAAGTTTGTATTCGAAGTTTGAATGATAATCAAAGACTGAATAAATAATATCTGGAACAAAATATAATTACTCAACATGATATCAGCCTTGCTTGAATAACAATAAGCTATGGTTAATTAATTCACTCAAAGGAAGTAAACTCATTGAAATAATAACAAGTTTAAGAAATAAATAACTTGTTGTAATAATTTAACAAGTTTAAAGAAAGAAAACTTGCTCAACATAAAAGTAATAAGTTTAGATAAGGAACTTGCCTCAAGCGTTGATTACAAATTAAATATCTCACGATCCTTAAACAACCTATACATTTAATTATAAAAATGGTAACATAATTAGTTACAAAATAATATACACTTTAAGCTTGCTTTTATCCTTTTTATTATAACATCTCATTTAGCAAACTTTAATCAACAAGTTTCAATTATCTAGGAATTTCATTAATCACTTAATACTTTAATATAAATTTAATTATACATCATAACTTCCAAGAAAGGAAAACAAAATAAAAATTTTCCAACAGTGATTCTCGCCGGGGCGAGAATTCCCTTTTAAATTTTCTCGCCGGGGCGAGGATTCCCTTTGTAAATTTCTCGCCGGGGCGAAGATTAACAGCTCATTTTTCTCGCCGGGGCGAGAAACCTGGCTGTCGTCTCCTATAGTTCGCGAACAGTGAAAACTTAGGCCAATTTTGGCTAAATTTTCCGAATTCTACCATCCAGTACACAAACTAAATATACCCAGACATCATATATGCTAGAAAACAATTACCCAACATGTTTCTAACTAATCTAAGCATTATAAAACACATAATCAATCAATTTAAAACCAAAAATTTACTGTTTTATAAAATAACCATGTTTTTGCCATTTTCATAAAACAAAGCTCTGTAAATTCATTTTTCAACCAATTAAAACCATTCTTCTTGCATAATCATAAACAATTATCAATTTACCGATTAATAACCAATTAGAGCATCAATTTTTATACAAATATTCCATACATGAAATAAAGCTCTGTAAAACTAAGAACTCAATTCTAAAGCATGTTTTCATGGATTAATACCTCTAAATTAATTGTTAATCATCATATAATCATCTAACACATGATTACTACCAATTACAACAACTATAATCAACTAGTTCATATATTCTAACAATTGAATTCACATACAGTAACTAAAACTATATACAGAAGAATAAAACCAAAAGGAAAAAGAAATTATACCTTCAATTACTGTAAGAACTTGGTGAATTCTTTTAAAATAACAAGCTCTTTCTCAACTCTCAAATTCTCAAGCTCTGCTCTCTCTTTTCTCTCAAACTCTGATGTTCTTCTTCTTTCTTTTCTTTCTTTCAACTGACGCTCTTTTACTGATATAATATAAACTGATGATTTTAAAAATAAAAATAAAAACTGTTGTTTTAAATAATAACGTAAAATCCTTAAATTGAATCATCAGTTAGGATTTTCAAAAGCCATAAGGCTTGTTTGGCAAATACTAAACAAACTAATCCATTATTCTTATGTCTTGTTTGGTAAAACTCAATTAAAATAACTCATTTTTTCCAACCAAAGGTCATAAGGCCTAGTTTGGAAAAACTAAATTAAAACTCCTTTCATTTATTTTAATAAAACATTATAACATATAGTTTTAAAGGTCACACATTTAATTTAATTGAACTTATTATTAAATAAATTCAATTAAATATAACTAACTCAAATAATAATTTTATTTAACAAAAACACCAAATAAATTATATTATTCAAATAAATTATTTATTAACATAAATCATTTATTCAAATAATTCTTTTCATCATCTAATTTAATTATTAAATTAAATTAGAATAATCATCACAAATCATATTCAAGTAACTATTAACACAATTAACTCAACATAAACTTATTTCACAATAGCTTAATAAATCATCTATTAACTCAATAAATTAACAAAAATATTTATACAACTCAATAAATATTTTTATTAATTCTCAAAAATTGTATTCATTACATCCCCATTGATCACAGTTGCAGGTCCCGAGTACGAGCCTGAGACTGATCCTGAGGAGTATCCGGAGAAGGAGGACCCTGAGGAGATATCACTAACCTCCTTAGGTGTTCAGATGTACGAGCAGGTGTATGACCGCAACATAGAGTTGCAGGACAGAGTGGAGGAGTTAGAGGGGCAGCTGGCTGAGCGACAGACTGTCTTGGAGCAGAAGAACAGTGAGATTGAGGAGCTCGATATACGTCTTGGGGACGTGGAGTGGAAGTTGGTTCATGTTGAGAGTGAAAAGGAGGAGTTAGGAGAACAGGTTGTGGAACGTCAAGCCGCTCTAGAGCAGAAGGATGCTGAGATCCAAGACCTTTCATCACGTCTTGCAGAGGCTGAGCAGAGGCTAGCACAGTCTGAGTATCGACGAGGACAGTTGATAGCCAGGAATGAAATTGTACAAGATGAGTTGAAAGAGGAGTCAGCTAAGCGGGCGAGAGCTGAAACTGCTTGGTTGAGGGAGGCTAACCGCGCAGATCGTGTTGAATGTGAGGTGCGATCAAAGAAGGCCAAGATTGATGAGATGGAGTATATTTTTCACACCACAGTAGATAGAGCTCAGGATCTAGTTCATCGTCATCCAGATATGGTGGATCGAAGGATGGTGACTCGTATTATGGAGCAAGAACGCAAGGAAGCTGTGCGCTGTGGGATGTCATCGTAGTTAATGATTAGATATGCTAGTATGAAAATTTATGAAGCTAATATGTTGTAAATCCCAGTTTTATATAATGGGATAGAATAATGATGTAATCCTGGAACTTTATGATGACAGGATAGATGATGTAAATAACTACGATGCTATTTCTATTATGTTTTGAAGCATTAATGAATAAAAATGCGAAAATTTATCAGATGTGCTATGTGTAAAATGCTGTTTATGAATGTTTAAGTTAAGACTTAAATGTTTAAGTAATTGAGTAATAATCTAATAGCATGAATTCTTAACAGTAAGATGCCGCCAAGAAGACAAATCCGTCAACAGACCCCTAAGGGATCCACCAATAATAATGAAGAAACCAACGCTAATCCAATGCAGCAGTTGGTGAATCTGCTAACGGGAGCATTTGCCAATCAACCCCAAGCTCAGGCCACGACTTTTAAAGATTTCAAGGCTGTTGGACCCCTAGAATTTCAAGGGTCTATGAATCCGATCGAGGCACAAACCTGGGTCATGGAGATGGAGAAGGTGTTTGATGTCGCTAGGGTCAATGAGGACCAAAAGACGGCATTTGCAACATTTATGCTGAAATCAGAAGCTAGCTACTGGTGGCAAGCAAATAAGACTCGAGGTGGCCAAGGGATTATTCCATGGGAACGATTTAAGGAAATATTCTTCGAGACCTATTTTCCGGCAAGCGTGCAGAATCAAATGGAGGTGCAGTTTCTAGAGTTGAAGCAAGGTACCATGACGGTACCTGAGTATGCTGCAAAATTCAACGAGTTGGCGAGGTTTGCGCCATATCAGGTCAACACGGATGAGCGAAAGGCTAGAAGGTTTGAGCAGGGACTGAAGCCTTGGTTGTATAGCCGAGTTTCGATGTTCCAATTAAACTCATTTGCGGCTGTTTTGGAAAAGGCAATTATCGCTGAAGGAGGCAGTGATGCTCTGTCCAAGTATAATCAGGAGCAGAGGAAGAAGAAGAATGACGGTGAAAACAGGGCAAGTGGTAGCCATGGGGGCAGCGGTCAGAAGAGGAAGTGGAGTGATAGTAACTCTGCGAGAAGTCAGCAGGGTAATCAGAAAAAGAAGGTAGAGGTGTGCAGTAACTACGGAAAGAGCCATGTGGGTGTTTGTTTGAAGGGCAAGAGGGTGTGCTTTAACTGCGGACAGGAGGGTCATATCGCACCAAATTGCCCTAGTCCGAAGAAGGGCGCATGTTTTAACTGCGGGTCGAAGGATCACTTTGCCCGAGACGGCCCTAAGAAAGCAACTACAGGTGGAGCCAGTGCAGGAAAGGGAAACAGCGGTGGTGGCAATCTGACTATTACAGGACCGACACAGCCCAATCGACCTACCGCTCGAACATTCAACATGATGGTGCAGGATGCTGTGCAGTCAAAGGATGTAGTGTCAGGTACCATTCCAGTCAATAATGTTAATGCTTATGTATTGTTTGACTCGGGTGCTACTTGTTCATTTATATCCGATGATTTTGCTAAGAAATTAGGGTTACCTCAGGAAGAATTAGATTACCCCGTGAATATAGAAATTGTGAATAGGGAAGTGATTCCTGTTAGGTTTGTCCACAAAAACTGCTAGGTAGATATTAAAGGTTATGTGATGACGGTCAACTTAATCCCAATTCGTCTTGGGGAGTTTGACGTTATTTTGGGAATGGATTGGTTGTTCAACCATGGGGCAGTCATTGACTGTCAAAAGAAGTGTGTAAACCTTATGACTCCGTCAAAGGTAGTGTTTTATGGCAATAAGTCACCTAGACAAATGAGTTGTCTGACGATGATGCAGGCCAGAAAGATGTTGAGACAAGGATGTGTAGGATATCTAGCCTACATAGTCGATACCCGAAAGGTGGGTGCAAAGCTGGGGGAGATACCGGTAGTTAGGGATTTTGCGGATGTGTTTCCTGATGATTTGCCAGGACTACCGCCAGATAGGGAAATTGAGTTTGTAATTGATCTAGCACCGGGTACAGCCCCTATATCAAAAGCCCCGTATCGAATGGCTCCGGTAGAGTTGAAGGAGTTGATGGTGCAATTGTAAGAGCTGCTGGATAAAAAGTATATTCAACCGAGTGTTTCGCCGTGGGGAGCGCCGGTGTTATTCGTCAAGAAGAAGGATGGATCAATGCGTCTTTGCATTGATTATAGAGAGTTAAATAAGGTCACGATTAAAAACAAGTATCCTTTGCCAAGAATCGATGACCTGTTTGACCAATTGAAGGGAGCGAGATATTTTTCAAAGATAGATCTGCGAAGTGGGTACCATCAGTTGAAGGTGAGGAAGGAAGACATACCAAAGACGGCATTTCGAACTAGATATGGTCACTACGAGTTTTTGGTTATGTCATTTGGTTTAACGAATGCGCCTACAGCGTTCATGGACTTAATGAATATAGTGTTCAAACCGTTTCTGGACAAATTTGTAGTGGTATTCGTAGACGACATTTTGGTTTACTCTAAAACTCAGGAAGAACACGTGGAGCATTTAAGGGTGACATTGGAGGCGTTAAGGAAAGAGAAATTATATGCAAAATTTTCGAAGTGCGAATTTTGGTTGGAGCGTGTTCAATTCCTTGGGAATGTTATCGATAAAGACGGGATTTTGGTGGATCCAGCTAAAGTGGAAGCTGTGATGAACTGGGATCAGCCGAAGACACCGTCAGAAGTGAGGAGTTTCCTAGGTTTGGCAGGATACTACAGGCGTTTTATTTAAGATTTCTCCAGGATCGCCACTCCGTTAACGAATTTAACAAGAAAATCGGTGAAGTTCGTTTGGACGGAGAAGTGCGAAGAGAGTTTTCAAGAGCTAAAGAAGAGACTCAGTACGGCACCTGTGTTGTCTTTGCCAGATAATACAGGAAATTTTGTGGTGTATAGCGACACATCGCATAAAGGACTTGGTTGTGTGCTTATGCAAAATGGTAAGGTTATCGCATATGCATCGCGCCAATTAAAGGACTATGAAAAAGGGTATCCGACCCATGATTTGGAGTTAGCAGCTGTGGTGTTTGCCTTGAAAATCTGGAGGCACTATCTCTATGGGGAGAAGTGTGAAATATATACAGACCATAAAAGTCTGAAGTATATTTTCACATAGAAGGATTTGAATATGCGGCAGAGAAGATGGATAGAATTGATCAAAGATTATGATTGTGAAATTCTATACCATCCGGGAAAGGCTAATGTGGTTGCCGACGCTTTTGAGTAGAAAAGGTCGGGAGAAACTATTTTGTTTAACTGCTCAGGAGAAGCTCATAGCAGAAATGGCTAAATTAGAGTTAGAGGTGAAGGGTCTGGCAGAGCCTAATGAAAAATTGTTCCAGATGGAAACTCAACCAACTCTGGTGGACAAAGTCAAGGAAGCGCAACTCAAGGATGAGGAGTGTATTAATATATGCAAAAGAGTGCTTGAAGGTGAAGAGCTTAAATATAAAATCGATTCTGAAGGGTTGTTGAGATTTGAAGGCAGAATCTGGGTACCGTCAGTATTGACAATCATAGAGGAGATTTTGAACGAAGCTCACAATTCAAGATTTTCGATACACCCGGGAAGTACAAAGATGTACCAGGATCTTCGCCAACATTTCTGGTGGCCAAATATGAAAAGAGAGGTTGCTGAATGTGTTGCGAAATATCTCACTTGTCAGAAAGTCAAAGCGGAGCATCAACGACCAAGTGGTTTGTTACAGCCCTTGGAGATACCAGAATGGAAGTGGGAGCATATCACAATGGACTTTGTGGTAGGGCTTCCAACTACTCAGAAGGGTTATGACGCAATATGGGTCATAGTTGACAGATTGACGAAATCAGCACATTTCTTGCCGATCAAAATCAGATTCACTTTGGATCAGTTGGCAAAATTATACGTCAAAGAGATTATCTCAAGGCACGGTGTCCCAGTATCAATTGTGTCGGACAGAGATCCACGTTTCACATCAAAATTCTGGAGGAGTCCGCAAGCTTGTTTGGGGACGCAGTTTAGAATGAGTACAGCTTACCATCCTCAAACCGATGGCCAGAGCGAAAGAACAATTCAAACGTTGGAGGATATGCTTCGGGCGTGCGTCATGGATTTTAAAGGCAACTGGGATGATCATTTACCTCTGGTCGAATTTGCATATAACAATAGTCATCACTCGAGTATTGGAATGCCACCATATGAAGCCTTGTATGGAAAGAAGTGCAGGACTTCGTTATGTTGGGATGAGGTTGGAGAACGTCGACTATTGGGACCCGAGCTGGTACACAAACTGCTAAAATTGTCAAGGTAATAAGAACCAGATTGTTAGCTGCTCAAGACAGGCAAAAGAAATATGCGGACCAGCATCGTCAAAATCGCGAATTTGAAGTCGAGAGCTTTGTGTTCCTCAAAGTATCTCCCTGGAAGGGAAAAATCAGATTTGGTAAAAATGGTAAACTCAGTCCGCGATTTATTGGACCCTTCGAGGTGCTGAAACGAGTCGGCGAGGTGGCTTATGAGGTAGCTTTACCTCCCGAGTTATACCACATTCATAATATTTTTCACATATCGGTGCTACGACCGTATAAGTCTGATTATAAACATGTAATAGAATATGAACTAATACAATTTGAAAAAGATTTGTCCTATGAAGAGATACCTGTTCAGATAGTATACAGAAAAGAGCAAGTTCTCAGAAATAAAGTGATACCTTCTGTTAAGGTAATTTAGAGGAACCACAGTGCTGAAGAAGCTACGTGGGAACTCGAAGAGAAAATGATGCAGAGTTATCACTACAAAAAAATGGGCCTTTAACAACGATTTTTCGGGCAACGACTTTATAAGTCGTTGCTAAAAGTATATGTTTAGCAACGAAATTTGTCCTGCGTTGCAGATTGTGTCAGGCTTTCACTTTTTGCAACGCAATTCATAAGTCGTTGCCAAATTTCGTTGCTAATTCATTGGCGGGAAAAATTTTCGTTAGAAATTCGTTGTAAAATTTTCGGCCACTTGATTTCCCGTCATCGTGGGCAACGAAAATTTTTTTTGTTGCTAAAAATGGGCTTTAGCAACGATTTTTCAGGCAACGAATTTATAAGTCATTGCTAAACGTGTATGTTTAGCAACGAAACTTGTCCTTCGTTGTAGATTGTGTCAGGCTTTCACTTTTTGCAACGAAATTCATAAGTCGTTGCAAAATTTGGAAACAAAATTCGTTCGAAATTCGTTGCAAAATTTCTAACCACTTGATTTCTCCTCATCGTGGGCAACGAAAGTTTTTTTGTTGCTACATTTCGTTGCCTAATATGGACCACATTCATTGGCAACAATTTTTATTTTCGTTGCATATTTTATACAACTTTTTGCAACGACTATTAAAATGTTGCCTTAAATTAAGATAATCCCAATAAGCATGTTTTTGTAAGACCATATTCAGTATTCGGAGAATTGTCAAAAAATATTCGTATTTAGTATTTAAAAATTATGTCCAAATGCGAAAAATATTCGTTTCTATTTTTTATTCGAATAAACAAATTATTCAAATATCCGAATTCGAATGCCAATCACCTAATAAATAATTTATTCAATTTATTTATAAAAAGTAAAAATAAAAAAATATTGACCAATTACTAACAAATCACAACTATTTAAAGTTGCAAAAATACATATCATAAATGGGAGACATATCAAATACATCATCATTCATAATTGATCACAAAAATCAATTAAAATTTACTAATATAAATTGTACATATAAGCTGTATAAATTGTACTTATAAGTTGTTCCATATTATTTAATTTATTTTTTGCTAAATTTAAATGTATACAAGAGAAAAGAGATACATATACTTAGGGGCATTCCCCAGATCGATACAAAATGTCAAGAAAGGAAACTCAACATGACAAATAGTGAAACTCAGATTCTAAGACAATACAAGAGCATAAGACCAAAACAAATCAAATGAGCACTGCATTGGACTTCAAGAACACTGCAGAGCATCCGACCAACAAAACAATAAACGGACGGAATGCTGACTGTGCATATTGGCCCGTTATTTTTACTGACGTGGCCCGTTATTGTTGACGTGGAGGACAAAAATGCCTGACTTAAAAATATCCTTAAAGAAAATGTTGCTCACAAGTATCAAACTCCAAACCTCTCCAAACTAGAAACCTTATATTCCAACAAAAGCCACTAGATCAACTACCTATTATGCTAAAATTTATGTAACACTAATATTTAAACCACCTAACATCGTTTCTATGCATGTGAAGATGAGATAATACACTTTTTGGCCACTACACTAGGAATTGTAATAATAATAATAATTGTAATAATTATTATTGTAATACTAATAATAAATTTTAAATAATTAAAATAATAATAAAATAATAATTAAAATTTTAAATAATAATAAAATAATAATTATTATTATTATTATGGTACTAATCCTGCAAAGCCCGTTAGTATTAAGACTTGAACAAAATACAAAAGATGATATATTGAGATATAAATTTCAACATAGATTTGGCAGCCATGAAATAAGTCATGCTGCTGCAGCATTTACCAATGTTAGAAACTAAAAAGTTTTCACAAGACAAAAGTGTTCACCAATGCGATAATTAAAATTTTAAATGATAAAATAATAATAATAATAATTATTATTATTTTAATTATTTTAATTATTATTATTTAATTATTATTATTATTATTATTATTATTATTATTATTATTAGTATTATTGAACTCTAGCAAATCTTTCTATTATAAATATTTGTTATTCGCTAATGTACTCATCTTTGTAATTTATTAGATCGATTCTTATACTTACCCATGGGTTTTTTTAAAATTTAAATTTAATTTGTTCGAGTCCTATAACAATAAAAAGAAAAATCTGTCAAAATTATAAATTTTACTCGAAAAACATTGATACCCACGTGACTAGTAAAAAAAAAAATTTTGATTCAGTGGTTAAAAAAACTTTGAATGTATTTTATATTTAGGGTATTTAATTTGTAACTGCTTTATATTATTTTAAGGTATTTTAATTATTATTATTATTTTAATTATTATTATTATCATTTTAAGTATTTAAAATTTATTATTATTATTACAATAATAATTATTACAATTATTATTGTTATTATAATTATTATTATTACAATTCCTAGTACAGTGGCCAAAAAGTGTATTATCTCATTTTCACATGCATAGAAACGAATTCATGTGTAATTAATGAATCAATGATATATCTAATTAATATAATTAGAGAATTAAATCTTAGAGAATCAATGATATATTTTCACATAAAACCCACATTCAATCATGAGAACAAAGAATTCTGTACAATATTAATTCTTCATGCTCATTATTTGAAAAACTCTAGAATTTTAGTGCACTAAAATGTTAAAATGTATATTAACAAAAAACTCAGTGAGCAAAGAAATCAACTCTGAATTTGTGGACTGACAAAATTACAAATTCTAGAAATTTATAGTACATTCATTTGCCTGGATGTGCGATGGCGTGAGACTAAAACTCTCATAAGGGGGCTAAACAGATCTACTATTCCTTGTTATATAGCCTGTTTTGCAGTCAGAAATATTATTCCGGGCAATTTCCCTCACCTGTGATTTCTTGAGAGTGATTAGGGAATTCAAACAATTGAGTAGATTTTGCTTCTTCCAGTAGCCTGATCAGTTTCTTGTTTCCAGACATTTGCCCTTCATCAATTGGGGTGGTTCCCCATCTGCAAATCAGAAAAGGGTAAGATCTTTTCAGTTGTGTGAAGAAATTATTTTTGATATTATAAAATAGAAAACAATAATGAATAATAACACAAAAAGAAGTGCCCTACCTAGTCCTGGTATTAATTTTTCTTCCCATCTTTTTTTCTATATAGTATGTTAAATGGAATATTCATCCATGGAAGGCTACACTTGAGTGCTCTTACTACATATGCATTGAAATGATATGATTTTTCTACCAATGACATTCTCTGCTCCTATGAGGATTACTCGAATCAAGACAACTCTAACGACAGTCATTCTAATCCTGTGATCGGAGCTAATTCTGCAAAGGTAATTCGATTCTCTTTTTGTCTATGATCCTTTGATGATGATTGGAGTTTTATGTATGTGGATATTTTTGTTAGGGTATTTGTCTTTTTTGTGCACAGTGTTATTGGTCGCATATTTGATGTAAAAATATGTGTAATATTTGGTCTTGATTGATTGAAGTTTACGATTTTGATTGAAAATAGAATCAATAGTCTGATTACTCTTTCTGTCAGTACAAATCAAATTTGGATATGCCCTTTACATGGATGGTAAAAACACCAGGCTTTCTTACCCCTTGGAGAAATTTCATGAGGATGTAGCTGGAAGAAACTTTCATAACGGGCGTTTTGTTCAACGAATGAGGGAGATAGCTGCATCACTTCCAAAGTAATTATCTTAATTTTATCCCTTATCAGATCCATCTTTAATTCCTTCAACTCAAAATAATTGCTATTATTATTCTAGTGTGACGGTCAGAGTTTCTATAATAATTACGAAATTCGATAGTATTTGATATGTTTTGATCTCGTTTGACAATTAAGTATACTATATAAAACTAGATCAAATTGGCAAACTGCTGCATTTCTTTTTTTATAAATATAACCACTAAGTGAATATTAATGCGTGTCTAAGATTTTACACATTTAATAGTGCTCTGCCAAGATTGATTTGATTCATTTGAATATAGATAGATAGTCAAATTCATATTAAGTGCCTAATTCTTAATTAATTACCTATGCAGTGTAAGAATGGAACAGGGGACTGTTACATCTCTGGTTGAGAAAAAGGGAACTGTAAAAGGGGCGCTGGAGAAAGTTTTTGCTACTGAGAAGGATTTTGGGGAAAAGAAAACTGAAAAAATAAAAAACAGATAATAAAGTATTAAAAGCCTGGAGATAAATTGCTTTAAAGAAATGCATGAGCAATTAAATGCTGGACAATTATGCTTCCCTTTTGATTGCCTAAAATAAATACATGCTTATGAGGCTGCTAAAAGATGTTGCAGGGTGGAAGAAGTCGGATACATTTTTCCTACAGATGTCCAGCAGCAAGCTCTGCCAATCTTCTTTTCTGGTCGTGATTGTATACTCCATGCTCAGGTCAATACTTGATTTGAACAAATTTAATTTGAGAGAATTTTGCATCTCTTATATACCGATTCATGCCTCACTTTGTGAATTTCTATAATGGCTGAACTTGATGGAAAAAGATATGATAAGATATGCGTAGACACGTGATTTGCTATGGTATAATAGACACATTTCTATGGTATAATAGAAGGATATGCGTAGATATATGTGATTTGCTGTTCATTTTGTTATTTCTTTGAATTGTTTGGAAACCAAAATTAATGCAGTTATGTGGGTATGAATAGAAATATTGGTTATGTTTCAAAATTATAATTAAACATTTAAGATTTAGAGGTTTGTAAAGTTATTGCACATGGTGAAAGATCAAAGTAGAACTTGGTATTTGATCGTAAGATCAGTCCTTAGAACTTCAAAGTTGCTAGATTTTAAGAAGACATAGTTGATATTGTTATATATGACACTATTTCCATATGATAATTGAAGTTTATAATCTGGTTCATCTTCAATGGTTCTACTTGAATCCAAAGATTTAATTTTGAGTACCATATTCTGCTTTAGTGTTTGCAGTGGTTTTGAGTTGTTCTACAATTTTTTTGGTCGAAATTTCAAAACTTGTGGGTATTTGATATGCAGTTACACAGACAACAAAAGCAACTGAAGCTCTTGAATTGTTGAGGAACAACACATACAACTATGATATTGTGATTACTGATGTTATAATGCCTGACAGGATGGATTCGAGCTGCTACAGATTATAGGCCTTGAAATGGACGTTCCATTAATAAGTACATGCACTCAGAAATTCATTGTGTTTATTCTGTACTGATTTGCTTTTATTAATTTTTTCTCAGCTAATGTATATATAAACTTCATCAAAATTGCAGTGATGTTTGCGAACGATGAAGAGAAAATGTAATGAAGAGCATGGGGCAAGGAGCTCGAGACTACCTAGTGAAACCTGTTAGAATTTTGGAGCTAAAGAACATTTGGCAATATGTGATGAGAATGAAGGGGGAACAAACACTCCATCTGATGGGAACTTCGCTGCTCTGAAGAAACCAAGGGTTTCTTGGTCAAATGAGTTGCACAGTAAGTTTATTGATGCAGTTCGGCAACTGGATCCAGATAGTAAGCATCTTGGTTATCTATTCTACCAAACACTCTGGCTATGTTTGGAACTTGGAAAACTCGAGGGAAAGGAAAGAAAATGTGACAAAACAAAAAGTACAGAAGTAAAATCCTCCTGAAAATAGTTTAATGTATACTTCGAAAAAATCTAATATCAAGTACATGAAAGTAATATGCCCTCAAGCCAATTATATTTGATGTAATAAGCATTTACTTTGTAATCTTATTCAAATATTAATAATAGAATAAAAGGCATATTTTATCCATGTTAATTGGTTGAATTAATAAATGTGATGAACCCATAGTTTTCGAGCAATGCTTTTAGAATCATGATGAGATCATGTTAGTGAGATCTAAATTCAAGAAAGCTCAAAACTAAAATGTTCCTAATCGTTGGATCACTAATATTGGGATTACTGATCCGGATAGATTAGTACATACTATGCTTGATCTTTAGAAGATAATGATTGATCTCATAATCATTTGTGTGAAGACACTAAAGCAAGTATGTAGGTGCTTATTAGAGAATAAGTTCACTGAACGTGACTCGCTTAAAGAACCCTAATGGAGTTTTATTCACCTGTCAATAGGGAAGTTCTTAAGTGATAGTTGTACAAGTGATCCTTGGACTTGAGATCATCATAGTACCTTGTGTATGTTAAGTTATACTTTGTCATATTCCTTAATACCTTAGGGTATGTCATAGGGTATGTATGGGTATAATAAAGTATACACGGAGGTAGGTGAATGATCGACAAAGGATCTACCACTTCTGATAAAGGGAGAGAATGTCCTATGCGATTTGATAAATGACAGCTCAAAAATCCCTGGCCAGGGTTGAATGAAAATTAGAAAGGAGTTTCTAATTTACATTAATCGGAGTTGTGCATTCTTAAATCGGAATGCATATGATTAAATAAAATAAGACTTGTCAGTAAATCCATGTCTTATATTTAATCGGGACATTGTATGGTAGAAGGATTGAATTGTACGGTAACTACTACTGAATAGGTTCTATGTGATTAAACATTGATTTCATATTATTCGGATAGTCATGATACATTATCGTAAGGTGTCCCTCATGATGTAGAATAAATATTATTTATTTATTTATGTTTGAATTAAAGGAGTTTAATTCATTATAAATAATATTAGAATTGTTCTAATTTATTTATTCTACCACCGGCATAATATTGAACCTAAAGGGTCACACCGCAAAAAGAATAATATTATATTAGAAGAAATTGGCTTAATGATAATAAATTAAGTATTTAATTTATTAGTTGAATAAATTGAAATGCTTAATATTTATAATGATATATTTGGAGAAATATTGAATTATAAATTAATAAGAGAAATCTTATTATTATTATCATTTAATTCTTAATTAGATTAAGAATTAATTTAAATGAAATGTAAATATCATTTAAATTAAATGCAAAAGGTAGGCTAAGCTAATAACATGTGTTAGTTGCTTAAATGCAAAACATGTGGGTTAGGAGAATAATGTTACTTACATATTATGTAAGTATTATTCTTGGTAGTATACTAATTGAATTAGGGTTTTCCTAATTCATCTAACCTAGCATTTATTGCACTTAGAGAAGTGCTAGCCTCCATCTAATGAAAGAGTTCTTGATGAAGAGTTCTTATTATTCTTAAGAGTTAGGAATAAAAGATTTAATTGGATTAGCCATCCAAGATTTCTAGGAAATCAAATATTGTTTCTTGTATAATCATTCTTGGTGGATTACCTCTAGAGTGCTACATACACTTTGTAGCTAGTGTTTAATTCAAGTAACAAAGATTGGAGGATCTTGAAGAAATCAACAAACAATTGTAGATTGGAGAAGCTTGAAGAAATCAAGAGAGGAGTAGATCTTGTAGCGGTTCAAGAGTTGAGTCATCAAAGGTATTTTCTCTTGTTATTCTTCTTCAATTAATAGCTATGCATAAGGTGATTCATGGTTAAGTTGCAAAATTTTTAATTTCCATTTTCCGTTGCGCATCTCAATTAGATTGTGATTTTGCATACTTACAGTGGTATCAAGAGCCATCCTTATGCGTACTATTAATTGTGTCAATCATATATATATGTTGATATGTGTTTAGAACAATTTTTTGGGTATAATTGTTAGTATGAAATTATGTTTTTTGGAAAAACATCAAAATAAAAAATAAAAAAAAAAACTGTTCACCGGGAACTGTTCACGCCGGAACTGTTCACCGGTGCTGTTCACGTCGGAACTGTTCACTTGCCGGAACTGTTCACCGGCGGCACTGTTCACCGGCGGCACTGTTCACTGGGCAGCGACACTGTTCACCGGTCAGCCCGTTACTGTTCATCGGGCAGCTAGGCACTGTTCATTACAATAAAAAAAAAATTTGATTTTCCAATTTTAAAATTTCAATGTCAAAAATAAAGATGTTTATTTTGGACTTGGAATTGGTTTAAAATAAAGTAGTTTATTTTAATTAATATTGGATTTCAATTTTGAACAAAGATTCTAAATTTTTATAAAGGAGTTTATATTAATTTGGAATGGATTAAAATAAAGAAGTTTATTTTAATTGGATTTTGGATTTCTACTAGTCAATTGCCCATTAAATGATATCAATTATATATATTGAATGTTTATTAATTCATGAGATGAATGGTTTTATATATGTTGATATATATAGGGGATGATTAAGGACTATTGACTAATGTGATTGGATTTAATTTGAATGGATGCTTGAATGAATGGTTTTATTCATAATGGGGTCTGCGTACTTCGTCTATCTAAATTTCTAAATGTAATTTCTATCTCTCTCCTATGTACTTCCCCTTGACTGTTGATCAAGGTTTCTATTTTGTTAAAATAGAGTGTAATAGGATTTAATAGAGTTACTAGAGAAATTGAAACCGAAGAGCAGGAGCATTGAAGACCCATTTGTAATGAAGTCTGGGTTGAATGTAATAGTTATATTCAAATTTATTCTTGCACCCTAGGTTTGACCTATTGATTTACTCGGTGGCTCGAGTGAATCAAATTAGATTAAGTCCATAATCATTCCATATAGAATATAGTATTCTATGAATGCATGCTTATAATATATATATTAAATATATTATTATTCATGTTGATGAATGTTTAATATGACGCGTATTTATATATATACTTGCATGCGCGCTAAACAAGATGAGACCATTAATAACAAAACCCTCATTACAAAATATTAAGTTGAATACGTTTAAAGGTATTTCAAAAATATCAAACGTAGCCTTCTAGCATGATAAAGCAATAGAGTATTAATTATTTAATATTAGTTTGTTGTGCACACACAAGACTCATATTAAATTTTTTAAGATGTTGGCTTTATTACATTAAAAATGTTTTATAAGGAATTGAACAATACTAGTTTTGTTGTGCACACACAAGGACTATATTTTTCTATTCGCTTATATGGAAATGCTAGGTGAAACTTAACTTGGATTATTTTAGTTCGGATGTGCACACACTTGACTATTATAATCTAAGAGGCAAAATACAAGGAGTTACATAGTTGATGTAATTGACAAGAGTTGTCTACCCTTTGAATAAATATATGGTTTGTTGTGCACACACAAGGCTGTATATTTATGTCAATAGGATCCTTACTCACTAAACAGATTTTTCGAAAATTTGTCGAACTATATATGGAGGGTCATATAGTTTGAATAAAATAGTGGGAGACACCTTTTAATAAAGACCTATATTAAATTAGTGTTTAATAAAATTGAATGCATGCTAATGTTGTTTAAATCACAAATTCATTTTCAGAATTTTACAATGGCCCATTCACTATTACTGCGGAGCATATTGGATGCTAATAAACTAACCGGACCGAACTACACGGATTGGTTAAGGAATTTGAGAATTGTTCTCACCGCTGAAAAATTATCTTATGTCCTTAATACACCTGTCCCTGCAACTGTTGCAGAAAAATGCCTCTGAGGAAGAGATTGCTACTTTTAAAAAATGGCAAGATGATGCTATGGTAGCTCAATGCATCATGCTCGCATCCATGAGTAACGAGTTACAGCGTCAACATGAGAAAATGGATGCACCTACTATATTGCTTCACCTGCAAGAGTTGTATGATGAATAAAGTAGGTCTGCAAGATATGAGATATCTAAGGAGCTCTTCCGATCTAGAATGACCGATGGCCCTACAGTACAGGCACATGTCCTCAAAATGATCAATTTGATTGAACAATTAGGACAACTGGGTTTTGTAATGGATGGAGAGTTGAGCCAAGATTTGATCTTGCAGTCACTCCCGGACTCCTACTCACAATTTGTTGTGAATTTTCACTTGAACAAGCTTGATGTCAGCTTGCCTGAATTGCTTAACATGTTGAAAACTGCAGAGAGTCACTTTCCATCCAAGAAATGTGACGCCCCCAAATTCGGGTCTCCAAATACCCGGATCCGGTCATCACGATCCAACATAAATATCCACCTATAACAACATATGGTATCTAAAATGCGGAATAAAATAAACATACGTTGTTCATTACAAGGTGTTACTAGTCCCAGAATACAAATAACCTTAAACACATACACAATCCATACCCTAATTGCTATCAGGGATTAAATTACATTACAGTAATTAACTACACAAAATTTTATTTTCTGCTACATGAAGCCTATCACTTCATCTTTTCCTTCCCTTTGTTCTTCCCTGACGTCTCGGGTTTAGCTGCAATGAAGTCATGATATGGCAAGAATGAGCAACGAGTTTGCCCAGCAAGTTTAAGTACGACAATAAGGATATATCATGATGAAGGGATATTAAAGGAATTTCAACATTAGAAAAATCAGAAGCAAAGAACAATAATCGCTTTTAGAACAATTGATAGTCAAATAGACTTTGAACGATAACTTCCAAAGGAGTCAATAGCTGGTTGACCCTCTGGTTACTGGCTACAGAATAACGTACTTGAGGGGATCAGCCTCGCGTACCCTATGTATATGCATAACATTTAATTCTGCTATTTGTACCTTATATACGGTACGTGGGGTACTCCCCTATAAGTAAAGGGGTGTTCATACAGTCTAAGAATCCTTACCATTGATTGGTTCAGATAGCTTTTATAAATTCTCACATATTTATCTGACCGAACAAGGGTTCAGACTTAACCATGAATGGTTTATAAATTCCTGAATTTAAATATACGAATCTCAAATGCACGAGTGCGAATGTCAATAAATATACAGATGTGGAATAATTTAGAAAGTAATTAGACCACTTAAGGCATGCTTGGAGATAAAAACTCAAGCTTAAAGAATAACTTGCAACAGTATATATATATACCTTTTTGCACGAATTAAAAATAGTGTATAAGGCTTAGAAATTTGCTCAATGTAAAAGTTGAGTAAAGAAGAACTTGCAATAATGTAAGAAGTTTAGGGTTAGAAACTTGCCTGCTTGCTCAGCTACAGATAAATTCTAGCTTTAATTAATTGATCTCGAGTGACCTATCATTGGATAAAGTCGGCTTATCAATTATTATGACATGATTGTATCTTGGCACGCTTTACTATACCATTTACTTAGCAATTAAATAATTCATCATCTATATTTAATTACCATTTAACATTAGTTAAACGAAAATTTATTAATGACCTTTAGCTATTATTTAAACAGATAATAATTAATCATGGTCACTATCATTTGAATACTCAATTTATTACCTTTAATTGTATCCAGGTATGGTTTAACAATCCTTATAAAATAAATTTATTTTGGTTTAAAGATAACAGAAAACCATTGATCAATTATTTAGTTGATTTACTCTTAATTACCATTACCTTAGGGGTAATTTAGTAATTATTATACTTGTTCTTTATTCAACATTAATTAATGTATAAATTTACACACACTTAATTATTATTAAATATTAATAATCGCCAAGTGTTTATTATCTTTATTTATTAAGGCCCAAAAATAATTAACTTATTAATCTCCCTCATACTTAATCATTATTTCATTGATGATTAAGTACTTACCATCCTTATTATTTCGTAACTCCATTCATACTTAATTATTATTATTATTAAATAATAATTAAATACTTAGTACCTTTATTTATTATTTATTAATAAATAATAAATAATTATTTTATTAACTTTATTCATATTTAATTATTATTATTATTAAATAATAATTAAATATTTATTATCTTTATTTATTATCTATTAATAAATAATAAATAATTATTTTATTAACTTTATTATTATAGATTAAACAACAACAATTAAGTATTTATTGTCTTTATTTATTATTTATTGATAAATAATAAATAATTATTTACTAACTTTACTCATGTTTGATTATTGTTTAATACCAATTAACTAATAATTAAATAATTAACTTTGTTCACACTTACTTATTATAATAATTAAATACTCAATATAATACATAATTGGTAACATTTTATCGGTGTATGATTAACTCCAATAATAATACCATAATTTCTTAATCGCAATGAACCAACATAGTGCAATACCAACTGTTGAATCCAAGCAATATTATACAATTAACCAATACCAAATTTCTAATCAAAATGAACCAACAAAAATCATCACAATCCATCCTGGCCTTTATGGCTTTCTATACATAGATTTCCCCTAAGCCAAATGGCAACAACCCAATACACAAAAGCAATTTAATCCAATACAGAGAAAGTTTTGAATTTGATACTATACACAGGTTTCCCAGAAATGTCAGCAAAATCGATTAAAACTCACTAAGGATTCCATACTCAGATTTCCAAAAGGGAGAAAAATATACATTAACAGATTTGTAAACCTAAACAAGAACAACATATTACAACCGAAACAATGTATATTCTAATACCACATGTTAACACAGTCGGCAACCCCAAATTCCAAGTTCAGAAAAATTATACAATCCTTAAAGAAAACTATGAATGAACTAACTGAAGCATCACAACTCATATACCTTCCTGCTGACCGATTTGCTTGTCGCCTTCTCCTTCCAAAATAAGAAACGAATTCAGACATTTACAGTGGCTCCCCTCTTTAAGAATTTCAAACCCTAATTGTTTTCAAATTGGGAAACTCACAAACGCAGAAATCGGTAGCTTTGTGGTTGGGGGGGTCCAATTTATAGTAAAAATTTTGCCCAAATAGTTTCGGTATTACCCAAATTGATCGGTTAAGGACCGATGGTCGGAGGGAGTGGCAGTCGACGGTCCACCTCAAGCCCCATCACGCCATCTGTGACTTGCCGGCAGGACCTTGAGCCACGCGTTCTCACCGGATTTTCTGGGACCTCTGGTCCATGCGACGTTTGCTCGGTCGCCGATACCGATCCTCATTTGGCCGCCGGTAGGCGCGCTTTTCCTTCGGTCCAAGCAGCTGGTCAGCCATCACACCGTCCGCTCGCTTCGAGCTGTCGCCGGCGCATGCCTGGCGACGCCTTCTCCTCGACTCGTCCCTGTTAGGCCTGCTACTTGAGAGATTAGGCTGCAGAGTTCTCCCCCAAATTGATTTCGTCAATATGAAACCCTCCCAAATGATTTTGCCGGTTTTAGTCCCACCGGTTAGATTTGGTTTTCCCAAATTCCTTATCGCTTGCCCCCAAACGGATCCGAACCGGCTAAAAAAAAAATTGGACTGACCCGGCTGGCAATTGTGTTTGGGCTCAACCCAATAGGGTTGGGCCGGTTGATTAATTCAAAAAGGGCGGCCCAAAAGGAAAATAAAAGAAATGTAATTTGGGCTTAAATCAAAATAAATAGGTGAAATGGGCCACTCTAAATAAGGAGAATCGGCCCAATTTAAATGAACCGTCTTGTATTTCTGACATTTAAATTAAATAACTAAACCAATTTATTTAAATTATTTAATATAACCATAATTCTTTATTCAAATTATTTAATTCGATAATGATAAAATTATTTATTAATTTCCCAAATTTGATGCCAATCAAATGCTTAGGTTAACCCACTAATTTATTCAACCTACTAGTGAGCCCCCTTAAGGTAAGGAAAATTATTGAACCATATAGTTATTTAATTAAATAATAATTATTACAGGGATCCAATTAAATTGGTAAAATTAATTAAAGTGAATTTCATTTATTAAAATAATTCGATACAATGTTTAAAAATTTCTGGGCATTACAAGAAAGACCAAGTCTTACTGATAGGTGACGCTTCCAAGAAAAGGAAGTGGCCCAAAGGAGCTTCTGCTAAGAAGAAAAATTCTAAGAAGGCAAAAGGAAAGACAGTTGATAAAGGTAATAAGAATAAAACAAATGCGGATAGCAAATGAGTTTGCTTCCACTGCAATAAGCCTGGACATTGGAAGAGAAACTGCAAGGATTACCTTGCAGAGGCAAAGCAGAAAAAGCTTGTTGAAGCTTCAGCTACGGATACAGGTTTATTCATGATTGAAATAAATCTTTCTGTAAGTCAAAATTCTACTTGGGTATTAGATACCGGCTGTGGTTCTCACATATGCAATTCATTGCAGGGAATAAGCAGAAGTAGAAGGCTAAACAAGGGAGAAGTAACTCTACGAGTGGGAAATGGAGCAAAGGTTGCTGCATTAGCTGTGGGGACTTATTGTTTAGCATTGCCTACGGGAAAGTCTATCAATTTAATAAATTGTTATTATGTACCTGTTCTCATTAGAAACATTATATCTATTTCTATGTTGGACAAAGAAGGATTCGATGTTATATTTAAGAACAATGGTTGTTCTATTTATAATAATAATGTTTTGTTTGGAACTGGTAGATTAATTGACTTACATGAAAATATTTTTCAAATTGAACAAACTTGTAAAAGAAAAAGAGATGAAGTAAATCATACTTTCATTTGGCACTGTAGACTCGGTCACATCAATGAAACAAGATTAAACAAGTTGCATATTGATGGTCTTTTAGAACCATTCGATTTTGAATCATATCCAACTTGTGAATCATGTCTCATGGGTAAAATGACTAAATCTCCATTTAGTGGACATGGAGAGAGAGTTGCAGGGTTGTTAGAGTTGGTACACACAGATGTATGTGGACCTATGATAACAGATGCTAGAGGAGGGTATTCGTATTTCATTACATTCACTGATGATCATTCAAGATTTGGATATGTGTATTTAATGAAATATAAATCCGAATCATTTGAAAAGTTCAAAGAATTCAGAAGTGAAGTAGAGAAACAAACTGGCAAAAGTGTTAAGATTCTTCGATCAGATCGAGGAGAAGAATACTTGAGCAATGAGTTTCTTAATCATCTCAAAGAAAATGGTATTCTCTCTCAATGGACGCCTCCTGGTACGCCACAATTAAATGGTGTATCTGAAAGGAGGAATCATACCTTGTTAGACATGGTGCAGTCCATGATTAGTTTCACCGACCTTCCAATATCATTCTGGGGTCATGCCCTAGAAACGGCTGCATATCTACTTAACAAGATTCCCTCAAAATCCGTCCCTAAGACTCCATATGAGATGTGGACAGGGAGGAAACCCAGTCTTAAGCATGTTAAGATTTGGGGTTGTAACGCTTATGTAAAGAAGTTACAAAGTGACAAATTTGAGGCTAGATCTGACAAGTGCAAATTTGTGGGGTATCCTAAAGAAAGTTTAGGATATTATTTCTATAATCCTACCGAGCAAAAGGTGTTTGTTGCCAAACACGCTACCTTCTTGGAAAAGGAGTTTATCCTTGAAGGGGCTAGTGGGAGGAAAATAGATCTTGAAGAAATTCAAGAACCACAAATCACTACAGATCAAGTGGATGAACATGTTCAAGTAGATATAACTTCTGTACCACAACCGAGTCGTAAATCTGGAAGAGTGCCAAAAATACCTAAAAGGTATACACTCATCATAGAAGATGATGATGAGGTACGCATCATAACTGATGATGATCCAGTAACATACGATGAGGCTATGAGTAGTAAACACTCTGAGAAATGGCAAATAGCCATGAAATCCGAAATGGACTCCATGTATGAAAATCAAGTATGGACTTTGGTTACTCCACCTGAAGGCATTGTGCCTATAGGGTGTAAATGGGTCTTTAAGAAAAAGACTGGAGCAGATGGCAAGGTGGAGACCTATAAGGCCAGACTGGTTGCAAAAGGTTTCAAACAAAGACAAGGAGTTGACTATGATGAAACCTTCTCACCAGTAGCCATGCTCAAGTCCATCCGGATTTTACTTGCGATTGCAGCTTACTATGACTACGAAATCTGGCAAATGGACGTGAAAACGGCCTTCCTCAATGGGAAACTAGATGAGGATGTATATATGATACAGCCAGAGGGTTTTGTTTCAAAGGTTAGAAACAAATCAAGTGTGTAAGTTACAAAGATCCATTTATGGATTGAAGCAAGCTTCTCGAAGTTGGAACATCCGTTTTGATGAGACAATCAAAGAGTTTGATTTTATCAAAAATGAGGATGAACCATGTGTGTACAAGAAAGTTAGTGGGAGTGCTGTGACATTCCTGGTATTATATGTTGATGATATATTACTTATAGGGAATGACATACCGATGCTACAATCAGTTAAAATTTGGTTATCTAAACACTTCTCCATGAAGGACTTGGGAGAAGCATCCTACATATTGGGGATAAAGATCTATAGAGACAGATCAAAGAGGATGCTCGGCTTGACCCAAGGTGCATACATTGATTCGATGCTAAAGAGGTTTAACATGCAAGACTCCAAGAGAGGACTCATACCGATGAGTCATGGAGTAAATCTCTCTAAGAAATTGTCCCCAAAGACACCTGAAGAGAGAGAACGCATGAATCAAATACCTTATGCTTCGACAATAGGATCCATAATGTATGGAATGATATGTACCAGACCAGATGTTGCTTATGCACTTAGTGTAACAAGTAGATATCAGTCTAATCCTGGAGAAGAACACTGAAAAGCTGTGAAAAACATCTTGAAGTACTTGAGAAGAACTAAAGATGTGTTTCTAGTATATGGTGGGTCTGATTTGAAACTAGAGGGCTTTACAGACTCAAGTTTTCAAACTGACCAAGATGACAGTAAAACCATGTCAGGGTATGTATTTACCTTGAACGGTGGAGCAGTGAGTTGGAAGAGTTCCAAACAGCAAACAGTTGCTGACTCAGTGACAAAGGCAGAGTATATAGCTGCAAGTGAAGCTGCAAAGGAAGCTGTTTGGATGAAGAAGTTCATTTCTGAACTCGGGGTAGTTCCTAGCATTACTGGACCCGTTCCGGTTCATTGTGACAACACTGGAGCTGTTGCACAGGCTAAGGAACCCAGGTCTCATCAGAGATCCAAACACGTGTTGCGGCGATTTCATTTAATTAGAGAAATAATTGAAAGAGGAGATGTCACCTTAGAAAGAGTGGACTCCCAGAACAACATTGCAGATCCATTTACTAAAGCATTATCGCAAGATCAATTCAATCGCCATTTCGATAAAATGGGTATTAGATACCAAGGTGATTGGCTTTAGTGCAAGTGGGAGATTGAAAGTAATATGCCCTCAAGCCAATTATATTTGATGTAATAAGCATTTACTTTGTAATCTTATTCAAATATTAATAATAGAATAAAAGGCATATTTTATCCATGTTAATTGGTTGAATTAATAAATGTGATGAACCCATAGTTTTCGAGCAATGCTTTTAGAATCATGATGAGATCATGCTAGTGAGATCTAAATTCAAGAAAGCTCAAAACTAAAATGTTCCTAATCGTTGGATCACTAATATTGGGATTACTGATCCGGATAGATTAGTACATACTATGCTTGATCTTTAGAAGATAATGATTGATCTCATAATCATTTGTGTGAAGACACTAAAGCAAGTATGTAGGTGCTTATTAGAGAATAAGTTCACTGAACGTGACTCGCTTAAAGAACCCTAATGGAGTTTTATTCACCTGTCAATAGGGAAGTTCTTAAGTGATAGTTGTACAAGTGATCCTTGGACTTGAGATCATCATAGTACCTTGTGTATGTTAAGTTATACTTTGTCATATTCCTTAATACCTTAGGGTATGTCATAGGGTATGTACGGGTATAATAAAGTATACACGGAGGTAGGTGAATGATCGACAAAGGATCTACCACTTCTGATAAAGGGAGAGAATGTCCTATGCGATTTGATAAATGACAGCTCAAAAATCCCTGGCCAGGGTTGAATGAAAATTAGAAAGGAGTTTCTAATTTACATTAATCGGAGTTGTGCATTCTTAAATCGGAATGCATATGATTAAATAAAATAAGACTTGTCAGTAAATCCATGTCTTATATTTAATCGGGACATTGTATGGTAGAAGGATTGAATTGTACGGTAACTACTACTGAATAGGTTCTATGTGATTAAACATTGATTTCATATTATTCGGATAGTCATGATACATTATCGTAAGGTGTCCCTCATGATGTAGAATAAATATTATTTATTTATTTATGTTTGAATTAAAGGAGTTTAATTCATTATAAATAATATTAGAATTGTTCTAATTTATTTATTCTACCACCGGCATAATATTGAACCTAAAGGGTCACACCGCAAAAAGAATAATATTATATTAGAAGAAATTGGCTTAATGATAATAAATTAAGTATTTAATTTATTAGTTGAATAAATTGAAATGCTTAATATTTATAATGATATATTTGGAGAAATATTGAATTATAAATTAATAAGAGAAATCTTATTATTATTATCATTTAATTCTTAATTAGATTAAGAATTAATTTAAATGAAATGTAAATATCATTTAAATTAAATGCAAAAGGTGGGCTAAGCTAATAACATGTGTTAGTTGCTTAAATGCAAAACATGTGGGTTAGGAGAATAATGTTACTTACATATTATGTAAGTATTATTCTTGGTAGTATACTAATTGAATTAGGGTTTTCCTAATTCATCTAACCTAGCATTTATTGCACTTAGAGAAGTGCTAGCCTCCATCTAATGAAAGAGTTCTTGATGAAGAGTTCTTATTATTCTTAAGAGTTAGGAATAAAAGATTTAATTGGATTAGCCATCCAAGATTTCTAGGAAATCAAATATTGTTTCTTGTATAATCATTCTTGGTGGATTACCTCTAGAGTGCTACATACACTTTGTAGCTAGTGTTTAATTCAATGAACAAAGATTGGAGGAGCTTGAAGAAATCAACAAACAATTGTAGATTGGAGAAGCTTGAAGAAATCAAGAGAGGAGTAGATCCTGTAGCGGTTCAAGAGTTGAGTCATCAAAGGTATTTTCTCTTGTTATTCTTCTTCAATTAATAGCTATGCATAAGGTGATTCATGGTTAAGTTGCAAAATTTTTAATTTCCATTTTCCGTTGCGCATCTCAATTAGATTGTGATTTTGCATACTTACAGTGGTATCAAGAGCCATCCTTATGCGTACTATTAATTGTGTCAATCATATATATATGTTGATATGTGTTTAGAACAATTTTTTGGGTATAATTGTTAGTATGAAATTATGTTTTTTGGAAAAACATCAAAATAAAAAAAAAAAAAAAAACTGTTCACCGGGAACTGTTCACCGGTGCTGTTCACGTCGGAACTGTTCACTTGCCGGAACTGTTCACCGGCCGGAACTGTTCACCGACGGCACTGTTCACCGGCGGCACTGTTCACTTGGCAGCGACACTGTTCACCGGTCAGCCCGTTACTGTTCATCGGGCAGCTAGGCACTGTTCATTACAATAAAAAAAATTTTTGATTTTCCAATTTTAAAATTTCAATGTCAAAAATAAAGATGTTTATTTTGGACTTGGAATTGGTTTAAAATAAAGTAGTTTATTTTAATTAATATTGGATTTCAATTTTGAACAAAGATTCTAAATTTTATAAAGGAGTTTATATTAATTTGGAATGGATTAAAATAAAGAAGTTTATTTTAATTGGATTTTGGATTTCTACTAGTCAATTGCCCATTAAATGATATCAATTATATATATTGAATGTTTATTAATTCATGAGATGAATGGTTTTATATATGTTGATATATATAGGGGATGATTAAGGACTATTGACCAATGTGATTGGATTTAATTTGAATGGATGCTTGAATGAATGGTTTTATTCATAATGGGGTCTGCGTACTTCGTCTATCTAAATTTCTAAATGTAATTTCTATCTCTCTCCTATGTACTTCCCCTTGACTGTTGATCAAGGTTTCTATTTTGTTAAAATAGAGTGTAATAGGATTTAATAGAGTTACTAGAGAAATTGAAACCGAAGAACAGGAGCATTGAAGACCCATTTGTAATGAAGTATGGGTTGAATGTAATAGTTATATTCAAATTTATTCTTGCACCCTAGGTTTGACCTATTAATTTACTCGGTGGCTCGAGTGAATCAAATTAGATTAAGTCCATAATCATCCCATATAGAATATAGTATTCTATGAATGCATGCTTATAATATATATATTAAATATATTATTATTCATGTTGATGAATGTTTAATATGACGCGTATTTATATATATACTTGCATGCGCGCTAAACAAGATGAGACCATTAATAACAAAACCCTCATTACAAAATATTAAGTTGAATACGTTTAAAGGTATTTCAAAAATATCAAACGTAGCCTTCTAGCATGATAAAACAATAGAGTATTAATTATTTAATATTAGTTTGTTGTGCACACACAAGACTCATATTAAATTTTTAAGATGTTGGCTTTATTACATTAAAAATGTTTTATAAGGAATTGAACAATACTAGTTTTGTTGTGCACACACAAGGACTATATTTTTCTATTCGCTTATATGGAAATGCTAGGTGAAACTTAACTTGGATTATTTTAGTTCGGATGTGCACACACTTGACTATTATAATCTAAGAGGCAAAATACAAGGAGTTACATAGTTGATGTAATTGACAAGAGTTGTCTACCCTTTGAATAAATATATGGTTTGTTGTGCACACACAAGGCTGTATATTTATGTCAATAGGATCCTTACTCACTAAACAGATTTTTCGAAAATTTGTCGAACTATATATGGAGGGTCATATAGTTTGAATAAAATAGTGGGAGACACCTTTTAATAAAGACCTATATTAAATTGGTGTTTAATAAAATTGAATGCATGCTAATGTTGTTTAAATCACAAATTCATTTTTAGAATTTTACAATGGCCCATTCACTATCACTGCGGAGCATATTGGATGCTAATAAACTAACCGGACCGAACTACACGGATTGGTTAAGGAATTTGAGAATTGTTCTCACCGCTGAAAAATTATCTTATGTCCTTAATACACCTGTCCCTGCAACTGTTGCAGAAAATGCCTCTGAGGAAGAGATTGCTACTTTTAAAAAATGGCAAGATGATGCTATGGTAGCTCAATGCATCATGCTCGCATCCATGAGTAACGAGTTACAGCGTCAACATGAGAAAATGGATGCACCTGCTATATTGTTTCACCTGCAAGAGTTGTATAGAGAACAAAGTAGGTCTGCAAGATATGAGATATCTAAGGAGCTCTTCCGATCTAGAATGACCGATGGCCCTACAGTACAGGCACATGTCCTCAAAATGATCAATTTGATTGAACAATTAGGACAACTGGGTTTTGTAATGGATGGAGAGTTGAGCCAAGATTTGATCTTGCAGTCACTCCCGGACTCCTACTCACAATTTGTTGTGAATTTTCACATGAACAAGCTTGATGTCAGCTTGCCTGAATTGCTTAATATGTTGAAAACTGCAGAGAGTCCCTTTCCATCCAAGAAAGACCAAGTCTTACTGATAGGTGACGCTTCCAAGAAAAGGAAGTGGCCCAAAGGAGCTTCTGCTAAGAAGAAAAATTCTAAGAAGGCAAAAGGAAAGACAGTTGATAAAGGTAATAAGAATAAAACAAATGCGGATAGCAAAGGAGTTTGCTTCCACTGCAATAAGCCTGGACATTGGAAGAGAAACTGCAAGGATTACCTTGCAGAGGCAAAGCAGAAAAAGCTTGTTGAAGCTTCAGCTACAGATACAGGTTTATTCATGATTGAAATAAATCTTTTTGTAAGTCAAAATTCTACTTGGGTATTAGATACCGGCTGTGGTTCTCACATATGCAATTCATTGCAGGGAATAAGCAGAAGTAGAAGGCTAAACAAGGGAGAAGTAACTCTACGAGTGGGAAATGGAGCAAATGTTGCTGCATTAGCTGTGGGGACTTATTGTTTAGCATTGCCTAGGGGAAAGTCTATCAATTTAATAAATTGTTATTATGTACCTATTCTCATTAGAAACATTATATCTATTTCTATGTTGGACAAAGAAGGATTCGATGTTATATTTAAGAACAATGGTTGTTCTATTTATAATAATAATGTTTTGTTTGGAACTGGTAGATTAATTGATGGACTTTACTTACTTGACTTACATGAAAATATTTTTCAAATTGAACAAACTTGTAAAAGAAAAAGAGATGAAGTAAATCATACTTTCATTTGGCACTGTAGACTCGGTCACATCAATGAAACAAGATTAAACAAGTTGCATATTGATGGTCTTTTAGAACCATTCGATTTTGAATCATATCCAACTTGTGAATCATGTCTCATGGGTAAAATGACTAAATCTCCATTTAGTGGACATGGAGAGAGAGTTACAGGGTTGTTAGAGTTGGTACACACAGATGTATGTGGACCTATGATAACAGATGCTAGAGGAGGGTATTCGTATTTCATTACATTCACTGATGATCATTCAAGATTTGGATATGTGTATTTAATGAAATATAAATCCGAATCATTTGAAAAGTTCAAAGAATTCAGAAGTGAAGTAGAGAAACAAACTGGCAAAAGTGTTAAGATTCTTCGATCAGATCGAGGAGGAGAATACTTGAGCAATGAGTTTCTTAATCATCTCAAATAAAATGGTATTCTCTCTCAATGGACGCCTCCTGGTACGCCACAATTAAATGGTGTATCTGAAAGGAGGAATCATCTTACGCAAAGTGATGGTTTAATTGTTCTCTCTATTAAGAATGTTGTATGCTAGATTGGGAACAGTAGGCTAATGTTGTGCTTTATCAATGGTTTCTCTTTAATAATTAAGATGCGAATTTTATTATAGAAGTACATAAATCCCTTGAAGACGAAACTAGTAGCATGATCAAAGAGAGAAGTACAGTAGGCTAATGTTGTGCCTCTGGTGACCTATTTGCTTCATTTTCCTGACTTGCTATTATTTTTAAATATGTGCAGGAAGACTGCTTCTACGACCTGCCTTATAATACTGGGTATCAAATTTTCGTGCTACGTTTGCGGAAGACAAGGGACGAAATTATGAAGTGTACTCTCTCTATATATGTAGATATATACTTTGATTGAAGAACTGTGGTAGCTTTAGATGGTTAATTGTAAAGATAATGAATGATTATGTAGTGGATGATTTTATTAAGTTAATAATATTTTAGTTTTTTGTATTTTTGCCATTATTTGCAATGGGGACATTGTGCCAGCCAGGTACACAAAAAGAATGTCAAATTTTGATTTGGCAACAATATAATTCGTTACCAAAGCATTGAACAAGTTTTAATATAGCAACAATTTTTTATACATTTAGCAACAAATTTTCGTTGCTAATGGCATTAAAAATATAATATTTGGCAACGAAAAATTAACCTAATAACAACAGAGAGGATATTGTTGCTAATAGAAAAATAAAAGGTAACATTTTTTATCATTGCAAATCATATCAACTTTCGTTGCACATATAAATAAACGACAACATATAATGTCGTTGCTAATCGACGACTTTCGTTGCTATTGAAAAATAACCAGCAGCAAACATTTTCGTTGCTGATTCAGCATAATGTCGTCAAATAATATAATCAGCAACGAAAATCGTTGCTAAAAAGTTTACATTCCGCAACGAAAGCAAGCTTAGGCAACAATTTTCATAATTTACTGCAACGAAAAATGTCGTTGCAAAATGGTGTCAATTGCAACGAAAATGCACGACGTTGCAAAAAAAAGGAGTTCATTTCGTTGCCAATTAGCAGGCTTTTGCAACGAAATGGGGTTTTTAGCAACGAAATTTTAATTATTCTGCAACAATACATTTTGTTGCTAAAGGATCGATGTCTCTGTACGAAAGCCAAATTTCGTTGCAAAATGTATTACTTTTGGCAACGAAAAAAATACGTTCGTTGCGGAACAATTAGCAACGCTGATTGCGCAACGAAAGACGCAACGACAGTAAAGTCGTTGCCAAAACCCTTTTGCAACGAAATTTGACACCTTTAGCAACGAAAAGCGGTTGTTGCTGAAGCCCCATTTTTTTGTAGTGTATCCTCAATTATTTGTTTAATCTTTGTATCGCGATTCTGGGGACAAAATCTTTGTAAGAAGGGGAGAATGTAACGGACGAATTAATTGTGATTCTAGGGACAGAATCCTTTTAAGGAGGGAAGGATGTAACGAATGCAATTTTTGTGATTAAATAAAAATATTTATTGAGTTATATAAATATTTTTATTAATTTATTTATTGAGTAAAATAAATAATTTATAAGTTATGGTGAAAGAATTTTTGTTAAATATTATTTGATTGTGATTTGATGTGTTTATTCTAATTTAATTTAATAATTAAATTAGATGATTAAATGATTTATTTGAATAAAGAATTTATTTGAGTAAGATAATTTATTTGGTGTTAATGGTTAAATGGAACTATTATTTAAGTTAGTAAGGTTTAATTGAATTTATTTAATAATAAGTTCAATTAAATTAAAAGTGTGACAATTAAAACTATATGTTATAATGAGTTATTAAAATAAATAGAAAGAGTTTTTTATTTCCATCAAACCAAACAAGGCCTTATGGCATTTGGTTGGAAATAATGAGTTATTTTAATTTATTTTTACCAAACAAAGCCTTATGGCTTTTGAATTTTTATAACTGATGATTTAATTAGAAAATATACGTTCCATCAGTTTTTTATTTGTTTTGCTTGTCAGTTGATAAAAGAAAAGAAAACACAGAGTTTAAAAAAAAGAAGGAAGAATATACAGAGAAGAAGAGAGAATTAGAGAGAAAATTGAGAGTTTGAGAGTTTTGAGAATTGAGAAAGAGAAGGAAGGGAAGTGCTAAGCTAAGAAATTATATATATAGTTTGAAGGTATAATCTCTTTTAAGTTTTATTTATAGTTTTGTTTCACTACATATGGTTTTTAGTTTCATGTAAGTGAATTGTTTGCTAAAAGCATGTATTAGTTGATGCAATTGTTAGTAATCATGAATTAGATGATTATATGATGATTATAAGTTAATTTTAAGGTTTTAATCCATGAAAACACGTTTTGGAGTAGAGTTTGTAATTTTTACAGAGTTTATTTCATGTATGGTATATATGTATGAAATTGGTATTCAAATTGGTTGTTAATTGGTAAAATTGATTTTTGATTATGATTATATAGTGAAAAACGAAAAGAATGTAATTAGAATGGATTAAAATGGTTGAAAGATGAGGTTATAGTAGTTGATTTCATTAAAATGGCTAAAACATGAATATCTTGTTTTAACAAAGAATTTTTAATTCAAGTTGGTTGATTATGTGTAATATGATGTTGAGAATGTTTAGAAACATGTTGAGAAATAGTTTTGTGTTATATTTGATGTCTGGGTATGTTTAAATTATGTGTTGGATGGTAGAATTCTGAAAATTTGGCCAAATTTGGCCTAAGTTTTCACTGGTTCGCGATTGTAGGAGACGACTGTTGAGTCTCTCGCCCCGGCGAGAGAAATGCACTGTAAATCCTCGCCCCGGCGAGAGCTCTCCCCGGCGAGAAAATTTAAAAGGGAATTCTCGCCCCGACGAGAATCACTGCTGGAAATTTTTTTTTATTATTTTGTTTTCTTTTCTTGGTAGTTATGATATATCATTTTATGCAGGATTAAACTTAGATTAATGTAATAAGTGAATAATAAGATGTTAAGATGAATTCTAAATGATGTTTGATGATGATTAAATATAAGGTAATATATATACCTTAGCTTAAAGATAAGTTGTGGAGATTCTTAGAGTGTAACATTGTTGCAATAAAGCTTGTAGCTTCTGAAATAGAGTCGATAATCAGTAGTTAATTGGAAATTGAGGTGAGGATTGGAGTATTAATGTACGTGAGTATTGTAACTAATCGTTTTTGTTGCAATACAAACGGAATTTGTAGGTTGTTTATTGTACGTGGTCTGTAATTAGGAAAGCTACGTACGAGGCAAGTTTCTGAACTCCATTATTATATTGAGCAAGTTTTCCTTCCCTTAACTTGTTATCTCATTTAAAGCAAGTTTATTATCATTGAGCAAGTTTACTAACCTTACCTTATTATTATTCAAGCAAGGTTGTTACCATGATAACTGCTTAAGTTTTTATTCCAGTCAATTGTTACTCAATCACTGATTGTTATTCAAATTTCGAACACAGTTTTTATTGTACAAACTTATTGATGAACCAAATGCTTTAGTGACTAGCAAACCCTTATTGATTCAGCTAGCCCTTAGTTGATGAGCGTTCTAAAGACTTAGAATATTTTAAAATCTTTCCAAACCAAGTTCCTTTTGGTATGGATTCTGATGCTAAACTGAGATGAACAACCCTAATATAGGGGATTAATTACGCGACAGCGTTAAAATGTTTGTGCACAATACATTGTACAAAAGGGCTGATCCCCCTGAGTACGAGATAGAAGGTCTATAGTCTATAAGACTGTTAAAGGTTACGATAGAAATAGTTGTTAACCTAGGACATAGTTCGAGGTCTTTTGACCCTCAGATGCACTTTTAATCTTGAGTCTATATTCAATTCTCAAGCCAAGCATTCTTTTGAGCTTTCAGATCTTTGATTTGTTATTAATTGAATTCAGAAAAAAAACTATCATACCTCAGTTGAAACCTATTTCGTTAATTAATCAATTGTAATCATTATTATGTTTGTGGGCAATTGTTTGCTCACTCTTGCACTAAAACATTGCAGCTAAGGCAGAGAAATCGGACGAGCCGTCCACGAGCAAAGGCAAGGGCAAGATGTCAAAGTAGCAAGAGACTTAATACTCATTTGATGTTTATTTGTATTAAGACTTGTTTTTATAAGTTTGTTTCCGCACTGATGTAATAGAGGTTAGACAACCTGGGAAATTGTTTATTTAAGAGATTTTAAGTTGTAATCTCTAATGTGGGAAGATATTTCATTCGGTTTAATTTAATTGTCATATTTTTTATGGGTAGTTAGTTATGAATGAATGTTATAGTGAACACCAAATCAGTGGGAATTAAGTACCTGGATTTGGGGGTGTCACACATGATTTCTCTTTTCAGTATGAACTAAATTTGCAATTAAGGCTACAATTGAATCTTTTATGTTTATGGATTAATTATCTATTTGATTCCAGTTATTATCTAATATTGAGTTGTCAATCATATTTTGTGTTTTTTTTGAATAATTGACTGATCATCAATTAACGGGATACTTTAGATGAATTCGGGAGATGAAATCTAAGGTTAGATCTGAATGTGATAACATGTATTCTTAATTATTTGCATGGGATAAATAATTGGGGTTGTGAAGTGAATAGGGATATCTCTTCGCTGCATGTAACTATTGAGAATTGGTGTTTAATGAATTTAATTCTTTAGTTTTGCATAGGAATATTGCAGAATTAATTGAGTTAGATAATTTTATTTGATCACTTGGGAAAGGGCTTATGAATAACTTTGAATTCCTGTTAACAACTCTATTGAAGTTAATAATTGGATGAATTGGATAATTAGTTTGTATTGCATAATTGGGGATATTGTAGTCTTAAGCCTTTAAAAATCTAAATTTCAACCTTTGTGTTAGTTCTTATTCTTAGTTTTAATTTAATTAGCTTTAATCGTTATACAAATTGTGATTGTTTAAATAAAATTGAATTGATATAGGACTAGTAGTTGGAAATTATTGAACAGAGATTCCCTGTGGGTTCGACACTCCATCTTATCACTTTATTACTTATTGATCGTGTATACTTGCACGTAATTGTTGATTGTGAAATCTGACAACAAGTTTTTGGCGCCGTTGTCGGGGAATCTTTTTGTTTAATATTTATTTCCATATTAGTTATAATTAATTTAATCTTAATTTAAACATTTTATTTTTATTTTTTTTTGTTTGTTTGTTTATTTCTTTTTCTGTTTTACTTCCTTTTGAGGTAAACCATGGCTAACTATGACTATCAGTGGCCTTATATAAGAATGATTCAGCCAAGAGCGACAGGGATTTATGAATTCAATGAATTGTCAGCACAGATTGAGACACTTTCGAGGATGATTGACGCTTTTGCAGTACAACGTATACAAAGTGTAACGGTAATTTGTGATTCAGCCTATCCATATGAAGAAGAAAGGAAATTGAGTTTGGAGGTGGCCTTGGCGAAATTTATTACAGCTATGGACAAAAGGCAGAGTGATCAGGATCAGCTGTTGAACTTAGTGGATTTAAATGTAAAAAGCCAAGCAGTGTCAATTCGAAATCTTGAGAATCAGATGGGACAGCTTATCAACGCCTTCAATAATAACTATCTAGGTACATAGCCCAGTGACGTGGTTCTCGAGACTAATGGATTGCCCGCGCCAAAGCTGCTACCGGAGGTACTGATTGACGATGATTCTGATATGAAGGAGAATAGTGGGGATCAGGAAAATATAGCCGAAGAAGATCTAGCCGTGAGTTCCGACGCTGATGCACCGATTTTGTTAGTGCCCCATGTACCTTCTCCGCCAAAGCTCAAAGATCCAGGTAGTTTTGCAATTCCTTGCCCAATTGGTAGTCATGTCGGCGGCAAAGCTCTATTTGACATCAAAGCTAGCATGAATCTGGAGCCATGGTGGGATGAGAAAGGGGTCCATGAGAAGTTAGTTGAAGTCCCAGTTGTGTTCAAGAAGTTTCAATTCAATATTCCGTTCACAAACACAATGGAGCATGTGGCTAGCTATTTGGAGGTTATAAAGGAGATTCTACAGGAAAAGAGCATGTTAGGTGATTTTGAATCAATGGCCCTTATAGAAGCAAAGCCCTCAGACGTTTCGTTATTACTAATGGATGGAGAGTTCCTCAATTTTCGAAGGGGCATTGGATAGAAAAGGAAGAAGTCAGGCTGAAAGACTCTAAATCAAGCGCTTGATGGGAGGCAACCCAATCATTTTAGTATCTTTAGCTATTTTAGTTTTTTATATTTTTGCATTTAGTTAGGACAGTAATAGTTAATTTCTAAGATTTTCAGTGTTTTGCTAGTCTCTCATGCTTTTAAAAAAGGTTGTGCTAATCCATGTTATGTTGCTTTGAACAGGTAAAAGGTTTTGGGATTGCAGCAATTGAAGAAAAGAGGAATAATTAAAAAAAATCATAAAAAAAAGGGAATCTCGCCCCGACCCAAATTTGTCTGTTCATTCTCGCCCCGACAAGCTTTTTAGGCCAATCAACTTCGCCCCGGCGAAGTCAGTTGAAAAAAAAAACCTCACTTTTGAAATCCCTCGCCTTTCTTCAATGAATCTTCCAATTTGACTTCTTCCATTCGAAGTCAATCAAGAGGCACATATTCCATTTTCAACTTGGATCGTACATATCATATCAATTTGGGGAACTTCACAAGGGTAAATCTCAAGTAAAATTTGATATCAACACGGGGTTTTCTCCAACCCAGTTTTTCACTCCCGCGGATCCAACCGAACAACGCATTTAACTAAAATCAGTCAAAGATGTTCGTGAAGATGAAATCTGAGTCCAGTTCCAATTTTCTGAGCCTCAGCCGCTGCAAGCATTCTCACTTTCAGATTCGGATAATGAGCGAGGTCAATCACGCCGCTTGCCCAGTCAGGGGAGTTCTCCGTTTTAATTTCTTTATTTTGCAAACAATGAGGACATTGTTCATTATGAGTTGGGGGGGGGGGATTTGTTGTCATTATACATAGTCATGTCATATTGCATTACATAATTATTTAGTTCACATGTTATGCATTGTTTAGTTATTTTTGCATATTGTAGGAATAGTTAAAAAAAATTGTAAAAAAAAATTTAAATCACAAAAATATTTTCTTTTTATTGCATTCTTTTATAGCTTTAGGATCATATATAATTGCATTTAGGTTAGTTTGAGCAATAAATTGATGTAGAGTATTTAAGGAAGGCCGATGATGAAATTCTGATCAGTTAGCTAATTAGTTTAGCGAGACGGATAAGGAGTGCTAAATTATGAATTTTGATTGTTCCTGATGTTGTCAAGCTTGAGACCCTTTTAATTCTTTTATGCACACATCCATTTGGTTGAGCTAGTTTTAACTTTGAGGGAGTTTATATGTTAAATGCTTATGAAAGATATTTCTGAACTCTATATCTTGTTTGATCATAATTTAAAGTGCAATGTGAGGTAGAATATAATTTGGGGGAAATCTTGGTTAAATTAAAAAAAATTGAAAATTTTGAACCTTCCTCAATTGAAAGAATGGACCATGTGGTGGGTTGAGATGGAGCGTAAAACGCACTCACTTATAAACACATGCAGCGAGATGGAGCGTAAAACGCACTCGTTTAAGTGGAAGTGAGAGGGAGCGTAAAACGCACTCACTAAAAAAGAAAAGAGAAGGAAAAGAGAAAAAATTATTTGAATTTTTGGGGAAAGGTTTTTAAAGGAGCTTAAATGTTTGAAATAACCTTGTGATCCTCTAGTTATGTTTTTTTTGTATTCACTTTGAGTTGTGGAAGATAAGCATATAGAGTTCTTGTTGTTATACTAATGTTTTTGATATCTTTGATGATACATTTGATTTTATGAGCTTCTTTGAGTATTTTTTTTGCTAGTTTGATACATTTGGATTAACACACACACACGAAAGGGTTGAAAGTAAGATGAAATTGGTGATAAGTTAAATTTCTGATGGTGCATAAATTTGAAGTCTTGCTGAATTGTTAGTTACTGATCTTTGAGGCCTGATATTTATAATATATGTTGATTGATTGCTCAGTCGTAATACATCATGCATCTGCATTCATTTAGATAGGTTTGTTTACTTTTAGTTTTTCTTGTGTTTTTGCTTGAGGACAAGCAAAGTCTTGAGTTTGGGGGTATTTGATGAGTGGACTTTATACCTATGAATTAGATATATCTTAGGCTTAATTCTATACTATCTTTGAGTATTTTTAGTGTCATTTTACTTGTTTATGCATTGGCTTTGTAGGAAACGGCTTCAGAGGGTTAAAAGAGGAAAATTAGGGCTTAATGACATTTCTGTAAATTTTGAATCAGAGTTCTCGCCGTGGCGAGAATCTCAAGCTTAAATTTCTCGTCGAGGCGAGAATGCGCAGAAATGAATTGTAATTCAGTTCTTTTGGGAAATCGATTTGGAATTGGATTCTTTCTACTGATTTGATTCAGAAAGTATAAAAGAGACAGAGAGAGATGGAAATAGAGGCATACATAGGCATACATATACATAGATACATTCATAGTTGCACACTTACGCAAGGATTGAGATACAGAGCTGAAGTTAGAGATTGGAGACTAGATGTGACGCCCCCAAATTCGGGTCTCCAAATACCCGGATCCGGTCATCACGATCCAATACAAACATTCACCTCTAACAACATATGGTAACTAAAATGCGGAATATAATAAACATACGTTGTTCATTACAAGGTGTTACTAGTCCCAGAATACAATAACCTTAATACATTCATGAATCCATACCCTAAGTAACAAGCAGGGTTTAATATTACATTAACAATGATTAACTGCACATAATGTTTAAGTCTGCTACATGAAGTTTATCACTTCATCTTTTCTTTCCCTTTGTTTTTCCCTGACGTCTCGGGTTTGGCTGCAATAAAGTTATGATATAGCAAGAATGAGCAACGAGTTTTCTCAGCAAGTTTAAAATACAATAATAAGGATATATCATGATGAAAGGAATATAGAAAGGGATTTCAACAATAGCATTATCAGAAACAATAACAATGAATGCTTTTAAAACAATTGATAGTCAAGTAGACTTTGAACAATAACTTCCAAAGGAGTCAATAGCTAGTTGACCCTCTGGTTACTGGCTACAGAATAAGTACTTGAGGGGATCAGCCTCGCGTACGCTATGTATATGCATAACATTTAACTCTGCTATTTGTACCTTATTTACGGTACATGGGGTACTCCCCTATAATAAATGGGGTGTTCATTCAGTCTAAGAATCCTCACCATTGATTGGTTCGGATAGCTTTTATAAATTTTCACATACTTTGTCTAACCGAACAAAGGTCCAGACTTAATTATGAATAGTTCCTAAATCTCGAAACTTTAATAAATGTACAAATTCAAATGCACGAGTGCGAATGTCAATAAATACATAGAGGTGGAATAATTTTAAAAGTAATTAGACCACTTAAAGCATGCTTGGAGATAAGATTCAAGCTTAATGAATAACTTACAACAACATTTATATACCTTTTTGCACGAATTAAAAATAGTGCATAAGCTTTAGAAATTTGCTCAATGTAAAAGTTGAGTAAGGAAGGACTTGCATTCAATATACTGAAAGAATGGAATTAGGGAACTTGCCTGTTTGCTCAGCTACAATTAAATCCTAGCTTTAATTAATTGATCTTGAGTGACCTATCATTGGATAAAGTCGACTTATCAATTAATGTGGCATTGCTATATATTGGCACACCTCACTATACCATTTATCTAACAGGTAGCACTTCACCAGCTACATTTAATTACTATTTAACATTAGCTAAACAGAAATTAATAATCTTTAGCTATTAAATTGGTGGTAGCTAATCATGATTACTTATTCTTTGGTTTCCCGGATTTATTACCCTTATCTGTCCCTGAACATGGTTTAACAACCCTTATTTATTACGATAATAATTATTTCATTACCTTTAGTCATACTTAATTATTATCAATTATTATTTGGATAACAATTAAATATTTATTATCTTATTTATTATTTATTGATAAATAATAAGTAATTATTTATTAACTTTACTTATATTATTTAATTAAATAATAATTAAGTATTTATTATCTTTATTTATTAAATAATAAATAATTATTTTGTTAACTTATTCATGCTTAATTAATATTTATTAATAATTAAATAATAATAAATAATTACTTTATGGATTTTATTTAATTATTATTCATTAAATAATAATTAACATTTAGTATCCTTATTTATTATTTAAGGATAAATAATTACATTACTAGGTTTATTTAAGAATAAACAATAAATAATTGAATTATTAATTATTAATTAGATAATAATTGAATATTTATTATCTTTATTTATTATTCATTGATAAATAATAAATAATTATTTTATTAACTTTATTAATATTTAATTATTATTCAATAATAATTAAATACTTATTACCTTTACTCATTGATAAATAATAATTGTTTTATTAACTCTATTCATATTTAATTATTATCCAATAATAATTAAATATTTACTACCTTTATTTATTATTCATTGATAATAATAAATTATTGTTAATTATTACATTAACCCATTAAACGCCAGCAATTTCTTCCACAATATTATTGACAGTGCAGTTAACCCATACGAATACTGTTTTGGCTCAAACATTACCTCAAGCACTGATATCCTACCCAAAAGAAAGTCAAGGTTTTGTGTTTATAGTTATACTTTTAACAGAACCATCCAAAAACCAAAACAAATCAACACAGATTTAATCGTAATGCAAATCCAACAAATATATGGCATAAGCTTAATACTTCCAACTGCTAGAACTGTTAAGGTTCATCACAATAATGTCCTAACCATATGAACTATCACAGTATTCCTGTATTTCCCAAAACAATGTATATTACACCATCACAGTGATACAACTAACAGAAGCCCAAATTTTGAACTCAAAATTATAATACAACTACCGAACCATTTTGGTTCCTCAATTACAGGTTCCCAGCAAGAAACGCAATACAATCCAATACCATATATACTATAACCAATCACAAGATGGAAAATTAAACAAACCCATCACAGTTGCTATAAACGAATCCAATATCTTATTACCAGGTTTCCCAAATTAAAACCAAACAAACTGATAACAGATATTGAACCCCAAAAGTTATAATAAGGTTTCCAATTTCATACCAACAATACAATTATACACTGTGTAAATACAATTCGAATAAGCTAATACAGTCGCTCGATACCTTGGTGCTGTTCGCCTAGAAATCCTTCTCCTTCGTCCAAAATACTCAACCCAGCTGGACATCCACTTTAGCAGAATTTAAAACCCTCAACTAGCCACCCCTGCTTCCTCTCTCGCTTAAGTTTTGAGCCCTAAATCTTCTAAATTGGAAATTACACAGACAAGGGATTCAACCGCTTGACTAATTGGGCTTCAATTTATAGGAATTGGTTTACCCAATTTGCTGGGTATTACCTTAATTTCACGAGCTATTAACCTTCGGGTAGAGGGGGTAGTGACTGACGGTAAGGAAAGGGGCAACGGACGGTGGTCTCATCAATCCTCGAGCCGCGTAATCCAGGTGGTCGAATCGCCGATTTCCTGGAACCTTTGGTCCCTTCGATGGTCGCCTCTGACGTCACTCGTTTATCCGCTGGTCGTCGCTCGTTTTCCAACCCGTGCCGCCGGTCGACGCTCCTCTTTCCCTCAATCGGTCGACTCGCTGTTGCCGGCGATTGACAGCTCCCCTTTTTCCTTCCCTCCCGTCTCTCGCTCGTCCGATTCAACTGATGGAGTCTAGCTAGGTTCGGCTAGTTGATTTGAGAGGCTAGGGCGTAGGATTTTCTTGGTTACCCCTGATACTCTGATACAAAGGTTTTGGCTTGATTTGATTTCCTCCCCAAATGAGATGTCGGTAAAGCCTAATACCTTACACCATGGGTCAACCCGACTGCAAATGATACGACCAGACCGGTAAAGCATAAGGAATGGGCTTACAGATGGTGGGTCGGCTAAATGAATGAGGGGCAGCCCAAAAGAAAATAATAAGGGAATTGGGCCAAAAAGAAAATGGGTCATCCCAATTAAAGAAAATGACTCCAATTAGATTAACCGCCATACATTTCCAATATTTCCAATTAAATAACTAAGTTAGTTAATTATTCACTTGAATATTTATTTCACCCAAAATTCCTCATTAGAATTATTTAATCCGATACTGATAAAATTATTTATTAATTTCCCAATTTCTTTATAAATAAATTCTTAGGGTTAACTCACTAATTATTTAACCCATCAGTGAGTCCCTTTAATGCACATAAAAATTATTTGGACCATATAGTTATCTAATTAAATAAGATTCTTACATGGATCCAATTTAAATTCACAATTTATATATAAAATGAATTTATTTATTAAAATAAATTTGATAAAATGTTTAAAATTTTCTGGTCCTTACATCCTCTCCCCCTTATAAAAATTCCGTCCTCGGAATTTCAATCTAAGGTTAGTCGAATAACTGAGGGTAACTTGCTCTCATCTTCTCTTCAAGCTCCCACGTGGCTTCTTCCACCGCGTGATTTCTCCAGAGAACCTTCATCGAGTGAATGATTTTATTCCTCAGCTTCTGCTCTTTCCTATCCAGTATTTGAACAGGAACCTCCTCGTACGATAAATCCTTTTCAACTTGAATTGGTTCATAGGAGATGACATGTTTGTAATCTGGCTTATACGGTCGTAACACCGATACATGAAACACGTTGTGAATGTGCTCAAGTTCAGGGGGTAATGCTACCTCGTACGCCACTTTGCCTATTCTCCTCAAAATCTCGAATGGTCCTGTGAACCTAGGGCTCAATTTGCCCTTCTTCCCAAAACGGATCTTCCCTTTCCAGGGAGATACCTTTAGAAACACAAAGCTACCAACTTCAAAGTCTCGTTTCTGACGATGTAAGTCGGCATATTTCTTCTGACGATCCTGGGCTGCTACTAACCATTGCCTTATTACTTTAATGATTTCCACGGTTTGTTGTACCAATTCTGGTCCCAACAACCTCCGTTCACCAACTTCATCCCAACACAACGGCGTTCGACACTTTCTTCCGTATAGTGCTTCGTACGGTGGCATACCAATACTAGCATGGTAACTATTGTTGTAGGAGAACTCCACTAGTGGCAAGTGATCGTCCCAGCTGCCACTTAAATCCATCACCACTGCCCGGAGCATATCCTCTAGAGTCTGGATTGTTCGCTCACTCTGACCATCAGTCTGAGGATGGTACGCCGTACTCATTCTTAATTGTGTTCCCAGTCTCTCTTGTAGACTTCTCCAAATATTTGACGTGAAGCACGGATCTCTGTCGGATACAATAGACACCGGCACTCCGTGTCGTGATACTATCTCCTTCACGTAAAGTTTCGCCAACTGTTCCAATTTGTACCTGATCTTGATCGGTAGAAAGTGGGCAGACTTGGTCAACCGATCTACGATCACCCAGATGGCGTCTAGACCCTTTTGGGTTGTTGGGAGTCCTACCACAAAATCCATAGTAATGTGCTCCCACTTCCACTCGGGAATCTCTAAGGGTTGCAACAATCCGCTCGGCCGTTGGTGCTCTGCCTTGATTCTCTGACAAGTTAAGCATCGGCTGACGAATTCTGCAACTTCCCCTTTCAAATGCGACCACCAATAATGTTGACGAAGATCTTGATACATCTTGGTGCTACCCGGATGTACCAAAAATCTCGTATTATGGGCCTCCTGCAAAATTTCTTCCCTTAAGTCTGGTACGTAGGGTATCCAGATCCTCCCCTCGAATCTCAGCAATCCTGCGCTGTCAATCTTGTACTTCGATGCTTTTCCCTCCGATAATTGTTTCTTAATATCAATGCATTCTTCATCAAATTCTTGAGCCTCCTGTATCTTATCCAGTAGGGTCGGACCCGCCGTTACAGTAAACAATTTATTGTCTGCCTCCATTGGATACCTAACCTCCAGTTCCAGACGTTCAAAGTCCTTTACCAATTCCTCTTGAACCGTCAGCTGCATCAATTTCACCTTGCCTTTCCTGCTTAAGGCATCAGCCACTACATTTGCTTTGCCCGGATGGTACAGAATTTCACAGTCGTAGTCCTTGATCAATTCTAACCATCGGCGTTGTCTCATGTTCAACTCCTTTTGAGTGAAGATATATTTCAGACTTTTGTGATCCGTATATATCTCGCACTTCTCACCGTATAGGTAGTGCCTCCAAATCTTCAAGGCGAAAACTACCGCTGCTAACTCCAAGTCATGAGTCGGGTAACCCTTTTCATAGTCTTTCAGTTGACGTGATGTGACGCCCCCAAATCTCTACACTCCCCTGTAGCAGATCTGGTGCTCACGTGGAACTATACAACTATAAATATTCAATAAAATATGACTTCTATCTATCCAAGGTTCACAGTATCCCATAACAGATAATAATTCTCGTCAGAACGTTATCCGTGTTTGGATACCCTCACTTGGATGTATAGTTCATATAGACACTGTATTTAACTTAGTACAACTATTCTAAAGAATTTAAAGATCAGAGTATAACGCATTCTATAACATAAAGGATCATAATATATTACATAACATTTTGTTCGGTTACATCATTCGTTATACTAAGTTATTACAATAACAAGTCTTTAAAAAGACTTAAAGTATACAACAATAAACATTAAAGCTTATTAGCATGGCTTTTCCCCTTGTTAGTCCCAGACGTGCCAGGGATATCATTTATAGCTGCAAAAGAAGATATGCGCAAGAATGAGCTACAAATGCTCAGCAAGTTCATTTAAATATGTAAACACCATGTGTTTGATTTGAAAGATGTCAATGATGTATACTGAGGGTTCTGTACATGAACCATATATTTCATTTAGTTCTATTAGTCTTTAATGACTTAGAACCATTTGAGTTTTGGATATCTGGTAGGTGATCAGCCTCACCAATATCCTAGGAGTATGCATATCATCCTACCAATTTATGTTGATATATTATCAACTGTTCGTCACCTTATATTAAGGGAATTTCGTCACCTTATTTTAAGGGAAAATTTCGGGTTCACCTTACATCAAGGTGTTCCATTTCTCAGTATCAGATGTCTTACCAAACAATTTGGCTTGACACAATAATTTAAGCTCGAACAAGCAATATATGAATAATAATTCATTTCTTAAGTTATGCTGAACAAGAAGCAATAACTTCACAATAATTGATAGCAAGATGTATAATACTTGCTTAATATAAATTGAGAAAAGTTAGGACATTTGCCTTAGCGTAGCTCACTATAATTTTAGTACAATCGGTCAACGCACGTAGTCTACGTATACCAATAATAAGCGTTAGCACGTATATAAACATGTATCACGCTAATCTACACAAGTTTCATTAAGGTTCGACGTTGATTCGGTATCTCGGTCGCATCCTTAATGGCTAAACACATAGATTGTTCAATAAAACTTCATTTGGAAGTCGAATTATTAGTCTAAATAATTTAATTATTATTTCTAACATTTTTAGAAGCTTGGTATTATTTTTAAATAATTTTTACAAGCTTAGGAATATTTTTAAATGATTTAATTATCATTTAGAATAATTTTAAAACATTTAATATGTTATTTAAATGATTTATTTATCATTTAGAATATTTTTAGATATTTAAAATATTATTTAAATGATTTATTTATCATTTATAATATTTTTAGAAAGATAGAATATTATTTAAATGATTTATTTTATCATTAATAATATTCTTAGAATTTATTTTATCATTATAATAATTTAATTATTACTTATAATAATTTTCAAAACTTAATTTGATATTTAAATGATTTAATTATCATTTAAAATAATTTTTAAATACTTAATATATTATTTAAATGATTTATTTATCATTAATAATATTTAAATATTTAATATTTTATTTAATTATTATATATAATAATTTTATTTACCTTAATATCATTTTAAATAATTAATATAATTATTTAATAATTTAATACCATTTTTAAATAATTAAAACAATTATTAAATGATTTATCATAATTATTAATTATTATTTAATTAAATTAAATAATATTTCAGAATATAGAAAAATATTAAAAATAAATTTTTATAATTTAAAAATGAATTTTCGGATTTTATTTTATTTTTATTAATTATTATTTTATTAAATTTTTATTTTATTTTTATTAAAAATCCGTCGCTAAAGGGCTTTAGCGACGGTCTGCTTATTTTTCTTAGTTTCTGGGTTTTCACATGCATTTCGTCGCTAAAGGTGTTCTTCATGAAGAACACCTGGTCAACGCTGGTCAGCCTACTTTGATCTCAAATTTCTCCTTGATGCTTAAAGGTTTGTGTTTGATTCTTGTTGCTAGTTACAGTTTATATGGTAGAGAGTAACGACATGTGTTGTTTGAGATCAAACAACATCATTTGATGCCATTTAAATTTGGTCAAACTAGCAGGGACCAACTGTTCTTGAGAATTTCTGGGTAACCCAGAAATTCATGAGTCAGGTTCGGTCAAGGCACTTTGACCAACGATTTCTGGCTAGATTAATTATTGTTCATGTGTTTTAATGTTATGAGGTTGTTATCTATGTAGCATACAACAAGTCTAAGCAAATAAATTACCCAAAATATCTCGTTTAGGCCAAATCTGGGCAGCATGAACTTCTGACAAAACCTTGTCAGAGTTCTTCAAAGATTTCTGGGTTGCCCAGAAATCTGCCAATCCGAACGGTCAAAGGACTTTTGACCGATCATAACTTCATTTCTAGACATTCTTTTTACTACAATTCAAGTTGGATATTATAGACCTCATATCAAGCTACACATACAAACATTAAAACAGATCTAACACATAAATTAAGCAGATCAAACCGCCTTACAAAGTAGCTTGTCAGACTGTTCTTGACTGCCAAGAACAGTTTGAGTTTTTGGCTTGATTTTCATATCTAGATGTTATGTAAACATGTTTTGACCGCCCAGATCACTAAATAACATATTAACAAGTATTCCTAAACATCTAAAACACAAAAATTTTGCAGGTTTGAAGATCAAACATAAATTAGGGTTTTGTGCACCTTTTTCTTCAAATTTTGATTTCTGGCTTCTGATTCTGAGCTTGTGATTGCTAGGGTTTGTTTAGGCTGGATATGTGAGTGTATAAGCTTTGAAATTTCGTAGGTTTAAAGCTCAGCATCTCATTCTACTTATAGCAACTTGAATTTAGGGTTTCCTAGACTAATTTCCAAACTTTGCTCCCAAAAATATCTAAGCTTGGAACTTGTGGTGCTTATGATCTGGCCTAATTAACCTACTTGTGCTGGAGTGTGTCAAGCACAAGCTTGCACACTCCTAGCTTCATTTTCATTGGCTAGGATTTTAATTTTCATTTATTTACTTACTAATTAATTCTAGATTTTTGTTAATCATGATTAGGATGTTAATTTAGGTTTAGTAATACGTTAATTAAGATATTATATCATAATTAAGATTTATAACTCCATAATTTAGTGTTCTTAAATCAAATTAGGGCTTTAGGGTTTCTAATTAGGGTTTAGGGTTTTCAATCCTATAATTAGGGTTTCAATCTTTCATTTAGGGTTTAATTTAATCTTAATAATTCATAATTAATATTATGATTCATCATTTAAATTTTAATTACATCAATTAAGATTATTGTACAATAATTAGGGTTTTAATTGATCAATTCGGACAATTATTACCAATTAGGGTTTTCAAATTAGGGTTTCTATTTCCGCATAACATTTTAAACCCTATTTAACTTATTTTAAAATTTTATCATTTAATATAATATTATATTAATGTCGAAGCACGACAGAGCACTTCGTCAATTCCAAGTACGACACAACAGCTTACAAAAATAATTTATCGAAACGCTTCTCGGTGAATTCGCCGGAAGCACGACAAATCATTTTGTCCGATTAAGCACGACACAGCTACTTGGCGAAAAATTTTTATTTGACCTAATTGTTTAATAAAATACGAAATCACATAATACCAAGTCAGAACAAGAAATTTCATTTATTAAACACATAGTTTATATTAATAAATCTTATTAGGGTTCGGAATATTACACGTGATGCGTACGCCACGACCTTGCCATGTTGCATCAGTACACAGCCCAGACCCTTGTGTGACGCATCGCTATACACTACGAAACCCCCTGTGTTGTCGGGTAAGGTCAACACTGGTGCTTGGCTAAGTCTCTTCTTCAACTCCATGAAACTCTCCTCACATTTTTCCGACCAAAACGAACTTAACTGTTTTTCTGGTGAGGTTAGTCAATGGGGTTGCTATCTTTGAAAAATCTTGTATGAATCTTCAATAGTATCCCGCTAATCCCAAGAAACTCCGGATCTCTATGGGTGTCTTTGGTTGTTCCCAATTGATAACCGCTTCTACTTTAGCTGGATCCACCGAAACACCATTCTTGTCGATGACGTGACCCATAAATTGCACCCTCTGCAACCAAAACTCACACTTAGAAAACTTCGCATACAATCTCTCCCTCCTGAGAGCTTCCAACACAATCCTTAAATGTTCAGCATGTTCCTCCTCCGTCCCTGAATACACCAGAATGTCATCGATGAATACGACTACGAACTTGTCCAAGTACTGCTTGAATACTCTGTTCATCATATCTATGAATGCTGCTGGTGCATTTGTCAATCCAAAAGACATTACCAGAAACTCGAAGTGCCCGTAACGAGTTCTGAATGCAGTCTTCGGGATATCTTCCTGCCTCACCTTCAGCTGATGATAGCCTGTTCTTAAGTCGATTTTTGAAAAGTATTTCGCTCCCTTAAGTTGATCAAATAGATCGTCAATCCTAGGAAGCGGATACCTATTCTTAATTGTAACTTTGTTCAACTCCCGATAGTCGATACACAGTCTCATCGAACCATCTTTCTTCTTTACAAACAGAACTGGCGCTCCCCATGGGGACACGCTTGGTCTGATGTAACCTTTATCTAACAGTTCCTGCAGTTGCACCATCAACTCTTTCATTTCTACCGGTGCCATTCGATACGGCGGCTTTGATATTGGTGCGGTTCCCGGTGCCAAATCGATAACGAACTCGGTTTCCCTGTCCGGCGGCAGTCCCAGAAGTTCATCGGGAAAGACATCAGTGAATTCTCTCACGATTGGTATTTGACCCATATCATCCCCGACCTGACGAGTATCGACCACATGGGCCAAATAACACTCGCAACCTTTCTTCAGTAATCTCCTTGTTTGCATCATAGTAAGACAACAAGATGGTTTTGGTGACTTGCTGCCATAGAATACCACCTTCGACTTATTAGAAGTCTTTAGGTGTACACATTTCTTCTTACAATCAATGACTGCTCCGTGAATTGATAGCCAATCCATTCCCAGGATTACGTCAAACTCTCCCAGTCGAATTGGTATCAAATCCACATTGAGCTTAAATCCTCGCAATTCAGCACAACAATTCCTATGAATGCATTCTACGGGGATAATTTCCTTGTTTGCTACTTCTACGTTCATAGGGTGTTCTAACTTTTCACAAGGTACATTTAACTGACTAGCAAATTCTTCGGAAACAAAAGAGCAAGTAGCACCCGAATCAAATAGCACATATGCATTTATATCATTGATTGGGATGATACCTGACACCACGTCTTTGGATTCCATGGCATCCTGCACAGTCATGTTGAACGTGCGGGCTGTTGGCCTGTTGGCTTGACTGGATGGTGGCCCGTAGTTCAACCGGTTGCTGTTTCCACTGTTGTTATTGTTTCGGTTGCCACTCCCGGCGTCGCTTTTCCTCTTCGGACAGTCCTTGATCTGGTGGTCAGGAGATCCACAGGAGAAACAACCTCATTTCGGCTTATTAGGGCACTGTGGGGCCATGTGCCCAGGTTGTCCACAACGGTAACACACGCTCTTCCCCTTCATGCATTCCCCCGTGTGGTTCTTGCCACAGTTGTTGCATCTGCCTGGCTTCTTCACCTCCCCTCCAGATTTATTTCGCCTAGAGGACTGACTCTCGACCCATTTCCGTTTGTTGGGATTACTGCCCCCGCTGCTTCCTGCCTTCGGGCCCTCATGTCCCTTCTTCTTCTCTTGATTGTATTTTTCCAGGGCCTCACTGCCACCCTCTGCAATGATCGCCCTCTCCAACAATTCTGCAAATGTCTTGATTTTCAATACCGCAACAGAACGGTATAACCATGGTTTCAACCCTTGTTCAAACCTTCGAGCTTTTCTTTCCTCTGTGCTGACTTGGTGAGTTGCAAACCGTGCCAACTCATTAAACTTAGCCGCGTACTCAGCCATAGACATATTTCCTTATTTTAGTTCCAGGAACTTGATCTCCATCTCTTGCTTCATGCTCTCCGGAAAGTAATTCTCCAAGAACATCTCCTTAAAGCGTTCCCATGCGACAATGCCTCCTTCCACTCGGCCCCTATTGGTCTTCCACCAGTAGTTCGCCTCGCCCTTTAACATGAAGGTAGCAAAGCTTGTTTTCTGTTCCTCTGCCACCCGTGCTACCTCGAATACCTTTTCTATCTCCTCTATCCAGGTCTGCGCTTCGATTGGGTTCAGAATTCCCTTGAACTCAGGTGGTCCAACTAATTTGAAGTCTTTAAAATTTGCCAGATGATGCGCTGGCTCGGCTGCTGCTTGGGCCCCTCCAGGTGGCGGCCTTGATTGCATGGCTTCTGCCAGCATTTCCGCAAACATTCTCATCGGGTTGGATTGATTTCCAACTTCGCTTTCTGATTCCTCAACCTGTCGGTTTCGTGGTCGTCCTCTTGGCGGCATGTTTGGATAAGGAAAATCCGCTGACTTTTACCTATAGTTTTATATTTTACACAATATGTCAGTAAAATAAGCAATCAAAGGTAAAATATCTATCAACACATTTGATTTAAGTGAAACATCTGCATTTATATTCATATACCACTGTTTTGTTACAAGACTAAACCTGTGACATACTTCTATAAATGCGCCACTGTGTGCCTACCCATCAATAATCTTTCCCCCAAGACAAAAGTGGGGAATCCTAACCTTCCATCCCTCAAAACACAAAAGTTGGGGTTTAACTGCTACCCCAAGTCTAAATACAATATAAAGTTTCACAAATCAAACATGAATACGTCCCTAATATAACAAAAGGTGGGACTGACTGAACTAAAGACAAAGTAACCATCATATCAAGTCACTGCATGTCGTGACGGATCCGAGCCTGCTGACCAGAGAATGCTCCATCCCCTACCCTGCGACGAACTGAGCGGCTAGACTCGCCTGCCTCAAACCGGGGCCTCCTGTAGGCTGCATCTAGGCATATCCTAGGGTCTCGATCCTCACCGCCACAGCCTCTAATCGGTCCTCCAATAGGTTAACTCTACTTGCTGCTCTGACCCAGGCGTCCCTCACTCGGACATTCTCAGCAACTTCTAGCCCAATCTCGAACTTCATGGCCTCCTGCTTGGCCTTCAGGTGGGCGATCTGCAGATCCCTCTGATCCAGCCTCTCTCTCAACTCAGCATTTTGGCCACTAGCTGATGTAGCAGTGGTCCGATTTGCTGCGCTGAGGACTCGTAGCCCTGTAGCTGTGACTTCGCCACTCCCAAGTCGTGCTCAAGCTGATAGGCCAGGTCTCTATACTGGTCCTCTCGGATCTGGTGGGTCTGATTCTGCTCCTCCAGATGAGCTATCCGATCCTCCAGCTCCTCGGTCCTGCTGGTCAGTCCCTCAATAATATCGTCGGCAGTGGACCCCATGCCATCCACATAAGCAGGTGGCTCCTCTCCCTCGGTCTCGGGGTCCTCCTCCTCAGCATCAGGGTCCTGACTACCGGACCTCATCACCCTACCTACCACTGGCTCTGGTAGCTCCCTCTGGTAGTCCTCCTCCTGCTCGGACTCCTCTAGCGGTACCCCTGGGGCAGTAGGAGCATACCCCACCAGCTGCTCAGCAACTACTGGGATATCTGTGAATACCTCTTCCTCCTGGGTCCCACTAGTCCCTGCCCTGTCAGCCATCCTACAATCACACCGAAAATCAACATTAGTACAGCAATAAAATATATTCATTGAAGAAATGAAGTTATATTTCATTGGGTACTACTCGACTCGATGAATTCCCCAATTCATCAAAACCACATAATTAAATCTCCTCGATTTATCTCCTAACACTCAATACGAGTTTACTATGAAGGTTATAACCTAGGTTTCACGATCCTAAAGTTTATAACCTATAGCTTTGATACCAACCTGTGACGCCCCCAAATTCGGGTCTCCAAATACCCGGATCCGGTCATCACGATCCAATACAAACATTCACCTCTAACAACATATGGTAACTAAAATGCGGAATATAATAAACATACGTTGTTCATTACAAGGTGTTACTAGTCCCAGAATACAATAACCTTAATACATTCATGAATCCATACCCTAAGTAACAAGCAGGGTTTAATATTACATTAACAATGATTAACTGTACATAATGTTTAAGTCTGCTACATGAAGTTTATCACTTCATCTTTTCTTTCCCTTTGTTTTTCCCTGACGTCTCGGGTTTGGCTGCAATAAAGTCATGATATAGCAAGAATGAGCAACGAGTTTGCTCAACAAGTTTAAAATACAATAATAAGGATATATCATGATGAAAGGAATATAGAAAGGGATTTCAACAATAGCATTATCAGAAACAATAACAATGAATGCTTTTAGAACAATTGATAGTCAAGTAGACTTTGAACAATAACTTCCAAAGGAGTCAATAGCTAGTTGACCCTCTGGTTACTGGCTACAGAATAAGTACTTGAGGTGATCAGCCTCGCGTACGCTATGTATATGCATAACATTTAACTCTGCTATTTGTACCTTATTTACGGTACATGGGGTACTCCCCTATAATAAATGGGGTGTTCATTCAGTCTAAGAATCCTCACCATTGATTGGTTCGGATAGCTTTTATAAATTTTCACATACTTTGTCTGACCGAACAAAGGTCCAGACTTAATTATGAATAGTTCCTAAATCTCGGAACTTTAATAAATGTACAAATTCAAATGCACGAGTGCGAATGTCAATAAATACATAGAGGTGGAATAATTTTAAAAGTAATTAGACCACTTAAAGCATGCTTGGAGATAAGATTCAAGCTTAATGAATAACTTGCAACAACATTTATATACCTTTTTACACGAATTAAAAATAGTGCATAAGGTTTAGAAATTTGCTCAATGTAAAAGTTGAGTAAGGAAGGACTTGCATTCAATATACTGAAAGAATGGAATTAGGGAACTTGCCTGTTTGCTCAGTTACAATTAAATCCTAGCTTTAATTAATTGATCTTGAGTGACCTATCATTGGATAAAGTCGACTTATCAATTAATGTGGCATTGCTATATATTGGCACACCTCACTATACCATTTATCTAACAGGTAGCACTTCACCAGCTACATTTAATTACTATTTAACATTAGCTAAACAGAAATTAATAATCTTTAGCTATTAAATTGGTGGTAGCTAATCATGATTACTTATTCTTTGGTTTCCCGGATTTATTACCCTTATCTGTCCCTGAACATGGTTTAACAACCCTTATTTATTACGATAATAATTATTTCATTACCTTTAGTCATACTTAATTATTATCAATTATTATTTGGATAACAATTAAATATTTATTATCTTATTTATTATTTATTGATAAATAATAAGTAACTATTTATTAACTTTACTTATATTATTTAATTAAATAATAATTAAGTATTTATTATCTTTATTTATTAAATAATAAATAATTATTTTGTTAACTTATTCATGCTTAATTAATATTTATTAATAATTAAATAATAATAAATAATTACTTTATGGATTTTATTTAATTATTATTCATTAAATAATAATTAACATTTAGTATCCTTATTTATTATTTAAGGATAAATAATTACATTACTAGGTTTATTTAAGAATAAACAATAAATAATTGAATTATTAATTATTAATTAGATAATAATTGAATATTTATTATCTTTATTTATTATTCATTGATAAATAATAAATAATTATTTTATTAACTTTATTAATATTTAATTATTATTCAATAATAATTAAATACTTATTACCTTTACTCATTGATAAATAATAATTGTTTTATTAACTCTATTCATATTTAATTATTATCCAATAATAATTAAATATTTACTACCTTTATTTATTATTCATTGATAATAATAAATTATTGTTAATTATTACATTAACCCATTAAACGCCAGCAATTTCTCCCACAATATTATTGACAGTGCAGTTAACCCATACGAACACTGTTTTGGCCCAAACATTACCTCAAGCACTGATATCCTACCCAAAAGAAAGTCAAGGATTTGTGTTTATAGTTATACTTTTAACAGAACCATCCAAAAACCAAAACAAATCAACACATATTTAATCGTAATGCAAATCCAACAAATATATGGCATAAGCTTAATACTTCCAACTGCTAGAACTGTTAAGGTTCATCACAATAATGTCCTAACCATATGAACTATCACAGTATTCCTGTATTTCCCAAAACAATGTATATTACACCATCACAGTGATACAACTAACAGAAGCCCAGATTTTGAACTCAAAATTATAATACAAACTACCGAACCATTTTGGTTCCTCAATTACAGGTTCCCAGCAAGAAACGCAATACAATCCAATACCATATATACTATAACCAATCACAAGATGGAAAATTAAACAAACCCATCACAGTTGCTATAAACGAATCCAATATCTTATTACCAGGTTTCCCAAATTAAAACCAAACAAACTGATAACAGATATTGAACCCCAAAAGTTATAATAAGGTTTCCAATTTCATACCAACAATACAATTATACACTGTGTAAATACAAATCGAATAAGCTAATACAGTCGCTCGATACCTTGGTGTTGTTCGCCTAGAAATCCTTCTCCTTCGTCCAAAATACTCAACCCAGCTGGACATCCACTTTAGCAGAATTTAAAACCCTCAACTAGCCACCCCTGCTTCCTCTCTCGCTTAAGTTTTGAGCCCTAAATCTTCTAAATTGGAAATTACACAGACAAGGGATTCAGCCGCTTGACTAATTGGGCTTCAATTTATAGGGAATTGGTTTACCCAATTTGCTGGGTATTACCTTAATTTCACGAGCTATTAACCTTCGGGTAGAGGGGGTAGTGACTGACGGTAAGGAGAGGGGCAACGGACGGTGGTCTCACCAATCCTCGAGCCGCGTAATCCAGGTGGTCGAATCGCCGATTTCCTGGAACCTTTGGTCCCTTCGATGGTCGCCTCTGACGTCGCTCGTTTATTCCGCTGGTCGCCGCTCGTTTTCCAACCCGTGCCGCCGGTCGACGCTCCTCTTTCCCTCAATCGGTCGACTCGCTGTTGCCGGCGATTGACAGCTCCCCTTTTTCCTTCCCTCCCGTCTCTCGCTCGTCCGATTCAACTGATGGAGTCTAGCTAGGTTCGGCTAGTTGATTTGAGAGGCTAGGGCGTAGGATTTTCTTGGTTACCCCTGATACTCTGATACAAAGGTTTTGGCTTGATTTGATTTCCTCCCCAAATGAGATGCCGGTAAAGCCTAATACCTTACACCATGGGTCAAACCCGACTGCAAATGATACGACCCGACCGGTAAAGCATAAGGAATGGGCTTACAGATGGTGGGTCGGCTAAATGAATGAGGGGCAGCCCAAAAGAAAATAATAAGGGAATTGGGCCAAAAAGAAAATGGGATCATCCCAATTAAAAGAAAATGACTCCAAATTAGATTAACCGCCATACATTTCCAATATTTTCCAATTTAAATAACTAAGTTAGTTAATTATTCACTTGAATATTTATTTCACCCAAAATTCCTCATTAGAATTATTTAATCCGATACTGATAAAAATTATTTATTAATTTCCCAATTTTCTTATAAATAAATTCTTAGGGTAACTCACTAATTATTTAACCCATCAGTGAGTCCCTTTAATGCACATAAAAATTATTTGGACCATATAGTTATCTTAATTAAATAAGATTCTTACATGGAATCCAATTTAAATTCACAATTTATATATAAAATGAATTTATTTATTAAAATAAATTTGATAAAATGTTTAAAATTTTTCTGGTCCTTATACTCAGAGAAAGCATCGCAAGGAATTCAGATTAGAGAATTGAAGATTGAATAACTTCTACTGAGTTTTTCTTATCCTCTATCTTATATTTGTAATTTAATTGTGATGACTTATTTGGGGATTCATGATTTCTATTTTCAGTATGAACTAAATTTGCAATTGTAATATCCTGAATATTTATAGAACTTATAAATAAGATATTGAATGACTAAAGTTAGCTGTAAAGTTAATTTCGAGGACGAAATTCTTTGAAGTAGGGGTGAATGTAATACCTTGAATATTTATGAGGCTTATAAATAGGATCGGATATGGTTAGAGGTTAATTTAGTGACCTAAAACTAGGTATCGAGAAGTTTAAAATCTTAAACCCCAAATGAGGTTTCAAATTTTGTTATCATATGTGCTTAAAATAAAGATCCAAAATGAATTATTTTTGAAGCAGTGTTTATGGGTGATTATATCGTTGTTAAAACGATAAAATTTGGGTCAAATAAAAATTTGTTCGCCAACCAGCTGTTTTCGTGCTTACACGGACAAACATGATTTTGTCGTGCTTCCGGCGAATTACACCGAGAACATGTACGATGAACAAAATTAATTTGTAGTAAGCTAACTGTGTCGTGCATTCAAATTGGACAAAACTGATTTATCGTTTGCTTAATGCTTTGTCAGTGTCTTACGCTTTAAAACGTGCCTTACGCGTTTGGGTCGGTGCTTACGCTTTGTCGAGCTTACGCTTTATCATGGCTTTATAGCTTTGTCCGTGCTTACGCCTGCACACGCCAGGCTTAACGCCTGGCACACGCCAGGATACTAACGTGTACATTAAACCTACGGTACTAAAGTGTAATTAACCCACACTTTTTTCTTAGCTTAAAAAGTGTAATTAACCACCCCCCCTTAAGGGATTAAAAAAAAAAAAATAAAACAAAAATAACCCAAAGGGTGTAATAAGTCGGGTGCAAAGGGTGTAATAAGCCGAGACCCCTAACATGCAATTAGCAGAAACTATGGTTTATCTTATATCAATAGCAAGATTAGTTACAAAATACATTCCTTACTACTTTTCAAGAGGCAGAGTTTTTCAAGAGCATAAACTCTCTATATTTGAATATTTTGAGAGATATTGTGATGCTAAAGATACAAAATTACTTTCTAAGTACATCGAAGCGTTGCGGTGGATTGGAAGTAAAACTAAACAACCCTACAAGAGGTCAATTATTACTCTAGTGGTTATATTATTTTTCTATGTCTTTCTTTCTATATTTAGTTAAAATATAACCCTTTTTGACTAAGCAGTTATAATGCCCCAATAATTTATTTGTTAAAGTATATAGTACAAAAGTCCTCTATTTATAAGCAGTTCTATAATGTCCCAATTTATTTCTCTTCTATATTAGAAAATATATACTTTTATAAGTAGTTTACTATGTCCGAATTTTCTATCACTATTTAGTAAACAAATATTCATATTTATAAGGGCAGTTTCATTAAAAATGCTGAAAAAAAAAATTTTTATCAAATATAATAGTCGAATACTTCATTTTATAACGCAGTTATAATGCTGCAAATTTTCTCAATATAAATAATAACCGAATATTCATTATATGCAAGCAGTTATAATGCTACAATTTATTATAAATATTGTTAAAAACTATTCATTTTGGGTAAAGCAGTTATAATGCTAAAATTATTTCATATATTGTAAAAAGAAGTCTTATTTACTATGCGGGTTAAATGATATCCGAAATAACAACCTTAAAACGATCTCAATTGGTTCAATGCTTAATTGTCTACATAAAACTTATAATCGTAATAGGATTTACGACGAACGTTATAAGACCGTTATATTAACTGTAAAAGGATATACGATGGGCAAGTCATCTAAACCTTGCTATATTATACAATTATTATACAATCTAGCTATTAAATTAATGTGGAATGTTATTGCTTCTTGTTCAGCATAACTTAAAAATGAATCATTGGTTTTTCATATATTAAAAGCAGGGAAGGAAATTGTGTTGTGGTTCACAAAACTTAATTGTTTTGGTATATTCCTTGACATCTGTTCTGACTGGAGGTTACAAATGAGACACCTTAGATGGAAGGGTGATCTTCGACCAAGCCTTATTGATAAGGGTAGTAGTGTTGTATTATAAGACCGTCCAATTGGAAGAAAATATGACGGTAAATGGTAGGATGATATGCATACTCCTAATAGGATATTGGTGAGGCTGATCACACTACCAGATATCCAGAACTCAAATGGTTCATAAGTCCTTAGAAGACTAATAGGACTACAATAAAATAATAATGGTGTTTCCGGTACAGAACCCTCAATTTATATCAATCATCAACTGACATCTTTCAAATCCCAAAGTAAAACACATTGTGTGTTACCCTATTCAAAATGAGACTTGCCTGAGCATTTGAAGTTCATTCTTGCGCATATCATCTTTTTGACAGCTGTATAAATGTATAATCCCCACACCCGCTGGTTACAGATAAAGGACAAAGGACATGTTTATTAGTTTTATTGTTGCTCTCGAGGGTTTTTGAAGAATCAACAAGGTCTTCTATAAGGCTTTGTTGTAATAAACCTTTAGTACTGGAGAACGATGTATAAATCGAACCAAAATGATATGTAACATATATATTATGCATTACCTATTATTTCATCCGGGAATGCGTTATTCGCTGACTCCTTCATTTTGTTTAGCATAGTTGGTTCTAACGTTAATGACAGGTATCTAGACAAACTATACATCTGAATGAGGGTATTTTAAATGCTAGTTTGACAAGTCCTATACAGCTCTGAGGTTACACTTATATGAGCGCGCGGTCAACGTGCCATCTTTACCGGAATGCGCCCTCAGTTCTATGGGACAATCTTATCATTTAATACTGTGAATGAACAGAATAGATAGGGAATATCAATATCGAAAGAGGTATTCATTAGATATGAATCCTATACATCCAAGTGAGGGGATACCAAACACAGACCCGTTCTGGTCGGAAACAAGAACCTGTTGATGGGATACTGATGGAACCTTGGATATATAGAAGTTATATATTTATGGACAAATCGTATTTAGGTGGTTAACGTAGTTAAGCTTGGAGCACCAGACTTTGTTACAACCAGGTATAAAAGATTTAAGTTGAAGATGTAGAAGTCATTTTTACTATGCTAGAATTAAAACACTTATAGGCAATGATCTAGAAAGTTTCTGGACGGAGAGCAACAGGGGGTTCATGTTCATTAAATTGCGCCGTCATTTTAAACGGAAAGCCGCCCTCTTTCCTGAGGAAAGCTGCTTGGTTGCTAATACTGAAACGTCTCAGATAGATACTGGAGATTTTGTTTTTAAGTCTTTTAAAGACCTTATTTGTACATAAGCAACCAAGTTATACTGGGAAGTGTTGTAATACATGGAACAGATGATATTTTATAATATTATCACTTTTCCAGCATGATATTCTGATTATTAGAAGTTAAGATTTTCTATATTACGATTTCAAATCCCTTATATTGCGAGTTTTTTATAGAAACTTATCGGTGTAAATCATTACCTTTAAGTTAGTTATAATGAAATGTTTTGAATAAGGATGGTACAAGTCAGCACGAAGTTTGACCTGGCTAAAAAGAAGCTAGGCAGGGTGGATTTCGGTGGGCGTGACAGCAATTAAGGCTACCCCAATTGAATCTTTTATGTTTATGGATTAATTATCTATAAAGATTCCAATTATTTATCTAAATATAGGAGTTGTCTATCATATTTTGTGTTTTTTTCTGAATAATTGACTGTAATCATTCCAATTAGCGGGATACATTATAGTGATAATTCCGGAGGAGATGAAAGTCTATGGTTAGATCTGAATGTGATAAGCATGTATTCTTAATTATTTGCATGGGATGAATAATTGGGTTGTGTGAAGTGAATAGGGATATCTCTTCGCTGGCAAGTAACTATCTGGGAATTGGGTGTTTAATGAATTTAATTCTTTAGTTTTGCATAAGGAATATGGCAGAATTTAATTGAGTTAGATAAATTTTATTTGATTCACTTGGGGAAAGGGCTTATGAATAACTTTTGAATTCCAGTTAACAACTCTATTGGAAGTTAATAATTGGAATGAATTGGATAATTATTAGTTTATATTGAATAATTGGGGGATATTGTAGTCTTTAAGCCTTTAAAAATCTTAAATTTCAACCCTTTGTTTTAGGTTCTTATTCTTAGTTTTAATTTAATTCAGCCCTTTAATTGTTATACAAATTGTGATTGTTTAAAATTAAAATTGAATCTGATATAAGGATTAGTAGTTGGAAATTATTGGAACAGAGATTCCCTGTGGGTTTCCGAGGGTACTCTATCTTATCACTTTATTACTTGTTGATCTTGTATACTTGCTACGTAATTGTTGATTGTGAAATCGGGACAACAGATATGGAGCCCTCCGAACATTGGGTGCAAGTTTCTGGTACTTAAGGTCAATCGCAAATTCAATTGCTCCCTGTTTGGCGAAGTAAGACCGGGGGTAATTCACTTGGGAAAATACATCTAGAAACTCTCTTCACTATCGGTAAGTAATTTTAATCTGTAAATTTCTACCCCTCCTTTCTTTGTATCTACAATATAGGCTAGAGTAGCCTTTCACATCCCTTTCTTTAAACAAATTTGCCTGGCCTGCATCATCGTGAGTACAACACGAAACGTTCTCAGCGAATGTGCTACCATAAAATACTACCCTCCAACCGGTTTCGGTGGTCTGAAGGTTCACACCGCTTTTCTTCTAACAGTCGATCACTTGCCAGCATGTTTCGCAACAACAAATCCCATTCCCTAATATTACTGTAAAACGACCCCAAACATTCATAACAATTCCACTTTCCACATCGGTCGTCTAACAATACATCCATTTACTGACTTTACAACATTATTCAATGCTAAACTTAATTAAAATTGCGGAATAATTTAAACTTTTCAGTTTTCTTTCTTTTGCTTTCCCTGAAAAAAAAATCATAACCTTTAAAACATCACAATAATCGAAGATTTCATATTTACTTAATGATTCGGGCTTCAATCAAAGTTCATAATAAAAATAAACTTTCTAGATTCAATAACCCTTTATACATCAGATAAATTTAAATTTTTACATCTCAGTACAAATTTAATAGCTCGTTTTTTTACATCTACTACATTTAATACAAATCTTAAATACATCATTCAGAACCCTTTTATCAAGGTTCAAAAACATAATTTTAAATTAAACTAAACCAACATATTCTGCATGCCATTGCATCTGGAATCATGCCATTGCAAGCTAGGCATTTAATCTTTACCTTGTATCTTTTAACCTGCACAAAATGGTTTTATTTGCAAGGAATGAAGGCTCGAACAACTCAGCAAAATCTAACAGTTTGCATGCGATCTCATAGCACATAGATTAACATGCTCAACATCTAAATCATAATCATTTGTCTAAACATATCATCTCACATTCAATGATACAACACATAATCAAGTAATGATTGAGTCCCATAACTCAATCAACATTCCTTACTTAACAAAACGTTAGTCCATTATTTTGACTTTGTCGTTCATAATTAGCATCATATTATAAAAATACATCATGGCTGTATTATATCATAGAATTTAAAACAGTTTTAACATTTAGTTCACGGAACAAATAGGAACTGAAATGACTTGCCCTTGGTTGGTAGATTATCAATTACCATTACCAGCATTAAATTTATCCTGCACTTCATGTATCCTACACGAGTTTTATATATATTATTATCCTGTACATCATTCATTAGCCACATAGGCAACACTTAAGATTAATTCTACTTAACAATTCTAATCC